>OZ024742.1:11418180-11510680 GCA_964016885.1 Eledone cirrhosa | reverse complement strand
AGAATGAGAGAATGGAAGTGAGAGAGAGAGAGAGAGAATGAGAGACTTGAAGTGAGAGAGAGAGAATGAGAGAATGGAAGTGAGAAAGAAAGAGAATGAGAGAATGGAAGTGAGAAAGAGAGAGAATGAGAGAATGGAATTGAGAAGAGAAGAGAATGAGAGAATGGAAGTGAGAAGAGAGGGAATGAGAGAATGGAAGTGAGAGAGAGAGAGAATGAAAGAATGGAACTGAGAAAGAGAGAGATGAGAGAGAGAGAATGAGAGAATGAAGTGAGAAAAGAGAGAGAATGAAGCATGATGGTGAGAAGAGAGAGATGAGAGAGGGATGTGATGATGATGAGAGAGAATGAGAGAATGGAAGTTAAAAAGAGAGAGAATGAGATAATGGAAGTGAGAGAGAGAGAGAATGAGAGAATGGAAGTGAGAGAGAGAGAGAATGAGAGAATGGAAGTGAGAAAGAGAGAGAATGAGAGAATGGAAGTGAGAGAATGAGAGAATGAGAGAATGGAATTGAGAGAGAGGGAGAATGAGAGAATGGAAGTGAGAGAGAGAGAGAATGAGAGAATGGAAGTGAGAGAGAGAGAGAATGAAAGAATGGAGAGTGAGAGAGAGAGAATGAGAGAATGGAAGTGAGAGAGAGAAAGAATGAGAGAATGGAAGTGAGAGAGAGAGAGAGAATGAGAGAATGGAAGTGAGAAAGAAAGAGAATGAGAGAATGGAAGTGAGAGAGCGAGAGAATGAGAGAATGGAAGTGAGAGAGAGAGAGAGAATGAGAGAATGGAAGTGAGAAAGAGAGAGAATGAGAGAATGGAAGTGAGAAAGTGAGAGAATGAGAGAATGGAAGTGAGAGAGAGAGAATGACAGAATGGAAGTGAGAAAGAGAGAGAATGAGAGAATGGCAGTGAGAAAGAGAGAGAATGAGAGAATGAAAGTGAGAGAGAGAGAGAGAGAATGGAAGTGAGAGAGAGAATGAGAGAATGGAAGTGAGAGAGAGAGAGAATGAGAGAATGGAAGTGAGAGAGAGAGAGAGAATGAGAGAATGGAAGTGAGAAAGAGAGAGAATGAGAGAATGGAAGTGAGAAAGAGAGAGAATGGAAGTGAGAAAGAGAGAGAATGAGAGAATGGAAGTGAGAGAGTGAGAGAATGAGAGAATGGAAGTGAGAGAGAGAGAGAATGAGAGAATGGAAGTGAGAAAGAGAGAGAATGAGAGAATGGAAGTGAAAGAGAGAATGAGAGAATGGAAGTGAGATAGAGAGAGAATGAGAGAATGGAAGTGAGAGAGAGAGAGAGAATGAGAGAATGGAAGTGTGAGAGAGAATGAGAGAATGGAAGTGAGAAAGAGAGAGAATGAGAGAATGGAAGTGAGAGAGAGAGAGAATGAGAGAATGGAAGTGAGAAAGAGAGAGAATGAGAGAATGGAAGTGAGAGAGAGAATGAGAGAATGGAAGTGAGAGAGAGAGATATAGAAAAAAGAATCGACTCCAGTACTTGACAGGTGCTTTTCCATCGATCTTGAATGGAAGAAAGGCAAAGTTTACCGCCGTGGGATTTGAACTGAGAGAGCAGAGAGCTGAAAGGAATACCAGAAATAATTCTGACGTGCTAACAACTCAGCCATTTTGCCGCCTAATTCGACGTTCCAAAGTCTGTGAATTTTTCTATTCTAAATAATTTACACACTGGAAATATTTGAGGTGGAAAATACGGAAAATGAAAATATCAGGTTTTGTGGGTATGTTGGGTTTGGGGTTGTGAGAGGTCGGGTGCGGCCCTTAACTTTCTTTTCTAATCTGGGTGGACAGGTTTAACATTACAATTTTATATTTCAGACTGAACAAAAGTGTACTTTATCAGTGTCGACTAGAAGCTACTCAAACATCAAACAACAATAGCAGCAGTCGCAGCAGTAACAGTAGTAGCAGCAACAGTAACAATAGCAGTAACAGCAGCAGCAGCAACAGCAGCAGTAACAGCAATAACAACAACAACAACAATAACAGCAAGAACAGCAGCAGTACACACACACACACACACACACACATATATATATATACGTGGGAAAGTAAGAAATCGGAGAATAGACCGTTAAAACATATTTATTTAAAACAGCACCTACGTACGTTTCGCCCAGTTGGGCTTCTCAAGGGCATAAATAATCAAAAGTGTTCCTTACATTGCTCGGAAAGAGTTTTTTGGGTTAAATCCACGTCAAGGTTCATTGCTCGCAAAAATAGCTTGTTTTGATTTTGCAGCAGGTCAAGGGAGGTAACTCTGGCCGGTGTTAGGGCAGTCTTTCCCGGACAAATTTTTTTTTTATCCGCTACGAGATGAGGTTACAACCTTACCATTGTCGATACGCATGTAATCAACGCTTATTTTAAGAGTTTTTTTTGCCGCATCTGTTTGTCTGAGTCGTTTGAGGCTGGGTCTGGTATGCAAGGATAGTTTCCTGGGTATTATTTTGCAGTGCCTGCCCGCCGGGGTGTTAAGACTTGTTGCAGGGAGATCCGGTGCACGGTTTCACTCCTCATCCTTAACCCATCTGAAGAAGGATATTTTTAAGCGATGTGTACAACTTATCGCTGTTTCAGCTCTGCTGTTGATGAGATCGTGGGGTGCAGTTATGATGTGGTAGAGCTCCATGAGGCAAAGATCGCATTTCCTCTTGAAGTTGTACGGTGCAGCCCTGCCTACAATATCCCAGTGCGTGGAGAAGCTGATGCTTAAGTCCTTTAGTGATGTGATGTAGTCCGCGAGCGAAGTGGAGTGTCTTAGTTTTTTATTTGTGAAAGAGTGGAGATGTGTTTGAAACCTAATTTTGAACTGGCCGGAGATAGCCCCTATATAATGTTTAACGCTATTGTGGCTAGTTATAGTGCATCGATATATAACCCTATCAGTCAAGCAGTATTCTCTAAGGGGGCAGCGTCCTCTGTCGCGGCAGTTGCAATTTCTGTCGCGGTTCCGTCTATTTCCCACGGTAAGGCTATCATTGTTGCTGCCTACGTTGGTACCTACGCTACCGCAGCTGTCGTTAGCACCATTACAACCCACAGCACGCGGGGTGGTGCGATTGTTATTCCGCACGTCATGTCCTGCATGTTCCTCAGTCATTTCTAGAGTTATGCTCGTTGCGTCTGCGGATGCCGTTGCCAACACTATTGGATGCTGCCAGGGAGTTGTTAAGGCCGATATAGTTATTGTCAGGTGTAGGTGCGTCTGATTCGAGGTGCTGTGTCTTGGTGATCTTACTGTGGTTCGTTGTTCCTATAATATCTGCTAGGTTAGGAGTAGTAGAGAAGAATATTTTTATATTGTTCCTATTAAGAATTTTTCTATACCTATGGTTGGGCGGGAAGTTCTTCTCTAAGGCTTCGAAGAAGATCCGAGGTATGTTGGAGGCCACACTCCGATAGTAGGGGGGGGGACCATAGGACGTTACGGTGGCAATTACGTGTCCTTGTACGTTTGCTACGGGTGGTTCCATCTAGGTGACCGCTCTTATGTGTGTTAATGCGCAGTCGCCCGTTCGGTGTCCCTTTCACTTTATGCTCGGGTGCACTCTTCCTACCTCTTCCATGTTTATGTACAGGAAGATATTGGTTGGAAGGCGTTGGTAGTAGGCCGTCGCCTTTGTTGGTTTTGTAATAGGGGAATAGTTCGAGTAATCTACAGTGGTCACCGTCGCCGGGGTCGTAATCTTTAGTGCGGTTATCTATTCTATTACATCCGATTTCAACGAGGTCGCCGCGTGGTCGGTTATAGGTATGGCTTACTATAACGTTCGTTTTATGAGGGGGGTGGTTTCTAGAGCAAGCGTTAGGATGTAGGAAATTACTCGGTTAAAGCTGGCGCTTATCAAGGCCCTATTGTAGTAATCTGCCGCTTGGTTGAAGATATCCTCATTGGAGGATAGTCTCGAGATTCTATGTGAAATACTATAGACTATGGAGTTGAGAGTCTGCTTAGAGTGGTTGGAGGCATAATTAATATAAGAGAGGCACTCTCCAGGCTTATGGTATGGCTTGTATATGCCCGTACTCAACTCCACGGTCACGCCCAGGAAGTTGACAACCTTGTGGTTGAGGTCCATAGTTACGGATAGGCCATATGACTTGAAGAAACTGTGTATATGTTTATTAAGGTTCTCTATCCTACGGGGTCTATGGTTCCTAACGGTAAACAGGGCGTCGTCCCTATATACACCTCCTTGTAGGGCCGGTTTCTCTTCCATAAGCTTAGGTAGGAGGTATATCCCGACCAGGTCAGTTGCTTGCGCTGAGACACTGGACCCCATCGTGACATCGAAGTTATCAGGACGGTTGGTTCTGGTCCAGTGGGAGCCTTCGAACAGGATAATGGTTCTACGCGCCGCTAGAACTATGTCTATTTCTTTTATAGTGAGGCTAGTGTTAGATTTAGCTAAGATAATTGCCTTATTTAAGAGTATGGGGGGAGATAGAGGCGTAGTAACTATCTATGTCAAATTGGATGAACTTCAGGGTGGCTTTATCCGGCAACCAATTTATGACCTCGTCGGTGTTGCCCCAGAGGCAAACCTTAGCCTTTCTATTAAACTGCAGTAGTACTCTGTCGAGGATCACTTTACTAATCTTACCTATATCTGATGTAGAGGGGCATATTAGTCTAATAGAGGAGCTTTCATTAAAGTCATATTTGTGATCCTTAAGAGAGAATTTAAGCGTCAGAGGGACGTACGGATTAGTGTACTATATATATATATTAGGATTGGTGCTCTGAAATAGCGATGTATACATGAATGTACGAGATAGTATATTTGGCAATATCCCATTCATATAAATATATATATATATATATATATATATATATATATATATATATATATATATATATATATATATAATAATAATAATAATAAACTTGAAGAACAAAATACAAAGAGGGCTCGATAAGGATAAATATATATCAAATATATAAGAACCGTAGAGCAAATATTTATTAAAATAGCAGATTAAAGTTTAAACACAGAATCGCTGCTTTCACCCTTAACGGGATCTTCTGAAACTAACAAAGTCAATCTGTAAACGCAGAAGTGGATATTTCAAAAAACGTTGCAACCGGAGGAAGACAGGAAGACGATACTTTGGTTCGTGGAAACGTTCCCTGGCAAAGAACGGGAAAAAACGAATATAATACGTCATTAATAGGAGCGGTGAAAAACAATTACGCGCAAAGACAGAACCACGTTTATGGTATAAAAGAGGTCGTAGACTAATGTTCTCTTAGGTGGTTCATAGAGACGTTCTCTGGCAATGAACGAAAAAAACGACGATAATACGTCATATGTGGAGCGTGGAGAACAATTGCACGCAAAGACAAAACCACATAAATTGTATAGCAGAAGTCGTAGACTAAAATTCTAACTAGGAGACCGAATGAATCTCCGCTTCAGAGTAAAGAACAAAGTAAATAAATACAATACAGAGGTAATAGAAATTAAATAAATACATACACGCATACAAATACGTACATACACAAGCATAAGCGAAAACACTTACCATAGGTATACAAAACCACGCACATATAAATATGTGCGTGTGTATGTATACGTGTATACAAATAAATAAATTATTAAGCAAACGTATATAAATAAATAAATACGTATATAACAAACGCACACACCTAAAACTCCTGATACAGAAAACAGACGCTTTCATTAAAAGGTTGCGTTGGCGTGCCTTTTATTTCGATAATCCGCGAAAAGCAGACAACAAACAGGATAAATTTGGGTTTAGAACCTATAATAACCTCCCGTGTAACCCAGCATTGCTACCCTTCGAAAATGATGTCTTGAAGCTCATACGGAGTATCAAATTTCGGAATAGGAGCAATTCCTTCCAGCAGGACCTGAAGAATAGAATTCGTTCTATTAAGGATTCTAATGCCGTGCACATCGATTCCGACAAAACTGGCTACCTATATCAAGTGTAGCGCAGTACTTACCATCAACTACTACATAATGCTGTAACTAAGGATGACCGCAAAACTAATCGGTGCGTCATCAATGAAATTGGGTTTAAAATCACATCTCATCTCAACATCCTGGACCGGACCGAACCTCTGGACCCTATTTCTCCCCACTTTACCCTGAAGGATTACAAATCCAATTTCCGAACAACCCCTCTATTCGGCTTATTAACCCTACGAAGTCCGATTTAGGTAGACTTAGTAAAACGATTCTTGATAGAATTATACCTGAAATTAGAAGTTTGGCCCCTCTTGCACTGTGGAACAATTCTTTCGCGGTGATTGATTGGTTCAACGGCATATGTAACAAGGAACATTACCGTTTTATCCAATTCGACATCAACAATTACTACTCCTCCATCACTTTACCACTTCTCCTTAGAGCTATCAATTTCGCTAAAACACTCACAGTGGTTAAGGATTTCGAAGTTGATGTCATCTTCAATGCCCGTAAGTCGCTGATTAATTTCGACGACTCTATTTGGATAAACAAATCCAAAAGTACCCCATTCGATGTGAGTATGGGCGCCAGCGATTCTGCGGAGGTTACTGATCTTATCGGCCTTTTCCTTCTTTTCTCTATCAAGGACGAATTCCCCAACGCGGGCGGTAGTTTGTACCGTGATGATAGTCTTTTGACCATGACTAAGTGCGGACCCCGTGCTTGCGACAGGTTCAGAAAAGAACTCACATCCTTCTTTAAAGGCTTCAACCTCTCTATACAGGTTGAGGCCAATCTCTCGGTCGTTAATTACTTCGACGTTACCCTCAATTTATTGAATGGGTTGTATTACCGGTATAGAAAACTGAATGATACGCTTAATTACATAAGTAAGCATTCCAACCATCCTGCCAGCATAACCAAGAACCTGGTAAGAAACGTTTCGTTGAGGCTTTCCCGTCTATCTACTAACGAGCATATTTTCAACGACCATTCCACTTATTACAATGAAGCTCTTGCTCGGAGTGGATCTGTCGATAAGGTAGCATATACAGAGTACGAAAATAGACCTAGAAGAAATAGAGCCCGTCGCATTTATTAGTATAACCCACCATATAATATGGAGGTAGCCACACCATTAGCTAAGATCTTTCTTTCCCTTATTACGAAGCATTTTCCCACTACACATAACTATAGTAAAATTTTTAATAGAAATACTATTAAAATTTCTTACTTTACGACTCCTAACCTTGCACATAACATCACAGCTTCAAATTTAGTTAAACTACCTAGCCGTAGGAACACGTGCAACCCTGTTATTAGTACTAACTGTAATTGTAGGAATCGGGTTGATTGCCCCTTATCCGGGAAATGCCTCTCTAGTAACATTGTCTACAAATGTAAGGTTGAAACACCCACGTCCCGTAGGGCCTACATAGGGTTAACCGCCAATAGATTCAAGCAGCGTCTTTACATGCATACCCATTCTTTTCGTTACCCTCTAAGAAGGAATATGACGTCACTTTCAGCTTATATCTGGAGTCTAAAAGACAACCACACCCAATATAAGTTACAATGGGAGATCCTAGCTAGGGCTAGATCGTATAACGGAAATAAAAGACCATGTGACCTCTGCGCCGCTGACCCTGGAAATACTCTACGCCACAGACCACATCTTAAACAAAAAATCTGAGGCAATTTCGGCTTGTAAACATAAATTGCACAAAACTTTCCTGTATTACAGCCTAACGGATAGTACGATCTATACGTGGATATTTTACGTCTTGATGTGGTAGCTAAGTATATGTTTTGTTTATACCATTACTTATTTGCATAGGTAAGTATATATTACCTGTATGTTTTGCGTATATTTGATTGTATATGTTATGGCGTATATTTTATATATTCTGGTACATATGGTTTGGTTATGTGTATACGGGAGTTTTGCATCTGTGTGAGTATGCAGGTTCGCACGTATGTAGGGTGTGTGTATATGTGTACTTCATGTTTTGGTTGACTTACGTCTCCGAACTTTTGTGTATTTACATGTAGGTATGTGTGTGCGTTTGTTATATACGTATTTATTTATTTATATACGTTTATTTAATTATTTATTTATTTGTATACACGCATACACACACACACATTTATATGTGCGTGGTTTTGTATACCTATGGTAAGTGTTTTCGCGTATGCTTGTGTATGTACGTATTTGTATGAACCAAAGTATCGTCTTCCTGTCTTCCTCCGGTTGCAATGTTTTTTGAAATATCCACTTCTGCATTTACAGATTGACTTTGTTAGATTCAGAAGATCCGGTTAAGGGTGAAAGCAGCGATTCTTTGCTTAAACTTTAATCTGTTATTTTAATAAATAAATAAATAAATAAATATATATATATAAATATATATATATATATATATATATATATATATATATATATATATATATATATATATATATATATATATATATATATAACGAAGGAAATGTGGTAAGGAACCAGGTGGACCATAACGCACCAAAGTACTCAATACTTGAGGTAGTAGAGTGGGTAATAGGAACCAGTAAGACCCCGACAGCTGAGCTCAAGCCGTTTCGACGGCTAATTCTGGACTGAATTAGCCGTCGAAACGGCTTGAGCTCAGCTGTCGGGGTCTTACTGGTTCCTATATATATATATATATATATATATATGTATATATATATATATATATTGTATATATATATAGTAATAATAATAAATATATATATATATATATATATATATATATATATATATATAGTTAAAAGAATAGAGGTGTAACACACAAGTTATTATATATTGGTAAACGGAATAGAAAATGCTGACAAATTGTTCACAGTTGAAAAATGGTTTAATTAGGAATAAAAGAGTATTAGTGATTGTATGGGTTAGTATTCAGTTGTGGTTTTAAGTTTTTAAGTTTTTACCGGTTGCGCATTTCTAAATGCTTTTCAAAAATAATTTTGAGATAGAGTGTCCGTGCTGTTTGCTCTGATCTGATTAGTTTTGGGAATTCTACCTGTTTTTATGTTAAAAAAGTGGCTCCAGCGTTATTTTTGTGTTGCAAAAATGCTTGTGGTCAAAACAATTTTGATTGGTCAGTAGAGGTCATGTGAATGTAAAAAGTTGATTTTGCGCCAAGACTGTTTTTATGTTAAAATGTTAAAATAGTGGCTCCAGCAAAAATTATTGGTCAAAACAATTTTGATTGGTCGGTAGAGGTCATGTGGATAAAAAATTGGTTTTGCGCCAAGATTGAGAAATGACTCTTTCACAACAAATATGTGTGTGTGTGTGTGTGTGTGTGTGTGTGTGTGTGTGTGTGTGTGTGTGTGTGTGTGTGTGTGTGTGTGTGTGTGTGTGTGTGTGTAGTAGTAGTAAGGTGTTCGATGCTTCGACAATGGCCAGCAGCGATGTGTGTCAAATGGCTATTAAGATAAGTGTGTGTGTGTGTGTGTGTGTGTGTGTGTGTGTGTGTATGCATATATACAGCAGAGTCATTCGAAGGTCAAAAGATATTTTTCAGCTTTTGTCTTATACGGAGAAGTGCGTGTGTGTGTGTGTGTGTATAAGTCTCTTTGTATGTGTGTGTGTGTGTGTGTGTGTGTGTGTGTATGCATATATACAGCAGAGTCATTCGAAGGTCAAAAGATATTTTTCAGCTTTTGTCTTATACGGAGAAGTGCGTGTGTGTGTGTGTGTGTATAAGTCTCTTTGTATGTTGATGTGCGCGTGTGTATGTGTTTGTGTATATATATATGTGTGTGTGTGTGTGTGTGTGTGTGTGTGTGTGTGTGTGGGTGGACCAGTATTTTTTTCCCCCTGGTAAAATGGTGTACATTATTCGATTTTTTCAGTAAAATCGGTTCTCTTAATAGAACATCAAAAATCTTAACAATAAAAGGTGTGAAATGATATTCACTATATATATACATACACACACACACACATTCACTACATATATATATATATATATATACATATATACATACATATATATGCACATATATTTTTTTGTATTGCACCATAGAGCATGTGTGTTTACGTGTGTCATTGTGTTTATATGTGGGTAGAGATGTGTGCTGATGTAGGTATGTATGTTGACGTGTGTATGTTGTGGGTTAGTCTTAGGGAGAAGTGTTTAGACGGGGTCCGTATTTGTTAATGAAGTAAGATTCCTTGCTGATGCGCTGGGTGTGGGTGGCATTATCTTTAAATTTGTAGAGGGGAAGATTCTGAAGTTGGGATGATTTTGGGCGGCACAGGTATCAATGTGTTCACTCAGTGGTATTTTCCTGTATTCCCGTATTTTAATTTGGGATCTATGGACAGTCATGCGTTGGCGGAGGCTGTTTTTAGTCTGGCCTATGTATTGTTCTCGACAACCTGAACAAGTTAATACATATATTAGATTTTCCGATGCACATGTGAAATTGTGTTTTACTATAAAACGTTGTCCATCTTTGAAATTGAATTCCGAACCCTCTATTAGGTTGATGCAAATGCCACAGTTGGGTCTATCGCATTTTTTTACTGTGGGTTTCGTTGTTGTGGTTGGCAGTACTTTGGCATGTGTTAAGATGTTTTTCATTGACTTGGATTGTCTTTTGCTCTTTATGATATCGTGTGTTCGTAGAATTTGGTTCATTCTATGGTCCTTTTTCAATACAGGGATGTTCTGGAGGATGGTGTCAAAGGCCTCATTGTTGGGGGGGGGTTGTGTGTGGAGATGTATGGAAGAGCTTTTAGTTTTGGTTGATTTACTTTAGGGTGTCTAAGGTCCTGGGTACTGAGTTTTAGGACACGTTGGATTCCATTGTCAATTAGTGATGCAGGGTAGACCCTGCCTATGAGTGTGTCCTTTAGTTCTTGTAGCCGTAAGTAGCAGATGTTTTTATTGGAGACTATAGTACAGATTCTCTTGGCTAAGTTGTAGGGAATATTTATTTTAACGTGTCTAGGGTGGCACGAGTTGAAGGGGAGGTATTGCTTGGAGTCTGTGGGCTTGTAGTATATGTCTGTTATAATTTAATTTATATTTATATATATTATTGAGTTACGGCCCTTGCCATTCTGAGTTCAAATCCCGCCGAGGTTAACTTTGCGTTTCATCCTTACGGGGTCGATAAAATAAAGTACCAGTAATACACTGGGTAATTGCTGTCCTTGTGCCAAAAGTAGAAACAATTATTATTACTATATATATATATATATATATATATATATATATATATAACGGCGATGAGTTACTTTTGCGAGGTTTATAATATGAAATCGTGTGTCAAACAAATATTGTTATACTTAGGGAGGGTCATATTGTAATAATATTGCCAGAATTAATAACAGAACACACTCACTGTTTGGTTGGCTTTCGCTTCTGTATCTTTTATATCGGTTAATTTAATTTATTAGGTAAATATATAAATTCGGTAAATTCGGTAAATAAATAAATAAATACATACACAAGCACAATAACAACGAACACACACTAGTAAACTAAGATAGAATACAATAACCAATACACAGTCACCCAAACACGAACACACATCAAACAAAACACTATACACACACGCAAACGCATGCGCAGGGAAGAAAAAAAAAAATTAATAAATAAATAAATAAATAAACAGACTAAATAAAGATAGCATAGGCATACAATACAACGGGAGGAAACATAATAGCACCACTGACGATATTGCAGATGTGCAACGAAAGAACTTTGTTAGACTATATATATATGTGTTTGTGTCTATATTGTATCTGTATTTTTGACCGTTGGTCAGTCAATGGTAACATTGAGGACTGAATAAATTAAATTAACCGATATAAAAGACACAGAAGCGAAAACCAACCAAACGGTGAGTATGTTCTGTTATTCTGGCAATATTATTACACAAATATGACCTTCCCCAAGTATAACTATATATATATATATATATATATATATATATATATATATATATATATATATAAATATATATATATATATATAAATATATATATATATATATATATATATATATATATATATATATATATATATATATATATATATAACGAAGGAAATGTGGTAAGGAACCAGGTGGACCATAACGCACCAAAGTACTCAATACTTGAGGTAGTAGAGTGGGTAATAGGAACCAGTAAGACCCCGACAGCTGAGCTCAAGCCGTTTCGACGGCTAATTCTGGACTAAATGAAAATTTATCCTGGTATTTAAATAGCCGATCTTCTCAAGGGGTAATTCCATATGGAATTACCCCTTGAGAAGATCGGCTATTTTCATTTAGTCCAGAATTAGCCGTCGAAACGGCTTGAGCTCAGCTGTCGGGGTCTTACTGGTTCCTATATATATATATATATATATATATATATATATATATATATATATATATATATATATATATATATATAAATATATATATATATATATATATAAATATATATATATATATATATATATATATATATATATATATATATATGGGTATATATATCAATAATGGTTTTTGATTTAAGCACAAAACCAACAACACTGGGGGAGGGGGAAATCAATTAAATCAACCTTCACTACATTACTGGTACTTTATTGTATCAACCCCATAAAGATGAAAGGCAAAGTTAACCACGGCAGGATTTGAACTCCTGACGTGACGATCCTGAACAACTACTGTTAAGGGCTAACAATTTGTCCAGCGCCCCAACAACATCAACAATAATTGTTTCTACTTTTGGCACAAGGCCAGCAATTATCCTAGCGTATTACTGGTATTTTATTTTATCGACCCCGTAAGGATGAAAGGCAAAGTGAACCTCGGCGGGATTTGAACAGACTATAAAGGGGCGTAACTCCAGGCTGAAAAGCATGGCGTCCGACCCTCTACAGATACTGCCATAACAACAACAACAACATCGTCAACATGAAATAAAAAGTTAGATGTTATAAAAATTCCTCATTCCTCTGAGAAACAACCAATGGCGGACTATAGAGTTCTGAGAACATTTTCCTCGTCAAGTTGGCATTGTATAGAAATATAATTATATGAGTTTGATAAATGTTCACGACAGATATCGTTATCTGACATTTTTTACCTGGCTCTATAATTATTCTGGAAAGTTATCAGTTAGTTATCCTCGCTGATCACATGGGTTTCACTTAGTAACTTCAGTCACTCTCTTGTTTATGAGGCTAGAATATATTTCATGTAAAAAAAGAAACAAGGAAAAACGCAGAAACGAGGCTCAGTAATTGAGAAAACAATTTTACATCAATTTATCATCCCCTGGTGTAGGGTTCTAAAATTATCCTACTAACCATTTTCTCTTCATGTGCCTTATGTAGCTATTGTTGTTGTTATTGTTATTTCTGTTGTTGTTGTTGTTGTTATTTCTGTTGTTGTTGTTGTTGTTATTGCTGTTGCTGCTGCTGTTGTTGTTATTGTTGTTGTTGTTGCTGTTGTTGTTGTTGTTGCTTAACCTCAGGTCATCTCAGAGGCAGGAGATTTATAATCAGAATCGTTTTAACTATAGCTATTGTCTCTTTTTATATTCAGGCATCGCACCGTGTATCTGATATTACATTATTCAATCTAGTCATATGTATATATATATATATATATATATATATATATATATATATATATATATATATATATATATATACATATATATACATATATATGTGTGTGTGTGTGTGTATGTGTGTGTGTGTTATACATATCATTATTTGGTAGATTGGCAGTATCGGTAGAGGGTCGGACGCCATGCTTTCCAGCATAGTTACGTCCCTTTACGATCTGAGTTCAAATCCCGCCGAGGTTGACTTTGCCTTTGATCCTTACGGGGTCGATAAAATAAAGTACCAGTAATGCACTGGGTAATTGCTGGCCTTGTGCCTAAAGTAGAAACAATTATTTGGTGGATTGGCATGTTCGGTAGAGAGTCGGACGCCATGCTTTGCATCATAGAGTTACGCCCCTTTATGGTCTGAGTTCAAATCCCGTCGAGATTAACTTTGCCTTTCATCCTTACAGGGTCGATAAAATAAAGTACCAGTAATACACTGGGATAGTTGCTGACCTTGTGCCAAAATTAGAAACATTTATTTATTATAGAAATGTCTCTACAGGAATAGAACTGTTTCATTCGCATGAACTCATCAGGAATTGAATATTTCATAAGAATTCCTGTAGAAGACATTTTAATATTAAATAATTGTTTTTACTTCTGGCACAAGGCCAGCAATTATCCCAGTGTATTACTGGTACTTTATTTTATCGACCCTGTAAGGATGAAAGGCAAAGTTAACCTCGGCGGGATATGAACTCAGACCATAAAGGGCCGTAACTCTTTGCTGCAAAGCATGGTGTCCAACCCTCTACCGATATTGCCAATCCACCGCCCTTTAATATAGCTGTGTGTGTATATATATATTATATATATATATATCATTATTTGGTGGATTGGCAGTATCGGCAATAATATTCACACACTACTAATGTATTGAGTACTTCTTTTAACTCAGGTCTGTCCTGATTTTACTCGCAATCTACACACACACACATACACACACTTATCTATATAGTTCGTATTTCTAACAGCCTGAGCCATCACATAAATTTTCCTTTATTTTTCGTAAATGAAATAACAGCAATATAATATAGGGTCTTTGTATATATAAATATATATATATATATATATATTAAAATAACAGGAGCGATGAAAACAATTTGGATTTTACTCTTCAAATTTATTATTATTACTATATAGAAACAATTACTATATATATATATATATATATATATATATATATATATATATATATATATATATATATATATATATATAAAGGCTATTATCTTATCATTTGTCCATTGTTACAGACCATTGTACCGAAAAAACATACCTCTAGCGGTCGACTAATGAGATGGGACTAATGTCTTTATTCGTTCAGTTTCCTGTCTTCGCACATATTTTTATTCTTTTATATATATATATATATATATATATATATATATATATATAAAGATCCGTCTCTTCGTTGCTGTAGTGGAGTCTGTGCTACTGTACGGGTCTGAGACTTGGACATTGACCAAGAAACTCACACAGATGGTGGATGAGTGCTACACGAGAATGCAGAGAATCGCTCTGAACATAAATCAGTATACACTGAGGATGAAGAACTCAGAGCTGTATGGGAGTTTCCCAAAAGTCAGCTCAAAAGTGACACAAATGAGACTGAGGTTAGCTGGACATGCTCAGCGATATCCACAGTTGACATTGCACTCAGTGCTCCTGTGGGAGCCCCTACATGGATACATTGGAAGAGGAAGACCGAGGTTAACATATGTTAATGCCCTAAGGACAGACACTGGTCTGTTGGAGACGCAGGACATGGCAGCGATAATGAGGGACAGAGACCGCTGGAGAGAACTCGTCCATGGATCTCGGGAATTTTACCCGCTTTAGATATATATATATATATATATATATATATATATAGGTAAGCTATTCCGGGTTGAATCGGAGGTAACCACAGTAAGTAAGGTACTCAATACATAGCAGAGTATAAAAGTTTTAATATAGATGAGATTGTACAGGACTAGAACTGAGATTCCTAATGATTTCTAAAGAATGAATCAGTTCTAGTCCTGTAGAATCTCATCTCTCTCTCTCTCTCTCTCTCTATATATATATATATATATATATATGTGTGTGTGTGTGTGTGTGTGTGTGTGTGTGTGTGTGTGTGTGTGTGTGTGTGTGTGTGTGTGTGTGTATCCGATGGGATTCTGCAGAGTTTCCGTCTGCCAAATTTCACTCACACTGTGCTTATCAATTCAAGGCTAGGGTAAGAGACATTTCCCAACGAGGCGCAGAAAGACACTATACTGAAAACAAGCAGAAACGAACTTGTCATATACAGACCAGATTATATATATATATATATATATATATATATTAGAAAGTGAGGTTTTTTTTACAAAATGAAAAATAACCGGAGAAAAACCACAGACCCTCCATCTCAACTCACCTTTTGAAAAGCAGAAGAACTGCGAAACCGGTAAAGGAACCAAATAAATATATATATTTTTTAAAAAAATAAGACTTCAGTTGCATTTTCGATTTCATCCCTTTTTCTTTTTATATATATATATATATATATATATATATATATATATATATAAACAAATAACGAAACGAAATTAAATTTTGTTTCGTTTGTAACTCACTTTTGTATGACTGACGCTTAAACAATTAAGTAAAAAATGTACATCCACATATGTATACTGAAATACTAGTATGCATATGAATACACACACGTATACATATGTAGATGTACCGAGTTTTTCACTGGTCACTTTACTGTGAGTGTCCAGCTATTCTGTATGTAAACACACAGACAAACCGGTTTTTAGAGTCATACTGGTTTTTGAGGAAACACCTTTCCTCTATTCTCCAGAAAGCCAGACAAGGAATATTGAACTAGTTTCGTTGTTGTTACAACTCATCAGCAATATTTACCTATCTTCCGGCCCTTCTAGAGAATCGTAAAAGCACATATCGTTATATGCTTTTTCTATGAAAATTAGTAGTGGGCAGACTAATTTGCATAGAGCGTGAGTACGTACCGGTTCAACGGAGACGATAAAAACAAATAACGAAACGAAATTAAATTTTGTTTCGTTTGTAATATATATATATATATATATATATATATATATATATATATATATATATATATATATATATATATATATATATATATCATCACCACCACCCCACTCTCAAGAGCGTGAAACTAATAAACGTTTGTTCGTACTGCCTCTCTGTTTTGTTCCCGTTCAATGTTTCACTATGTATATACATATGGATATGGGGTGGAGGAGCAAGACTCTTTATAGAAAGGTAAACACATACATATATTTAATCATATTTCATTTACTGCTGAGCAGAAGTAAAGTCGTTAATAAGGTTGTGTAATTTGGAGCAGGGAAGCAACTGTGTGTCTTCAAATTAGGCAGAAGGTATTTGTTGAATAAACATTATTTTCGACAGAGGTGTGAGGGTTGAGAGGAAGGATTTGACACCCTATCTCGCTTTGGGAATAATAAGGGCAAGCAAAATACGTATGTGTATTTTATAAAAGAAAACTTCAAACTAACTTTCGTAGTTGAAATAAATGTATTAACATGAGATGAGAATAATGTGAGTAGATTCCTGTTCTAGCTGTAATTGTAATGAGGCGTCATCTAGTAAGACATGGCATCCCACATGTCACATGGAGCCTTAACAAGAAACTTTAGAACCTCGAGTCATTCCTGCGGCTATGACGACTAATAACAGATTAGATTAACTAAATAAGTAGATAGATAGATAGATTGAGAGATAGATTGAGAGATAGATAGTTTGGTAGGTAGATACATAGATAGATAGATAAATTGAGAGATAGATAGTTTGGTAGGTAGATACATAGATAGATAGATAAATTGAGAGATAGATTGAGAGATAGATAGTTTGGTAGGTAGATACATAGATAGATAGATAGATTGATAGATAGATTGAGAGATAGATAGTTTGGTAGGTAGATACATAGATAGATAGATAAATTGAGAGATAGATTGAGAGATAGATAGTTTGGTAGGTAGATACATAGATAGATAGATAAATTGAGAGATAGATTGAGAGATAGATAGTTTGGTAGGTAGATACATAGATAGATAGATAAATTGAGAGATAGATTGAGAGATAGATAGTTTGGTAGGTAGATACATAGATAGATAGATAAATTGAGAGATAGATTGAGAGATAGATAGTTTGGTAGGTAGATACATAGATAGATAGATAGATTGATAGATAGATTGAGAGATAGATAGTTTGGTAGGTAGATACATAGATAGATAGATAAATTGAGAGATAGATTGAGAGATAGATAGTTTGGTAGGTAGATACATAGATAGATAGATAAATTGAGAGATAGATTGAGAGATAGATAGTTTGGTAGGTAGATACATAGATAGATAGATAAATTGA
Organism: Eledone cirrhosa; assembly: GCA_964016885.1. NCBI lineage: Eukaryota > Metazoa > Mollusca > Cephalopoda > Octopoda > Eledonidae > Eledone > Eledone cirrhosa. The sequence continues at coordinate 11,492,672 of OZ024742.1, read as the reverse complement.
GAGATAGATTGAGAGATAGATAGTTTGGTAGGTAGATACATAGATAGATAGATAAATTGAGAGATAGATTGAGAGATAGATAGTTTGGTAGGTAGATACATAGATAGATAGATAGATTGAGAGATAGATTGAGAGATAGATAGTTTGGTAGGTAGATACATAGATAGATAGATAGATTGAGAGATAGATTGAGAGATAGATAGTTTGGTAGGTAGATACATAGATAGATAGATACATTTCTTTATTAGCCACAAGGGCACAACAGAAGGGCACAAATACAAATGGGGAGTTTACATACAGGTATATGAAAATAGAACTATTAATACAATAACAAATAACAATTGAAATCCCCAATAGGGGGAGGTGTTACACAGGGGTTGTACACACCCCGAAAACATGAACAACCCTCATCTCCAGGAGCACCAAGAGTGAGTACTCCCTTCCTCTCTTCCTCTTTTTCCTCAACCTACAGGCTTATATAGAGAGAAGGCCCAATATATATGTATATGTATATATATATATGTATATATATATATATATATATATATGTATATATATGTATATATATCTATATATGTATGTATATGTATATATATATATGTATATGTATATATATGTGTATATATATATATGTATATATATGTATATATATATGTGTGTATATATGTGTGTATATATATGTATATATGTATGTATATATGTGTATATGTGTATGTATATGTGTGTATATATATGTGTATATGTGTGTATATATATATATGTATATATATGTATATATGTATGTATATATATATGTATATATATATGTATATATATGTATTTATATATCTATATATGTATATGTATGTATATATATGTATATATATACGTGTATATATATATGTATATATATATATATATATATATATATATATATTTATATATATATGTATATGTATGTATATATGTGTGGATATATATATCTTTATATATATATATATCTTCCGGGAGAGATGACCCCTTAGCCTTCGTCAAGGCAGGATTCTAAGAGAAGGAAAACTCTGATATAACACCTGCAACCCTGATGGTATCCAATGATGTTGACTTGTTGTTCTTTTTGGTAAATATCATCTTGGTTAAGAGAGTGGGACTGGCTTTGTGCAGTGTCTTTGCTCATTATAAAAGCTTCACGGCACAGGCATTGCTTTATATCTGGAGATCTCTCTGCACTTGTCATCACAGGGTACAATGGGCCCAGCACTATGTGTCAGTAATTGTCACAAGTGTAGTGTTTGTACCAGAGCTTTCAAGTCGCTGGCTGGACTAAAAAGTCATACTCGTTCAGCGCATCAGTAGGTGTTCTCCTACATGGATATAAAGTAGTGGCCGTACTCGAAAACGAGTTGGCAGCCACCACCATGTATGTATGTATATGTTTTTTAGGTTTTATAATTTCACAAAGTGTTACCAATAGAGAGAGAGTCGGTTTCTAACATAGACACACGACTCTCTCATTGGAATTTACACAACATCAACTCGGTAGATATGTATGTATGCATGCATGTGTAGATATGGATGTTATTGTATGTGTGGATGTGGATGTTTTGAGTTGTATGTGTGCATGTGTGTATGCTTTGTATCTGTACATGTGTACATGCAGTTATTAGATGCAACATTTTTGGAATGTTTTACATATTTTTACTGTTCTATTAACGGATTGTACTTGTAATTTCCTAACTAGTTGTGTTCTTTCTGTTCCTGTGAAGCCTAGCTTCTCAAGATTTATATTGAGGCAGTTACTAACATATCCCAGTGCCCCAATAATCACAGGCATAAATCTAAAGGTGTAATCAGGGTGGAGTATCTGCAGATTTCTCATCAGTTCTGCATAAATATTCTCCTTTTCACTAATCTTTGATATTATATTGGCATCTGCTGGGCAGCTAATTTGTATGTATGTATGTATGTATGTATGTATGTATGTATGTATGTATGTATGTATGTATGTATGTATGTATGTATGTATGTATGCATGGTCGGGTCGTTGGCGACTAAACTGGCAACCCCACCAAGGTTTCTTGGTGAGGAGGGTGACTTTGGACATCCTGCAGGACTAAAAACAAAACCTGTCAAAGGGCAAAGGAGCTCTTAAGAGTCAATGGCCATCCAAAATCACCGGGAGAGATGACCCCTTAGCCTTTGTCAAGGCAGAATTCTAGGAGAAGGAAAACTCTGATATAACACCTGCAACCCTGATGGTATCCAATGATGTTGACTTGTTCTTCTTTTTGGTAAATATCATCTTGGTTAAGAGAGTGGGACTGGCTTTGTGCAGTGCCTTTGCTCACTATAAAAGCTTCACGGCACAGGCATTGCTTTATATCTGGAGATCTCTCTGCACTTGTCGTCACATGGTACCATGGGCCCAGCACTATGTGTCAATAATTGTCACAAGTGTAGTGTTTGTACCAGAGTTTTCAAGTCGCTGGCTGGACTAAAAAGTTACACTCGTTCAGCGCATCGGTAGGGATTCTCCTACATGGATATAAAGTAGTGGCCGTACTCGAAAACGAGTTGGCAGCCACCATGTATGTATGTATGTATGCATGTGCTATGTATGTATGTATGTATTATATATGAATGTATGTATGTATGTATGTATGTATGTATGTATGTATGTATGTATGTATGTATGTATGTATGTATATATGTATGTATGTAAGTGTGTATACTTATGTCAGGTCACCAGTTGGTGCTACTGGTAACATGTATCCCAGTATAACCTGTCCCATGGTCGGGTCGTTGGCGATTAAACTGGCAACCCCACCAAGGATTCTTGGTGAGGAGGGTGACTTTGGACATCCTGCAGGACTAAAAACAAAACCTGTCAAAGGGCAAAGGAGCTCTTAAGAGTCAATGGCCATCCAAAATCACCGGGAGAGATGACCCCTTAGCCTTTGTCAAGGCAGAATTCTAGGAGAAGGAAAACTCTGATATAACACCTGCAACCCTGATGGTATTCAATGATGTTGACTTGTTCTTCTTTTTGGTGGGACTGGCTTTGTGCAGTGCCTTTGCTCACTATAAAAGCTTCACGGCACAGGCATTGCTTTATATCTGGAGTCCTCTCTGCACTTGTCATCAGTTGGTACCATGGGCTCAGCACTATGTGGCAATAATTGTCACAAGTGTAGTGTTTGTACCAGAGTTTTCAAGTCGCTGGCTGGACTAAAAAGTCACACTCGTTCAGCGCATCGGTAGGCGTTCTCCTACATGTATATAAAGTAGTGACCGTACTCGAAAATGAGTTGGCAGCCACCATGTGTGTATGTAAGTATGTATATAAGGATGTATGTATGTATGTATGTATGTATGTATGTATGTATGTGTGTATGTATGTTATCTCTTTCTCTTAATTTCGAGTATATTTTTTTGACCGGCCACCTTCCTGGTGGCCAGGTTGTAATAGAAAAAAAATTGTCATCCGTTGAATCGCAAGAATGTTTTGCAAATTTTGAAGGTGCCAGCTATTGCAGTCATTTGTAGACTATGAATTAGGGAGCTGCGCTTTTTGTCCGCAAATTCAAGTTCAGTCATACTTTTGTCCAAGCGGGTTGGTATATAACCCCTAGCTCCAATAATGATGGGTGTGAAGCTAAAGGTGTATCTTGGATACTGGATTTGTAAACTCCTCATCAATGGTCCGTAGATGTCCTCCTTCTCCTGTATTTTTCTGACAACGTTTACATCAAGTGGGCAGCTGATCTCCACAACAGAACACGTTTTCAATGTGTGGTCCCAAACAACAATATCAGGCCGGTTGTGCTTTAATTTTGTGGCAGTTTTTATTTTCAGGTTCCACCAGTATTCCTTAGTGCCATCTGTCTCAATATATTCTTCCTCGTTTGTTGTTAATTTTGTTTTCCGAAGTGCGTTCCAGATGGTTCTAGCTATCCCATCGTGTCTCATGGGGAGGTAGTAGCGAGATGGCATTCTTTCGCAGCTGGCAACAATGTGGCTTACATACTCGATCTTTGTTTTACATAGCCTACATTTATTGTCGGTTGCTGGCCCTCCTCTTTTGTGCAGCAGATATTTCGTGGGGAGTTCTTGTTTCTGTATTGCATAGAGATATCCCTCAAGATGTGATGTCATAAACTTGTCGGAACTCCATGCCAGGATTTTTGAGTGGTTTATCCCCTCTATGGTCTGTGTTTTACGTCACAAGTATCCATGCAGAACTTTTTCTGTAAATTGGTCAATTTTTTCATCTTGTTTGAACATTGAATAGGATCTTCCGATTTCTCTGGGTGAGAGATTTATATCAGGCTTTATTCCATATCTCTCCTCCAGATCAGTCGCTATTCTAATGATATTTTTTTTTCATGCTCATAAACCTGGGCAAGATGGTTGCCAACCTTTTTCCTCTGTTGAATGTGTTGCTTCAGTGTTACTATCCGGGTCTCATATGTTGTTAATATGGATTTTAGAACCCGGCCAACTTCCTTGCGTGAGAAGTATAGCCTATCCACATCACCATTGATGTTAAAGTTCCCAGTAACACTGAGAAGTTTGCGAGTTCTAACATCCATCTCACTTAGTTCTTGCAATGACTAGTTCAGCAGGCCAAATGTTGGCGTTAGAATTGGCACAGCATAATTATTGTGGGCAATGTATTTTTTGTACGCTGACAGTTCTGATGACCATATTTTCTTTACTCTTCTGAGGTATTCAGTTCTGGTTCTCTCCTTATTTATGGGTCCATCATATCTGACATTCTCATCCTGTCCAAGATATCTGTAGTTGTCACCTGACTGCAGAGATTGTATTGTCAGGCCGTTCATTTCTAGATTTCTAGAGGAGGGCACATCTCTTCCACGTTTTACTGCCAAATATGCACACTTGGACTCACCAAATTTCATTTTGATGTCGGTTGAAAATTGTGTAATGTGGTCCAATTGTTTCTTGGTGTCATTGATATTTGGCCCATACAACTTCAGGTCATCAACAAAGAAAAGATGGGAGATACTTCTGGGCCCACTTCTTTGTCCACCTTGTTTAGGTAAGATAGTACCTTGAGTAGGTAAGATAGTGGATTTAGTGAGAGAACGAAGAGTAGCACTGACAAGCTATCACCCTGAAAGATGCCCTTCTGGTAATGTATCTTATCAGTCTTAACTTGCTCCTTCTCACCTCTAAGGATCAAATTGGTGTACCAGTTCTTGGTCAGGCGTTCAACAGCAGCTACCAGTGGTTGTGGGACTTTGGCTAACTGTAAAGCCTTAATAATCCACCCATGAGGTACACTATCAAATGCTTTTTGATAGTCCAGCCACGCCACAGTCATGTTTCTGCGATTCTTTGTTGTTTTTTCCTGAATCATTTTATTAGTTAGTAGGTGATCTATGCAACCCCACACCTCCCTCTTTCCACCAGCTTGCTCAGGTGTTATGATATTGTTGGTAGCACAGTGATCCTGTAAGAACAGGTTAAGGCACCCAGCATATAATTTATACATGATATTTTGGCAGGCTATTGGGCGGTAATTTTTAGCAAGGGTGGTTTGGCTATTTTGGGGAATGAGGAGAGTAGTGGCAGTTGATAACCATCTGGGCAGTTCTTGTGTGCCTTTAATGGTTTCTGTAAACAGCCGTATGAGATCTTGCCGATAGAAAGTGAAATTCTTCAACCAGTATCCTGTAATGAGGTCTGGGCCTGGCGATTTCCTATTCGACATTTTCTGTAGAGCTGTTTCCAGTATTGACCCATCTATGTCATATTGTTTTGTCTCGACATGTTGGCAGTAGTCCTGTTCCAGTTCTTTTAGCCAATTAGTTTGTCTGTTGAATCCGTCATCCGTTTCCCATACAGATCTCCAGTAGCTCTCAACCTGTTTTGAAGGGGTGTCATTTACAGGGATTGAGCTTTTGCCACCGAAGCTGCGATAAACTGATTTAGGATCTCTGGCAAACAATCTATTTAGCACTTGTCATTTATGTGCTGTTGACTTATATTTTAGTCTTTCTGTTGTAGCTGTGAGTTGTTGTTTCAACTGGTGTAATTTGGAGTTCAAAGTTTTAAATTTGGTATCTCCAAATCGTCTCTCTAACTTTTTTTTAGGTCTTCCTGGTGTCGTGTGAAGTTGCTGTCTATGTTGCATTTCATAACGACTGTGATGTGTGAGATACTTCGTCTGAGGGACAAAGTTTTGCTTTTTAAATTTCGCATCCACGCTGGTTCAGGCTTTTTGTTTGTATCTTGATTGCGTGGTTTTAGATGTGTGTTATATGATAGCAAATTGACAGCTGAAACATATAACAAAATATTAAGCGTTTCAAATGTCGTTTCTACACCTTTAGATCGTATAGCCTTCAGATAATTGCCAGCTATTTCGTTCACCGCTTCCAATTCCGATTTAGTTGGTTCTTTACTGATTCTGGTGTTGTATGGTCTGTCACTCACATTAAGGCTGTGTATCTCTTGAAACATATCGTCCCATATCACTTGTAAGGTGTCCACAAGTTTTTGGTGTTCTGTTTGTACAGTAGAGTCATGAATTTCAGCCTCGTTGTTGATGTGGTGACAATTACTACTAGAGTTAGCTGATCTTTCTCGCTGTTCTTCAGTGGAAGTGGGATGGATTTCAGCAAAATTGTTGGTGAGCTGTTCACTGTTAGATTTAGCTGGCCATTCTCTTTGTCTGTCAGTGGAGGTGGGGTGGTTGTCTACAAGGGCTGTATTTGTAGTATCACTAAATTTCGTTAGATGTATCAATTTACATCTAATGATATGTTTTGCCTGTTCATTTAAATGCTTTGGAGAAAAGTCTAATTCTGGGTGTTCCATAAAGTTTTTAGCCTTTGCATAAAACCGAACTTTTGGGGTTCAGATTGTTTGTATGCTTCATATAATTCTTTGTTAAGCTCGTAGCTCCACTGTATACAACGGTTGTAGTTGCGATTTGGTCGAAGGAGACTTGTACTTTTTGCCATGATGAGTTCGTCTATTCACTAATATTTCGTATTTATTTTTCAAAATAGTCGATGATCTTCTTTAAAAGTTTCGACAAAGTTCTGTCAGAATAAAATTTAAAGTTATTCACAGCTTGGGTAATATTTCTTTTCAGTTAGTTTTTAATTCTACAACTGTGTTTTAAACGTTGTTCTTCAATCGTTTAAATCGGGAACTAAAAGAACCGTTACTTAGTATATTTTTCTTTATGAATGTAATATAATATAACAACCTGTATTTATATGTTAAAGTTTATGTATCATTCATATAAATAGATGTTCTACAACTTATTCACAACATATTCACAGTTCAAACACTTATGTTTTTGTTTCTGAATCGAAAACGTTACTTGTATATTTCTTTATAAATGTAATATAACAACGTTGCATTTATATGTTAAAGTGTATGTATCGTTCATATATCATAAGTGTATGTATCGTTCATATAAATAGGTGTTTTACAACACACTTACAGTTCAAACACTTATGTAGAATTATTGTATGTAATCTTACCACGTAATGTAGCTCAACTTTTTCCAATATATGGTATGTTGCCTTCATGTAAGCCGTAATTACACACGTCCGATTATCGGACACTGACCACAACGGTCGCCATTGTATGTATATATGTATGTATGTATGTATATAAGTATGTATCTATGTATGTATGCATGTGTGTATATGTATGTATTATATATGAATGTATTATCTATGTATGTGTGTATATATATGTGTCTCTGTGACGGGGTTGGCTGGGTAGTTCTTTAGATTTGCTATTATAATATATATATATATATATAATTTTTAACCCCGCCGGCAGAGCTCAAGTCGTTTCGACGGCTACTATATATATAATAGCCGTCGGGGTTAAACATTATATATATATAATAAAAATAATTGTTTCTACTTTTGGCACCATGCCAGCAAATACCCAGTGCATAACTGGTACTTTATTTTATCGACCCCTTAAGTTAACCTCGGCGGGATTTGAACTCAGAATGGCAAGGGTCTTAACTCTATGCTAGAAAGCATGGCGTCCGACCCTCTACCGATACTGCCAATCCACCGCTATATATAATAAAAAATAATGATAATATATATATATATATATATATATAGCCCTACCACCCACCCAACCCCTCTCTCAAGAGTCGAAACATTTTCCTATATATCTATCTATCTATCTAAGGCGGGTAAAATTCCCGAGATCCATGGACGAGTTCTCTCCAGCGGTCTCTGTCCCTCATTATCGCTGCCATATCCTGCATCTCCAACAGACCAGTGTCTGTCCTTAGGGCATCAACATATGTTAACCTTGGTCTTCCTCTTCTAGTGTGTCCATGTAGGGGCTCCCAAAGGAGCACTGAGTGCAATGTCAACTCTGGATGTCGGTGAGCATGTCCAGCCAACCTCAGTCTCCTCTGTGTCACTTTTGAGCTGAATTTTGGGATGCTCCCATACAGCTCTGAGTTTTTCATCCTCAGTGTATACTGATTAATGTTCAGAGCCATCCTCAGCATTCTCGTGTAGCACCCATCCACCATCTGAGTGGATGGGTGCTACATATATATATATATTACCCTCACCCAGAAATGGGCCGAGAGGAAGCTGTCCCTGAAAGGCCGGCGGAGGTGGCGAATGCGTACATCGCATCCGTCATCTGCTACCGCCTCACCATCGTCCCTTGTTCCAGCCCAACTCTCACCAAAATGGAGCGCCTCCTCTTCCGCTTTTTGTGGAAGGGACGCGCTCCCATGGTCAGACGATCCATCTGCTGTCAACACCCGTTGCGTGGAGGACTTGGCATGCGATGGCTGATGATACGCAAACATGCGCTGAGGCTGCGACATCTCTGGTGCTTCCTTGACGGTGAACAGGTGTGGTCGCCGTTCGCCAGGCACGTTTTCCCACAGCTCGTCTCCTTGATGGAGCTGCAGTCCTGAGACAGAAAAAGACCGAGGGATAGCGCTTGGAAACTGGAATGTCTACAGGCGCTCACTGCCCTCTGCCAGCTGGGCACCAGTATCGGTGGAACATCCACCTCGGCGTTGTATAGCGGACTAGTGGAGGGGAAGAGCGACGACATTCTCGGAGAGATCCTAGGCGTCGAAGAAGATCAGCTGTTTGCTCTCTTCCGGAGAACTTTCAGCCCAGGGCCTATGGATAACTTCCAAAAATCACTGGCCTGGCAGTGCTACCGGCGAGCGCTGCCGGTTTGAGATAAGCTCTATAGGCACCGAAGTGCCGTCAGCCGAGCCTGTCCGAGATGCGCACAGAGCGACGAAACCGTCGTGCACGCACTCGTTCAGTGCACGAGCATTGCTGACTTGTGGAGCTATGTCGAACATTTGCTGTCGCGTGTGGGACTGATCCATTGTGCAGATGGCCTCGCCGTCTTCCTTCGAGGAGGAAGGGCAGGCGGTTTTCATCTGCCTGGTGGCCATGGCGAAAGAGATTGTGTAGTGGACAAGGTTAAAAAGGTTAAAGACAGACACTTTCCTCTTCGGCGAATCCCTAATTAACTTTTTCAAGTTTCACTTGAAGAGAGAATCAGGGTGGAGAGGCAAGTGCTGCCTTCCAGCAAGTTTGTTGAAAGGTGGGTGAATGTAGCGAGAATGGTCCGAGTGAACGGGACCGCTCTGAATATACGTCTGTAGTTTGAGAAATGGAAAAAATTGAGAGAGTGCGTTTGCCCAGGTGGTCAGGGTGACCGTGGTCTTTTGTGTGGTTTTCGCCACGAGTAACCCTCGGAGGTTTCCCCCCTATTGGGGAATTTTTCATTGTTTCAATTTACATTTTTATTGTTTATATATATATATGTTTCTATGTCCTTTTTTTTTTTCTTATATAAATAATAAAAAATATTTACACGCACAAAACCCACATCGTACCGTCCTGTTCCGTCTGTGATGTTTTTCTTGATGTCAGCCCTTGTGGCCAATAAAGAAATCATTATTATTATTATTATCATTATTTTTATTTCTACAGTTCGGTTTTCTATACCCCCCCTCCCCCCTCCCCCCAACCACCACCATTTCGGTCTCTGGAAGAGAATGGTTTCGTTGAATGAAGAAAAGAAACGAAAGAAATAAAATAAAAAATTAAAAAACAAGTAGAAAATCTCAGCCAAAATAGTAATAATAATAATAATAATAATAATAATAATAATAATAATAATAATAATAATAATAAAAAAATAATAATAGGCCGAGTAGCAGTAGTAGAATGCGACCGGGGAGGTGGGAGATGCTGGTGGCGAAACTTAGCAACGTTTCTCTCTCTAGTTCTGGCAATTGGTAACAGATGTGTTTATTTCCAATGACTGGAGCGTCTGCTTTGTTATATCGAACAGTTCTGCACCGGGTGACTTGTGTTCTGTTTTTGTTGAGGTCTGTTGGGTGGTAGGCGGTGGGGGCTGCCGGAGTGGGGTTGGCTGTTGGCTGATGAGGAACATTTGAAGGTATATATATATATATATATATGTGTGGATGGGAGGGGGGTATGCATACATATATATATATATGTATATATATATATATATGATATATATATATGTATATATATATATATATGTATATATATATATATGTATATATATATATATATGTATATATATATATATATATATATGTATATATATATATATATATATGTATATATATATATATATGTATATATATATATATATATGTATATATATATATATATATGTATATATATATATATGTATATATATATATATATATATATATATATATGTATATATATACATACATATGGAGAAAGAGAGAGAGACAGAGAGAGAGGGGGAGAGAGGGCGGGAGGGAGAGACAGTGGGAGAGAGAGAGAGTGAGAGAGAGAGACAGGGAGAGTGAGAGAGAGAGAGAGAGAGAAAGAGAGCAAGAGAGACAGAGAGAGAGATCCACACGCATACATATGTTTCGTAAAGTGATGAAATGATGAGTATATAATGGTGTGTTGAAGTAAGAGTAGAATAGAGGCAATGGGGAGAGGGGGCCGTGGAGGAAGAAGAGGGAGGAGGTGGAGGGAGAAATAATTGGAGAATTGATATAAAAAGATATAAAGGGGGTGAAGGAGAGATGGGGAGGGGGAGAGAGAACGGCTGTCAGACAGATAGACAGACTGACAGAGAGACAGAGAGAGTTAGATGGATCGATAGATAGTTATATAAACATATATATATATATAGATAAACATATATATATATATATATTTATATATATATATATATATATATATATATATATATATATATAGATAAACATATATATATATATTGTTATATTTGGGGAGGGTCATATTTGCGTAATATTGCCAGAATTAATAACAGAACACACTCACTGTTTGGTTGGTTTTCGCTTCTCGCTGTCTTTTATATATATATATCTGCGATCTAACTTACTCGGTCCTCAATGTTGCAAATGTCGCAAAACTAATTCATCGCCGCTATATATATATATATATATAGATAAACATATATATATATATATATATATATATATATATATATATATATATATATATATATGTTTATCTATATATATATATATATATATATATATATATATATATATATATATAGATAGATAGATAAACATATATATATATATATATATAGATAAACATATATATATATATATATATATATTGGTAAACGGAATAGAAAATGCTGACAAATTGTTCACAGTTGAAAAATGGTTTAATTAGGAATAAAAGAGTATTAGTGATTGTATGGGTTAGTATTCAGTTGTGGTTTTAAGTTTTTAAGTTTTTACCGGTTGCGCATTTCTAAATGCTTTTCAAAAATAATTTTGAGATAGTGTCCGTGCTGTTTGCTCTGATCTGAGCAAAGAGCACGGACACTATCTCAAAATTATTTTTGAAAAGCATTTAGAAATGCGCAACCGGTAAAAACTTAAAAACTTAAAACCACAACTGAATACTAACCCATACAATCACTAATACTCTTTTATTCCTAATTAAACCATTTTTCAACTGTGAACAATTTGTCAGCATTTTCTATTCCGTTTACCAATATATAATAACTTGTGTGTTACACCTCTATTCTTTTAACTATATATATATATATATACATATATATATATACATATGTGTGTGTGTGTGTGTGTATATATATATATATATATATAGAGAGAGAGAGAGAGAGAGAGAGAGATGGATAGAGAGATAGAGAGAGAGAGAGAGATGGATAGAGAGATAGAGAGATAGAGAGAGAGATAGATAGATAGATATAAAGGTAGATAGCGAGGAGAAAAACAAAAATTATGAAAGGAACAGAAATAAAATAGCCTTATTATTCAATGTCGTTATTGTGCTGTTTGAGTCTTGTTGGCTACTATTTCTAGCAATACGTGTGACCACGTGCAGTGTCCTTGATTCGCATTGATATATAGTGATATTGTTGTTGTTGTTTTTGCTACTGTATCTCAGCCCTAGGCCGAGTAGGGCTGCGATCAAATGCGTTTCGGCCCAAACCATCCTGTATTTTTTGGTTTTGACAAATCCCCGTCGTTAATCCTATATTAATAAAAAATATATACATAATATTTATAAAGGAGTTAAATCAAAAAGTTAAAGCAATACAACAAAACATATATATTTTGATTTGATATAATTATATAAATTTCATGAAAAAGTTTTTATATACTAATTTAGATTTAAAGAAAGCAAATTATTAACATTTGTCCTTAACACAATTTTTACTCTGCGGAGATAATGGTCAAAATAAGATGTTGCTTCTAAACAATAACTAACTTTTTTTTTTTTTTATTAATCAGTATATATATATCTGTGTATCTGACTGATAAAATGACAAGTCAGTCAATCATATTGGTGGCCTCCCCACAGCCCCGGCAAGGGAGACGCGCTGGAAAAGCCATTCCAGCTCGCGAGGTTCACACCTGCGGCTGGCCAGCTCAGCGCCTATGTTGGTGAGTAGGGAGGTAGCCCTAGGGCCGAGGACACCTGTAGTCTCCACTGCTAGGGGTATTCAGCTCAGCGCCTATGTTGGTGAGTAGGGAGGTAGCCCTAAGATCGAGGACACCTGTAGTCTCCACTGCTAGGGGTAGCCATCTCAGTGCTTATGTTGGTGAGTAGGGAGGTAGCCCTAAGATCGAGGACACCAGAAGTCTCCACTGCCAAGGGTACAACCGCAAACCTGGCGGAGAGCGACCGGTATTTGAAGAGTTTGGTCTCCTCGGCCCGACGTGCAGCAGAACCTGGGTTAGTCGCAGACTGCACCAGGTTGCAGCTGGAGCTTTAGGAATATAATTTTCTAATCTGTTTTATTTTTCTTCATCTAATCTGCTTTTCCATGTGATATGAGGGAGATTTGGTTGCTAATACAAGCAGATCGATTGATAAGCTAGATGGCTCTTAAAATAGTGATTTATGTATCGATCTCGGAAGGGTGAAACTCAAAGTTGACCATCCCAGAATTTGAACTCAGAACGCAAGAAGTCGGAATGAAGAACGAAATCTATTTCTTACGACAAAAGAACATATTATTAAGAATATCAGAGATGGAAAGAAGAAGAAACAGGCGAATGAAGAAACAAGAGAAGAAACCTGGCAAATGTTTGGAAACATTGATAAATATTGAATGTAAGTTTGGCTGGTCATGCTGAGGGCAGGAAAACTGTATAAGGAATATTTCATTTTACAAAGTTTTATTGTTACAAAAACAAAGAAAAAAAAGAACAGAATTAAACAAGGAAAGGAAGGGAGGGGAGTGAGCGAGAGACATTACACCCCAGTCTGAGCAGTGTTTCAGTTGCACCCCACGAACAAATGGGCAAAGGTTTAACTACAGAGAATGACCACACCTCACCTTACGGGTTGATGTCTTTCCAATTTTACTGAAGAAATGAATTGTTGTGAAAAACTGAAGCATACTAGGGTAAGTTGAAAAGTACATGGGCTGACAATAAAACTCTCATGGAATAACCAAATGAGGTTTATTTTTCAACATAGTCCCTGGAAAGAAACAATACAGTTGTTAATAAGAAGAGTTGAAATTAATACATGAAAGAATTCACAGCTCTAGCATCACTCCTTCATAGTCAGCCTATAAACATTTCAGCCCACCCTCGTTTATTAAAGAAAGGACAATCCGATATTTTGTTGAAGCCAGGAGACAAAAACTATGTGAAGGTTTTGGTCTGTTAGATCTATTCAACAGAGAACAAGCTCAACATTACTGCAGCTCTGTCTATACAGCAGTGTAGAACAGAAATTATATTTTACATCAGGATCAGCAAAAAACGAAAAAAAAAAAAAAAAATGGTAAATGTATTTAGGCATGAAGTGGATAAATGCGGTGAAAGTGACGTGTTGGGATGGCATCGGTGAATCTGTTCCAGATGTGAAGCAGAAGTAGAGACGGTATATCAACTGGATCATCTGATGTTGAACAGGAGGAATTAAAGGACCATAACGAGTGCCATATCATGATATGTGCGCTGATATAATACTAAAGAGAATTCCGAGAATAACACAACCTTACGTCTATGATTCAATTGTAGTGCTCGCATTTGATGTATAGTTTCTTTCTAGGAGGTTCTTATATAGCTATGTGTGTGTGTGTGCATATGTGTGTGTGTGTGTGTGTGTGTGTGTGTGTGTGTGTGTGTGTGTGTGTGTGTGTGTGTGTGTGTGTGTGTGTGTATGTGTGTGTATGTCAGCATTATGAAGCCTTTTCTCTGAAGACTGCCATCCTACTCCAACCCTAATATGGTCTCGGCTGTCAGGATGAAGAAGACACTGCCACGGGAGGGTGGTAAGGGAAAGGAGACGTCCTGGAACAGCCACTCCACCTCTCGGGGCTCGCACCTGCAGGCAGCCCACTCCACTCCGACAGTAGTGAGCAATGATGGGGTCCCGAGACCAAAAACGCCGGTAGTCTCCACTGCTACAAGCTCTACCTTAAACCAATCAGTCAGCAGTGTTGTGGTCCCGGGACCAAGAACGTCAGAAGACTCCACTGCTACAAGCTCTATCTTACACCAATCAGTTAGCAGTGTTGTGGTCCCGGGACCAAGAACGTCAGAAGACTCCACTGCTACAAGCTCTACCTTAAACCAATCAGTCAGCAGTGTTGTGGTCCCGGGATCAAGAACGTCAGAAGTCTCCACTGCTACAAGCTCTACCTTAAACCAATCAGTCAGCAGTGATGTGGTCCCGGAACCAAGAACGTCAGAAGACTCCACTGCTACAAGCTCTACCTTAAACCAATCAGTCAGCAGTGTTGTGGTCCCGGGACCAAGAACGTCAGAACACTCCACTGCTACAAGCTCTACCTTAAACCAATCAGTCAGCAATGTTGTGGTCCCGGGACCAAGAACGTCAGAAGTCTCCACTGCTACAAGCTCTACCTTAACCCAATCAGTCAGGAGTGTTGTGGTCCCGGGACCAAGAACGTCAGAACACTCCACTGCTACAAGCTCTACCTTAAAACAATATGCAAAACAGTGTTGTGGTCCGGGGACCAAGAACGTCAGAAGACTCCACTGCTACAAGCTCTACCTTAAACCAATCAGTCAGGAGTGTTGGGGTCCCGAGACCAAGAACGCCGGAAGTCTCCACTGCTATAAGCTCTACCTTAAACCAATCAGTCAGCAGTGTTGTGGTCCCGGGACCAAGAACGTCAGAAGACTCCACTGCTACAAGCTCTACCTTAAAGCAATCAGTCAGCAGTGTTGTGGTCCCGGGACCAAGAACGTCAGAAGACTCCACTGCTACAAGCTCTACCTTAAACCAATCAGTCAGGAGTGTTGTGGTCCCGGGACCAAGAACGCCGGAAGTCTCCACTGCTACAAGCTCTACCTTAAACCAATCAGTCAGCAGTGTTGTGGTCCCGGGACCAAGAACGTCAGAAGACTCCACTGCTACAAGCTCTACCTTAAGCCAATCAGTCAGGAGTGTTGTGGTCCCGGGACCAAGAACGTCAGAAGACTCCACTGCTACAAGATCTACCTTAAACCAATCAGTCAGCAGTGTTGTGGTCCCGGGACCAAGAACGTCAGAAGTCTCCACTGCTACAAGCTCTACCTTAAACCAATCAGTCAGCAGTGTTGTGGTCCCGGGACCAAGAACGTCAGAAGACTCCACTGCTACAAGCTCTACCTTAAACCAATCAGTCAGGAGTGTTGGTGTCCCGAGACCAAGAACGCCCGAAGTCTCCACTGCTACAAGCTCTACCTTAAACCAATCAGTCAGGAGTGTTGCGGTCCCGGGACCAAGAACGTCAGAAGACTCCACTGCTACAAGCTCTACCTAAAACCAATCAGTCAGCAGTGTTGTGGTCCCGGGACCAAGAACGTCAGAAGACTCCACTGCTACAAGCTCTACCTTAAAGCAATCAGTCAGCAGTGTTGTGGTCCCGGGACCAAGAAAGTCAGAAGACTCCACTGCTACAAGCTCTACCTTAAACCAATCAGTTAGGAGTGTTGTGGTCCCGGGACCAAGAACGTCAGAAGACTCCACTGCTACAAGCTCTACCTTAAACCAATCAGTCAGGAGTGTTGGGGTCCCGAGACCAAGAACGCCCGAAGTCTCCACTGCTACAAGCTCTACCTTAACCCAATCAGTCAGGAGTGTTGTGGTCCCGGGACCAAGAACGTCAGAACACTCCACTGCTACAAGCTCTACCTTAAAACAATATGCAAAACAGTGTTGTGGTCCGGGGACCAAGAACGTCAGAAGACTCCACTGCTACAAGCTCTACCTTAAACCAATCAGTCAGGAGTGTTGGGGTCCCGAGACCAAGAACGCCGGAAGTCTCCACTGCTATAAGCTCTACCTTAAACCAATCAGTCAGCAGTGTTGTGGTCCCGGGACCAAGAACGTCAGAAGACTCCACTGCTACAAGCTCTACCTTAAAGCAATCAGTCAGCAGTGTTGTGGTCCCGGGACCAAGAACGTCAGAAGACTCCACTGCTACAAGCTCTACCTTAAACCAATCAGTCAGGAGTGTTGTGGTCCCGGGACCAAGAACGCCGGAAGTCTCCACTGCTACAAGCTCTACCTTAAACCAATCAGTCAGCAGTGTTGTGGTCCCGGGACCAAGAACGTCAGAAGACTCCACTGCTACAAGCTCTACCTTAAGCCAATCAGTCAGGAGTGTTGTGGTCCCGGGACCAAGAACGTCAGAAGACTCCACTGCTACAAGATCTACCTTAAACCAATCAGTCAGCAGTGTTGTGGTCCCGGGACCAAGAACGTCAGAAGTCTCCACTGCTACAAGCTCTACCTTAAACCAATCAGTCAGCAGTGTTGTGGTCCCGGGACCAAGAACGTCAGAAGACTCCACTGCTACAAGCTCTACCTTAAACCAATCAGTCAGGAGTGTTGGTGTCCCGAGACCAAGAACGCCCGAAGTCTCCACTGCTACAAGCTCTACCTTAAACCAATCAGTCAGGAGTGTTGCGGTCCCGGGACCAAGAACGTCAGAAGACTCCACTGCTACAAGCTCTACCTAAAACCAATCAGTCAGCAGTGTTGTGGTCCCGGGACCAAGAACGTCAGAAGACTCCACTGCTACAAGCTCTACCTTAAAGCAATCAGTCAGCAGTGTTGTGGTCCCGGGACCAAGAAAGTCAGAAGACTCCACTGCTACAAGCTCTACCTTAAACCAATCAGTTAGGAGTGTTGTGGTCCCGGGACCAAGAACGTCAGAAGACTCCACTGCTACAAGCTCTACCTTAAACCAATCAGTCAGGAGTGTTGGGGTCCCGAGACCAAGAACGCCCGAAGTCTCCACTGCTACAAGCTCTACCTTAAACCAATCAGTCAGCAGTGTTGTGGTCCCGGGACCAAGAACGTCAGAAGACTCCACTGCTACAAGCTCTACCTTAAACCAATCAGTCAGCAGTGTTGTGGTCCCGGGACCAAGAACGTCAGAAGACTCCACTGCTACAAGCTCTACCTTAAAGCAATCAGTCAGCAGTGTTGTGGTCCCGGGACCAAGAACGTCAGAAGACTCCACTGCTACAAGCTCTACCTCAAACCAATCAGTCAGCAGTGTTGTGGTCCCGGGACCAAGAACGTCAGAAGACTCCACTGCTACAAGCTCTACCTTAAAGCAATCAGTCAGCAGTGTTGTGGTCCCGGGACCAAGAACGTCAGAAGACTCCACTGCTACAAGCTCTACCTTAAAGCAATCAGTCAGCAGTGTTGTGGTCCCGAGACCAAGAACGTCAGAAGTCTCCACTGCTACAAGCTCTACCTTAAAGCAATCAGTCAGCAGTGTTGTGGTCCTGGGACCAAGAACGTCAGAAGACTCCACTGCTACAAGCTCTACCTTAAACCAATCAGTCAGCAGTGTTGTGGTCCCGGGACCAAGAAAGTCAGAAGACTCCACTGCTACAAGCTCTACCTTAAACCAATCAGTTAGGAGTGTTGTGGTCCCGGGACCAAGAACGTCAGAAGACTCCACTGCTACAAGCTCTACCTTAAACCAATCAGTCAGGAGTGTTGGGGTCCCGAGACCAAGAACGCCCGAAGTCTCCACTGCTACAAGCTCTACCTTAACCCAATCAGTCAGGAGTGTTGTGGTCCCGGGACCAAGAACGTCAGAACACTCCACTGCTACAAGCTCTACCTTAAAACAATATGCAAAACAGTGTTGTGGTCCGGGGACCAAGAACGTCAGAAGACTCCACTGCTACAAGCTCTACCTTAAACCAATCAGTCAGGAGTGTTGGGGTCCCGAGACCAAGAACGCCGGAAGTCTCCACTGCTATAAGCTCTACCTTAAACCAATCAGTCAGCAGTGTTGTGGTCCCGGGACCAAGAACGTCAGAAGACTCCACTGCTACAAGCTCTACCTTAAAGCAATCAGTCAGCAGTGTTGTGGTCCCGGGACCAAGAACGTCAGAAGACTCCACTGCTACAAGCTCTACCTTAAACCAATCAGTCAGGAGTGTTGTGGTCCCGGGACCAAGAACGCCGGAAGTCTCCACTGCTACAAGCTCTACCTTAAACCAATCAGTCAGCAGTGTTGTGGTCCCGGGACCAAGAACGTCAGAAGACTCCACTGCTACAAGCTCTACCTTAAGCCAATCAGTCAGGAGTGTTGTGGTCCCGGGACCAAGAACGTCAGAAGACTCCACTGCTACAAGATCTACCTTAAACCAATCAGTCAGCAGTGTTGTGGTCCCGGGACCAAGAACGTCAGAAGTCTCCACTGCTACAAGCTCTACCTTAAACCAATCAGTCAGCAGTGTTGTGGTCCCGGGACCAAGAACGTCAGAAGACTCCACTGCTACAAGCTCTACCTTAAACCAATCAGTCAGGAGTGTTGGTGTCCCGAGACCAAGAACGCCCGAAGTCTCCACTGCTACAAGCTCTACCTTAAACCAATCAGTCAGGAGTGTTGCGGTCCCGGGACCAAGAACGTCAGAAGACTCCACTGCTACAAGCTCTACCTAAAACCAATCAGTCAGCAGTGTTGTGGTCCCGGGACCAAGAACGTCAGAAGACTCCACTGCTACAAGCTCTACCTTAAAGCAATCAGTCAGCAGTGTTGTGGTCCCGGGACCAAGAAAGTCAGAAGACTCCACTGCTACAAGCTCTACCTTAAACCAATCAGTTAGGAGTGTTGTGGTCCCGGGACCAAGAACGTCAGAAGACTCCACTGCTACAAGCTCTACCTTAAACCAATCAGTCAGGAGTGTTGGGGTCCCGAGACCAAGAACGCCCGAAGTCTCCACTGCTACAAGCTCTACCTTAAACCAATCAGTCAGCAGTGTTGTGGTCCCGGGACCAAGAACGTCAGGAGACTCCACTGCTACAAGCTCTACCTTAAACCAATCAGTCAGCAGTGTTGTGGTCCCGGGACCAAGAACGTCAGAAGACTCCACTGCTACAAGCTCTACCTTAAAGCAATCAGTCAGCAGTGTTGTGGTCCCGGGACCAAGAACGTCAGAAGACTCCACTGCTACAAGCTCTACCTCAAACCAATCAGTCAGCAGTGTTGTGGTCCCGGGACCAAGAACGTCAGAAGACTCCACTGCTACAAGCTCTACCTTAAAGCAATCAGTCAGCAGTGTTGTGGTCCCGGGACCAAGAACGTCAGAAGACTCCACTGCTACAAGCTCTACCTTAAAGCAATCAGTCAGCAGTGTTGTGGTCCCGAGACCAAGAACGTCAGAAGTCTCCACTGCTACAAGCTCTACCTTAAAGCAATCAGTCAGCAGTGTTGTGGTCCTGGGACCAAGAACGTCAGAAGACTCCACTGCTACAAGCTCTACCTTAAACCAATCAGTCAGGAGTGTTGGGGTCCCGAGACCAAGAACGCCCGAAGTCTCCACTGCTACAAGCTCTACCTTAAACCAATCAGTCAGCAGTATTGTGGTCCCGGGACCAAGAACGTCAGAAGACTCCACTGCTACAAGCTCTACCTTAAACTAATCAGTCAGGAGTGTTGTGGTCCCGGGACCAAGAACGTCAGAACACTCCACTGCTACAAGCTCTACCTTAAACCAATATGCAAAACAGTGTTGTGGTCCCGGGACCAAGAACGTCAGAAGACTCCACTGCTACAAGCTCTACCTTAAACCAATCAGTCAGGAGTGTTGGGGTCCCGAGACCAAGAACGCCGGAAGTCTCCACTGCTATAAGCTCTACCTTAAACCAATCAGTCAGCAGTGTTGTGGTCCCGGGACCAAGAACGTCAGAAGACTCCACTGCTACAAGCTCTACCTTAAACCAATCAGTCAGCAGTGTTGTGGTCCCGGGACCAAGAACGTCAGAAGACTCCACTGCTACAAGCTCTACCTTAAACCAATCAGTCAGCAGTGTTGTGGTCCCGGGACCAAGAACGTCAGAAGACTCCACTGCTACAAGCTCTACCTTAAACCAATCAGTCAGCAGTGTTGTGGTCCCGGGACCAAGAACGTCAGAAGTCTCCACTAATACAAGCTCTACCTTAAAGCAATCAGTCAGCAGTGTTGTGGTCCCGGGACCAAGAACGTCAGAAGACTCCACTGTTACAAGCTCTACCTTAAACTAATCAGTCAGGAGTGTTGTGGTCCCGGGTCCAAGAACGTCAGAACACTCCACTGCTACAAGCTCTACCTTAAACCAATCAGTCAGCAGTGTTGTGGTCCCGGGACCAAGAACGTCAGAAGACTCCACTGCAACAAGCTCTACCTTAAACCAATCAGTCAGGAGTGTTGGGGTCCCGAGACCAAGAACGTCAGAAGACTCCACTGCTACAAGCTCTACCTTAAACCAATCAGTCAGCAGTGTTGTGGTCCCGGGACCAAGAACGTCAGAAGACTCCACTGCTACAAGCTCTACCTTAAAGCAATCAGTCAGCAGTGTTGTGGTCCCGGGACCAAGAACGCCCGAAGTCTCCATTGCTACAAGCTCTATCTTAAACCAATCAGTCAGGAGTGTTGGGGTCCCGAGACCAAGAACGCCGGAAGTCTCCACTGCTACAAGCTCTACCTTAAACCAATCAGTCAGGAGTGTTGGGGTCCCGAGACCAAGAACGCCGGAAGTCTCCACTGCTACAAGCTCTACCTTAAACCAATCAGTCAGCAGTTTTGTGGTCCCGGGACCAAGAACGTCAGAAGACTCCACTGCTACAAGCTCTACCTTAAACTAATCAGTCAGGAGTGTTGTGGTCCCGGGACCAAGAACGTCAGAACACTCCACTGCTACAAGCTCTACATTAAACTAATCAGTCAGGAGTGTTGTGGTCCCGGGACCAAGAACGTCAGAACACTCCACTGCTACAAGCTCTACCTTAAACCAATCAGTCAGCAGTGTTGTGGTCCCGGGACCAAGAACGTCAGAAGACTCCACTGCTACAAGCTCTACCTTAAACCAATCAGTCAGGAGTGTTGGGGTCCCGAGACCAAGAACCCCGGCAGTCTCCACTGCTATAAGCTCTACCTTAAACCAATCAGTCAGCAGTGTTGTGGTCCCGGGACCAAGAAAGTCAGAAGACTCCACTGCTACAAGCTCTACCTTAAACCAATCAGTCAGGAGTGTTGTGGTCCCGGGACCAAGAACGTCAGAAGACTCCACTGCTACAAGCTCTACCTTAAAACAATCAGTCAGCAGTGTTGTGGTCCCGGGACCAAGAACGTCAGAAGACTCCACTGCTACAAGCTCTACCTTAAAGCAATCAGTCAGCAGTGTTGTGGTCCCGGGACCAAGAACGCCCGAAGCCTCCACTGCTACAAGCTCTACCTTAAACCAATCAGTCAGCAGTGTTGTGGTCCCGGGACCAAGAACGTCAGAAGACTCCACTGCTACAAGCTCTACCTTAAACCAATCAGTCAGCAGTGTTGTGGTCCCGGGACCAAGAACGCCCGAAGTCTCCACTGCTACAAGCTCTACCTTAAACCAATCAGTCAGGAGTGTTGTGGTCCCGGGACCAAGAACGTCAGAAGACTCCACTGCTACAAGCTCTACCTTAAACCAATCAGTCAGCAGTGTTGTGGTCCCGGGACCAAGAACGTCAGAAGACTCCACTGCTACCAGCTCTACCTTAAACCAATCAGTCAGGAGTGTTGGGGTCCCAAGACCAAGAACGCCGGAAGTCTTCACTGCTACAAGCTCTACCTTAAACCAATCAGTCAGCAGTGTTGTGGTCCCGGGACCAAGAACGTCAGAAGACTCCACTGCTACAAGCTCTACCTTAAACCAATCAGTCAGGAGTGTTGGGGTCCCGAGACCAAGAACGCCCGAAGTCTCCACTGCTACAAGCTCTACCTTAAACCAATCAGTCAGCAGTGTTGTGGTCCCGGGACCAAGAACGTCAGAAGACTCCACTGCTATAAGCTCTAACTTAAACCAATCAGTCAGGAGTGTTGGGGTCCCGAGACCAAGAACGCCCGAAGTCTCCACTGCTACAAGCTCTACCTTAAACCAATCAGTCAGCAGTGTTGTGGTCCCGGGACCAAGAACGTCAGAAGACTCCACTGCTACAAGCTCTACCTTAAGCCAATCAGTCAGGAGTGTTGTGGTCCCGGGACCAAGAACGTCAGAAGACTCCACTGCTACAAGCTCTACCTTAAACCAATCAGTCAGCAGTGTTGTGGTCCCGGGACCAAGAACGTCAGAAGACTCCACTGCTACAAGCTCTACCTTAAACCAATCAGTCAGCAGTGTTGTGGTCCCGGGACCAAGAATGCCCGAAGTCTCCACTGCTACAAGCTCTACCTTAAACCAATCAGTCAGCAGTGTTGTGGTCCCGGGACCAAGAACGTCAGAAGACTCCACTGCTACAAGCTCTACCTTAAAGCAATCAGTGAGCAGTGTTGTGGTCCCGGGACCAAGAACGCCCGAAGTCTCCACTGCTACAAGCTCTACGTTAAACCAATCAGTCAGGAGTGTTGTGGTCCCGGGGCCAAGAACGTCAGAAGACTCCACTGCTACAAGCTCTACCTTAAACTAATCAGTCAGGAGTGTTGTGGTCCCGGGACCAAGAACGTCAGAAGACTCCACTGCTACAAGCTCTACCTTAAACCAATCAGTCAGCAGTGTTGTGGTCCCGGGACCAAGAACGTCAGAAGACTCCACTGCTACAAGCTCTACCTTAAACCAATCAGTCAGGAGTGTTGGGGTCCCGAGACCAAGAACGCCGGAAGTCTCCACTGCTACAAGCTCTACCTTAAACCAATCATGCAGCAGTGTTGTGGTCCCGGGACCAAGAACGTCAGAAGACTCCACTGCTACAAGCTCTACCTTAAACTAATCAGTCAGCAGTGTTGTGGTCCCGGGACCAAGAACGTCAGAAGACTCCACTGCTAGAAGCTCTACCTTAAAGCAATCAGTCAGCAGTGTTGTGGTCCCGGGACCAAGAACGCCCGAAGTCTCCACTGCTACAAGCTCTACCTTAAACCAATCAGTCAGCAGTGTTGTGGTCCCGGGACCAAGAACGTCAGAAGACTCCACTGCTACAAGCTCTACCTTAAACCAATCAGTCAGGAGTGTTGGGGTCCCGAGACCAAGAACGCCCGAAGTCTCCACTGCTACAAGCTCTACCTTAAACCAATCAGTCAGCAGTGTTGTGGTCCCGGGACCAAGAACGTCAGAAGACTCCACTGATACAAGCTCTACCTTAAACTAATCATCAGGAGTGTTGTGGTCCCGGGACCAAGAACGTCAGAACACTCCACTGCTACAAGCTCCACCTTAAACCAATCAGTCAGCAGTGTTGTGGTCCCGGGACCAAGAACGTCAGAAGACTCCACTGCTACAAGCTCTACCTTAAACCAAGCAGTCAGGAGTGTTGGGGTCCCGAGACCAAGAACGCCGGAAGTCTCCACTGCTATAAGCTCTACCTTAAACCAATCAGTCAGCAGTGTTGTTGTCCCGGGACCAAGAACGTCAGAAGACTCCACTGCTACAAGCTCTACCTTAAACCAATCAGTCAGGAGTGTTGTGGTCCCGGGACCAAGAACGTCAGAAGACTCCAATGCTACAAGCTCTACCTTAAACCAATCAGTCAGGAGTGTTGTGGTCCCGGGACCAAGAACGTCAGTAGACTCCACTGCTACAAGCTCTACCTTAAAGCAATCAGTCAGCAATGTTGTGGTCCCGCGACCAAGAACGCCCGAATTCTCCACTGCTACAAGCACTACCTTAAACCCATCAGTCAGCAGTGTTGTGGTCCCGGGACCAAGAATGCCCGAAGTCTCCACTGCTACAAGCTCTACCTTAAACCAATCAGTCAGCAGTGTTGTGGTCCCGGGACCAAGAACGTCAGAAGACTCCACTGCTACAAGCTCTACCTTAAACCAATCAGTCAGGAGTGTTGGTGTCCCGAGACCAAGAACGCCGGAAGTCTCCACTGCTACAAGCTCTACCTTAAACCAATCAGTCAGGAGTGTTGTGGTCCCGGGACCAAGAACGTCAGAAGACTCCACTGCTACAAGCTCTACCTTAAACCAATCAGTCAGCAGTGTTGTGGTCCTGGGACCAAGAACGTCAGAAGACTCCACTGCTACAAGCTCTACCTTAAAGCAATCAGTCAGCAGTGTTGTGGTCCCGGGACCAAGAACGCCGGAAGTCTCCACTGCTACAAGCTCTACCTTAAACCAATCAGTCAGCAGTGTTGTGGTCCCGGGACCAAGAATGCCCGAAGTCTCCACTGCTACAAGCTCTACCTTAAACCAATCAGTCAGGAGTGTTGTGGTCCCGGGACCAAGAACGTCAGTAGACTCCACTGCTACAAGCTCTACCTTAAAGCAATCAGTCAGCAATGTTGTGGTCCCGCGACCAAGAACGCCCGAATTCTCCACTGCTACAAGCACTACCTTAAACCCATCAGTCAGCAGTGTTGTGGTCCCGGGACCAAGAATGCCCGAAGTCTCCACTGCTACAAGCTCTACCTTAAACCAATCAGTCAGCAGTGTTGTGGTCCCGGGACCAAGAACGTCAGAAGACTCCACTGCTACAAGCTCTACCTTAAACCAATCAGTCAGGAGTGTTGGTGTCCCGAGACCAAGAACGCCGGAAGTCTCCACTGCTACAAGCTCTACCTTAAACCAATCAGTCAGCAGTGTTGTGGTCCCGGGACCAAGAACGTCAGAAGACTCCACTGATACAAGCTCTACCTTAAACTAATCATCAGGAGTGTTGTGGTCCCGGGACCAAGAACGTCAGAACACTCCACTGCTACAAGCTCCACCTTAAACCAATCAGTCAGCAGTGTTGTGGTCCCGGGACCAAGAACGTCAGAAGACTCCACTGCTACAAGCTCTACCTTAAACCAAGCAGTCAGGAGTGTTGGGGTCCCGAGACCAAGAACGCCGGAAGTCTCCACTGCTATAAGCTCTACCTTAAACCAATCAGTCAGCAGTGTTGTTGTCCCGGGACCAAGAACGTCAGAAGACTCCACTGCTACAAGCTCTACCTTAAACCAATCAGTCAGGAGTGTTGTGGTCCCGGGACCAAGAACGTCAGAAGACTCCAATGCTACAAGCTCTACCTTAAACCAATCAGTCAGGAGTGTTGTGGTCCCGGGACCAAGAACGTCAGTAGACTCCACTGCTACAAGCTCTACCTTAAAGCAATCAGTCAGCAATGTTGTGGTCCCGCGACCAAGAACGCCCGAATTCTCCACTGCTACAAGCACTACCTTAAACCCATCAGTCAGCAGTGTTGTGGTCCCGGGACCAAGAATGCCCGAAGTCTCCACTGCTACAAGCTCTACCTTAAACCAATCAGTCAGCAGTGTTGTGGTCCCGGGACCAAGAACGTCAGAAGACTCCACTGCTACAAGCTCTACCTTAAACCAATCAGTCAGGAGTGTTGGTGTCCCGAGACCAAGAACGCCGGAAGTCTCCACTGCTACAAGCTCTACCTTAAACCAATCAGTCAGGAGTGTTGTGGTCCCGGGACCAAGAACGTCAGAAGACTCCACTGCTACAAGCTCTACCTTAAACCAATCAGTCAGCAGTGTTGTGGTCCTGGGACCAAGAACGTCAGAAGACTCCACTGCTACAAGCTCTACCTTAAAGCAATCAGTCAGCAGTGTTGTGGTCCCGGGACCAAGAACGCCGGAAGTCTCCACTGCTACAAGCTCTACCTTAAACCAATCAGTCAGCAGTGTTGTGGTCCCGGGACCAAGAATGCCCGAAGTCTCCACTGCTACAAGCTCTACCTTAAACCAATCAGTCAGCAGTGTTGTGGTCCCGGGACCAAGAACGTCAGAAGACTCCACTGCTACAAGCTCTACCTTAAAGCAATCAGTCAGCAGTGTTGTGGTCCCGGGACCAAGAACGCCCGAAGTCTCCACTGCTACAAGCTCTACCTTAAACCAATCAGTCAGGAGTGTTGTGGTCCCGGGACCGAGAACGTCAGAAGACTCCACTGCAACAAGCTCTACCTTAAACCAATCAGTCAGGAGTGTTGGGGTCCCGAGACCAAGAACGCCGGAAGTCTCCACTGCTACAAGCTCTACCTTAAACCAATCAGTCAGCAGTGTTGTGGTCCCGGGACCAAGAACGCCCGAAGTCTCCACTGCTACAAGCTCTACCTTAAACCAATCAGTCAGCAGTGTTGTGGTCCCGGGACCAAGAACGTCAGAAGACTCCACTGCTACAAGCTCTACCTTAAACCAATCAGTCAGGAGTGTTGCGGTCCCGAGACCAAGAACGCCCGAAGTCTCCACTGCTACAAGCTCTACCTTAAACCAATCAGTCAGCAGTGTTGTGGTCCCGGGACCAAGAACGTCAGAAGACTCCACTGATACAAGCTCTACCTTAAACTAATCATCAGGAGTGTTGTGGTCCCGGGACCAAGAACGTCAGAACACTCCACTGCTACAAGCTCCACCTTAAACCAATCAGTCAGCAGTGTTGTGGTCCCGGGACCAAGAACGTCAGAAGACTCCACTGCTACAAGCTCTACCTTAAACCAAGCAGTCAGGAGTGTTGGGGTCCCGAGACCAAGAACGCCGGAAGTCTCCAGTGCTATAAGCTCTACCTTAAACCAATCAGTCAGCAGTGTTGTTGTCCCGGGACCAAGAACGTCAGAAGACTCCACTGCTACAAGCTCTACCTTAAACCAATCAGTCAGGAGTGTTGTGGTCCCGGGACCAAGAACGTCAGAAGACTCCAATGCTACAAGCTCTACCTTAAACCAATCAGTCAGGAGTGTTGTGGTCCCGGGACCAAGAACGTCAGAAGACTCCACTGCTACAAGATCTACCTTAAACCAATCAGTCAGCAGTGTTGTGGTCCCGGGACCAAGAACGTCAGAAGTCTCCACTGCTACAAGCTCTACCTTAAACCAATCAGTCAGCAGTGTTGTGGTCCCGGGACCAAGAACGTCAGAAGAATCCACTGCTACAAGCTCTACCTTAAACCAATCAGTCAGGAGTGTTGGTGTCCCGAGACCAAGAACGCCCGAAGTCTCCACTGCTACAAGCTCTACCTTAAACCAATCAGTCAGCAGTGTTGTGGTCCCGGGACCAAGAACGTCAGAAGACTCCACTGCTACAAGCTCTACCTTAAACCAATCAGTCAGCAGTGTTGTTGTCCCGGGACCAAGAACGTCAGAAGACTCCAATGCTACAAGCTCTACCTTAAACCAATCAGTCAGGAGTGTTGTGGTCCCGGGACCAAGAACGTCAGAAGACTCCACTGCTACAAGATCTACCTTAAACCAATCAGTCAGGAGTGTTGTGGTCCCGGGACCAAGAACGCCCGAAGTCTCCACCGCTACAAGCTCTACCTTAAACCAATCAGTCAGCAGTGTTGTGGTCCCGGGACCAAGAACGTCAGAAGTCTCCACTGCTACAAGCTCTACCTTAAACCAATCAGTCAGCAGTGTTGTGGTCCCGGGACCAAGAACGTCAGAAGACTCCACTGCTACAAGCTCTACCTTAAACCAATCAGTCAGGAGTGTTGGTGTCCCGAGACCAAGAACGCCGGAAGTCTCCACTGCTACAAGCTCTACCTTAAACCAATCAGTCAGGAGTGTTGTGGTCCCGGGACCAAGAACGTCAGAAGACTCCACTGCTACAAGCTCTACCTTAAACCAATCAGTCAGCAGTGTTGTGGTCCTGGGACCAAGAACGTCAGAAGACTCCACTGCTACAAGATCTACCTTAAAGCAATCAGTCAGCAGTGTTGTGGTCCCGGGACCAAGAACGCCGGAAGTCTCCTCTGCTACAAGCTCTACCTTAAACCAATCAGTCAGCAGTGTTGTGGTCCCGGGACCAAGAATGCCCGAAGTCTCCACTGCTACAAGCTCAACCTTAAACCAATCAGTCAGCAGTGTTGTGGTCCCGGGACCAAGAACGTCAGAAGACTCCACTGCTACAAGCTCTACCTTAAAGCAATCAGTCAGCAGTGTTGTGGTCCCGGGACCAAGAACGCCCGAAGTCTCCACTGCTACAAGCTCTACCTTAAACCAATCAGTCAGGAGTGTTGTGGTCCCGGGACCGAGAACGTCAGAAGACTCCACTGCTACAAGCTCTACCTTAAACCAATCAGTCAGGAGTGTTGGGGTCCCGAGACCAAGAACGCCGGAAGTCTCCACTGCTACAAGCTCTACCTTAAACCAATCAGTCAGCAGTGTTGTGGTCCCGGGACCAAGAACGCCCGAAGTCTCCACTGCTACAAGCTCTACCTTAAACCAATCAGTCAGCAGTGTTGTGGTCCCGGGACCAAGAACGTCAGAAGACTCCACTGCTACAAGCTCTACCTTAAACCAATCAGTCAGCAGTGTTGTGGTCCCGGGACCAAGAACGCCCGAAGTCTCCACTGCTACAAGCTCTACCTTAAACCAATCAGTCAGCAGTGTTGTGGTCCCGGGACCAAGAACGTCAGAAGACTCCACTGCTACAAGCTCTACCTTAAACCAATCAGTCAGGAGTGTTGCGGTCCCGAGACCAAGAACGCCCGAAGTCTCCACTGCTACAAGCTCTACCTTAAACCAATCAGTCAGCAGTGTTGTTGTCCCGGGACCAAGAACGTCAGAAGACTCCACTGCTACAAGCTCTACCTTAAACCAATCAGTCAGGAGTGTTGTGGTCCCGGGACCAAGAACGTCAGAAGACTCCAATGCTACAAGCTCTACCTTAAACCAATCAGTCAGGAGTGTTGTGGTCCCGGGACCAAGAACGTCAGAAGACTCCACTGCTACAAGATCTACCTTAAACCAATCAGTCAGCAGTGTTGTGGTCCCGGGACCAAGAACGTCAGAAGTCTCCACTGCTACAAGCTCTACCTTAAACCAATCAGTCAGCAGTGTTGTGGTCCCGGGACCAAGAACGTCAGAAGACTCCACTGCTACAAGCTCTACCTTAAACCAATCAGTCAGGAGTGTTGGTGTCCCGAGACCAAGAACGCCCGAAGTCTCCACTGCTACAAGCTCTACCTTAAACCAATCAGTCAGCAGTGTTGTGGTCCCGGGACCAAGAACGTCAGAAGACTCCACTGCTACAAGCTCTACCTTAAACCAATCAGTCAGGAGTGTTGTTGTCCCGGGACCAAGAACGTCAGAAGACTCCAATGCTACAAGCTCTACCTTAAACCAATCAGTCAGGAGTGTTGTGGTCCCGGGACCAAGAACGTCAGAAGACTCCACTGCTACAAGATCTACCTTAAACCAATCAGTCAGCAGTGTTGTGGTCCCGGGACCAAGAACGTCAGAAGTCTCCACTGCTACAAGCTCTACCTTAAACCAATCAGTCAGCAGTGTTGTGGTCCCGGGACCAAGAACGTCAGAAGACTCCACTGCTACAAGCTCTACCTTAAACCAATCAGTCAGGAGTGTTGGTGTCCCGAGACCAAGAACGCCCGAAGTCTCCACTGCTACAAGCTCTACCTTAAACCAATCAGTCAGCAGTGTTGTGGTCCCGGGACCAAGAACGTCAGAAGACTCCACTGCTACAAGCTCTACCTTAAACCAATCAGTCAGGAGTGTTGTGGTCCCGGGACCAAGAACGCCCGAAGTCTCCACCGCTACAAGCTCTACCTTAAACCAATCAGTCAGCAGTGTTGTGGTCCCGGGACCAAGAACGTCAGAAGTCTCCACTGCTACAAGCTCTACCTTAAACCAATCAGTCAGCAGTGTTGTGGTCCCGGGACCAAGAACGTCAGAAGACTCCACTGCTACAAGCTCTACCTTAAACCAATCAGTCAGGAGTGTTGGTGTCCCGAGACCAAGAACGCCGGAAGTCTCCACTGCTACAAGCTCTACCTTAAACCAATCAGTCAGGAGTGTTGTGGTCCCGGGACCAAGAACGTCAGAAGACTCCACTGCTACAAGCTCTACCTTAAACCAATCAGTCAGCAGTGTTGTGGTCCTGGGACCAAGAACGTCAGAAGACTCCACTGCTACAAGCTCTACCTTAAAGCAATCAGTCAGCAGTGTTGTGGTCCCGGGACCAAGAACGCCGGAAGTCTCCACTGCTACAAGCTCTACCTTAAACCAATCAGTCAGCAGTGTTGTGGTCCCGGGACCAAGAATGCCCGAAGTCTCCACTGCTACAAGCTCTACCTTAAACCAATCAGTCAGCAGTGTTGTGGTCCCGGGACCAAGAACGTCAGAAGACTCCACTGCTACAAGCTCTACCTTAAAGCAATCAGTCAGCAGTGTTGTGGTCCCGGGACCAAGAACGCCCGAAGTCTCCACTGCTACAAGCTCTACCTTAAACCAATCAGTCAGGAGTGTTGTGGTCCCGGGACCGAGAACGTCAGAAGACTCCACTGCTACAAGCTCTACCTTAAACCAATCAGTCAGGAGTGTTGGGGTCCCGAGACCAAGAACGCCGGAAGTCTCCACTGCTACAAGCTCTACCTTAAACCAATCAGTCAGCAGTGTTGTGGTCCCGGGACCAAGAACGCCCGAAGTCTCCACTGCTACAAGCTCTACCTTAAACCAATCAGTCAGCAGTGTTGTGGTCCCGGGACCAAGAACGTCAGAAGACTCCACTGCTACAAGCTCTACCTTAAACCAATCAGTCAGGAGTGTTGCGGTCCCGAGACCAAGAACGCCCGAAGTCTCCACTGCTACAAGCTCTACCTTAAACCAATCAGTCAGCAGTGTTGTTGTCCCGGGACCAAGAACGTCAGAAGACTCCACTGCTACAAGCTCTACCTTAAACCAATCAGTCAGGAGTGTTGTGGTCCCGGGACCAAGAACGTCAGAAGACTCCAATGCTACAAGCTCTACCTTAAACCAATCAGTCAGGAGTGTTGTGGTCCCGGGACCAAGAACGTCAGAAGACTCCACTGCTACAAGATCTACCTTAAACCAATCAGTCAGCAGTGTTGTGGTCCCGGGACCAAGAACGTCAGAAGTCTCCACTGCTACAAGCTCTACCTTAAACCAATCAGTCAGCAGTGTTGTGGTCCCGGGACCAAGAACGTCAGAAGACTCCACTGCTACAAGCTCTACCTTAAACCAATCAGTCAGGAGTGTTGGTGTCCCGAGACCAAGAACGCCCGAAGTCTCCACTGCTACAAGCTCTACCTTAAACCAATCAGTCAGCAGTGTTGTGGTCCCGGGACCAAGAACGTCAGAAGACTCCACTGCTACAAGCTCTACCTTAAACCAATCAGTCAGGAGTGTTGTTGTCCCGGGACCAAGAACGTCAGAAGACTCCAATGCTACAAGCTCTACCTTAAACCAATCAGTCAGGAGTGTTGTGGTCCCGGGACCAAGAACGTCAGAAGACTCCACTGCTACAAGATCTACCTTAAACCAATCAGTCAGCAGTGTTGTGGTCCCGGGACCAAGAACGTCAGAAGTCTCCACTGCTACAAGCTCTACCTTAAACCAATCAGTCAGCAGTGTTGTGGTCCCGGGACCAAGAACGTCAGAAGACTCCACTGCTACAAGCTCTACCTTAAACCAATCAGTCAGGAGTGTTGGTGTCCCGAGACCAAGAACGCCCGAAGTCTCCACTGCTACAAGCTCTACCTTAAACCAATCAGTCAGCAGTGTTGTGGTCCCGGGACCAAGAACGTCAGAAGACTCCACTGCTACAAGCTCTACCTTAAACCAATCAGTCAGGAGTGTTGTTGTCCCGGGACCAAGAACGTCAGAAGACTCCAATGCTACAAGCTCTACCTTAAACCAATCAGTCAGGAGTGTTGTGGTCCCGGGACCAAGAACGTCAGAAGACTCCACTGCTACAAGATCTACCTTAAACCAATCAGTCAGCAGTGTTGTGGTCCCGGGACCAAGAACGTCAGAAGTCTCCACTGCTACAAGCTCTACCTTAAACCAATCAGTCAGCAGTGTTGTGGTCCCGGGACCAAGAACGTCAGAAGACTCCACTGCTACAAGCTCTACCTTAAACCAATCAGTCAGGAGTGTTGGTGTCCCGAGACCAAGAACGCCGGAAGTCTCCACTGCTACAAGCTCTACCTTAAACCAATCAGTCAGCAGTGTTGTGGTCCCGGGACCAAGAACGTCAGAAGACTCCACTGCTACAAGCTCTACCTTAAACCAATCAGTCAGGAGTGTTGTGGTCCCGGGACCAAGAATGCCCGAAGTCTCCACTGCTACAAGCTCTACCTTAAACCAATCAGTCAGCAGTGTTGTGGTCCCGGGACCAAGAACGTCAGAAGACTCCACTGCTACAAGCTCTACCTTAAACCAATCAGTCAGGAGTGTTGTGGTCCCGGGACCAAGAACGCCCGAAGTCTCCACTGCTACAAGCTCTACCTTAAACCAATCAGTCAGCAGTGTTGTGGTCCCGGGACCAAGAACGTCAGAAGTCTCCACTGCTACAAGCTCTACCTTAAACCAATCAGTCAGCAGTGTTGTGGTCCCGGGACCAAGAACGTCAGATGACTCCACTGCTACAAGCTCTACCTTAAACCAATCAGTCAGGAGTGTTGGTGTCCCGAGACCAAGAACGCCGGAAGTCTCCACTGCTACAAGCTCTACCTTAAACCAATCAGTCAGGAGTGTTGTGGTCCCGGGACCAAGAACGTCAGAAGACTCCACTGCTACAAGCTCTACCTTAAACCAATCAGTAAGCAGTGTTGTGGTCCTGGGACCAAGAACGTCAGAAGACTCCACTGCTACAAGCTCTACCTTAAAGCAATCAGTCAGCAGTGTTGTGGTCCCGGGACCAAGAACGCCGGAAGTCTCCACTGCTACAAGCTCTACCTTAAACCAATCAGTCAGCAGTGTTGTGGTCCCGGGACCAAGAATGCCCGAAGTCTCCACTGCTACAAGCTCTACCTTAAACCAATCAGTCAGCAGTGTTGTGGTCCCGGGACCAAGAACGTCTGAAGACTCCACTGCTACAAGCTCTACCTTAAAGCAATCAGTCAGCAGTGTTGTGGTCCCGGGACCAAGAACGCCCGAAGTCTCCACTGCTACAAGCTCTACCTTAAACCAATCAGTCAGGAGTGTTGTGGTCCCGGGACCGAGAACGTCAGAAGACTCCACTGCTACAAGCTCTACCTTAAACCAATCAGTCAGGAGTGTTGGGGTCCCGAGACCAAGAACGCCGGAAGTCTCCACTGCTACAAGCTCTACCTTAAACCAATCAGTCAGCAGTGTTGTGGTCCCGGGACCAAGAACGCCCGAAGTCTCCACTGCTACAAGCTCTTCCTTAAACCAATCAGTCAGCAGTGTTGTGGTCCCGGGACCAAGAACGTCAGAAGACTCCACTGCTACAAGCTCTACCTTAAACCAATCAGTCAGGAGTGTTGGGGTCCCGAGACCAAGAACGCCCGAAGTCTCCACTGCTACAAGCTCTACCTTAAACCAATCAGTCAGCAGTGTTGTGGTCCCGGGACCAAGAACGTCAGAAGACTCCACTGATACAAGCTCTACCTTAAACTAATCATCAGGAGTGTTCTGGTCCCGGGACCAAGAACGTCAGAACACTCCACTGCTACAAGCTCCACCTTAAACCAATCAGTCAGCAGTGTTGTGGTCCCGGGACCAAGAACGTCAGAAGACTCCGCTGCTACAAGCTCTACCTTAAACCAAGCAGTCAGGAGTGTTGGGGTCCCGAGACCAAGAACGCCGGAAGTCTCCACTGCTATAAGCTCTACCTTAAACCAATCAGTCAGCAGTGTTGTTGTCCCGGGACCAAGAACGTCAGAAGACTCCACTGCTACAAGCTCTACCTTAAACCAATCAGTCAGGAGTGTTGTGGTCCCGGGACCAAGAACGTCAGAAGACTCCAATGCTACAAGCTCTACCTTAAACCAATCAGTCAGGAGTGTTGTGGTCCCGGGACCAAGAACGTCAGTAGACTCCACTGCTACAAGCTCTACCTTAAAGCAATCAGTCAGCAATGTTGTGGTCCCGCGACCAAGAACGCCCGAATTCTCCACTGCTACAAGCACTACCTTAAACCCATCAGTCAGCAGTGCTGTGGTCCCGGGACCAAGAATGCCCGAAGTCTCCACTGCTACAAGCTCTACCTTAAACCAATCAGTCAGCAGTGTTGTGGTCCCGGGACCAAGAACGTCAGAAGACTCCACTGCTACAAGCTCTACCTTAAACCAATCAGTCAGCAGTGTTGTGGTCCTGGGACCAAGAACGTCAGAAGACTCCACTGCTACAAGCTCTACCTTAAAGCAATCAGTCAGCAGTGTTGTGGTCCCGGGACCAAGAACGCCGGAAGTCTCCACTGCTACAAGCTCTACCTTAAACCAATCAGTCAGCAGTGTTGTGGTCCCGGGACCAAGAATGCCCGAAGTCTCCACTGCTACAAGCTCTACCTTAAACCAATCAGTCAGCAGTGTTGTGGGCCCGGGACCAAGAACGTCAGAAGACTCCACTGCTACAACCTCTAACTTAAAGCAATCAGTCAGCAGTGTTGTGGTCCCGGGACCAAGAACGCCCGAAGTCTCCACTGCTACAAGCTCTACCTTAAACCAATCAGTCAGGAGTGTTGTGGTCCCGGGACCGAGAACGTCAGAAGACTCCACTGCTACAAGCTCTACCTTAAACCAATCAGTCAGGAGTGTTGGGGTCCCGAGACCAAGAACGCCGGAAGTCTCCACTGCTACAAGCTCTACCTTAAACCAATCAGTCAGCAGTGTTGTGGTCCCGGGACCAAGAACGTCAGAAGACTCCACTGCTACAAACTCTACCTTAAACTAATCAGTGAGGAGTATTGTGGTCCCGGGACCAAGAACGTCAGAAGACTCCACTGCTACAAGCTCTACCTTAAACCAATCAGTCAGCAGTGTTGTGGTCCCGGGACCAAGAACGTCAGAAGACTCCACTGCTACAAGCTCTACCTTAAACCAATCAGTCAGGAGTGTTGGGGTTCCGGGACCAAGAACGTCAGAAGACTCCACTGCTACAAGCTCTACCTTAAACCAATCAGTCAGAAGTGTTGTGGTCCCGGGACCAAGAACGTCAGAAGACTCCACTGCTACAAGCTCTACCTTAAACCAATCAGTCAGCAGTGTTGTGGTCCCGGGACCAAGAACGTCAGAAAACTCCACTGCTACAAGGTCTACCTTAAACTAATCAGTCAGCAGTGTTGTGGTCCCGGGACCAAGAACGTCAGAACACTCCACTGCTACAAGCTCTACCTTAAACCAATCAGTCAGCAGTGTTGTGGTCCCGGGACCAAGAACGTCAGAAGTCTCCACTGCTACAAGCTCTACCTTAAACCAATCAGTCAGCAGTGTTGTGGTCCCGGGACCAAGAACGTCAGAAGACTCCACTGCTACAACCTCTACCTTAAAGCAATCAGTCAGCAGTGTTGTGGTCCCGGGACCAAGAACGCCCGAAGTCTCCACTGCTACAAGCTCTACCTTAAACCAATCAGTCAGGAGTGTTGTGGTCCCGGGACCGAGAACGTCAGAAGACTCCACTGCTACAAGCTCTACCTTAAACCAATCAGTCAGGAGTGTTGGGGTCCCGAGACCAAGAACGCCGGAAGTCTCCACTGCTACAAGCTCTACCTTAAACCAATCAGCCAGCAGTGTTGTGGTCCCGGGACCAAGAACGTCAGAAAACTCCACTGCTACAAGCTCTACCTTAAACTAATCAGTGAGGAGTATTGTGGTCCCGGGACCAAGAACGTCAGAAGACTCCACTGCTACAAGCTCTACCTTAAACCAATCAGTCAGCAGTGTTGTGGTCCCGGGACCAAGAACGTCAGAAGACTCCACTGCTACAAGCTCTACCTTAAACCAATCAGTCAGGAGTGTTGGGGTTCCGGGACCAAGAACGTCAGAAGACTCCACTGCTACAAGCTCTACCTTAAACCAATCAGTCAGAAGTGTTGTGGTCCCGGGACCAAGAACGTCAGAAGACTCCAATGCTACAAGCTCTACCTTAAACCAATCAGTCAGCAGTGTTGTGGTCCCGGCACCAAGAACGTCAGAAGACTCCACTGATACAAGCTCTACCTTAAACCAATCAGTCAGCAGTGTTGTGGTCCCGGGACCAAGAACGTCAGAAGACTCCACTGCTACAAGGTCTACCTTAAACTAATCAGTCAGTAGTGTTGTGGTCCCGGGACCAAGAACGTCAGAACACTCCACTGCTACAAGCTCTACCTTAAACCAATCAGTCAGCAGTGTTGTGGTCCCGGGACCAAGAACGTCAGAAGTCTCCACTGCAACAAGCTCTACCTTAAACCAATCAGTCAGCAGTGTTGTGGTCCCGGGACCAAGAACGTCAGAAGACTCCACTGCTACAAGCTCTACCTTAAACCAATCAGTCAGGAGTGTTGGGGTCCCGGGACCAAGAACGTCAGAAGACTCCACTGCTACAAGCTCTACCTTAAACCAATCAGTCAGCAGTGTTGTGGTCCCGGGACCAAGAACGCCCGAAGTCTCCACTGCTACAAGCTCTACCTTAAACCAATCAGTCAGGAGTGTTGGGGTCCCGAGACCAAGAACGTCAGAAGACTCCACTGCTACAAGCTCTACCTTAAACCAATCAGTCAGCAGTGTTGTGGTCCCGGGACCAAGAACGTCACAAGACTCCACTGCTACAAGCTCTACCTTAAACCAATCAGTCAGCAGTGTTGTGGTCCCGGGACCAAGAACGTCAGAAGACTCCACTGCTACAAGCTCTACCTTAAACCAATCAGTCAGGAGTGTTGGGGTCCCGAGACCAAGAACGCCGGTAGTCTCCACTGCTACAAGCTCTACCTTAAACCAATCAGTCAGCAGTGTTGTGGTCCCGGGACCAAGAACGTCAGAAGACTCCACTGCTACAAGCTCTACCTTAAACCAATCAGTCAGGAGTGTTGTGGTCCCGGGACCAAGAACGCCCGAAGTCTCCACTGCTACAAGCTCTACCTTAAACCAATCAGTCAGCAGTGTTGTGGTCCCGGGACCAAGAACGTCAGAAGTCTCCTCTGCTACAAGCTCTACCTTAAACCAATCAGTCAGCAGTGTTGTGGTCCCGGGACCAAGAACGTCAGAAGACTCCACTGCTACAAGCTCTACCTTAAACCAATCAGTCAGGAGTGTTGGTGTCCCGAGACCAAGAACGCCGGAAGTCTCCACTGCTACAAGCTCTACCTTAAACAAATCAGTCAGGAGTGTTGTGGTCCCGGGACCAAGAACGTCAGAAGACTCCACTGCTACAAGCTCTACCTTAAACCAATCAGTCAGCAGTGTTGTGGTCCTGGGACCAAGAACGTCAGAAGACTCCACTGCTACAAGCTCTACCTTAAAGCGATCAGTCAGCAGTGTTGTGGTCCCGGGACCAAGAACGCCGGAAGTCTCCACTGCTACCAGCTCTACCTTAAACCAATCAGTCAGCAGTGTTGTGGTCCCGGGACCAAGAATGCCCGAAGTCTCCACTGCTACAAGCTCTACCTTAAACCAATCAGTCAGCAGTGTTGTGGTCCCGGGACCAAGAACGTCTGAAGACTCCACTGCTACAAGCTCTACCTTAAAGCAATCAGTCAGCAGTGTTGTGGTCCCGGGACCAAGAACGCCCGAAGTCTCCACTGCTACAAGCTCTACCTTAAACCAATCAGTCAGGAGTGTTGTGGTCCCGGGACCGAGAACGTCAGAAGACTCCACTGCTACAAGCTCTACCTTAAACCAATCAGTCACGAGTGTTGGGGTCCCGAGACCAAGAACGCCGGAAGTCTCCACTGCTACAAGCTCTACCTTAAACCAATCAGTCAGCAGTGTTGTGGTCCCGGGACCAAGAACGCCCGAAGTCTCCACTGCTACAAGCTCTTCCTTAAACCAATCAGTCAGCAGTGTTGTGGTCCCGGGACCAAGAACGTCAGAAGACTCCACTGCTACAAGCTCTACCTTAAACCAATCAGTCAGGAGTGTTGGGGTCCCGAGACCAAGAACGCCCGAAGTCTCCACTGCTACAAGCTCTACCTTAAACCAATCAGTCAGCAGTGTTGTGGTCCCGGGACCAAGAACGTCAGAAGACTCCACTGATACAAGCTCTACCTTAAACTAATCATCAGGAGTGTTCTGGTCCCGGGACCAAGAACGTCAGAACACTCCACTGCTACAAGCTCCACCTTAAACCAATCAGTCAGCAGTGTTGTGGTCCCGGGACCAAGAACGTCAGAAGACTCCACTGCTACAAGCTCTACCTTAAACCAAGCAGTCAGGAGTGTTGGGGTCCCGAGACCAAGAACGCCGGAAGTCTCCACTGCTATAAGCTCTACCTTAAACCAATCAGTCAGCAGTGTTGTTGTCCCGGGACCAAGAACGACAGAAGACTCCACTGCTACAAGCTCTACCTTAAACCAATCAGTCAGGAGTGTTGTGGTCCCGGGACCAAGAACGTCAGAAGACTCCAATGCTACAAGCTCTACCTTAAACCAATCAGTCAGGAGTGTTGTGGTCCCGGGACCAAGAACGTCAGTAGACTCCACTGCTACAAGCTCTACCTTAAAGCAATCAGTCAGCAATGTTGTGGTCCCGCGACCAAGAACGCCCGAATTCTCCACTGCTACAAGCACTACCTTAAACCCATCAGTC
This sequence comes from Eledone cirrhosa, assembly GCA_964016885.1. NCBI lineage: Eukaryota > Metazoa > Mollusca > Cephalopoda > Octopoda > Eledonidae > Eledone > Eledone cirrhosa. Next base: position 11,453,254 of record OZ024742.1, on the reverse strand, counting down.
AGCAGTGCTGTGGTCCCGGGACCAAGAATGCCCGAAGTCTCCACTGCTACAAGCTCTACCTTAAACCAATCAGTCAGCAGTGTTGTGGTCCCGGGACCAAGAACGTCAGAAGACTCCACTGCTACAAGCTCTACCTTAAACCAATCAGTCAGCAGTGTTGTGGTCCTGGGACCAAGAACGTCAGAAGACTCCACTGCTACAAGCTCTACCTTAAAGCAATCAGTCAGCAGTGTTGTGGTCCCGGGACCAAGAACGCCGGAAGTCTCCACTGCTACAAGCTCTACCTTAAACCAATCAGTCAGCAGTGTTGTGGTCCCGGGACCAAGAATGCCCGAAGTCTCCACTGCTACAAGCTCTACCTTAAACCAATCAGTCAGCAGTGTTGTGGTCCCGGGACCAAGAACGTCAGAAGACTCCACTGCTACAACCTCTAACTTAAAGCAATCAGTCAGCAGTGTTGTGGTCCCGGGACCAAGAACGCCCGAAGTCTCCACTGCTACAAGCTCTACCTTAAACCAATCAGTCAGGAGTGTTGTGGTCCCGGGACCGAGAACGTCAGAAGACTCCACTGCTACAAGCTCTACCTTAAACCAATCAGTCAGGAGTGTTGGGGTCCCGAGACCAAGAACGCCGGAAGTCTCCACTGCTACAAGCTCTACCTTAAACCAATCAGTCAGCAGTGTTGTGGTCCCGGGACCAAGAACGTTAGAAGACTCCACTGCTACAAGCTCTACCTTAAACTAATCAGTGAGGAGTATTGTGGTCCCGGGACCAAGAACGTCAGAAGACTCCACTGCTACAAGCTCTACCTTAAACCAATCAGTCAGCAGTGTTGTCGTCCAGGGACCAAGAACGTCAGAAGACTCCACTGCTACAAGCTCTACCTTAAACCAATCAGTCAGGAGTGTTGGGGTTCCGGGACCAAGAACGTCAGAAGACTCCACTGCTACAAGCTCTACCTTAAACCAATCAGTCAGAAGTGTTGTGGTCCCGGGACCAAGAACGTCAGAAGACTCCACTGCTACAAGCTCTACCTTAAACCAATCAGTCAGCAGTGTTGTGGTCCCGGGACCAAGAACGTCAGAAAACTCCACTGCTACAAGGTCTACCTTAAACTAATCAGTCAGCAGTGTTGTGGTCCCGGGACCAAGAACGTCAGAACACTCCACTGCTACAAGCTCTACCTTAAACCAATCAGTCAGCAGTGTTGTGGTCCCGGGACCAAGAACGTCAGAAGTCTCCACTGCTACAAGCTCTACCTTAAACCAATCAGTCAGCAGTGTTGTGGTCCCGGGACCAAGAACGTCAGAAGACTCCACTGCTACAACCTCTACCTTAAAGCAATCAGTCAGCAGTGTTGTGGTGCCGGGACGAAGAACGCCCGAAGTCTCCACTGCTACAAGCTCTACCTTAAACCAATCAGTCAGGAGTGTTGTGGTCCCGGGACCGAGAACGTCAGAAGACTCCACTGCTACAAGCTCTACCTTAAACCAATCAGTCAGGAGTGTTGGGGTCCCGAGACCAAGAACGCCGGAAGTCTCCACTGCTACAAGCTCTACCCTAAACCAATCAGTCAGCAGTGTTGTGGTCCCGGGACCAAGAACGTCAGAAAACTCCACTGCTACAAGCTCTACCTTAAACTAATCAGTGAGGAGTATTGTGGTCCCGGGACCAAGAACGTCAGAAGACTCCACTGCTACAAGCTCTACCTTAAACCAATCAGTCAGCAGTGTTGTGGTCCCGGGACCAAGAACGTCAGAAGACTCCACTGCTACAAGCTCTACCTTAAACCAATCAGTCAGGAGTGTTGGGGTTCCGGGACCAAGAACGTCAGAAGACTCCACTGCTACAAGCTCTACCTTAAACCAATCAGTCAGAAGTGTTGTGGTCCCGGGACCAAGAACGTCAGAAGACTCCAATGCTACAAGCTCTACCTTAAACCAATCAGTCAGCAGTGTTGTGGTCCCGGCACCAAGAACGTCAGAAGACTCCACTGATACAAGCTCTACCTTAAACCAATCAGTCAGCAGTGTTGTGGTCCCGGGACCAAGAACGTCAGAAGACTCCACTGCTACAAGGTCTACCTTAAACTAATCAGTCAGCAGTGTTGTGGTCCCGGGACCAAGAACGTCAGAACACTCCACTGCTACAAGCTCTACCTTAAACCAATCAGTCATCAGTGTTGTGGTCCCGGGACCAAGAACGTCAGAAGTCTCCACTGCAACAAGCTCTACCTTAAACCAATCAGTCAGCAGTGTTGTGGTCCCGGGACCAAGAACGTCAGAAGACTCCACTGCTACAAGCTCTACCTTAAACCAATCAGTCAGGAGTGTTGGGGTCCCGGGACCAAGAACGTCAGAAGACTCCACTGCTACAAGCTCTACCTTAAACCAATCAGTCAGCAGTGTTGTGGTCCCGGGACCAAGAACGCCCGAAGTCTCCACTGCTACAAGCTCTACCTTAAACCAATCAGTCAGGAGTGTTGGGGTCCCGAGACCAAGAACGTCAGAAGACTCCACTGCTACAAGCTCTACCTTAAACCAATCAGTCAGCAGTGTTGTGGTCCCGGGACCAAGAACGTCACAAGACTCCACTGCTACAAGCTCTACCTTAAACCAATCAGTCAGCAGTGTTGTGGTCACGGGACCAAGAACGTCAGAAGACTCCACTGCTACAAGCTCTACCTTAAACCAATCAGTCAGGAGTGTTGGGGTCCCGAGACCAAGAACGCCGGTAGTCTCCACTGCTACAAGCTCTACCTTAAACCAATCAGTCAGCAGTGTTGTGGTCCCGGGACCAAGAACGTCAGAAGACTCCACTGCTACAAGCTCTACCTTAAAGCAATCAGTCAGCAGTGTTGTGGTCCTGGGACCAAGAACGCCCGAAGTCTCCACTGCTACAAGCTCTACCTTAAACCAATCAGTCAGGAGTGTTGTGGTCCCGGGACCAAGAACGTCAGAAGACTCCGCTGCTTCAAGCTCTACCTTAAACCAATCAGTCAGCAGTGTTGTGGTCCCGGGACAAAGAATGCCCGAAGACTCCACTGCTACAAGCTCTACCTTAAACCAATCAGTCAGCAGTGTTGTGGTCCCGGGACCAAGAACGTCAGAAGACTCCTCTGCTACAAGCTCTAACTTAAACCAATCAGTCAGCAGTGTTGTGGTCCCGGGACCAAGAACGCCCGAAGTCTCCACTGCTACAAGCTCTACCTTAAAGCAATCAGTCAGCAGTGTTGTAGTCCCGGGACCAAGAATGCCCGAAGTCTCCACTGCTACAAGCTCTACCTTAAACCAATCAGTCAGCAGTGTTGTGGTCCCGGGACCAAGAACGCCCGAAGTCTCCACTGCTACAAGCTCTACCTTAAACCAATCAGTCAGGAATGTTGTGGTCCCGGGACCAAGAACGTCAGAAGACTCCACTGCTACAAGCTCTACCTTAAACCAATCAGTCAGCAGTGTTGGGGTCCCGAGAACAAGAACGCCGGAAGTCTCCACTGCTATAAGCTCTACCTTAAACCAATCAGTCAGCAGTGTTGTGGTCCCGGGACCAAGAACGTCAGAAGACTCCACTGCTACAAGCTCTACCTTAAACTAATCAGTGAGGAGTGTTGTGGTCCCGGGACCAAGAACGTCAGAAGACTCCACTGCTACAAGCTCTACCTTAAACCAATCAGTCAGCAGTGTTGTGGTCCCGGGACCAAGAACGTCAGAAGACTCCACTGCTACAAGCTCTACCTTAAACCAATCAGTCAGGAGTGTTGGGGTCCCGAGACCAAGAACGTCAGAAGACTCCACTGCTACAAGCTCTACCTTAAACCAATCAGTCAGCAGTGTTGTGGTCCCGGGACCAAGAACGTCACAAGTCTCCACTGCTACAAGCTCTACCTTAAACCAATCAGTCAGGAGTGTTGTGGTCCCGGGACCGAGAACGTCAGAAGACTCCACTGCTACAAGCTCTACCTTAAACCAATCAGTCAGGAGTGTTGGGGTCCCGAGACCAAGAACGCCGGAAGTCTCCACTGCTACAAGCTCTACCTTAAACCAATCAGTCAGCAGTGTTGTGGTCCCGGGACCAAGAACGTCAGAAAACTCCACTGCTACAAGCTCTACCTTAAACTAATCAGTGAGGAGTATTGTGGTCCCGGGACCAAGAACGTCAGAAGACTCCACTGCTACAAGCTCTACCTTAAACCAATCAGTCAGCAGTGTTGTGGTCCCGGGACCAAGAACGTCAGAAGACTCCACTGCTACAAGCTCTACCTTAAACCAATCAGTCAGGAGTGTTGGGGTTCCGGGACCAAGAACGTCAGAAGACTCCACTGCTACAAGCTCTACCTTAAACCAATCAGTCAGAAGTGTTGTGGTCCCGGGACCAAGAACGTCAGAAGACTCCAATGCTACAAGCTCTACCTTAAACCAATCAGTCAGCAGTGTTGTGGTCCCGGCACCAAGAACGTCAGAAGACTCCACTGATACAAGCTCTACCTTAAACCAATCAGTCAGCAGTGTTGTGGTCCCGGGACCAAGAACGTCAGAAGACTCCACTGCTACAAGGTCTACCTTAAACTAATCAGTCAGCAGTGTTGTGGTCCCGGGACCAAGAACGTCAGAACACTCCACTGCTACAAGCTCTACCTTAAACCAATCAGTCAGCAGTGTTGTGGTCCCGGGACCAAGAACGTCAGAAGTCTCCACTGCAACAAGCTCTACCTTAAACCAATCAGTCAGCAGTGTTGTGGTCCCGGGACCAAGAACGTCAGAAGACTCCACTGCTACAAGCTCTACCTTAAACCAATCAGTCAGGAGTGTTGGGGTCCCGGGACCAAGAACGTCAGAAGACTCCACTTCTACAAGCTCTACCTTAAACCAATCAGTCAGCAGTGTTGTGGTCCCGGGACCAAGAACGCCCGAAGTCTCCACTGCTACAAGCTCTACCTTAAACCAATCAGTCAGGAGTGTTGGGGTCCCGAGACCAAGAACGTCAGAAGACTCCACTGCTACAAGCTCTACCTTAAACCAATCAGTCAGCAGTGTTGTGGTCCCGGGACCAAGAACGTCACAAGACTCCACTGCTACAAGCTCTACCTTAAACCAATCAGTCAGCAGTGTTGTGGTCCCGGGACCAAGAACGTCAGAAGACTCCACTGCTACAAGCTCTACCTTAAACCAATCAGTCAGGAGTGTTGGGGTCCCGAGACCAAGAACGCCGGTAGTCTCCACTGCTACAAGCTCTACCTTAAACCAATCAGTCAGCAGTGTTGTGGTCCCGGGACCAAGAACGTCAGAAGACTCCACTGCTACAAGCTCTACCTTAAAGCAATCAGTCAGCAGTGTTGTGGTCCTGGGACCAAGAACGCCCGAAGTCTCCACTGCTACAAGCTCTACCTTAAACCAATCAGTCAGGAGTGTTGTGGTCCCGGGACCAAGAACGTCAGAAGACTCCGCTGCTTCAAGCTCTACCTTAAACCAATCAGTCAGCAGTGTTGTGGTCCCGGGACAAAGAATGCCCGAAGACTCCACTGCTACAAGCTCTACCTTAAACCAATCAGTCAGCAGTGTTGTGGTCCCGGGACCAAGAACGTCAGAAGACTCCTCTGCTACAAGCTCTAACTTAAACCAATCAGTCAGCAGTGTTGTGGTCCCGGGACCAAGAACGCCCGAAGTCTCCACTGCTACAAGCTCTACCTTAAAGCAATCAGTCAGCAGTGTTGTAGACCCGGGACCAAGAATGCCCGAAGTCTCCACTGCTACAAGCTCTACCTTAAACCAATCAGTCAGCAGTGTTGTGGTCCCGGGACCAAGAACGCCAGAAGACACCACTGCTACAAGCTCTACCTTAAACCAATCAGTCAGGAGTGTTGGGGTCCCAAGACCATGAACGCCGGAAGTCTCCACTGCTACAAGCTCTACCTTAAACCAATCAGTCAGCGGTGTTGTGGTCCCGGGACCAAGAACGTCAGAAGACTCCACTGCTACAAGCTCTACCTTAAAGCAATCAGTCAGCAGTGTTGTGGTCCCGGGACCAAGAACGCCCGAAGTCTCCACTGCTACAAGCTCTACCTTAAACCAATCAGTCAGCAGTGTTGTGGTCCCGGGACCAAGAACGTCAGCAGACTCGACTGCTACAAGCTCTACCTTAAACTAATCAGTCAGGAGTGTTGTGGTCCCGGGATCAAGAACGTCAGAACACTCCACTGCTACAAGCTCTACCTTAAACCAATCAGTCAGCAGTGTTGTGGTCCCGGGACCAAGAACGCCCGAAGTCTCCACTGCTACAAGCTCTACCTTAAACCAATCAGTCAGGAATGTTGTGGTCCCGGGACCAAGAACGTCAGAAGACTCCACTGCTACAAGCTCTACCTTAAACCAATCAGTGAGGAGTGTTGGGGTCCCGAGAACAAGAACGCCGGAAGTCTCCACTGCTATAAGCTCTACCTTAAACCAATCAGTCAGCAGTGTTGTGGTCCCGGGACCAAGAACGTCAGAAGACTCCACTGCTACAAGCTCTACCTTAAACTAATCAGTGAGGAGTGTTGTGGTCCCGGGACCAAGAACGTCAGAAGACTCCACTGCTACAAGCTCTACCTTAAACCAATCAGTCAGCAGTGTTGTGGTCCCGGGACCAAGAACGTCAGAAGACTCCACTGCTACAAGCTCTACCTTAAACCAATCAGTCAGCAGTGTTGTGGTCCCGGGACCAAGAACGTCAGAAGACTCCACTGCTACAAGCTCTACCTTAAACCAATCAGTCAGCAGTGTTGTGGTCCCGGGACCAAGAACGTTAGAAGACTCCACTGCTACAAGCTCTACCTTAAACCAATCAGTCAGCAGTGTTGTGGTCCCGGGACCAAGGACGCCCGATGTCTCCACTGCTACAAGCTCTACCTTAAACCAATCAGTCAGCAGTGTTGTGGTCCCGGGACCAAGAAAGTCAGAAGACTCCACTGCTACAAGCTCTACCTTAAACCAATCAGTCAGGATTGTTGGGGTCCGAGACCAAGAACACCCGAAGTCTCAACTGCTACAAGCTCTACCTTAAACCAATCAGTCAGCAGTGTTGTGGTCCCGGGACCAAAAACGTCAGCAGACTCCACTGCTACAAGCTCTACCTTAAACTAATCAGTCAGGAGTGTTGTGGTCCCGGGATCAAGAACGTCAGAACACTCCACTGCTACAAGCTCTACCTTAAACCAATCAGTCAGGAGTGTTGTGGTCCCGGGACCAAGAACGTCAGAACACTCCACTGCTACAAGCTCTACCTTAAACCAATCAGTCAGGAGTGTTAGGGTCCCGAGACCAAGAACGCCGGAAGTCTCCACTGCTACAAGCTCTACCTTAAACCAATCAGTCAGCAGTGTTGTGGTCCCGGGACCAAGAACGTCAGAAGACTCCACTGCTACAAGCTCTACCTTAAACCAATCAGTCAGCAGTGTTGTGGTCCCGGGACCAAGAACGTCAGAAGACTCCACTGCTACAAGCTCTACCTTAAACCAATCAGTCAGCAGTGTTGTGGTCCCGGGACCAAGAACGTCAGAAGACTCCACTGCTACAAGCTCTACCTTAAACCAATCAGTCAGGAGTGTTGGGGTCCCGGGACCAAGAACGTCAGAAGACTCCACTGCTACAAGCTCTACCTTAAACCAATCAGTCAGCAGTGTTGTGGTCCCGGGACCAAGAACGTCAGAAGACTCCACTGCTACAAGCTCTACCTTAAACCAATCAGTCAGCAGTGTTGTGGTCCCGGGACCAAGAACGTCAGAAGACTCCACTGCTACAAGCTCTACCTTAAACCAATCAGTCAGCAGTGTTGTGGTCCCGGGACCAAGAACGTCAGAAGACTCCACTGCTACAAGCTCTACCTTAAACCAATCAGTCAGGAGTGTTGGGGTCCCGGGACCAAGAACGTCAGAAGACTCCACTGCTACAAGCTCTACCTTAAACCAATCAGTCAGCAGTGTTGGGGTCCCGGGACCAAGAACGCCCGAAGTCTCCACTGCTACAAGCTCTACCTTAAACCAATCAGTCAGGAGTGTTGGGGTCCCGAGACCAAGAACGTCAGAAGACTCCACTGCTACAAGCTCTACCTTAAACCAATCAGTCAGCAGTGTTGTGGTCCCGGGACCAAGAACGTCACAAGACTCCACTGCTACAAGCTCTACCTTAAACCAATCAGTCAGCAGTGTTGTGGTCCCGGGACCAAGAACGTCAGAAGACTCCACTGCTACAAGCTCTACCTTAAACCAATCAGTCAGGAGTGTTGGGGTCCCGAGACCAAGAACGCCGGTAGTCTCCACTGCTACAAGCTCTACCTTAAACCAATCAGTCAGCAGTGTTGTGGTCCCGGGACCAAGAACGTCAGAAGACTCCACTGCTACAAGCTCTACCTTAAAGCAATCAGTCAGCAGTGTTGTGGTCCTGGGACCAAGAACGCCCGAAGTCTCCACTGCTACAAGCTCTACCTTAAACCAATCAGTCAGGAGTGTTGTGGTCCCGGGACCAAGAACGTCAGAAGACTCCGCTGCTTCAAGCTCTACCTTAAACCAATCAGTCAGCAGTGTTGTGGTCCCGGGACAAAGAATGCCCGAAGACTCCACTGCTACAAGCTCTACCTTAAACCAATCAGTCAGCAGTGTTGTGGTCCCGGGACCAAGAACGTCAGAAGACTCCTCTGCTACAAGCTCTAACTTAAACCAATCAGTCAGCAGTGTTGTGGTCCCGGGACCAAGAACGCCCGAAGTCTCCACTGCTACAAGCTCTACCTTAAAGCAATCAGTCAGCAGTGTTGTAGTCCCGGGACCAAGAATGCCCGAAGTCTCCACTGCTACAAGCTCTACCTTAAACCAATCAGTCAGCAGTGTTGTGGTCCCGGGACCAAGAACGCCAGAAGACACCACTGCTACAAGCTCTACCTTAAACCAATCAGTCAGGAGTGTTGGGGTCCCAAGACCATGAACGCGGGAAGTCTCCACTGCTACAAGCTCTACCTTAAACCAATCAGTCAGCGGTGTTGTGGTCCCGGGACCAAGAACGTCAGAAGACTCCACTGCTACAAGCTCTACCTTAAAGCAATCAGTCAGCAGTGTTGTGGTCCCGGGACCAAGAACGCCCGAAGTCTCCACTGCTACAAGCTCTACCTTAAACCAATCAGTCAGCAGTGTTGTGGTCCCGGGACCAAGAACGTCAGAAGACTCCACTGCTACAAGCTCTACCTTAAACCAATCAGTCAGGATTGTTGGGGTCCCGAGACCAAGAACGCCCGAAGTCTCAACTGCTACAAGCTCTACCTTAAACCAATCAGTCAGCAGTGTTGTGGTCCCGGGACCAAGAACGTCAGCAGACTCGACTGCTACAAGCTCTACCTTAAACTAATCAGTCAGGAGTGTTGTGGTCCCGGGATCAAGAACGTCAGAACACTCCACTGCTACAAGCTCTACCTTAAACCAATCAGTCAGCAGTGTTGTGGTCCCGGGACCAAGAACGCCCGAAGTCTCCACTGCTACAAGCTCTACCTTAAACCAATCAGTCAGGAATGTTGTGGTCCCGGGACCAAGAACGTCAGAAGACTCCACTGCTACAAGCTCTACCTTAAACCAATCAGTCAGGAGTGTTGGGGTCCCGAGAACAAGAACGCCGGAAGTCTCCACTGCTATAAGCTCTACCTTAAACCAATCAGTCAGCAGTGTTGTGGTCCCGGGACCAAGAACGTCAGAAGACTCCACTGCTACAAGCTCTACCTTAAACTAATCAGTGAGGAGTGTTGTGGTCCCGGGACCAAGAACGTCAGAAGACTCCACTGCTACAAGCTCTACCTTAAACCAATCAGTCAGCAGTGTTGTGGTCCCGGGACCAAGAACGTCAGAAGACTCCACTGCTACAAGCTCTACCTTAAACCAATCAGTCAGCAGTGTTGTGGTCCCGGGACCAAGAACGTCAGAAGACTCCACTGCTACAAGCTCTACCTTAAACCAATCAGTCAGCAGTGTTGTGGTCCCGGGACCAAGAACGTCAGAAGACTCCACTGCTACAAGCTCTACCTTAAACCAATCAGTCAGCAGTGTTGTGGTCCCGGGACCAAGGACGCCCGATGTCTCCACTGCTACAAGCTCTACCTTAAACCAATCAGTCAGCAGTGTTGTGGTCCCGGGACCAAGAAAGTCAGAAGACTCCACTGCTACAAGCTCTACCTTAAACCAATCAGTCAGGATTGTTGGGGTCCGAGACCAAGAACACCCGAAGTCTCAACTGCTACAAGCTCTACCTTAAACCAATCAGTCAGCAGTGTTGTGGTCCCGGGACCAAAAACGTCAGCAGACTCCACTGCTACAAGCTCTACCTTAAACTAATCAGTCAGGAGTGTTGTGGTCCCGGGATCAAGAACGTCAGAACACTCCACTGCTACAAGCTCTACCTTAAACCAATCAGTCAGGAGTGTTGTGGTCCCGGGACCAAGAACGTCAGAACACTCCACTGCTACAAGCTCTACCTTAAACCAATCAGTCAGGAGTGTTAGGGTCCCGAGACCAAGAACGCCGGAAGTCTCCACTGCTACAAGCTCTACCTTAAACCAATCAGTCAGCAGTGTTGTGGTCCCGGGACCAAGAACGTCAGAAGACTCCACTGCTACAAGCTCTACATTAAACTAATCAGTGAGGAGTGTTGTGGTCCCGGGACCAAGAACGTCAGAAGACTCCACTGCTACAAGCTCTACCTTAAACCAATCAGTCAGCAGTGTTGTGGTCCCGGGACCAAGAACGTCAGAAGACTCCACTGCTACAAGCTCTACCTTAAACCAATCAGTCAGCAGTGTTGTGGTCCCGGGACCAAGAACGTCAGAAGACTCCACTGCTACAAGCTCTACCTTAAACCAATCAGTCAGCAGTGTTGTGGTCCCGGGATCAAGAACGTCAGAAGTCTCCACTGCTACAAGCTCTACCTTAAACCAATCAGTCAGCAGTGATGTGGTCCCGGAACCAAGAACGTCAGAAGACTCCACTGCTACAAGCTCTACCTTAAACCAATCAGTCAGCAGTGTTGTGGTCCCGGGACCAAGAACGTCAGAAGTCTCCACTGCTACAAGCTCTACCTTAAACCAATCAGTCAGCAGTGTTGTGGTCCCGGGACCAAGAACGTCAGAAGACTCCACTGCTACAAGCTCTACCTTAAACCAATCAGTCAGCAGTGTTGTGGTCCCGGGACCAAGAACGTCAGAACACTCCACTGCTACAAGCTCTACCTTAAACCAATCAGTCAGCAATGTTGTGGTCCCGGGACCAAGAACGTCAGAAGTCTCCACTGCTACAAGCTCTACCTTAAACCAATCAGTCAGGAGTGTTGTGGTCCCGGGACCAAGAACGTCAGAAGACACCACTGCTACAAGCTCTACCTTAAAGCAATCAGTCAGGAGTGTTGTGGTCCCGGGACCAAGAACATCAGAAGACTCCACTGCTACAAGCTCTACCTTAAACCAATCAGTCAGCAGTGTTGTGGTCCCGGGACCAAGAACGTCAGAACACTCCACTGCTACAAGCTCTACCTTAAAACAATATGCAAAACAGTGTTGTGGTCCGGGGACCAAGAACGTCAGAAGACTCCACTGCTACAAGCTCTACCTTAAACCAATCAGTCAGGAGTGTTGGGGTCCCGAGACCAAGAACGCCGGAAGTCTCCACTGCTTTAAGCTCTACCTTAAACCAATCAGTCAGCAGTGTTGTGGTCCCGGGACCAAGAACGTCAGAAGACACCACTGCTACAAGCTCTACCTTAAAGCAATCAGTCAGCAGTGTTGTGGTCCCGGGACCAAGAACATCAGAAGACTCCACTGCTACAAGCTCTACCTTAAACCAATCAGTCAGCAGTGTTGTGGTCCCGGGACCAAGAACGTCAGAAGACTCCACTGCTACAAGCTCTACCTTAAACCAATCAGTCAGGAGTGTTGTGGTCCCGGGACCAAGAACGCCGGAAGTCTCCACTGCTACAAGCTCTACCTTAAACCAATCAGTCAGCAGTGTTGTGGTCCCGGGACCAGGAACGTCAGAAGACTCCACTGCTACAAGCTCTACCTTAAGCCAATCAGGCAGGAGTGTTGTGGTCCCGGGACCAAGAACGTCAGAACACTCCACTGCTACAAGCTCTACCTTAAACCAATCAGTCAGCAGTGTTGTGGTCCCGGGACCAAGAACGCCCGAAGTCTCCACTGCTACAAGCTCTACCTTAAACCAATCAGTCAGCAGTGTTGTGGTCCCGGGACCAAGAACGTCAGAAGACTCCACTGCTACAAGCTCTACCTTAAACCAATCAGTCAGCAGTGTTGTGGTCCCGGGACCAAGAACGTCAGAACACTCCACTGCTACAAGCTCTACCTTAAACCAATCAGTCAGCAATGTTGTGGTCCCGGGACCAAGAACGTCAGAAGTCTCCACTGCTACAAGCTCTACCTTAAACCAATCAGTCAGGAGTGTTGTGGTCCCGGGACCAAGAACGTCAGAAGACACCACTGCTACAAGCTCTACCTTAAAGCAATCAGTCAGGAGTGTTGTGGTCCCGGGACCAAGAACATCAGAAGACTCCACTGCTACAAGCTCTACCTTAAACCAATCAGTCAGCAGTGTTGTGGTCCCGGGACCAAGAACGTCAGAACACTCCACTGCTACAAGCTCTACCTTAAAACAATATGCAAAACAGTGTTGTGGTCCGGGGACCAAGAACGTCAGAAGACTCCACTGCTACAAGCTCTACCTTAAACCAATCAGTCAGGAGTGTTGGGGTCCCGAGACCAAGAACGCCGGAAGTCTCCACTGCTTTAAGCTCTACCTTAAACCAATCAGTCAGCAGTGTTGTGGTCCCGGGACCAAGAACGTCAGAAGACACCACTGCTACAAGCTCTACCTTAAAGCAATCAGTCAGCAGTGTTGTGGTCCCGGGACCAAGAACATCAGAAGACTCCACTGCTACAAGCTCTACCTTAAACCAATCAGTCAGCAGTGTTGTGGTCCCGGGACCAAGAACGTCAGAAGACTCCACTGCTACAAGCTCTACCTTAAACCAATCAGTCAGGAGTGTTGTGGTCCCGGGACCAAGAACGCCGGAAGTCTCCACTGCTACAAGCTCTACCTTAAACCAATCAGTCAGCAGTGTTGTGGTCCCGGGACCAGGAACGTCAGAAGACTCCACTGCTACAAGCTCTACCTTAAGCCAATCAGGCAGGAGTGTTGTGGTCCCGGGACCAAGAACGTCAGAACACTCCACTGCTACAAGCTCTACCTTAAACCAATCAGTCAGCAGTGTTGTGGTCCCGGGACCAAGAACGCCCGAAGTCTCCACTGCTACAAGCTCTACCTTAAACCAATCAGTCAGCAGTGTTGTGGTCCCGGGACCAAGAACGTCAGAAGACTCCACTGCTACAAGCTCTACCTTAAACCAATCAGTCAGGAGTGTTGTGGTCCCGGGACCAAGAACGTCAGAAGACTCCACTGCTACAAGCTCTACCTTAAACCAATCAGTCAGCAGTGTTGTGGTCCCGGGACCAAGAACGTCAGAAGTCTCCACTGCTACAAGTTCTACCTTAAAGCAATCAGTCAGCAGTGATGTGGTCCCGGGACCAAGAACGTCAGAAGTCTCCACTGCTACAAGCTCTACCTTAAACCAATCAGTCAGCAGTGTTGTGGTCCCGGGACCAAGAATGCCCGAAGTCTCCACTGCTACAAGCTCTACCTTAAACCAATCAGTCAGCAGTGTTGTGGTCCCGGGACCAAGAACGTCAGAACACTCCACTGCTACAAGCTCTACCTTAAACCAATCAGTCAGCAGTGTTGTGGTCCCGGGACCAAGAACGCCCGAAGTCTCCACTGCTACAAGCTCTACCTTAAACCAATCAGTCAGCAGTGTTGTGGTCTCGGGACCAAGAACGTCAGAAGACTCCACTGCTACAAGCTCTACCTTAAACCAATCAGTCAGGAGTGTTGTGGTCCCGGGACCAAGAACGTCAGAAGACTCCACTGCTACAAGCTCTACCTTAAACCAATCAGTCAGCAGTGTTGTGGTCCCGGGACCAAGAACGTCAGAAGTCTCCACTGCTACAAGTTCTACCTTAAACCAATCAGTCAGCAGTGTTGTGGTCCCGGGACCAAGAACGTCAGAAGTCTCCACTGCTACAAGCTCTACCTTAAACCTATCAGAGAGCGTCCAATACTCTGACGGTTTGCCCTCTTCCTTACCCACAGAGGAATAAGCGAATTGTTATTGGAGCTGCAAAGGGAATACTTATTTCTAGAAGTGTAGGGGTGGTATATGTCATAGTACGGGTGGTAATAGTGTTCTCTATAATAGCAGTAGTGGAAGTAGTGGTAGTAATAGTGCCAATTGTGAGGGAAATGGCAGTGATGATGATTGTTATGATTGTAGTGATGTTGGGGACGATGGTTGGAACGATGGTATTGACGGTAGGGACGATGAATGTTGTGATGGTGGTAGTGATGATGGTAGGGACGATGGTGGCCATGTTGGTGGTGATGGTAGTGATGATGGTAGAGACGATGGTGGCCATGTTGGTGGTGATAGTAGTATTGATGGTAGCCACGATGGTGGCCATGTTGGTGGTGATGGTAGTGATGATGGTAGGGACGATGGTGGCCATGTTGGTGGTGATGGTAGTGATGATGGTAGCGACGGTGGTGGCCATGTTGGTGGTGATGGTAGTGATGATGGTAATGATGATGGTAGGGACGATGGTGGCCATGTTGGTGGTGATGGTAGTGATGATGGTAGAGACGATGGTGGCCATGTTGGTGGTGATGGTAGTGATGATGGTAGCGACGGTGGTGGCCATGTTGGTGGTGATGGTAGTGATGATGGTAATGATGATGGTAGGGACGATGGTGGCCATGTTGGTGGTGATGGTAGTGATGATGGTAGCGACGATGGTGGCCATGTTGGTGGTGATGGTAGTGATGATGGTAGCGACGATGGTGGCCATGTTGGTGGTGATGGTATTGGTGATGGTAGGGACGATGGTGGCCATGTTGGTGGTGATGGTAGTGATGATTGTAGGGACGATGGTGGCCATGTTGGTGGTGATGGTAGTGATGATGGTAGGGACGATGGTGGCCATGTTGGTGGTGATGGTAGTGATGATGGTAGGGACGATGGTGGCCATGTTGGTGGTAATGGTAGTGATGATGGTAGCGACGATGGTGGCCATGTTGGTGGTGATGGTATTGGTGATGGTAGCGACGATGGTGGCCATGTTGGTGGTGATGGTATTGGTGATGGTAGGGACGATGGTGGTGATGTTGGTGGTGATGGTAGTGATGATGGTAGCGACGATGGTGGCCATGTTGGTGGTGATGGTAGTGATGATGGTAGCGACGATGGTGGCCATGTTGGTGGTGATGGTAGTGATGATGGTAGCGACGGTGGTGGCCATGTTGGTGGTGATGGTAGTGATGATGGTAGGGACGATGGTGGCCATGTTGGTGGTGATGGTAGTGATGATGGTAGGGACGATGGTGGCCATGTTGGTGGTGATGGTAGTGATGATGGTAGCGACGATGGTGGCCATGTTGGTGGTGATGGTAGTGATGATGGTAGCGACGATGGTGGCCATGTTGGTGGTGATGGTAGTGATGATGGTAGGGACGATGGTGGCCATGTTGGTGGTGATGGTAGTGATGATGGTAGGGACGATGGTGGCCATGTTGGTGGTGATGGTAGTGATGATGGTAGGGACGATGGTGGCGATATTGTTGGTGATGGTAGTGATGATGGTAGCGACGATGGTGGCCATGTTGGTGGTGATGGTAGTGATGATGGTAGCGACGATGGTGGTGATGTTGGTGGTGATGGTAGTGATGATGGTAATGATGATGGTAGGGACGATGGTGGCCATGTTGGTGGTGATGGTAGTGATGATGGTATTGGTGATGGTAGGGACGATGGTGGCCATGTTGGTGGTGATGGTAGTGATGATGGTAGGGACGATGGTGGCCATGTTGGTGGTGATGGTAGTGATGATTGTAGGGACGACGGTGGCGATGTTGATGGTGATGGTAGTGGTGATGGTAGGGACGATGGTGGCGATATTGGTGGTGATGGTATTGGTGATGGTAGGTACGATGGTGGCGATATTGGTGGTGATGGTATTGGTGACGGTAGCGACGATGGTGACGATGTTGGTATTGGTGATGGTAGTGGTGACGGTAGCGACGATGGTGGTGATGTTGCTGGTGATGGTAGTGATGATGGTAGGGACGATGGTAGCGATGTTGCTGGTGATGGTATTGGTGATGGTAGGTACGATGGTGGCGATATTGGTGGTGATGGTATTGGTGACGGTAGCGACGATGGTGGTGATGTTGCTGGTGATGGTATTGGTGACGGTAGCGACGATGGTGGCCATGTTGGTGGTAATGGTAGTGATGATGGTAGGGACGACGGTGGCCATGTTGCTGGTGATGGTAGTGATGATGGTAGGGATGATGGTGGCGATGTTGTTATTGGTGATGGTAGTGAAGGTGGTGGGTGGTAAAAGAACCCCCTCCTCCCCCCACCTATTAATCTATGCCAATTTGACACTGATAGATTAGTCTTTTAATATATTGAGCAGCCATCATTGGTGTGTGGAGACATGATCTATATATATATATGTTTATATATGTATATATATGTATATATATATGTGTGTGTGTGTGTGTTGTACGTAGCAGCCAGTGTGTGTGTGTGTGTTGTACGTAGCAGCCAGTGTGTGTGTGTGTGTTGTACGTAGCAGCCAGTGTGTGTTTTGTACGTAGCAGCCAGTGTGTGTGTGTGTGTTGTACGTAGCAGCCAGTGTGTGTGTGTGTGTTGTACGTAGCAGCCAGTGTGTGTGTGTGTGTTGTACGTAGCAGCCAGTGTGTGTGTTGTGCATCATCTCTCCCTTAGAAGAGACAGCTACATTTATTGACTTCCGGTAGAGACTGTGTGAAGTTGTTGAACTGATTGTTAGGTGTTGTTGTATTGTTGTGTAGCAGGAGGTGGAGTGGAGGTGGAGTGGTGGTACTTTTGTATAGCTGGAGGGTGGAGTGGAGGTGTAGTGGTCGTACTGTTGTGTAGCTGGAGGGCTGGAGGTGGAGTGGAGGTGTAGAGGTGGAACTGTTGTATACCTGGAGGGGTGGTGTGGAGGTGTAGTGGTGGTACTGTTGTGTAGCTGGAGGTGGAGTGGAGATGTAGTGGTGATACTGTTTTGTAGCAGGAGGGCTGGAGGTGGAGTGGAGGTGTAGAGGTGGGACTGTTGTGTACCTGGAGAGCTGGAGGTGTAGTGGTGGTACTGTGGTATAGCTGGAGGACTGGAGGTGGAGTGGAGGTGAAGTGGTGGTACTGTTGTGTAGATGGAGGGCTGGAAGTGGAGTGGAGGTGAAGTGGTAGTACTGTTGTGTAGCTGGAGAGCTGGAGGTGGAATGGAGGTGTGGTGGTGGTACTGTTGTGTAGATAGAGGGCTGGAGGTGGAGTAGAGGTGTAGTGGTGGTACTGTTGTGTAGCTGGAGGGCTGGAAGTAGAGTGGAGGTGTAGTGGTTGTACTTTTCTGTAGCAGGAGGGCTGGAGGTGGAGTGGAGGTGTAGTGGTAGTACTGTTGTGTAGCAGGAGTGCTGGAGGTGGAGTGGAGGTGTAGTGGTACTGTTGTGTAACTGCCTGTGGAGTGGAGGTGTAGTGGTGGTACTGTAATGTAGCAGAGGGTTGGAGTGGAGGTGTAGTGGTGGTACTTTTGTGTAGCTAGAGGGCTGGAGGTGAAGGGGAGTTGTAGTGTTGGTACTGTTGTGTAGCAGGAGGGCTGGAGGTGGACTGCATGTGTAGTGGTGGTACTGTTGTGTATCTGGAGGGCTGGAGGTGGAGTGAGGTGTAGTGGTGGTACTGTTGTGTAGCTGGAGGGCTGGAGGTGGAGTGAGGTGTTGTGGTGGTACTGTTGTGTAGCTGGAGGGCTGCAGGTGGAGGGGAGGTGTAGTGGTGGTACTATTGTGTAGCAGGAGGGCTGGAGGTGGAGTGAGGTGTAGTGGTGGTACTGTTGTGTAGCTGGAGGGCTGCAGGTGGAGGGGAGGTGTAGTGGTGGTACTGTTGTGTAGCTGGAGGGCTGGAGGTGGAGTGAGGTGTAGTGGTGGTACTGTTGTGTAGCTGGAGGGCTGCAGGTGGAGGGGAGGTGTAGTGGTGGTACTGTTGTGTAGCTGGAGGGCTGCAGGTGGAGGGGAGGTGTAGTGGTGGTACTATTGTGTAGCAGGAGGGCTGGAGGTGGAGTGAGGTGTTGTGGTAATACTGTTGTGTAGCTGTGCGACTGGAGGTGGAGTTGAGGTGTAGTGGTGGTACTGTTGTGTAGCAGGAGGGCTGTAGTGGAGTGGAGGTGTAGTGGTGGTACTTTGTGTAGCAGGACGGCGGGAGGGGTGTGGAGGTGTAGTGGTGGGACTGTTGTGTAGCTGGAGGGCTGGAAGTAGAGTGGATGTGTAGTGGTGGTACTGTTGTGTAGCAGCAGGTCTGGAGGTGGAGTGGAGGTGTAGAGGTGGAACTGTTGTGTAGCAGGAGGGCTGGAGGTGGAGTGGAGGTGTAGAGGTGGAACTGTTGTGTAGCAGGAGGGCTGGAGGTGGAGTGGAGGTGTAGTGGTGGTACTGTTGTATAGCTGGAGGACTGGAGGTGGAGTGGAGGTGTAATGGTGGTACTGTTGTGTAGTTGGAGGACTGGAGTTCGAGTGGAGGTGTAGTGTTGGTACTGTTGTGTAGCAGCAGGTCTGGAGGTGGAGTGCAGGTGTAGTGGTGGTACTGTTGTGTAGCTGGAGGGCTGGAAGTGGAATGGAGGTGTGGTGGTGGTACTGTTGTGTAGATGGAGGGCTGGAGGTAGAGTGGAGGTGTAGTGGTGGTACTGTTGTGTAGCAGGAGGGTTGGAGGTGGAGTGCAGTTGTAGTGGTGGTACTGTTGTGTAGCTGTACGATTGGAGGTGGAGTGGAGGTGTAGTGGTGGTACTGTTGTGTTGCTGGAGGGCTGGAGGTGGAGTGGAGATGCAGTAGTGGTACTGTTGTATAGCAGGAGGGCTGGAGGTGGAGTTGAGGTGTAGTGGATGTACTGTTGTGTAGCAGCAGGGCTGGAGGTGAAGTGGAGATGCAGTAGTGGTACTGTTGTATAGCAGGAGGGCTGGAGGTGGAGTTGAGGTGTAGTGGATGTACTGTTGTGTAGCAGCAGGGCTGGAGGTGAAGTGGATGTGTAGTGGTGGTTCTGTTGTGTACCAGGAGGGTTGGAGCGGAGGTGTAGTGGTGGTACTGTTGTGTAGCAGGTGGGATGGAGGTGGTTGGAGGTGTAGTGGTTGTACTGTTGTGTAGGAAGAGGAATGGAATTGGAGTGGAGGTGTAGTGGTGGTACTGTTGTATAGCTGGAGGATTGGAGGTGGAGTGGAGGTGTAGTGGTGGTACTGTTGTGTAGCTGGAGGTGGAGTGGAGGGACAGTGGTGGTACTGTTGTGTACTAGGTGTGCTGGAGGTGGAGTGGAGGTGTAGTGCTGGTACTGTTGTGTAGCTGGAGGGCTGGATGGGGAGTGGAGGTGTAGTGCTGGTACTGTTGTGTAGCAGGAGGACTGGAGGTGGAGTGAGGTGTAGTGCTGGTACTGTTGTGTAGCAGGAGGACTGGAGGTGGAGTGAGGTGTAGTGGTGGTACTGTTGTGTAGCAGGAGGGTTGGATGGGGAGTGGAGGTGTAGTACTGGTACTGTTGTGTAGCAGGAGGACTGGAGGTGGAGTGAGGTGTAGTGGTGGTACTGTTGTGTAGCAGGAGGGTTGGATGGGGAGTGGAGGTGTAGTGGTGGTACTGTTGTGTAGCAGGAGGGTTGGATGGGGAGTGGAGGTGTAGTGGTGGTACTGTTGTGTAGCAGGAGGGCTGGAGGTGTAGTTGTGGTGTAGTGGTGGTACTGTTGTGTAGCTGGAGGGCTGGATGTGGAGTGGAGGTGTAGTGGTGGTATTGTCGTGTAGCAGGAGGGCTGGAGGTGTAGTGGAGGTGTAGTGGTACTGTTGTGTAGCTGGAGGGCTGGAGGTGGAGTGGATGTGTAGTGGTGGTACTGTTGTGTAGCAAGAGGGTTGGAGTGGAGGTGTAGTGGTGGTACTGTTTTGTAGCAGGAGGGCTGGATGTGGAGTGGAGGTGTAGTGGTGGTACTGTTGTGTAGCAGGAGGGCTGGAGGTGGAGTGGAGGTGTAGTGGTACAGTTGTTTTGCTGGAGGGCTGGAGGTGGAGTGGAGGTGTAGCGGTGGTACTGTTGTGTAGCAGGAGGGCTGGAGGTGGAGTGGGGGTGTAGTAGTTGTACTGTTGTGTAGCAAGAGGACTGGAGGTTTAGTGGAGGTGTAGTTGTGGTATTGTTGTGTAGCTGGAGGGCTGGAGGTGGAGTGGAGTTGTAGTGGTGGTACTGTTGTGTAGCAAGAGGACTGGAAGTGGAGTGGAGGTGTATTGGTGGTATTGTTGTGTAGCTGGAGGGCTGGAGGTGTAGTGGTGGTACTGTTGTGTAGCAGGAGGGCTGGACGTGGAGTGGAGGTGTAGTTGTTGTACTGTTGTGTAGCTGGAGAGCTGGAGGTGGAATGGAGGTGTAGTATTGGTACTGTTGTATAGCAGGAGGGCTGGATGTGGAATAGAGGTTTAGTGGTTGTACTGTTGTGTAGCAGAGGGTTGGAGTGGAGATGTAGTGGTGGTACTGTTGTGTAGCTGGAGAGCTGGAGGTGGAGTGGAGATGTAGTATTGGTACTGTTGTATAGCAGGAGGGCTGGATGTGGAATAGAGGTTTAGTGGTTGTACTGTTGTGTAGCAGCATGGCTGGATGTGGAGTGGAGGTGTATTGGTGGTGCTGTTGTGTAGCAGGAGGGTTGGATTGGAGGTGTAGTGGTGGTACTGTTGTGTAGCTAGAGGGATGGAGGTGGAGTGGAGTTGTAGTGATGGTACTGTTGTGTAGCAGGAGGGCTGGAGGTGGAGTGAGGTGTAGTGGTGGTAATGTTGTGTAGCAGGAGGGTTGGAAATGGAGTGAAGGTGTAGTGGAAGTACTGTTGTGTAGCAGGAGGGCTGGAGGTGGAATGGAGGTGTAGTAGTGTTACTGTGGTATAGCTGGAGGGCTGGTGTGGAGTGAGGTGTAGTGGTGGTACTGTTGTGTAGCTGGAGGGCTGGAGGTAGAGTGGAGGTGTAGTCGTGGTTACTGTTGTGTAGCTGGAGGACTGGAGCTGGAGTGGAGATGTAGTGGTGGTACTGTTGTGTAGCAGGAGGGCTGGAAATGGAGTGAAGGTGTAGTGGAAGTACTGTTGTGTAGCAGGAGGGTTGGAGTGGAGGTGTAGTGGTGGTACTGTTGTGTAGCTGGAGGGCTGGTGTGGAGTGAGGTGTAGTGGTGGTACTGTTGTGTAGCTGGAGGGCTGGAGGTAGAGTGGAGGTGTAGTCGTGGTTACTGTTGTGTAGCAGGAGGGCTGGAGGTGGAGTGGAGGTGTAGTGGTGGGACTGTTGTGTAGCTGGCAGGCTGGGGGTAGAGTGGAGGTGTAGTGGTGGTACTGTTGTGTAGCAGGAGGTTTGGAGGTGGAGTGGAGGTGTAGTGGTGGTACTGTTGTTTAGCAGGAGGGCTGGAGGTGGAGTGGAGGTGTAGTGGTGGTACTGTTGTGTAGATGGAGGGCTGGAGGTGGAGTGGAGGTGAAGTGGTAGTACTGTTGTGTAGCTGGAGAGCTGGAGGTGGAATGGAGGTGTGGTGGTTGTACTGTTGTGTAGATAGAGGGCTGGAGGCGGAGTAGAGGTGTAGTGGTGGTACTGTTGTGTAGCTGGAGGGCTGGAAGTAGAGTGGAGGTGTAGTGGTTGTACTTTTCTGTAGCAGGAGGGCTGGAGGTGGAGTGGAGGTGTAGTGGTAGTACTGTTGTGTAGCAGGAGTGCTGGAGGTGGAGTGGAGGTGTAGTGGTACTGTTGTGTAACTGGAGGGCTGCCTGTGGAGTGGAGGTGTAGTGGTGGTACTGTAATGTAGCAGAGGGTTGGAGTGGAGGTGTAGTGGTGGTACTTTTGTGTAGCTAGAGGGCTGGAGGTGAAGGGGGGTTGTAGTGTTGGTACTGTTGTGTAGCAGGAGGGCTGGAGGTGGACTGCATGTGTAGTGGTGGTACTGTTGTGTATCTGGAGGGCTGGAGGTGGAGTGAGGTGTAGTGGTGGTACTGTTGTGTAGCTGGAGGGCTGCAGGTGGAGGGGAGGTGTAGTGGTGGTACTGTTGTGTAGCTGGAGGGCTGCAGGTGGAGGGGAGGTGTAGTGGTGGTACTATTGTGTAGCAGGAGGGCTGGAGGTGGAGTGAGGTGTAGTGGTGGTACTGTTGTGTAGCTGGAGGGCTGCAGGTGGAGGGGAGGTGTAGTGGTGGTACTGTTGTGTAGCAGGAGGGCTGTAGTGGAGTGGAGGTGTAGTGGTGGTACTTTGTGTAGCAGGACGGCGGGAGGGGAGTGGAGGTGTAGTGGTGGGACTGTTGTGTAGCTGGAGGGCTGGAAGTAGAGTGGAGGTGTAGTGGTGGTACTGTTGTGTAGCAGCAGGTCTGGAGGTGGAGTGGAGGTGTAGAGGTGGAACTGTTGTGTAGCAGGAGGGCTGGAGGTGGAGTGGAGGTGTAGAGGTGGAACTGTTGTGTAGCAGGAGGGCTGGAGGTGGAGTGGAGGTGTAGTGGTGGTACTGTTGTATAGCTGGAGGACTGGAGGTGGAGTGGAGGTGTAATGGTGGTACTGTTGTGTAGTTGGAGGACTGGAGTTCGAGTGGAGGTGTAGTGGTGGTACTGTTGTGTAGCAGCAGATCTGGAGGTGGAGTGCAGGTGTAGTGGTAGTACTGTTGTGTAGATGGAGGGCTGGAGGTAGAGTGGAGGTGTAGTGGTGCTACTGTTGTGTAGCAGGAGGGTTGGAGGTGGAGTGCAGTTGTAGTGGTGGTACTGTTGTGTAGCTGTACGATTGGAGGTGTAGTGGTGGTACTGTTGTGTTGCTGGAGGGCTGGAGGTGGAGTGGAGGTGTAGTGGTTGTACTGTTGTGTAGCAGGAGGGCTGGGGGTGGAGTGGAGGTGTAGTGGTGCTACTGTTGTGTAGCTGGAGGGTTGGAGGTGGAGTGCAGTTGTAGTGGTGGTACTGTTGTGTAGCTGAACGATTGGAGGTGTAGTGGTGGTACTGTTGTGTTGCTGGAGGGCTGGAGGTGGAGTGGAGGTGTAGTGTTGGTGCTGTTGTGTAGCTGGAGGGCAGGAGGTGGAGTGGAGGTGTAGTGATGGTACTGTTGTGTAGCAGTAGGGCTGGAGGTGGAGTGGAGGTGTAGTGGTTGTACTGTTGTGTAGCAGGAGGGCTGGGGGTGGAGTGGAGGTGTAGTGGTGCTACTGTTGTGTAGCTGGAGGGTTGGAGGTGGAGTGCAGTTGTAGTGGTGGTACTGTTGTGTAGCTGTACGATTGGAGGTGTAGTGGTGGTACTGTTGTGTTGCTGGAGGGCTGGAGGTGGAGTGGAGGTGTAGTGTTGGTGCTGTTGTGTAGCTGGAGGGCAGGAGGTGGAGTGGAGGTGTAGTGATGGTACTGTTGTGTAGCAGTAGGGCTGGAGGTGGAGTGGAGGTGTAGTGGTTGTACTGTTGTGTAACAGGAGGACTGGAGGTGGAGTGGAGGTGTAGTAATGGTACTTTTGTGTAGCAGGAGTGCTGGAGGTGGAGTGGAGGAATAGTGGTGGTCCTGTTGTGTAGGAAGAGGACTGGTGTTGGAGTGGAGGTGTAGTGGTGGTAATGTTGTGTAGTAGGAACGCTGGGTGTGGAGTGGAGGTGTAGTGGTACTGTTGTGTAGCTGGAGGGCTGGAGGTGGAGTGGAGGTGTAGTGGTGGTACTGTTGTGTAGCAGGAGGGCTGGAGGTGGAGTGGAGGTGGAGTGGTACTGTTGTGTAGCTGGAGGGCTGGAGGTGGAGTTGAGTTGGAGTGGTGGTACTGTTGTGTAGCTGGAGGGCTGGAGGTGGAGGGGAGATGTAGTAGTGGTACTGTTGTATAGCAGGACGGCTGGAGGTGGAGTGGAGGTGTAGTGGTTGTACTGTTGTGTAGGAGGAGGGCTGGAGGTGGAGTGGAGGTGCAGTGTTGGCGCTGTTTTGTAGCTGGAGGGCTGGAGGTCGCGTGGAGGTGTAGTGGTGGTACTGTTGTGTAGCACGAGGGCTGGAAGTGGAGTGGAGGTGTAGTGGTTGTACTGTTGTGTAGCAGGAGGACTGGAGGTGGAGTGGAGGTGTAGTAATGGTACTTTTGTGTAGCAGGAGTGCTGGAGGTGGAGTGGAGGAGTAGTGGTGTTCCTGTTGTGTAGGAAGAGGACTGGTGTTGGAGTGGAGGTGTAGTGGTGGTAATGTTGTGTAGTAGGAGCGCTGGAGGTGGAATGGAGGTGTAGTGGTACTGTTGTGTAGCTGGAGGGCTGGAGGGCTGGAGGTGGAATGGAGGTGTATTGGTGGTGCTGTTGTGTAGCAGGAGGGTTGGATTGGAGGTGTAGTGGTGGTACTGTTGTGTAGCTAGAGGGATGGAGGTGGAGTGGAGGTGTAGTGTTTGTACTGTTGTGTAGGAAGAGGACTTGTGTTGGAGTGGAGGTGTAGTGGTGGTACTGTTGTATAGCTGGAGGATTGGATGTGGAGTGGAGGTGTAGTGGTGGTACTGTTGTGTAGCTGGATGTGGAGTGGATGTGTAGTGGTGGTACTGTTGTGTAGCTGTAGGACTGGAGGTGGAGTGGAGGTGTAGTGGTGCTGTTGTGTAGCAGTAGGACTGGAGGTGGAGTGAGGTGTAGTGGTGGTACTGTTGTGTAGCAGGAGGACTGGAGGTGGAGTGGAGGTGTAGTGGTGGTACTGTTGTGTAGCTGTAGGACTGGAGGTGGAGTGGAGGTGTAGTGGTGCTGTTGTGTAGCAGTAGGACTGGAGGTGGAGTGAGGTGTAGTGGTGGTACTGTTGTGTAGTACGAAGGCTGGAGGTTGAGTGGAGGTGTACTGGTGCTGTTGTGGCGCAGGAGGGCTGGAGGTGGAGTGGAGGTGTAGAGGTGCTGTTACACTATCTAGAAGATAGAATGGTTTGTGCTATTCGGCCCGGGTATATTCGTCTCTTCGCTCAAATCCTGCTGAGGTCAACTTTAACTTTCATACTTTCGAGGTCGACAAAAACATACAAAAAAATGTACCAGTCCCAAACTGGGGATAATTCTTGTTTGATATTTCTATTTCATTTCCTGTGTCACTCTCTCTCTCTCTCACTCTCTCTCTCTTTCTCTCTCTCTCTGTCTTCCTCTGGATGATTATAGAGTTACACGAGGACAAACTTGTCGGATTGATCTTCTATTTTAACTAATCCACAGCAAACACTCCATAAACAATCAATGCTAGTATTTTAGCTGTAGACACATTTCTGGATAGGATACGCGGATGTGTGTGTTCATGTTTTCTTTCTGTCTACCTTTACACACACACACACACACATATATATATATTATATTATATGTGTGTGTGTGTGTGTGTGTGTGTGTGTGTGTGTGTGTGTGTGTGTGTGTGTGTGTGTGTGTGTGTGAGTGAGTGTCTGTGTAGGTATACATACATGTATATGCAATACACATATATATCTATTTATATAAATATATATGTTTATATATATATACACATGAATATGTATATATATGTACTTAAATATTCATATATATATATATATATATATATATATATATATATATATATAAACATAAATATTCATATATATATTTATTTATTTAAGTATGTATGTATTTATATATATATATATATACATATATATATATATATATATATATATATATATATATATATATATATATATATATAAATACATACACTCTTAAATAAATAAATATATATGAATATTTATGTTTATATATATATATATATATACGTGGGAAAGTAAAAAATCGGAGAATAGACTTGGCAAACAACTATATGTATCACCTATCCTCCCCTTTTTTCTCTTTCTCGATACGTAAATACTGTATATATATAAATATATATATATATATATATATATATATATATATATATATATATATATATATATATTATATATATATATATATATATATATTATATATATAATATATATATATATATATATATATATATATATATATATATATATATATATGAATATTCAGGTACATATATATACACATATATATATATAATATACATTTATATATATATATATATATATATATATATATATATATACAGTTATATATATATATATATATATATACATTATATATATTTATATGTGCGCGTTTATATGTATTCAAAAAACAACATACATACATATCCTTGCCGTTGTATGAAATTTGAGAATATAGCCAAAGTTTTCTTCCATGATTTATTTAACATGGCTGCGAATATTTATTTCCCCAGCATCACAGCAACAAATTTCTACAAACATTGTCGAACATCAAAGAATTCGAAACTCCAAAAAGTTCGATAGCCTTACTCTGTTACAACTCGGGGCCATATTTACTTAAATTTTATTCCACAAGAAACTTATTATTTTTTATTATTTAGGGGGGGGGGGGGGGGGTTAATATATTTCAGTATGTTGAATATTTCAAATTGATATGAAAATATTTATCAGATGTAAATTTAAAGACTAAGGCAGTTTTTCATGTGTTGGCGTATGTATGTATGTATGTAATTATGTAAATATGTATATATATATATGTGTGTCAGAGATAGCGAGAGGGAGATAATGTGTAAAAGAGAGGGCGTGTGTGTTTGTGTGTGAGAGAATGTGTGTGTGTGTGTATGTGTGTGTTAGAGAGAGAGTGATAGAGTATGTGTGTTTGTGAGAGAGAGTTTTTGTGTGAGAAAGAGTGTGTGAGAGAAAGAGTATGTGTGTTTGTGGGTGTGTCTGTGTGTTTTGTATTACTCACTATCACTCACCATTGAGTATGACGTGTAGTATGGTTTCGTTGAGAGTTTTATGGCCCGATGGAGTCACGTGGAGACACAGAAATGCTCTCGATTCTCCTTTCATTGATCCAGAGAAACATCCATGACCAGACATGACAACAGGAAGAAGAGATGGTTGGGACATTTTCTTTATTGTCCTTTTAAGGAAGAAAGACAAAGTGGACTTTGGTGGGATTTGAACTCAGAAAGCAGAGACCCAGCACAAATATACATCTCTCTAAACACTTAACATGCTTGCATTGTCCCGTAACTCTGGTTGGAGTCGTAGGGACATCGAATGACATATGGCGTTTCTAAGGCATATTTAAATCTCCAATTCGGAGAGTCACATTAGATCATTTAATCAATCTAAACTATAATAAAGTAAGGAGTGCGGGACTGCGAACGGTTTATTTCTTTTAATCCAGTTATTAAAATAAGTTGAATTACCTTGAATAAATAATGAATGAATATTACATAATTTATCTAAATTTCGTAGCTGTTGATTAAATATATTTTATTGTTTATTTAAAGATTCACTTCTTTAAACTTTTCAAATGTCAACACTTCCGGTTATCGATCGCTTAAATAAACATTCATATATTTCCGTCACTAATTTTCTCCTAATGCAGTTTATATATAATATCGTCTTTTTAATGTATCATGGACTACGTTACTGATTAAATAAGACAGTGTAACTCAGTCTTCATTCAATTTCTGTGTATATTGTCAATTACGATTTTATTTGATGTATCATATCTACATGCATATATACTTGTGTATATTATCAATATACACACTACACATGCTAGCAGAAAACCACCCGAAGGGTGCTTTTTATGCTAGTATAGAAAATCTCACAATGTTATCAAAGGCCATTGACCTTATATTTGTTTCTTATAGCTAGAAATAGCAGCCAAATATCAAATCTTCTTCCAACAGCATCACAGTTTTGTTGTTGTTGTTTATTTAATATAAACACGGGGACTACTCTATTAAATAATTCTGGTAGCTACCCTGTAAATCCGAGGGGAGTTGTCATTACGGGGTCAGACATTTATCATAAGTCCGTTCTGGGATTAAACATCAATAACATCTCCAATATATTGTAGTTTATTTTTAAAAAACATCAAAACATTTCTCTGGCCTCCATTGTTTCTGTTTGTTTGTTTATATTTTCGTTGTTATTATAACTTAATTACTACAAATATATCATTGGTTTTGTTGTGTGTAGAGAGAGAGACGGAGTGTGTGTGAGAGAGAGAGGCGGGGTGTGTGTGAGAGAGAGAGAGGCGGGCTGTGTTTGTGTGTGTGTTTGTGAGAGAGAGAGACAGAGTGTGTGTGTTTGTGTGTTTGTGAGAGAGAGAGAGAGATAGAGTGTGTGTGTTTGTGTGTGTGTGAGAGAGAGAGAGAAATAGATAGACTGTGTGTGTTTGGGTGTGTGTGTGAGAGAGAGACAGAGACAGAGTGTGTGTGTTTGTGTGTGTGTGTGTGAGAGAGAGAGAGACAGAGTGTGTGTGTTTGTGTGTTTGTGCGAGAGAGAGAGATAGAGAGTGTGTGTTTGTGTGTGTGTGAGAGAGAGATAGATAGATAGACTCTGTGTGTTTGTGTGTGTGTGAGAGAGAGAGAGAGAGATAGAGTGTGTGTGCTTGTGTGTGTGTGAGAGAGAGAGAGACTGTGTGTGTTTGTGTGTGTGAGAGATAGAGAGATAGAGTGTGTGTTTGTGAGAGAGAGAGAGACAGAGTGTATGTGTTTGTGTGTGTGTGTGTGCGTGAGTGTGTATGTGTGAGAGAGACAGTGTGTATGTGTATGAGTGTGTGCGTGTGTGTGTGTATGTGTTTATGTGTATGTGTGTGTGTGCAAGTGTTTTTTATGTGTATGTGTTTGTATATGTGTATGTTTATGTGTAATATTTATGTATGTATGCATGCTAGTGTATGTGTGTGTGTGTGCAAGTGTGTTTTTTTATGTGTATGTGTTTGTATATATGTATGTGTGTGTCTGTGTGTGTATGTGTAATATTCATGCATGTATGCTAGTGTCTGTACGTGTGTGTATGTTTCTTTATTATATATCTTACTTTTTCAAGTTTAAAAACCTGGTTTTTTTTTATAATTTTCTGTTTTATTCCATTTGTTGTCTTCCCATTTTTTATTTACTTCAAAATTTTAGATTCTCTTAGATTTTTTGTTAAGATTTCAGTGAAACATCTTTTTCACTAAGGAGTGTTTTTATCATGTTTTAAAACTGTAATCAATATTGTAAGATCTCTATCTTGTTTCTTTGATGGTTCCAAACAATTTCACTTAAATATTTGTTACAATCCGAGCAGGATTCTCTTTACAGCTCATGAGAAAATTGTTAGCTTTAAAACTAAAAAGAAATAAGACAATTAGACATTCCATTAAGATGTACAGACGAAAGGAATTATGTGGGCAAAAGCCGGAAAACAAACAACGCAAAATCTAAAGCCAAAAGAAAAAAGGTTTTAAATGCAAGGAGATAAGAGAAAGCTCACAAAAGCAAATGTTTAATGATATGAAGTACGTATATCATCATTTTCTTGTTAAAGAATTCTATTATATGTTATGGAAATATATCCTAGAACAACAGTGGAAATTGACTAAATTGATCCAACGGTGATTTCAAGCGAAAAAGCAACAAAATTACTTTTTAGAGTAAACAAATATTTTTTGTTTGGGTTTTTTTTCGCACACTTTTCATCTCTTTCCTTCCTCTTAACCCAATTTTATTTTGTCACCCGTTTCTGTTGTCATAGAATCGATGTAGGTGGCATACCTAATAAAAGCATCCGACACTTCTTTAAATACTAGAAATTATTCCATGTTCTCCGAAACCTATAAATGGTGGTAACTATTTTGATTTTATGGATTTCTAGATTGGTGGGAAGAAGGAAGGACATTTCTAACAGGATATCTAACTGAAATACTAAAGGCACCCCAGGACCACCTGATACTGTTAAACAAAGCGGCAGATTAAGTCTACCACCCAGAATCTCAAAACACAAAGAACGCTAAACAAATACTGCAAGGCATCTCATCTGACATTCTAATAAAACAACCAATTTAACAATCTAGACCAGCGTTTCTCAAACTTTTACTCTTGTGCATCCCTTGAAATAGAATTCATGTCTCAGGGAACCCCTCCATAAAAACATTATATACCATTATTGATATCAGAAGGCATAGTTTCTCACCGAATCCCTAGCTACACAGAGTCAGATAAAAACATATTCTCAACAACAACTAATACCACAGCTTGTCCTCTTATTTCATTTACTCGACACATACAACATAAACTTGCACTAATCCCTTCGTTTTGAGTTCAAATCCTGTTGAGCTTAGCTTTGATTTCAGTACCTGCAACAAACTGGGGTCGATTTGATCGACTTTCTCTTCCCATTCATATAGCTGGCCCTGTGCCAAAAATAGACACAATTATTTATACATGTCGTGGTGTGATTCGTAAATTCTAGAAATAATTTGAAACAAATTTTAGTTCACAAGTCTTCTCTAGATGGACGTTTATTTGAATAAACAAAAGTTCTAACGTGTCTTCATGAAATCAATTTGATGTAATTATTAATTTCTAGACATTGATGAACAATCAAAGTAAATATTATAATTGATGACAATAAAAAAGATATATCAGACTTCTTATGGTTTTTATAGATTAGTTCACTCCATGACATGATTAGTTTGGTGTAGTGGTAGTATAACTATGGTTTTAATTGAAGGAGGGCTAGGGTGGTTTCCTTCTATATTAAAGTATATTTAATATAGGCTAAATATGTTTTGTTATAGAAGCGCAAAGGGTTTTAAAAAATTTGTTATCATTTAAGATGTAAATATCCCAGAAATTACAATGTCTGGACAACAAGACTGGGCAGACTTAATGTTGAGCAACATAAGATTTATACCTCAAAATGTTAATAAGATATTCAACGGTATGTGGAATCCATGAAAGACCTCTCGGATATATACATCTCAAAGCACCTCCCAGCAGGTCTTGTTAAAAGCAGCCTCTCGAATTGATCCGCCTGGATCCCCAAACAATATTAGCCGAGCTCTACTCTTGGGTCTCCTGTTGGTTGGTTTTGCCCATAAAATCAATCCCGCGATTTTTTCCTGGGACATTCTAAGAACATGCCCATAATATCGGAGCTGCGATATCTCTCAGCTCTAGTATTGATACTTTATTTCTCAAACTTGAAAGAATGAACGGTAAAGTTGACCTCGGCGGAATTTGAACTCAGAGCGCAGTGAACTATATAAAATTACCGAGGAATGTTTAATCAACCAATTCACGATCACAAGAATCCTGTAGAAAAAATAGAAAAATTGAAGCAAATCAGGAAGTCAAAAGTAGGATTTCAGAAATTAAAAAATGAAATAAATATTATTTACGGAAATTGAGGAACAATATTACTAATTGGACCTTGAATTATTGAAAACATTTGGTGACAGTATGCTTTAAAATGATTTTAAACTACCCACTCCCTATCAAAATATTAAGGAAAATCTTGGCACAAACATTCATTATTAAATTTCAGTTTTGAATAAACAGAAATTCTATTTCTTTTTTTGTTCAATCCCTGAATGTGATTAATGATGTAATTCGAATGAAACATGACATGTTTTTCATTTTCATGTATATCGGGAATTTTACACACGCATTCATGAATATATACATACATACTTACACATATATGTGTATGTGTGTGTATACTAAGTTAAATTATAATAACATACATATGTACGTTATGTGTTTCAGTGTATATATACATATATCTTATAATTTGAATTATATATATAATTCAAATTTTGTATTTGTTTTGCAAAATGTTTCATCTGAAAACGTTTGTTGAAACAAATATTGTTATAATTTGGGAGGCTCATGTTGTTATAATTTGGGAGGGTCATGTTGTTATAACTTGGGAGGGTCATGTTGCTAATAAAAACACGCGCACCTGTAAATATTTCAATTTATTATAAATTTCCAGTTGGTTAGTTTAATAACCAGATATTTGTTTATTTGCGTATTGTTAAAACACTTTCGTCACACATTCTGTGACCTCCTCAGTGACTAATTTGTTATTTTGTGTCTCTCCTTTGTTTGTGTAAGCTGTTTGTTGTGTACTTGTGTTGCACATGCGTTAAATTTGGGTATGTGTTTATTTATTTATTTATTTATACGTTTATTTACTTGTCACTTTCTACCTGGAGTTGCGACCGATAGACAGTATTAGCAATTGGAAAGACCAACGGAAACAGTGTTTCCTCGGTCTGATTTGACGAAAGTCGATCGAATGTTTTACTTGTCACTAATTGGTTGTTTGTTCTATCTGTGTGTGTCTGGTTTGTTTTATTAGTTTGGTTCTTTTGTGTCTCTATGTCTTTATCTACTCCTTAATTACTAGTTGTAATGTTGCTATTCCACTCATGTTTTCTGTTTAACTTTGGTTGGAGTTCCTTTATGTTCGTCACTTCTGTAATTTGTCGGAGCATTGTGTCTTTTCTGTGTGTGGATATAATTTTTATTTCTATTTTCTCTAGTGTGCCCTTATGTTCCATTTTGGCAAGTTGGTGGAGTACTGGTTAGTTCTTCCCTTCTTGGAGTTCTCCTATGCTATATACTACGTTCCTTGTTTCATAGTCAATTTGTGGACTTCATTCGCAGACTATACATTCCTTAACAGTGCAGGGTTTTTTTTCAAAAGGATATATTCTACTAATTAGGGATTTTATGGGTATACCTCCTCATTCTTCTTCTTCTTCTTCTTCTTCTTCTTCTTCTTCTTCTTCTTCTTCTTCTTCTTCTTCTGTATGAGTCTGTGTGTGTTTATATGTGTGTGTATATGATATATTTTGAATGAAACAGTTCTAGTCCTGTAGAATCCTCTTCTGTAGAATCCTGTAGATTCCTCTTCTTACCCCCTCTCTCTGAATGGATTCTGAACATGTAGACAATTGTTACCGTCCTAGCTTCTTTATACACCAAAGTCCTGTTTAATCCGACAAGACGTTCAACAGAATCGATGGCGATGGTCACCAAAGGGCCAAACAATAAAAATAAACGTCCCTTGAGGAAAATATAAACAGTAAATTAATCTCCAGCCGAATTCGAACTCAACAACAACATCAAAAGCGAGACATTATTCAATATGAAATACTGCAATGCAATTTGTATTCACCATTCTAGCGTCACTGCGTCACTATCTCCACCTCAGGGTGAATCAATAGAATAAACAGGAAAAGTTGAAAACTTTCTCTTCATAAACAAAATATTCCAGGTGCGTGACGTTCTAGAAATTCTTCCTGGCTGCAATCGAACATTGAGAGGGTTTAATAGAAAATCAAAGATATCGTTGCTCTGTGACACATTCATATAACAAACCGATATTTCCAGACAGATGTATGTATGTATGTATGTATGTATGTATGTATGTATGTATGTATGTATGTATGTATGTATGTATGTATGTATGTATATTTATATATATATATATATGTGTGTGTGTGTATATATATATACACACACACATACAGGCACACATACATACATATACTAGATATATATGTATATATATGTATATATGTATATGTATATGTATATATATATATATATATATATATATATATATATATATGTGTGTGTGTGTGTGTGTGTGTATATGTATATATACACACATACATACATATATTCGTGTGTGAGTGAGTGAGTGTGTGTGTGTGAGTGTATGTGTGTGTGTGGTGTGGTGTGTGTGTGTGGTGTAGTGTGTGTATGTGTGTGTGTGGTGTGGTGTGTGTATGTGGTGTAGTGTGTGTATGTGTGGTTATATAAACGTGGTGAAACGGTGTCTTTGAAAAGGTTTCCTACGGTAGAAGTGAAAACACATCAATTCCGCTAATTATATCGGAGAATTGATTACAGTTTTCTGTGTCCTATCAGCGACTCTGTCCAGACTCTTTCTATAATAGACAGCAATTTAGAAACGAAACTTTTCATGTTAGCACGTGACATATGTTTAGGTGTGATTCCCAGCCTTTTAAACGTTCTATACATGTTACTGGTTGATATCTGGCGATGTACAACGTTGTATGTGTGTGTGTGTGTGTGTGTGTCTGCATATATGATATATATGTATGTATGCATATATAATATATAATTATGCGCGCTCGTGTGTGTGTGTGTGAAATGTAATACATATATTGCAAAGACATATCTACATTATATATATATATATATATATATACACAATGATATTAAATAAATGGAAACTATATTTATAAAACCATATTTATTTTATTACACATATTTCAAGGGCAACCAATGCAAATTATGGTGCACTTTCATCAGATAAAATACAGATTTGTTTTAGAAATAAATATTGACATACCCGGAAAAAAAGACAGCCTTAACGTTTGGGGCTTCCTGGATAGTGGACTGAATATGCTGTGTAGTTACTCCAAGACTGTTGAAGCAACAAATTAAATATAACCTCTGCATATATATATATATATATATATATATATATATATATATATATATATATATGCGTATGTAGTAATACGAAACAATATACGTTATTGCATAATTGAACTGGTTTCAGTCTCCAGGCTGTAATGTTGGTTATATTGGCTCATTATATATGTGTATGCTTATCTGTTTGGCTATGTGTGTGTATACACGTACATACATATCGATATATGTGTATACATACCGATATATATATATATATATATATATATATATATATATATATATATATATATATATTTCGTGTCTGAATTTGTTTAGCAAGATTCTTTATCTGAAAGCGTGTGTTGAAACCGATATTGTTATGCTTTGGGAGGGTCATGTTGCCAATAAGAAACACACGCACCAGTTGCTTTCACTCCAATTTATTATAAATTAAATTCATAAATTTAAGAATTTATAAATTTCCGGTTGGTTGGTTCCATAACCGGACGGTTGTTCATTGAAGAGGTCACAGAATGTGTGAAGAAAGAACTTTGTCAATATATGAACAACCGTCCGGTTATGGAACCAACCAACCAACCGTAAATTTATAAATTCTTAAATTTATGAATTTAATTTATAATAAATTGAAGTGTGCAACTGGTGCGTGTGTTCCTTATTGGCAACATGACCCTCCC
>OZ024742.1:11408180-11415680 GCA_964016885.1 Eledone cirrhosa | reverse complement strand
ACATATATATATATATATATATATATGGATGTGTATTCTTGCTTCTTAGGAGAAAATTCTGTATATCTTTTAATGTCTTTAACATATTTCAAATAATTCAGATAAAGAAAATCCTTGAGTTTTATATCCTCTTGTAGCCTGCTTAAACAAGAACTTCATTGATAAATAATAGAGGTTATTGTGTTCCTAGCTTTCACGTCTCATTTCTCAGCTTTCAGCTCTCTGAATTTCAAGATATACATTGTAGAGAAATAGCTTTTGCTGCAGAAAATTCCCTTCGTATTTTCGTACATATTACTTTCTTTAAGTCTCCAGTACTAAGTTGAATAATGCTCTTACTGGTCTTAACACATAACATCTCATCCCCCCCTTTCTCTCTCTCTCTCTCTCTCTCTCTCTCTCTATATATATATATATATATATATATATATATATATATATATATATATATATATATATATATATTATTAGAAGTGTAAGCTATCGCCGTATTTTGACTAAAGAAATTAAAGAAATTATTTAGCCTGATAGTGGGGTTAAGAACCCTCGGAGAAATGGAAAAAGATGAGTATTGACGTACGTCAATACTCATCTTTTTCTTTTTCCATTTCTCCGAGGGTTCTTAACCCCACTATCAGGCTAAATAATTTCTTTAATTTCTTTAGTCAAAATACGGCGATAGCTTACATTTCTAATAATTTCAAACCCACTCGCTGTTTCGAAAATATTCTTACATATATATATATATATATATATATATATATACAAAATAAAAATTAAGGGTTGTCATGTCTGAAAGACATACGCCATATCCACCGTAGAATAAGCTCAAAGATTTGATCCGAGTATTACATATCAACTAGAAATAGATT
The DNA here is from genome assembly GCA_964016885.1 of Eledone cirrhosa. NCBI lineage: Eukaryota > Metazoa > Mollusca > Cephalopoda > Octopoda > Eledonidae > Eledone > Eledone cirrhosa. Next base: position 11,414,808 of record OZ024742.1, on the reverse strand, counting down.
GACATATATATATATATAAAATAAACATATGAAACAATCACAGGGAATAATTTGTAAAGAATGTAAGCACACATAGCTAGGTAGGTAACTAATTAAAGTTTGACTAGAACTTCAAATATAGATACCTTTTAAAATGATTAATCTCCTTTGTATATATTTCTTTAAGTAAGAAATATATTTCACCTATTAATCCGTAAATCACAGCAGTTAATGACAACCCTTAATTTTAATTTTGGATATATATACGGCCCCTTGATTGTTGAGCTAATTCAGTTGAATAGGCTCGACTGCTATTTCTGGCTGTCGATGGTCCTATTCACGCCACTGGGATGACGTGGTTCAATGTGTGTATTTTTTTGAAAATGCAACACGTGGTTCGAATCATTCACATTTGCTTTGTAAACACAGATAGTTATTTTCTTCTCCTTTGGTGAACATCCAAGAATTTAACTGCTGTGATTTACGGATTAATAGGTGAAATATATTTCTTACTTAAAGAAATATATATAAATGAGATTAATCATTTTAAAAGGTATCTATATTTGAAGTTCTAGTCAAACTTTAATTAGTTACCTACCTAGCTATGTGTGCCTACATTCTTTACAAATTATTCCCTGTGATTGTTTCATGTATTTATTTTATATTGTATTTGTCAATCTCTTTCTAGTTGATATATATATATAGCTCCCTAGAATCAAGGCAATATGGCCACAAACATGTAAGGGTTACTGAAAATGGAAAAAGACAAGGCAGAGATTACATAATTCAAGGAGTGAGAAGATAACGATTTATGTTGTTGGGTTTTTTTTTGTTTAGTTTTTTTTTGTAAATTGTAGGAATCAGGAAAGCAAGAAGCCGCAAGAGAATTCCATTGGCGAGATATATGAGGGAATAAACTATCAGAATAGAATTTATGATTTCAATTAGCATCTTCAACTCTAAATGGATGAGAACTAGCCGCCAATATAGTGCTCCGTTTAAACTTCCAAAGATGAGTCACCAAAGAGGAAATCTCATTAGATAATACCATTCAAAATATTTATTAAAAAAAGGTACAGGAGGGGGTGGATAACATTTTGATGGCCTGACAGTGATTGATCCCGACAAATAAGTAAATATTGACGATTCTTGTTTGGATCTTATCTAAGCTATCAAGGTGCAAGGTAGAAATACCTGACCAGATGTAATGAAAGTACTCAATACAATCACGAAAGGTAGATTCAGAAAGATTTACAGCGTGAACAATGTTCTGACATGATTGAGGAAACAAAGTTTCTGGGAAGCAGACTTGACAGTCGATGTGATATAATCATCTCATCTCCAATCATTGGTAAATGTCAGTCTAAGAAAGCTTATAGAGTTTCTCTCTTGGGGGATATAATCAGCCATACTAATGGAAGGCAAACGTGGTTCTGTATGGCGATTAAAAAGTAGAATTTTAATCATAGATGCAATAAATATAACAAACCATTTCTTGCCCCACTCAACAACAGATCGAAGATGGTATTGGTGGTCGATTTATTGGAGGCGTTAGAGTCTCGGATTGAATACTTTTTTCTGGCTCTCAGCGTCATCATTTCATGTTTAATAAAGGGTGAACCAGTCCTAAGATTTTACAGCCCTTTCCCCCTCCGTCACATGTTATATTTTCTGGTAAGTTGAGGGGGAGAAAATCGGAAGTTGTCTCTATCCACTCTTCACTACATGGCTTCCTTAAACAGTCAACGAAAATGTGATGCATTTTACCAAGTCATGCTCCGTTGCGAGTAAAGGCCGTAGTTCGACTTTATAAAGCTCTATTTATTTATTAGTTTTGTAAAAGAGAGAGAGTGTGTGTGTGTGTGTGTGTGTGTGTGGTGTATGTGAGCTGGTGTATGTGTGTATGTGGGGGGTGTACGTGTGTGGGGTGGTGTGCGTGTGACTGCGTGTGTGTAGCTACATATAATTAAGCATCTTGTGATGTAAATGATATATATATATATATATACATGATGGCTGAAAACTCTGCCAAGAGTATTGCAATCGCTTCTCAGATTCAGTTGTGTGACGCTCGGATATGGCATTTCAAGCCTACTAGAGACTTGCACTCCTTCACACACTGACGACAACTATGGATCTCCCTGGCTTGAGGTCCTGCATCACGTTGTTCGTGAACCCTCACAACACCGTGGAGATCATAGTTCACTGGTTCTCTTTGAACATGGCTGCCACTGTGGCTCCTTAGACCAGATTTGCTCAAATCTTTCCACACTCAGGGCACTTCAATTCAATGGAAACACCGGTAGTTTCTATCGGTGCTTAAGTACATCCCATTTGATCTTCTCGTGCTCTATGCGTCTGTCCTCAAAATTATGGACCCCATAATTATTCACCATTCCACGCCATATACATACATATATATACATATACATACATATATATACATATATATACATATATATACATATATATATATATACATACACACATATATATATATATATATATATATATATATATATATATATATATATATATATATATATATATATACATACATATATATATATATATATATATATGGAGAGCAAGAGAGAGAGAGAGAAAGAAAGAGAGAGTGAGAGAGAGAGTTCATATGATCTATGTTGTGTTATGTATCTTATTTATCTTTCCTTAGTGTCTATGAACCAATAGAAACTACTTATACTTTATAATTATACTTATGTTATCAAAATAAGCTACTTTGAAGAACGACTTATACGGCGAACATATATCAATGAAAATGTGTCAGCGCTGGTGGCAACATAAGGAAGGTAAAAACAGCTTAAAGTAATTATACACATTCTGATGTTAAGACAAACTTAATCTTCAATAATTAAATAAATAAAAGGCATTATTTTAAATAAGACCGAACTTCATTGAACAGAATTCTGACGAAAGACATCTACGAGCTTGATGTCTTCTGAGGTTTATTTACGACTAAAATGTCCAAAGAAACCTTCCCATCTTTAAAACAGTAGAGAGTGATGATTTGTGGGGTGTTTGTCAGATATTTCTAGAAGGTCAATTGACCATGTAGATTTTCCTTCGTTGGCCTATAGATTTAAATTAAAAACATGACTAAATATTTGCGGTTGGTGTGCATGATTGATCCATGTTTGCTGCCCCAGATGATAGATCGTCTACCCTGAACCAATTCTTCAGAAACATTTTTCACAGAAGTGTATCTAAACATTATACCACCATATATTTTTGAAAGACATCTCTTACTTCATGTTGATATCACAAAAAATGTGATAACTTAAACCTAGTGTACATAGAGATGAAGGACTAGAATCATAATCATTAGTTATTCTGTTTCCATTCACAATATATCAATACACAAACTCTAATATTCAAAAAAACCTTTCCGTATTTCATTGATCGAAAAACGTGTATTTAGTGAATATTTAAGAACTTCATATATACTTTATAAATCCCTGAATCTAGAGAAAAACATTTCAACAATCACATTCAAATAATATTTAATTTACAATGGATTAAATTTTCATAAATAAAACAAACAAAACGTCTAATAAGTCAACTAAATAAAAACAAATATATATAACATGATATGAAATGATTTGTTGAGTGTGTAAAAATTTCATAAAATTGTGGGGAACTCGAACTCGGAAGTAGCTGTAAAACAGCCGGATGATATGATAATCGTAGTAAAGATTTGTGTTAAAGAAAACCCCTTAATGAACGGAAGAGCTGTCAGAGAAGAAGAGAGAGATAAAAAGTTAAGAGAGATAGAGAATGAAAGCAGTAGAGCGTATAGCATATACTAATAGGTGAGAGAGAGAGAGAGAGAGAGAGAGAGAGAGAGAGAGAGAGAGAGAGAGAGAGAGAGAGAGAGAGAGAGAGAGAGGGGGGGTAGGGAGGGAGAGAGAGGGGGAAAGAGAGACAGAGAGAGAAATATTAATGGACTGAAAATGATGTATCGTATATTATCTAACCAGTTTAGCTGTCTAGAAACTCTCTATCTGATTTAACCAATTTGAGACAGAAATGCTTCAATCCACCTCTAATGCTACGATATAAAACTGTTCATTTTAAATGTGTTTGTATTAAAAACCCTCCCAACACTTTCAATCTAACAATATTAAAAGAAAAAGGCGGTGGATTGGCAGTATCGGTAGAGGGTCGGACGCCATGCTTTCCAGCATAGTTACGTCCCTTTACGATCTGAGTTCAAATCCCGCCGAGGTTGACTTTGCCTTTCATCCTGACGGGGTCGATAAAATAAAGTACCAGTAATGCACTGGGTAATTGCTGGCCTTGTGCCTAAAGTAGAAACAATATTAAAAGAAAAACATTATCTGATAACCGCGACCCTATCACTTTGCTACTAATCTAGAGTTGAATACTTTAACAATTAAAATTAAAATAAAACATAAGAGTTTCATGTATCAAAAACAATTCGATATCAAATTCAATCATTAGTCTAATATTGCATTGATTAATATCAGAGACATCATTAAAAGGTAACTAGTGAAAATACACTGAAAAGGTGAAATGTTTATTGATTTTCAGAATGCATTTGACACTTTCAAAACATCAAAGGTTTTATACAAACGTAAATGTTACTGTATTTCTTGGATAGTCTCTCATAAATATTAACCAATAATGATTAATATATGTTCTCAATGTGTCGGTACATATTGAATTTTCTCAAAAGAAAGAACAAAACAATGATGTGAAATTAAGAGAGATGGAATCAGATCTTTGTACAAAAATAGTTTTACAATATACATTGAACCACATGTGTATGTATGTATGTATGTATGTATGTATGTATGTATGTATGTATGTATGTATGTTCTTCTGGTTTTATAATTTCACAAAGTTTTATCAATAGAGAGAGAGTCGGTTTCTAACATAGACACAAGACTCTCTCATTTGAATTTACACAACATCAACTAGGTAGATATGTATGTATGCATGCATGTGTAGGTATGGATGTTATTGTATGTGTGGATGTGGATGTTTTGAGTTGTATGTGTGCATGTGTATATGCTTTGCATATGTATATGTGTATATGCAGTTATTAGATGCAACATTTTTGGAATGTTTTACATATTTTTACTGTTCCATTAATGGATTGTACTTGTAATTTCCTAACTAGTTGTGTTCTTTCTGTTCCTGTGAAGCCTAGCTTCTCAAGATTTGTATTGAGGCAGTTACTAACATATCCCAGTGCCCCAATAATCACAGGCATACATCTGAAGGTGTAATCAGGGTGGAGTATCTGCAGATTTCTCATCAGTTCTGCATAAATATTCTCCTTTTCGCTAATCTTTGATATTATATTGGCATCTGCTGGGCAGCTGATTTCCACTACTGTGCATGCTTTCTTCTCCCTGTCCCATATCATAATATCTGGTCTGTTATGCCTGCATTTTATTAGGGTTTTTACTGGAACATTCCACCAGTACTCTTTCATATTATGTACATGTCTTCCACATTGCTGTAGCTTTTAATGTGTTTATTATCGGGGCTATCTTTTTTTCGAACTGCATTGTACAGTGTTTTGGCCACTACATCATGCCTCATAGGTAGATAGTACCGCGATGACATCTTTCGACAGCTGCTGATAACATGGATGATATCCTCGATGTTAGTTCTGCAGAGTCTGTACTTGTTATCACATCTAGGTGTTTTGCCTGCATCCCTATCTCTTTTGTGAAACAGGTATTTCGTGCTAATCTATTCCTGGATTGCAAAAGCGTATCCTTCAAAGTGGGAGCCAATATAGCGGTTGTTGGTCCAAGATAGACTACTTTCCTTATCTATATTACTCTCACTCTGGAGCTTCCTGGCAACGTATCAATGCATAATTTTTTTCTGATAAGCATGCAGTTTTTCATCCATGGATTCACTGCGATACTGCTGAGCGACTTCCCTGGGTGTGAGTGTTTGATTATCACACAGGGAATATCTCTCGAGGAGTTCCTTCCCAACTCTCATGATCTTATCTGTTTCATGCAGATAGACTTGCTCGAGAGACGGGCTCCTACGCTTCGAGGTTCGTAGATGTCGGCGACATTCAAATTTTGTCTGGACTGATGTTAGGCCCCTGCCTCCCTGCTTACCCTTCAAATAAAGGCGGTCTATATGTATGAATGTATGTATGTATGTATTATGTATATATGTATGAATGTATCTATGTATGTATGTATGTATGTATGTATTATGTATGTCTTCTCTTTCTCTTAATTTTGAGTATATTTTTTTGACCGGCCACCTTCCTGGTGGCAAGGTTGTAAAAGAAAAGAAATTGTCATCCCTTGAATCGCAAGAATGTTTTGCAAATTTTGAAGGTGCCAGCTATCGCAGCCATTTGTAGACTATGAATTAGGGAGCTGAATGTATGTATGTATGTATGTATGTATGTATATATGTATGTATTATGTATGTATTATGTATGTATGTATTATGTATGTATGTATTATGTATGCATTATGTATGTATTATGTATGTATGTATGAATGTATATATGTTCTTCTGGTTTTATAATTTCACAAATGTTTGCCAATAGAGAGAGTCGGTTTCTAACATAGACATAAGACTCTCTCACTGGAATTTACACAACATCAACTAGGTAGAT
>OZ024742.1:11283180-11393180 GCA_964016885.1 Eledone cirrhosa | reverse complement strand
ACCACACTGCAATAGTCATCTTTCTACAGACTTGTTTATCAACATCATTGTGACCACACTGCAATAGTCATTTTCTACAGAGTTGTTTATCACCACCACTGTGACCACACTGCAAACGTCATCTTTCTACAGACTGTTGTTTATCACAATCACTGTGACCACACTGCAATCGGCATCTTTCTACAGACTGTTGTTTATCACCATCACTGTGACCACACTGTAATAGTCGTCTTTCTACAGACTGTTGTTTATCACCATCACTGTGACCACACTGCAATCGTCATCTTTCTACAGACTGTTGTTTATCACCATCACTGTGACCACACTGCAATCGCCATCTTCTACAGACTGTTGTTTATCACCATCACTGAGACCACACTGCAATCGCCATCTTTCTACAGACTTGTTTATCACCATCACTGTGACCACACTGCAATCGTTATCTATCTACAGAATGTTGTTTATCACCATCACTGTGACCACACTGCAATCGCCATCTTTCTACAGACTGTTGTTTATCACCATCACTGTGACCACACTGCAATCGCCATCTTTCTATAGACTTGTTTATCACCATCACTGTGACGACACTGCAATCGCCATCTTTCTACAGACTTGTTTATCACCATCACTGTGACCACACTGCAATCGGCATTTTTCTACAGATGTTGTTTATCACTATCACTGTGCCCACGCTGCAATCGCCATCTTTCTACAGACTTGTTTATCACCATCACTGTGACCACACTGCAATCGGCATTTTTCTACAGACTGTTGTTTATCACCATCACTGTGACCACACTGCAATAGTCATCTTTCTACAGACTGTTGTTTATCACCATCACTGTGACCACACTGCAATAGTCATCTTTCTACAGACTGTTGATTATCACCATCACTGTGACCACACTGCAATAGTCATCTTTCTACAGACTTGTTTATCAACATCATTGTGACCACACTGCAATAGTCACTTTCTACAGAGTTGTTTATCACCACCACTGTGACCACACTGCAAACGTCATCTTTCTACAGACTGTTGTTTATCACAATCACTGTGACCACACTGCAATCGGCATCTTTCTACAGACTGTTGTTTATCACCATCACTGTGACCACACTGTAATAGTCGTCTTTCTACAGACTGTTGTTTATCACCATCACTGTGACCACACTGCAATCGTCATCTTTCTACAGACTGTTGTTTATCACCATCACTGTGACCACACTGCAATCGCCATCTTCTACAGACTGTTGTTTATCACCATCACTGAGACCACACTGCAATCGCCATCTTTCTACAGACTTGTTTATCACCATCACTGTGACCACACTGCAATCGTTATCTATCTACAGAATGTTGTTTATCACCATCACTGTGACCACACTGCAATCGCCATCTTTCTACAGACTGTTGTTTATCACCATCACTGTGACCACACTGCAATCGCCATCTTTCTATAGACTTGTTTATCACCATCACTGTGACGACACTGCAATCGCCATCTTTCTACAGACTTGTTTATCACCATCACTGTGACCGCACTGCAATCGGCATTTTTCTACAGATGTTGTTTATCACTATCACTGTGCCCACGCTGCAATCGCCATCTTTCTACAGACTTGTTTATCACCATCACTGTGACCACACTGCAATCGGCATTTTTCTACAGACTGTTGTTTATCACCATCACTGTGACCACACTGCAACGCCATATTTCTACAGACTTGTTTATCACCATCACTGTGACCACACTGCAATCGCCATCTTTCTACAGACTGTTGTTTATCACCATCACTGTGACCACACTGCAATCGTCATCCTTCTACAGACTGTTGTTTATCACCATCACTGTGACCACACTGCAAAGGTCATCTTTCTACATACTTGTTTATCACCATCACTGTGACCACACTGCAATCGCCATCTTTGTACAGACTTTTATATCACCATCACTGTGACCACACTGCAATCGCCATCTTACTACAGACTGTTTTTTATCACCATCATTGTGACCACACTGCAATCGCCATCTTTCATCAGACTGTTGTTTATCACCATCACTGTGACCACACTGCAATAGTCATCTTTCTACAGACTGTTGTTTATCACCATCACTGTGACCACACTGCAATCGTCACCTTTCTACAGAGTTGTTTATCACCATCACTGTGACCACACTGCAATCGTCATCTTTCTACAGACTGTTGTTTATCACCATCACTGTGACCACACTGCAATAGTCATCTTTCTACGGACTGTTGTTTATCCCCATCACTGTGACCACACTGCAATCGTCACCTTTCTACAGACTTGTTTATCACCATCACTGTGACCACCCTGCAATAGTCATCTTTCTACAACTTGTTTATCACCATCACTGTAACCACACTGAATTCGTCATCCTTCTACAGACTGTTGTTTATCACCATCACTGTGACCACACTGCAAAGGTCATCTTTCTACATACTTGTTTATCACCATCACTATGACTACACTGCAATAGTCATCTTTCTACAGACTTGTTTATCACCATCACTGTGACCACACAGCAATCGTCATCTTTCTACAGACTGTTGTTTATCACCATCACTGTGAGCACACTGCAATCGTCATCTTTCTACAGACTTGTTTATCACCATCACTATGACCACACTGCAATAGTCATCTTTCTACAGACTTGTTTATCACTATCACTGTGACCACACAGCAATAGTTATCTTTCTACAGACTGTTGTTTATCACCATCACTGTGACCACACTGCAATCGCCATCTTTCTACAGACTGTTGTTTATCACCATCAATGTGACCACACTGCAATAGTCATCTTTCTACAGACTTGTTTATCACCATCACTGTGACCACACTGCAATCGTCATCTTTCTACAGACTGTTCTTTATCACCATCACTATGACCACACTGCAATCGTCATCTTTCTACAGACTTGTTTATCACCATCACTGTGACCACACTGCAATCGTCATCTTTCTACGGACTTGTTTATCACCATCACTGTGACCACACTGCAATCGTCATCTTTCTACAGACTGTTGTTTATCACCATCACTGTGACGACACTGCAATAGTCATCTTTCTACAGACTGTTGTTTATCACCATCACTGTGACGACACTGCAATAGTCAGCTTTCTACAGACTGTTGTTTATCACCATCACTGTGACCACACTGCAATCGTCATCTTTCTACAGACTGTTGTTTATCACCATCACTGTGACCACACTGCAATAGTCATCTTTCTACAGACTTGTTTATCACCATCACTGTGACCACACTGCAATCGCCATCTTTCTACAGACTTGTTTATCACTATCACTGTGACCACACAGCAATAGTTATCTTTCTACATTCTGTTGTTTATCACCATCACTGTGACCACACTGCAATCGTCATCTTTCTACAGACTGTTGTTTATCACCATCACTGTGACCACACTGCAATCGTCACCTTTCTACAGACTTGTTTATCACCATCACTGTGACCACTCTGCAATAGTCATCTTTCTACAGACTTGTTTATCACCATCACTGTGACCACACTGCAATAGTCATCTTTCTACAGACTTGTTTATCACCATCACTGTGACCACACTGCAATCGCCATCTTTCTACAGACTTGTTTATCACTATCACTGTGACCACACTGCAATCGTCATCTTTCTACAGACTGTTGTTTATCACCATCACTGTGACCACACTGCAATCGTCATCTTGCTACAGACTGTTGTTTATCACCATAACTGTGGCCACACTGCAATAGTCATCTTTATACATTCTGTTGTTTATCACCATCATTGTGGCTACACTGCAATCGCCATCTTTCTACAGACTGTTGTTTATCACCATCACTATGAACACACTGCAATCATCATCTTTCTACAGACTGTTGTTTATCAGCATCACTGTGACCACACTGCAATCGCCATCTTTCTACAGACTGTTGTTTATCACCATCACTATGACCACACTGCAATCATCATCTTTCTACAGACTGTTGTTTATCACGATCACTGTGACCACACTGCAATCGCCATCTTTCTACAGACTTGTTTATCACCATCACTGTGACCACACTGCAATCGCGATCTTTCTACAGACTGTTTTTTATCACCATCATTGTGACCACACTGCAATCGCCATCTTTCATCAGACTTGTTTATCACCATCACTGTGACCACACTGCAATCGGCATTTTTTTACAGATGTTGTTTATCACTATCACTGTGACCACGCTGCAATCGCCATCTTTCTACAGACTTGTTTATCACCATCACTGTGACCACACTGCAATCGGCATTTTTCTACAGACTGTTGTTTATCACCATCACTGTGACCACACTGCAATCGCCATCTTTCTACAGACTTGTTTATCACCACCACTGTGACCACACTGCAATCGCCATCTTTCTACAGACTGTTGTTTATCACCATCACTGTGACCACACTGCAATAGTCATCTTTCTACAGACTTGTTTATCACCATCACTGTGACCACACTGCAATCGCCATCTTTCTACAGACTTGTTTATCACTATCACTGTGACCACACAGCAATAGTTATCTTTCTACATTCTGTTGTTTATCACCATCACTGTGACCACACTGCAATCGTCATCTTTCTACAGACTGTTGTTTATCACCATCACTGTGACCACACTGCAATCGTCACCTTTCTACAGACTTGTTTATCACCATCACTGTGACCACTCTGCAATAGTCATCTTTCTACAGACTTGTTTATCACCATCACTGTGACCACACTGCAATAGTCATCTTTCTACAGACTTGTTTATCACCATCACTGTGACCACACTGCAATCGCCATCTTTCTACAGACTTGTTTATCACTATCACTGTGACCACACTGCAATCGTCATCTTTCTACAGACTGTTGTTTATCACCATCACTGTGACCACACTGCAATCGTCATCTTGCTACAGACTGTTGTTTATCACCATAACTGTGGCCACACTGCAATAGTCATCTTTATACATTCTGTTGTTTATCACCATCATTGTGGCTACACTGCAATCGCCATCTTTCTACAGACTGTTGTTTATCACCATCACTATGAACACACTGCAATCATCATCTTTCTACAGACTGTTGTTTATCAGCATCACTGTGACCACACTGCAATCGCCATCTTTCTACAGACTGTTGTTTATCACCATCACTATGACCACACTGCAATCATCATCTTTCTACAGACTGTTGTTTATCACGATCACTGTGACCACACTGCAATCGCCATCTTTCTACAGACTTGTTTATCACCATCACTGTGACCACACTGCAATCGCGATCTTTCTACAGACTGTTTTTTATCACCATCATTGTGACCACACTGCAATCGCCATCTTTCATCAGACTTGTTTATCACCATCACTGTGACCACACTGCAATCGGCATTTTTTTACAGATGTTGTTTATCACTATCACTGTGACCACGCTGCAATCGCCATCTTTCTACAGACTTGTTTATCACCATCACTGTGACCACACTGCAATCGGCATTTTTCTACAGACTGTTGTTTATCACCATCACTGTGACCACACTGCAATCGCCATCTTTCTACAGACTTGTTTATCACCACCACTGTGACCACACTGCAATCGCCATCTTTCTACAGACTGTTGTTTATCACCATCACTGTGACCACACTGCAATCGTCAACCTTCTACAGACTGTTGTTTGTCACCATCACTGTGACCACACTGCAAAGGTCATCTTTCTACATACTTGTTTATCAACATCACTGTGACCACACTGCAATCGCCATCTTTGTACAGACTTTTTTATCACCATCACTGTGACCACACTGCAATCGCCATCTTACTACAGACTGTTTTTTACCACCATCATTGTGACCACACTGCAATCGCCATCTTTCATCAAACTGTTGTTTATCACCATCATTGTGACCACACTGCAATAGTCATCTTTCTACAGACTGTTGTTTATCACCATCACTGTGACCACACTGCAATCGTCACCTTTCTACAGAGTTGTTTATCACCATCACTGTGACCACACTGCAATCGTCATCTTTCTACAGACTGTTGTTTATCCCCATCACTGTGACCACACTGCAATCGTCACCTTTCTACAGACTTGTTTATCACCATCACTGTGACCACCCTGCAATAGTCATCTTTCTACAACTTGTTTATCACCATCACTGTGACCACACTGCAATCATTATCATTCTACAGACTGTTGTTTAACACCATCACTGTGACCACACTGCAATCGTCATCTTTCTACAGACTTGTTTATCACTATCACTGTGACCACACAGCAATAGTTATCTTTCTACATTCTGTTGTTTATCACCATCACCGTGACCACACTGCAATCGCCATCTTTCTACAGACTGTTGTTTATCACCATCAATGTGACCACACTGCAATCGTCATCTTTCTACAGACTTGTTTATCACCATCACTGTGACCACACTGCAATCGTCATCTTTCTACATTCTATTGTTTATCACCATCACTGTGACCACACTGCAATCGTCATCTTTCTACAGACTGTTGTTTATCACCATCACTGTGACCACACTGCAATCATCACTTTCTACAGACTTGTTTATCACCATCACTGTGACCACACTGCAATCATCATTTTTCTACAGACTTGTTTATCACCATCACTGTGACCACACTGCAATCGTCATCTTTCTACAGACTGTTGTTTATCAGCATCACTGTGACCACACTGCAATAGTCATCTTTCTACAGACTGTTGTTTATCACCATCACTGTGACCACACTGCAATCGTCATCTTTCTACAGACTGTTGTTTATCACCATCACTGTGACCACACTGCAATAGTCATCTTTCTACAGACTGTTGTTTATCGCCATCACTGTGACGACACTGCAATAGTCAGCTTTCTACAGACTGTTGTTTATCACCATCACTGTGACCACACTGCAATAGTCAGCTTTCTACAGACTGTTGTTTATCACCATCACTGTGACGACACTGCAATAGTCAGCTTTCTACAGACTGTTGTTTATCACCATCACTGTGACCACACTGCAATCGTCATCTTTCTACAGACTGTTGTTTATCACCCTCACTGTGACCACACTGCAAAGGTCATCTTTCTACATACTTGTTTATCACCATCACTGTGACCACACTGCAATCGCCATCTTTGTACAGACTTTTTTATCACCATCACTGTGACCACACTGCAATCGCCATCTTACTACAGACTGTTTTTTACCACCATCATTGTGACCACACTGCAATCGCCATCTTTCATCAGACTGTTGTTTATCACCATCATTGTGACCACACTGCAATAGTCATCTTTCTACAGACTGTTGTTTATCACCATCACTGTGACCACACTGCAATCGTCACCTTTCTACAGAGTTGTTAATCACCATCACTGTGACCATACTGCAATCGTCATCTTTCTACAGACTGTTGTTTAATACCATCACTGTGACCACACCGCAATAGTCATCTTTCTACAGACTGTTGTTTATCCCCATCACTGTGACCACACTGCAATCGTCACCTTTCTACAGACTTGTTTATCACCATCACTGTGACCACCCTGCAATAGTCATCTTTCTACAACTTGTTTATCACCATCACTGTGACCACACTGCAATCGTCATCTTTCTACAGACTTGTTTATCACTATCACTGTGACCACACAGCAATAGTTATCTTTCTACATTCTGTTGTTTATCACAATCACTGTGACCACACTGCAATCGCCATCTTTCTACAGACTGTTGTTTATCACCATCAATGTGACCACACTGCAATCGTCATCTTTCTACAGACTTGTTTATCACCATCACTGTGACCACACTGCAATCGTCATCTTTCTACATTCTATTGTTTATCACCATCACTGTGACCACACTGCAATCGTCATCTTTCTACAGACTGTTGTTTATCACCATCACTGTGACCACACTGCAATCATCATCTTTCTACAGACTTGTTTATCACCATCACTGTGACCACACTGCAATCATCATCTTTCTACAGACTTGTTTATCACCATCACTGTGACCACACTGCAATCGTCATCTTTCTACAGACTGTTGTTTATCACCATCACTGTGACCACACTGCAATAGTCATCTTTCTACAGACTGTTGTTTATCACCATCACTGTGACCACACTGCAATCGTCATCTTTCTACAGACTGTTGTTTATCACCATCACTGTGACCACACTGCAGTAGTCATCTTTCTACAGACTGTTGTTTATCGCCATCACTGTGACGACACTGCAATAGTCAGCTTTCTACAGACTGTTGTTTATCACCATCACTGTGACCACACTGCAATAGTCAGCTTTCTACAGACTGTTGTTTATCTCCATCACTGTGACGACACTGCAATAGTCAGCTTTCTACAGACTGTTTTTTATCACCATCATTGTGACCACACTGCAATCGCCATCTTTCTACAGACTGTTGTTTATCACCATCACTGTGACCACACTGCAATCGTCAACCTTCTACAGACTGTTGTTTATCACCATCACTGTGACCACACTGCAAAGGTCATCTTTCTACATACTTGTTTATCAACATCACTGTGACCACACTGCAATCGCCATCTTTGTACAGACTTTTTTATCACCATCACTGTGACCACACTGCAATCGCCATCTTACTACAGACTGTTTTTTACCACCATCATTGTGACCACACTGCAATCGCCATCTTTCATCAGACTGTTGTTTATCACCATCATTGTGACCACACTGCAATAGTCATCTTTCTACAGACTGTTGTTTATCACCATCACTGTGACCACACTGCAATCGTCACCTTTCTACAGAGTTGTTTATCACCATCACTGTGACCACACTGCAATCGTCATCTTTCTACAGACTGTTGTTTATCACCATAACTGTGACCACACTGCAATAGTCATCTTTCTACAGACTGTTGTTTATCCCCATCACTGTGACCACACTGCAATCGTCACCTTTCTACAGACTTGTTTATCACCATCACTGTGACCACCCTGCAATAGTCATCTTTCTACAACTTGTTTATCACCATCATTGTGACCACACTGCAATAGTCATCTTTCTACAGACTGTTGTTTATCAGCATCACTGTGACCACACTGCAATAGTCATCTTTCTACAGACTGTTGTTTATCACCATCACTGTGACCACACTGCAATCGTCATCTTTCTACAGACTGTTGTTTATCACCATCACTGTGACCACACTGCAATAGTCATCTTTCTACAGACTGTTGTTTATCGCCATCACTGTGACGACACTGCAATAGTCAGCTTTCTACAGACTGTTGTTTATCACCATCACTGTGACCACACTGCAATAGTCAGCTTTCTACAGACTGTTGTTTATCACCATCACTGTGACGACACTGCAATAGTCAGCTTTCTACAGACTGTTGTTTATCACCATCACTGTGACCACACTGCAATCGTCATCTTTCTACAGACTGTTGTTTATCACCCTCACTGTGACCACACTGCAAAGGTCATCTTTCTACATACTTGTTTATCACCATCACTGTGACCACACTGCAATCGCCATCTTTGTACAGACTTTTTTATCACCATCACTGTGACCACACTGCAATCGCCATCTCACTACAGACTGTTTTTTACCACCATCATTGTGACCACACTGCAATCGCCATCTTTCATCAGACTGTTGTTTATCACCATCATTGTGACCACACTGCAATAGTCATCTTTCTACAGACTGTTGTTTATCCCCATCACTGTGACCACACTGCAATCGTCACCTTTCTACAGACTTGTTTATCACCATCACTGTGACCACCCTGCAATAGTCATCTTTCTACAAGTTGTTTATCACCATCACTGTGACCACACTGCAATCATCATCTTTCTACAGACTGTTGTTTATCACCATCACTGTGACCACACTGCAAAAGTCATCATTCTACAGACTGTTGTTTATCACCATCACTGTGACCACACTGCAATCGCCATCTTTCATCAGACTGTTGATTATCACCATCACTGTGACCACACTGCAATAGTCATCTTTCTACAGACTTGTTTATCACCATCACTGTGACCACACTGCAATAGTCATCTTTCGTTAGACTGTTGTTTATCACCATCACTGTGACCACACTGCAAACGTCATCATTCTACAGACTGTTGTTTATCACCATCACTGTGACCACACAGCAATCGTCATCTTTCTACAGACTGTTGTTTATCACCATCACTGTGACCACACTGCAATCGTCATCTTTCTACAGACTTGTTTATCACCATCACTATGACCACACTGCAATAGTCATCTTTCTACAGACTTGTTTATCACTATCACTGTGACCACACAGCAATAGTTATCTTTCTACATTCTGTTATTTATCACCATCACTGTGACCACACTGCAATCGCCATCTTTCTACAGACTGTTGTTTATCACCATCAATGTGACCACACTGCAATCGTCATCTTTCTACAGACTTGTTTATCACCATCACTGTGACCACACTGCAATAGTCAGCTTTCTACAGACTTGTTTATCACCATCACTGTGACCACACTGCAATCGTCATCTTTCTACAGACTGTTGTTTATCACCATCACTGTGACGACACTGCAATAGTCAGCTTTCTACAGACTGTTGTTTATCACCATCACTGTGACCACACTGCAATAGTCATCTTTCTACAGACTGTTGTTTATCACCATCACTGTGACGACACTGCAATAGTCAGCTTTCTACAGACTGTTGTTCATCCCCATCACTGTGACCACACTGCAATCGTCATCTTTCTACAGACTGTTGTTTATCACCATCACTGTGACGACACTGCAATAGTCAGCTTTCTACAGACTGTTGTTTATCACCATCACTGTGACCACACTGCAATCATCATCTTTCTACAGACTTGTTTATCACCATCACTGTGACCACACTGCAATCGTCACCTTTCTACAGACTTGTTTATCACCATCACTGTGACCACTCTGCAATAATCATCTTTCTACAGACTTGTTTATCACCATCACTGTGACCACACAGCAATAGTTATCTTTCTACAGACTGTTGTTTATCACCATCAATGTGACCACACTGCAATCGTCATCTTTCTACAGACTTGTTTATCACCATCACTGTGACCACACTGCAATAGTCATCTTTCTACAGACTTGTTTATCACCATCACTGTGACCACACTGCAATCGTCATCTTTCTACAGACTGTTGTTAATCACCATCACTATGACCAAACTGCAATCGTCATCTTTCTACAAACTGTTGTTTATCACCATCACTGTGGCCACACTGCAATAGTCATCTTTATACATTCTGTTGTTTATCACCATCATTGTGACTACACTCCAATCGCCATCTTTCTACAGACTGTTGTTTATCACCATCACTATGAACACACTGCAATCATCATCTTTCTACAGACTGTTGTTTATCACCATCACTGTGACCACACTGCAATAGTCATCTTTCTACAGACTGTTGTTTATCACCATCAATGTGACCACACTGCAATCGCCATCTTTCTACAGACTGTTGTTTATCACCATCACTATGACCACACTGCAATCATCATCTTTCTACAGACTGTTGTTTATCACGATCACTGTGACCACACTGCAATCGCCATCTTTCTACAGACTTTGTTTATCACCATCGCTGTGACCACACTGCAATCGTCATCTTTCTACAGACTTGTTTATCACCATCACTGTGACCACACTGCAATAGTCATCTTTCTACATTCTGTTGTTTATCACCATCACTGTGACCACACTGCAATAGTCATCATTCTACAGACTTGTTTATCACCATCACTGTGACCACACTGCAATAGTCATCTTTCTACAGACTGTTGTTTATCACCATCACTGTGACCACACTGCAATCGTCATCTTTCTACAGACTGTTGTTTATCACCATCACTGTAACCACACTGCAATCGCCATCTTTCTACAGACTGTTGTTTATCACCATTACTGTGAACACACTGCAATCTTCATCTTTCTACAGACTGTTGTTTATCACCATCACTGAGACCACACTGCAATCGCCATCTTTCTACAGACTTGTTTATCACCATCACTGTGACCACACTGCAATCGTTATCTATCTACAGAATGTTGTTTATCACCATCACTGTGAAAACACTGCAATCGCCATCTTTCTATAGACTAGTTTATCACCATCACTGTGACGACACTGCAATCGCCATCTTTCTACAGACTTGTTTATCCCCATCACTGTGACCACACTGCAATCGGCATTTTTCTACAGATGTTGTTTATCACTATCACTGTGACCACACTGCAATCGCCATCTTTCTACAGACTTGTTTATCACCACCACTGTGACCACACTGCAATCGCCATCTCTCTACAGACTGTTGTTTATCACCATCACTGTGACCACACTGCAATCGTCATCCTTCTACAGACTGTTGTTTATCACCATCACTGTGACCACACTGCAAAGGTCATCTTTCTACATACTTGTTTATCACCATCACTGTGACCACACTGCAATCGCCATCTTTGTACAGACTTGTTTATCACCATCACTGTGACCACACTGCAATCGCCATATTTCTACAGACTGTTTTTTATCACCATAATTGTGACCACACTGCAATCGCCATCTTTCATCAGACTGTTGTTTATCACCATCATTGTGACCAAACTGCAATAGTCATCTTTCGTTAGACTGTTGTTTATCACCATCACTGTGACCACACTGCAATAGTCATCTTTCTACAGACTGTTGTTTATCACCATCACTGTGACCACACTGCAATCGTCACCTTTCTACAGACTTGTTTATCACCATCACTGTGACCACACTGCAATCGTCATCTTTCTACATTCTATTGTTTATCACCATCACTGTGACGACACTGCAATCGTCATCTTTCTACAGACTGTTGTTTATCACCATCACTGTGACCACACTGCAATCGTCATCTTTCTACAGACTTGTTTATCACCATCACTGTGACCACACTGCAATCATCATCTTTCTACAGACTGTTGTTTATCACCATCACTGTGACCACACTGCAATAGTCATCTTTCTACAGACTGTTGTTTATCACCATCACTGTGACCACACTGCAATAGTCATCTTTCTACAGACTGTTGTTTATCGCCATCACTGTGACTACACTGCAATAGTCAGCTTTCTACAGACTGTTGTTTATCACCATCACTGTGACCACACTGCAATAGTCAGCTTTCTACAGACTGTTGTTTATCTCCATCACTGTGACGACACTGCAATAGTCAGCTTTCTACAGACTGTTTTTTATCACCATCATTGTGACCACACTGCAATCGCCATCTTTCATCAGACTGTTGATTATCACCATCACTGTGACCACACTGCAATAGTCATCTTTCTACAGACTTGTTTATCACCATCACTGTGACCACACTGCAATAGTCATCTTTCGTTAGACTGTTGTTTATCACCATCACTGTGACCACACTGCAAACGTCATCATTCTACAGACTGTTGTTTATCACCATCACTGTGACCACACAGCAATCGTCATCTTTCTACAGACTGTTGTTTATCACCATCACTGTGACCACACTGCAATCGTCATCTTTCTACAGACTTGTTTATCACCATCACTATGACCACACTGCAATAGTCATCTTTCTACAGACTTGTTTATCACTATCACTGTGACCACACAGCAATAGTTATCTTTCTACAGACTGTTGTTTATCACCATCACTGTGACGACACTGCAATAGTCAGCTTTCTACAGACTGTTGTTTATCACCATCACTGTGACCACACTGCAATCATCATCTTTCTACAGACTTGTTTATCACCATCACTGTGACCACACTGCAATCGTCACCTTTCTACAGACTTGTTTATCACCATCACTGTGACCACTCTGCAATAGTCATCTTTCTACAGACTTGTTTATCACCATCACTGTGACCACACAGCAATAGTTATCTTTCTACAGACTGTTGTTTATCACCATCACTGTGACCACACTGCAATCGTCATCTTTCTACAGACTTGTTTATCACCATCACTGTGACCACACTGCAATAGTCATCTTTCTACAGACTTGTTTATCACCATCACTGTGACCACACTGCAATCGTCATCTTTCTACAGACTGTTGTTAATCACCATCACTATGACCAAACTGCAATCGTCATCTTTCTACAGACTGTTGTTTATCACCATCACTGTGGCCACACTGCAATAGTCATCTTTATACATTATGTTGTTTATCACCATCATTGTGACTACACTGCAATCGCCATCTTTCTACAGACTGTTGTTTATCACCATCACTATGAACACACTGCAATCATCATCTTTCTACAGACTGTTGTTTATCACCATCACTGTGACCACACTGCAATAGTCATCTTTCTACAGACTGTTGTTTATCACCATCAATGTGACCACACTGCAATCGCCATCTTTCTACAGACTGTTGTTTATCACCATCACTATGACCACACTGCAATCATCATCTTTCTACAGACTGTTGTTTATCACGATCACTGTGACCACACTGCAATCGCCATCTTTCTACAGACTTTGTTTATCACCATCGCTGTGACCACACTGCAATCGTCATCTTTCTACAGACTTTGTTTATCACCATCGCTGTGACCACACTGCAATCGTCATCTTTCTACAGACTTGTTTATCACCATCACTGTGACCACACTGCAATAGTCATCTTTCTACAGACTGTTGTTTATCACCATCACTGTGACCACACTGCAATCGTCATCTTTCTACAGACTGTTGTTTATCACCATCACTGTAACCACACTGCAATCGCCATCTTTCTACAGACTGTTGTTTATCACCATCACTGTGACCACACTGCAATCGTCATCCTTCTACAGACTGTTGTTTATCACCATCACTGTGACCACACTGCAAAGGTCATCTTTCTACATACTTGTTTATCACCATCACTGTGACCACACTGCAATCGCCATCTTTGTACAGACTTGTTTATCACCATCACTGTGACCACACTGCAATCGCCATATTTCTACAGACTGTTTTTTATCACCATCATTGTGACCACACTGCAATCGCCATCTTTCATCAGACTGTTGTTTATCACCATCACTGTGACCACACTGCAATAGTCATCTTTCTACAGACTGTTGTTTATCACCATCACTGTGACCACACAGCAATCGTCATCTTTCTACAGACTGTTGTTTACCACCATCACTGTGACCACACAGCAATCGTCACCTTTCTACAGACTTGTTTATCACCATCACTGTGACCACCCTGCAATAGTCATCTTTCTACAGACTGTTGTTTATCACCATCACTGTGATCACACAGCAATCGTCATTTTTCTACAGACTGTTGTTTACCACCATCACTGTGACCACACAGCAATCGTCATCTTTCTACAGACTGTTGTTTATCACCATCACTGTGACCACACAGCAATCGTCATCTTTCTACAGACTGTTGTTTATCACCATCACTGTGACCACACTGCAATCGTCATCTTTCTACAGACTCGTTTATCACCATCACTGTGACCACACAGCAATAGTTATCTTTCTACATTCTGTTGTTTATCACCATCACTGTGACCACACTGCAATCGTCATCATTCTACAGACTGTTGTTTATCACCATCACTGTGACCACACAGCAATCGTCATCTTTCTACAGACTGTTGTTTATCACCATCACTGTGACCACACTGCAATCGTCATCATTCTACAGACTGTTGTTTATCACCATCACTGTGACCACACAGCAATCGTCATCTTTCTACAGACTGTTGTTTATCACCATCACTGTGACCACACTGCAATCGTCATCTTTCTACAGACTGTTGTTTATCCCCATCACTGTGACCACACTGCAATCGCCATCTTTCTACAGACTGTTGTTTATCACCATCACTGTGACCACACTGCAATAATCATCTTTCTACAGACTGTTGTTTATCACCATCACTGTGACCACACTGCAATCGTCATCTTTCTACAGACTTGTTTATCACCATCACTGTGACCACACTGCAATCGTCATCTTTCTACATACTTGTTTATCACCATCACTGTGACCACACTGCAATCGTCATCTTTCTACAGACTTGTTTATCACCATCACTGTGACCACACTGCAATCGTCATCTTTCTACATTCTATTGTTTATCACCATCACTGTGACCACACTGCAATCGTCATCTTTCTACAGACCTGTTTATCACCATCACTGTGACCACACTGCAATCGTCATCTTTCTACATTCTATTGTTTATCACCATCACTGTGACGACACTGCAATCGTCATCTTTCTACAGACTGTTGTTTATCACCATCACTGTGACCACACTGCAATCGTCATCTTTCTACAGACTTGTTTATCACCATCACTGTGACCACACTGCAATCATCATCTTTCTACAGACTGTTGTTTATCACCATCACTGTGACCACACTGCAATAGTCATCTTTCTACAGACTGTTGTTTATCACCATCACTGTCACGACACTGCAATCGTCATATTTCTACAGACTGTTGTTTATCACCATCACTGTGACCACACTGCAATAGTCACCTTTCTACAGACTTGTTTATCACCATCACTGTGACCACTCTGCAATAGTCATCTTTCTACAGACTTGTTTATCACCATCACTGTGACCACACAGCAATAGTTATCTTTCTACAGACTGTTGTTTATCACCATCAATGTGACCACACTGCAATCGTCATCTTTCTACAGACTTGTTTATCACCATCACTGTGACCACACTGCAATAGTCATCTTTCTACAGACTTGTTTATCACCATCACTGTGACCACACTACAATCGTCATCTTTCTACAGACTGTTGTTTATCACCATCACTGTGACCACACTGCAATAGTCATCTTTCTACAGACTGTTTTTTATCACCATCACTGTGACCACACTGCAATAGTCAGCTTTCTACAGACTGTTGTTTATCACCATCACTGTGACCACACTGCAATCGTCATCTTTCTACAGACTGTTGTTTATCACCATCTCTGTGACCACACTGCAATCGTCATCTTTCTACAGAGTTGTTTATCACCATCACTGTGACCACACTGCAATCGCCATCTTTCTACAGACTGTTGTTTATCACCATCACTGTGACCACTCTGCAATCGCCATCTTTCTACAGACTGTTGTTTATCACCATCACTGTGACCACACTGCAATCGTCATCTTTCTACAGACTGTTGTTTATCACCATCACTGTGACCACACTGCAATCGCGATCTTCTACCGACTGTTGTTTATCACCATCACTGAGATCACACTGCAATCACCATCTTTCTACAGACTTCTTTATCACCATCACTGAGACCACACTGCAATCGCCATCTTTCTACAGACTGTTGTTTATCACCATCACTGTGACCACACTGCAATCGCCATCTTTCTACAGACTTGTTTATCACCATCACTATAACCACACTGCAATAGTCATCTTTCTACAGACTTGTTTATCACCATCACTGTGACCACACAGCAATAGTTATCTTTCTACATTCTGTTGTTTATCACCATCACTGTGACCACACTGCAATCGCCATCTCTCTACAGACTGTTGTTTATCACCATCAATGTGACCACACTGCAATCGTCATCTTTCTACAGACTTGTTTATCAGCATCACTGTGACCACACTGCAATCATCATCTTTCTACAGACTGTTGTTTATCACCATCAATGTGACCACACTGCAATAGTCATCTTTCTACAGACTTTTGTTTATCAGCATCACTGTGACGACACTGCAATAGTCAGCTTTCTACAGACTGTTGTTTATCACCATCACTGTGACCACACTGCAATCGCCATCTTTCTACAGACTGTTGTTTATCACCATCACTGTGACCACACTGCAATAGTCATCTTTCTACAGACTGTTGTTTATCCCCATCACTGTGACCACACTGCAATCGTCATCTTTCTACAGACTTGTTTATCACCATCACTGTGACCACACTGCAATCATCATCTTTCTACAGACTGTTGTTTATCACCATCAATGTGACCACACTGCAATAGTCATCTTTCTACAGACTTTTGTTTATCAGCATCACTGTGACGACACTGCAATAGTCAGCTTTCTACAGACTGTTGTTTATCACCATCACTGTGACGACACTGCAATCGTCATATTTCTACAGACTGTTGTTTATCACCATCACTGTGACCACACTGCAATCGTCACCTTTCTACAGACTTGTTTATCACCATCACTGTGACCACTCTGCAATAGTCATCTTTCTACAGACTTGTTTATCACCATCACTGTGACCACACAGCAATAGTTATCTTTCTACATTCTGTTGTTTATCACCATCACTGTGACCACACTGCAATCGCCATCTTTCTACAGACTGTTGTTTATCACCATCAATGTGACCACACTGCAATCGTCATCTTTCTACAGACTTGTTTATCACCATCACTGTTTCCACACTGCAATAGTCACCTTTCTACAGACTTGTTTATCACCATCTCTGTGACCACACTGCAATCTTCATCTTTCTACAGACTGTTGTTTATCACCATCACTATGACCAAACTGCAATCGTCATCTTTCTACAGACTTGTTTATCACCATCACTGTGACCACACTGCAATCATCATCTTTCTACATTCTATTGTTTATCACCATCACTGTGACCACACTGCAATCGTCATCTTTCTACAGACTGTTGTTTATCACCATCACTGTGACCACACTGCAATCGTCATCTTTCTACAGACTGTTGTTTATCACCATCACTGTGACCACACTGCAATCGTCACCTTTCTACAGACTGTTGTTTATCACCATCACTGTGACCACACTGCAATCGTCACCTTTCTACAGACTGTTGTTTATCACCATCACTGTGACCACACTGCAATCGTCACCTTTCTACAGACTTGTTTATCACCATCACTGTGACCACTCTGCAATAGTTATCTTTCTACAGACTGTTGTTTATCACCATCAATGTGACCACACTGCAATCGTCATCTTTCTACAGACTTGTTTATCACCATCACTGTGACCACACTGCAATAGTCATCTTTCTACAGACTTGTTTATCACCATCACTGTGACCACACTGCAATCGCCATCTTTCTACAGACTTGTTTATCACCATAACTGTGGCCACACTGCAATAGTCATCTTTATACATTCTGTTGTTTATCACCATCATTGTGACTACACTGCAATCGCCATCTTTCTACAGACTGTTGTTTATCACCATCACTATGAACACACTGCAATCATCATCTTTCTACAGACCGTTGTTTATCAGCATCACTGTGACCACACTGCAATCGCACTCTTTCTACAGACTGTTGTTTATCACCATCACTATGACCACACTGCAATCATCATCTTTCTACAGACTGTTGTTTATCACGATCACTGTGACCACACTGCAATCGCCATCTTTCTACAGACTTTGTTTATCACCATCACTGTGACCACACTGCAATCGTCATCTTTCTACAGACTTGTTTATCACCATCACTGTGACCACACTGCAATCGCCATCTTTCTACAGACTGTTTTTTATCACCATCATTGTGACCACACTGCAATCGCCATCTTTCATCAGACTGTTGTTTATCACCATCATTGTGACCAAACTGCAATCGCCATCTTTCATCAGACTGTTGTTTATCACCATCACTGTGACCACACTGCAATAGTCATCTTTCTACAGACTGTTGTTTATCACCATCACTGTGACCACACTGCAATCGTCATCTTTCTACAGACTGTTGTTTATCACCATCACTGTGACCACACTGCAATCGCCATCTTTCTACAGACTTGTTTATCACCATCACTGTGACTACACTGCAATAGTCATCTTTCGTTAGACTGTTGTTTATCACCATCACTGTGACCACACTGCAAACGTCATCATTCTACAGACTGTTGTTTATCACCATCACTGTGACCACACAGCAATCGTCATCTTTCTACAGACTGTTGTTTATCACCATCACTGTGACCACACTGCAATCATCATCTTTCTACAGACTTGTTTATCACCAACACTGTGACCCCACTGCAATCGTCATCTTTCTACAGACTGTTGTTTATCACCATCACTGTGACCACACTGCAATAGTCATCTTTCTACAGACTGTTGTTTATCACCATCACTGTGACGACACTGCAATAGTCAGCTTTCTACAGACTGTTGTTTATCACCATCACTGTGACCACACTGCAATCGTCATCTTTCTACAGACTGTTGTTTATCCCCATCACTGTGACCACACTGCAATCGTCACCTTTCTACAGACTTGTTTATCACCATCACTGTGACCACTCTGCAATAGCCATCTTTCTACAGACTTGTTTATCACCATCACTGTGACCACACTGCAATAGTTATCTTTCTACAGACTGTTGTTTATCACCATCAATGTGACCACACTGCAATCGTCATCCTTCTACAGACTGTTGTTTATCACCATCACTGTGAACACACTGCAATCGTCATCTTTCTACAGACTTGTTTATCACCATCACTGTGACCACACTGCAATCGTCATCTTTCTACAGACTTGTTTATCACCATCACTGTGACCACACTGCAATAGTCATCTTTCTACAGACATGTTTATCACTATCACTGTGACCACACTGCAATCGTCATCTTTCTACAGACTGTTGTTAATCACCATCACTATGACCAAACTTCAATCGTCATCTTTCTACAGACTGTTGTTTATCACCATCACTGTGGCCACACTGCAATAGTCATCTTTATACATTCTGTTGTTTATCACCATCATTGTGACTACACTGCAATCGCCATCTTTCTACAGACTGTTGTTTATCACCATCACTATGAACACACTGCAATCATCATCTTTCTACAGACTGTTGTTTATCACCATCACTGTGACCACAGTGCAATCGCCATCTTTCTACAGACTGTTGTTTATCACCATCACTATGACCACACTGCAATCATCATCTTTCTACAGACTGTTGTTTATCACGATCACTGTGACCACACTGCAATCGCCATCTTTCTACAGACTTTGTTTATCACCATCACTGTGACCACACTGCAATCGTCATCTTTCTACAGACTTGTTTATCACCATCACTGTGGCCACACTGCAATAGTCATCTTTCTACAGACTGTTGTTTATCCCCATCACTGTGACCACACTGCAATCGCCATCTTTCTACAGACTGTTGTTTATCACCATCACTGTGACCACACTGCAATCGTCATCTTTCTACAGACTGTTGTTTATCACCATCACTGTGGCCACACTGCAATCATCATCTTTCTACAGACTGTTGTTTATCACCATCACTGTGACCACACTGCAATCGTTATCTTTCTACAGACTTGTTTATCACCATCACTGTGACCACACTGCAATCGTCATCTTTCTACATACTTGTTTATCACCATCACTGTGACCACACTGCAATCGTCATCTTTCTACAGACTTGTTTATCACCATCACTGTGACCACACTGCAATCGTCATCTTTCTACATTCTATTGTTTATCACCATCACTGTGACCACACTGCAATCGTCATCTTTCTACAGACTTGTTTATCACCATCACTGTGACCACACTGCAATCGTCATCTTTCTACATTCTATTGTTTATCACCATCACTGTGACGACACTGCAATCGTCATCTTTCTACAGACTGTTGTTTATCACCATCACTGTGACCACACTGCAATCGTCATCTTTCTACAGACTTGTTTATCACCATCACTGTGACCACACTGCAATAGTCATCTTTCTACAGACTGTTGTTTATCGCCATCACTGTGACTACACTGCAATAGTCAGCTTTCTACAGACTGTTGATTATCACCATCACTGTGACCACACTGCAATAGTCATCTTTCTACAGACTTGTTTATCACCATCACTGTGACCACACTGCAATAGTCATCTTTCGTTAGACTGTTGTTTATCACCATCACTGTGACCACACTGCAAACGTCATCATTCTACAGACTGTTGTTTATCACCATCACTGTGACCACACAGCAATCGTCATCTTTCTACAGACTGTTGTTTATCACCATCACTGTGACCACACTGCAATCGTCATCTTTCTACAGACTTGTTTATCACCATCACTATGACCACACTGCAATAGTCATCTTTCTACAGACTTGTTTATCACTATCACTGTGACCACACAGCAATAGTTATCTTTCTACATTCTGTTATTTATCCCCATCACTGTGACCACACTGCAATCGCCATCTTTCTACAGACTGTTGTTTATCACCATCAATGTGACCACACTGTAATCGTCATCTTTCTACAGACTTGTTTATCACCATCACTGTGACCACACTGCAATCATCATCTTTCTACAGACTTGTTTATCACCATCACTGTGACCACACTGCAATAGTCATCTTTCTACAGACTGTTGTTTATCACCATCACTGTGACGACACTGCAATAGTCAGCTTTCTACAGACTGTTGTTTATCTCCATCACTGTGACGACACTGCAATAGTCAGCTTTCTACAGACTGTTGTTTATCTCCATCACTGTGACGACACTGCAATAGTCAGCTTTCTACAGACTTGTTTATCACCATCACTGTGACCACACTGCAATAGTCAGCTTTCTACAGACTGTTGTTTATCACCATCACTGTGACCACACTGCAATAGTCAGCTTTCTACAGACTGTTGTTTATCACCATCACTGTGACGACACTGCAATAGTCAGCTTTCTACAGACTTGTTTATCACCATCACTGTGACCACACTGCAATAGTCATCTTTCTACAGACTGTTGTTCATCCCCATCACTGTGACCACACTGCAATCGTCATCTTTCTACAGACTGTTGTTTATCACCATCACTGTGACCACACTGCAATCATCATCTTTCTACAGACTTGTTTATCACCATCACTGTGACCACACTGCAATAGTCATCTTTCTACAGACTTGTTTATCACCATCACTGTGACCACACTGCAATCGTCACCTTTCTACAGACTTGTTTATCACCATCACTGTGACCACTCTGCAATAGTCATCTTTCTACAGACTTGTTTATCACCATCACTGTGACCACACAGCAATAGTTATCTTTCTACAGACTGTTGTTTATCACCATCAATGTGACCACACTGCAATCGTCATCTTTCTACAGACTTGTTTATCACCATCACTGTGACCACACTGCAATAGTCATCTTTCTACAGACTTGTTTATCACCATCACTGTGACCACACTGCAATCGTCATCTTTCTACAGACTGTTGTTAATCACCATCACTATGACCAAACTGCAATCGTCATCTTTCTACAGACTGTTGTTTATCACCATCACTGTGGCCACACTGCAATAGTCATCTTTATACATTCTGTTGTTTATCACCATCATTGTGACTACACTGCAATCGCCATCTTTCTACAGACTGTTGTTTATCACCATCACTATGAACACACTGCAATCATCATCTTTCTACAGACTGTTGTTTATCACCATCACTGTGACCACACTGCAATAGTCATCTTTCTACAGACTGTTGTTTATCACCATCAATGTGACCACACTGCAATCGCCATCTTTCTACAGACTGTTGTTTATCACCATCACTATGACCACACTGCAATCATCATCTTTCTACAGACTGTTGTTTATCACGATCACTGTGACCACACTGCAATCGCCATCTTTCTACAGACTTTGTTTATCACCATCGCTGTGACCACACTGCAATCGTCATCTTTCTACAGACTTTGTTTATCACCATCGCTGTGACCACACTGCAATCGTCATCTTTCTACAGACTTGTTTATCACCATCACTGTGACCACACTGCAATAGTCATCTTTCTTCAGACTGTTGTTTATCACCATCACTGTGACCACACTGCAATCGTCATCTTTCTACAGACTGTTGTTTATCACCATCACTGTAACCACACTGCAATCGCCATCTTTCTACAGACTGTTGTTTATCACCATCACTGTGACCACACTGCAATCGTCATCCTTCTACAGACTGTTGTTTATCACCATCACTGTGACCACACTGCAAAGGTCATCTTTCTACATACTTGTTTATCACCATCACTGTGACCACACTGCAATCGCCATCTTTGTACAGACTTGTTTATCACCATCACTGTGACCACACTGCAATCGCCATATTTCTACAGACTGTTTTTTATCACCATCATTGTGACCACACTGCAATCGCCATCTTTCATCAGACTGTTGTTTATCACCATCACTGTGACCACACTGCAATCGTCATCTTTCTACAGACTTGTTTATCACCATCACTGTGACCACACTGCAATCATCATCTTTCTACAGACTGTTGTTTATCACCATCACTGTGACCACACTGCAATAGTCATCTTTCTACAGACTGTTGTTTATCACCATCACTGTCACGACACTGCAATCGTCATATTTCTACAGACTGTTGTTTATCACCATCACTGTGACCACACTGCAATAGTCACCTTTCTACAGACTTGTTTATCACCATCACTGTGACCACTCTGCAATAGTCATCTTTCTACAGACTTGTTTATCACCATCACTGTGACCACACAGCAATAGTTATCTTTCTACAGACTGTTGTTTATCACCATCAATGTGACCACACTGCAATCGTCATCTTTCTACAGACTTGTTTATCACCATCACTGTGACCACACTGCAATAGTCATCTTTCTACAGACTTGTTTATCACCATCACTGTGACCACACTGCAATCGTCATCTTTCTACAGACTGTTGTTTATCACCATCACTGTGACCACACTGCAATAGTCATCTTTCTACAGACTGTTTTTTATCACCATCACTGTGACCACACTGCAATAGTCAGCTTTCTACAGACTGTTGTTTATCACCATCACTGTGACCACACTGCAATCGTCATCTTTCTACAGACTGTTGTTTATCACCATCTCTGTGACCACACTGCAATCGTCATCTTTCTACAGAGTTGTTTATCACCATCACTGTGACCACACTGCAATCGCCATCTTTCTACAGACTGTTGTTTATCACCATCACTGTGACCACTCTGCAATCGCCATCTTTCTACAGACTGTTGTTTATCACCATCACTGTGACCACACTGCAATCGTCATCTTTCTACAGACTGTTGTTTATCACCATCACTGTAACCACACTGCAATCGCGATCTTCTACCGACTGTTGTTTATCACCATCACTGAGATCACACTGCAATCACCATCTTTCTACAGACTTCTTTATCACCATCACTGAGACCACACTGCAATCGCCATCTTTCTACAGACTTGTTTATCACCATCACTGTGACCACACTGCAATCGTTATCTATCTACAGAATGTTGTTTATCACCATCTCCGTGACCACACTGCAATCGCCATCTTTCTACAGACTGTTGTTTATCACCATCACTGTGACCACACTGCAATCGCCATCTTTCTACAGACTTGTTTATCACCATCACTATAACCACACTGCAATAGTCATCTTTCTACAGACTTGTTTATCACCATCACTGTGACCACACAGCAATAGTTATCTTTCTACATTCTGTTGTTTATCACCATCACTGTGACCACACTGCAATCGCCATCTCTCTACAGACTGTTGTTTATCACCATCAATGTGACCACACTGCAATCGTCATCTTTCTACAGACTTGTTTATCAGCATCACTGTGACCACACTGCAATCATCATCTTTCTACAGACTGTTGTTTATCACCATCAATGTGACCACACTGCAATAGTCATCTTTCTACAGACTTTTGTTTATCACCATCACTGTGACGACACTGCAATCGTCATCTTTCTACAGACTTGTTTATCACCATCACTGTTTCCACACTGCAATAGTCACCTTTCTACAGACTTGTTTATCACCATCTCTGTGACCACACTGCAATCTTCATCTTTCTACAGACTGTTGTTTATCACCATCACTATGACCAAACTGCAATCGTCATCTTTCTACAGACTTGTTTATCACCATCACTGTGACCACACTGCAATCATCATCTTTCTACATTCTATTGTTTATCACCATCACTGTGACCACACTGCAATCGTCATCTTTCTACAGACTGTTGTTTATCACCATCACTGTGACCACACTGCAATCGTCATCTTTCTACAGACTGTTGTTTATCCCCATCACTGTGACCACACTGCAATCGTCACCTTTCTACAGACTTGTTTATCACCATCACTGTGACCACTCTGCAATAGTCATCTTTCTACAGACTTGTTTATCACCATCACTGTGACCACACAGCAATAGTTATCTTTCTACAGACTGTTGTTTATCACCATCAATGTGACCACACTGCAATCGTCATCTTTCTACAGACTTGTTTATCACCATCACTGTGACCACACTGCAATAGTCATCTTTCTACAGACTTGTTTATCACCATCACTGTGACCACACTGCAATCGCCATCTTTCTACAGACTTGTTTATCACCATAACTGTGGCCACACTGCAATAGTCATCTTTATACATTCTGTTGTTTATCACCATCATTGTGACTACACTGCAATCGCCATCTTTCTACAGACTGTTGTTTATCACCATCACTATGAACACACTGCAATCATAATCTTTCTACAGACTGTTGTTTATCAGCATCACTGTGACCACACTGCAATCGCACTCTTTCTACAGACTGTTGTTTATCACCATCACTATGACCACACTGCAATCATCATCTTTCTACAGACTGTTGTTTATCACGATCACTGTGACCACACTGCAATAGTCATCTTTCTACAGACTGTTGTTTATCACCATCACTGTGACCACACTGCAATCGTCATCTTTCTACAGACTTTGTTTATCACCATCACTGTGACCACACTGCAATAGTCATCTTTCTACAGACTGTTGTTTATCACCATCACTGTGACCACACTGCAATAGTCATCTTTCTACAGACTTTGTTTATCACCATCACTGTGACCACACTGCAATAGTCATCTTTCTACAGACTGTTGTTTATCACCATCACTGTGACCACACTGCAATCGTCATCTTTCTACAGACTTTGTTTATCACCATCACTGTGACCACACTACAATAGTCATCTTTCTACAGACTGTTGTTTATCACCATCACTGTGACCACACTGCAATAGTCATCTTTCTACAGACTGTTGTTTATCATCATCACTGTGACCACACTGCAATCGCCATCTTTCTACAGACTTTGTTTATCACCATCACTGTGACCACACTGCAATCGTCATCTTTCTACAGACTTGTTTATCACCATCACTGTGACCACACTGCAATCGCCATCTTTCTACAGACTGTTTTTTATCACCATCACTGTGACCACACTGCAATAGTCATCTTTCTACAGACTGTTGTTTATCACCATCACTGTGACCACACTGCAATCGTCATCTTTCTACAGACTGTTGTTTATCACCATCACTATGACCACACTGCAATAGTCAT
The DNA here is from genome assembly GCA_964016885.1 of Eledone cirrhosa. Classification (NCBI taxonomy): domain Eukaryota; kingdom Metazoa; phylum Mollusca; class Cephalopoda; order Octopoda; family Eledonidae; genus Eledone; species Eledone cirrhosa. Next base: position 11,365,630 of record OZ024742.1, on the reverse strand, counting down.
CTTTCTACAGACTTGTTTATCACCATCACTGTGACTACACTGCAATAGTCATCTTTCGTTAGACTGTTGTTTATCACCATCACTGTGACCACACTGCAAACGTCATCATTCTACAGACTGTTGTTTATCACCATCTCTGTGACCACACAGCAATCGTCATCTTTCTACAGACTGTTGTTTATCACCATCACTGTGACCACACTGCAATCATCATCTTTCTACAGACTTGTTTATCACCATCACTGTGACCACACTGCAATCGTCATCTTTCTACAGACTGTTGTTTATCACCATCACTGTGACCACACTGCAATAGTCATCTTTCTACAGACTGTTGTTTATCACCATCACTGTGACGACACTGCAATAGTCAGCTTTATACAGACTGTTGTTTATCACCATCACTGTGACCACACTGCAATCGTCATCTTTCTACAGACTGTTGTTTATCCCCATCACTGTGACCACACTGCAATCGTCACCTTTCTACAGACTTGTTTATCACCATCACTGTGACCACTCTGCAATAGTCATCTTTCTACAGACTTGTTTATCACCATCACTGTGACCACACAGCAATAGTTATCTTTCTACAGACTGTTGTTTATCACCATCAATGTGACCACACTGCAATCGTCATCCTTCTACAGACTGTTGTTTATCACCATCACTGTGACCACACTGCAATCGTCATCTTTCTACAGACTTGTTTATCACCATCACTGTGACCACACTGCAATCGTCATCTTTCTACAGACTTGTTTATCACCATCACTGTGACCACACTGCAATCGCCATATTTCTACAGACTGTTTTTTATCACCATCATTGTGACCACACTGCAATCGCCATCTTTCATCAGACTGTTGTTTATCACCATCACTGTGACCACACTGCAATCGTCATCTTTCTACAGACTTGTTTATCACCATCACTGTGACCACACTGCAATCATCATCTTTCTACAGACTGTTGTTTATCACCATCACTGTGACCACACTGCAATAGTCATCTTTCTACAGACTGTTGTTTATCACCATCACTGTCACGACACTGCAATCGTCATATTTCTACAGACTGTTGTTTATCACCATCACTGTGACCACACTGCAATAGTCACCTTTCTACAGACTTGTTTATCACCATCACTGTGACCACTCTGCAATAGTCATCTTTCTACAGACTTGTTTATCACCATCACTGTGACCACACAGCAATAGTTATCTTTCTACAGACTGTTGTTTATCACCATCAATGTGACCACACTGCAATCGTCATCTTTCTACAGACTTGTTTATCACCATCACTGTGACCACACTGCAATAGTCATCTTTCTACAGACTTGTTTATCACCATCACTGTGACCACACTGCAATCGTCATCTTTCTACAGACTGTTGTTTATCACCATCACTGTGACCACACTGCAATAGTCATCTTTCTACAGACTGTTTTTTATCACCATCACTGTGACCACACTGCAATAGTCAGCTTTCTACAGACTGTTGTTTATCACCATCACTGTGACCACACTGCAATCGTCATCTTTCTACAGACTGTTGTTTATCACCATCTCTGTGACCACACTGCAATCGTCATCTTTCTACAGAGTTGTTTATCACCATCACTGTGACCACACTGCAATCGCCATCTTTCTACAGACTGTTGTTTATCACCATCACTGTGACCACTCTGCAATCGCCATCTTTCTACAGACTGTTGTTTATCACCATCACTGTGACCACACTGCAATCGTCATCTTTCTACAGACTGTTGTTTATCACCATCACTGTAACCACACTGCAATCGCGATCTTCTACCGACTGTTGTTTATCACCATCACTGAGATCACACTGCAATCACCATCTTTCTACAGACTTCTTTATCACCATCACTGAGACCACACTGCAATCGCCATCTTTCTACAGACTTGTTTATCACCATCACTGTGACCACACTGCAATCGTTATCTATCTACAGAATGTTGTTTATCACCATCTCCGTGACCACACTGCAATCGCCATCTTTCTACAGACTGTTGTTTATCACCATCACTGTGACCACACTGCAATCGCCATCTTTCTACAGACTTGTTTATCACCATCACTATAACCACACTGCAATAGTCATCTTTCTACAGACTTGTTTATCACCATCACTGTGACCACACAGCAATAGTTATCTTTCTACATTCTGTTGTTTATCACCATCACTGTGACCACACTGCAATCGCCATCTCTCTACAGACTGTTGTTTATCACCATCAATGTGACCACACTACAATCGTCATCTTTCTACAGACTTGTTTATCAGCATCACTGTGACCACACTGCAATCATCATCTTTCTACAGACTGTTGTTTATCACCATCAATGTGACCACACTGCAATAGTCATCTTTCTACAGACTTTTGTTTATCACCATCACTGTGACGACACTGCAATAGTCAGCTTTCTACAGACTGTTGTTTATCACCATCACTGTGACCACACTGCAATCGCCATCTTTCTACAGACTGTTGTTATCACCATCACTGTGACCACACTGCAATAGTCGTCTTTCTACAGACTTGTTTATCACCATCACTGTGACCACACTGCAATCGTCACCTTTCTACAGACTTGTTTATCACCATCACTGTGACCGCTCTGCAATAGTCGTCTTTCTACAGACTTGTTTATCACCATCACTGTGACCACACAGCAATAGTTATCTTTCTACATTCTGTTGTTTATCACCATCACTGTGACCACACTGCAATCGCCATCTTTCTACAGACTGTTGTTTATCACCATCAATGTGACCACACTGCAATCGTCATCTTTCTACAGACTTGTTTATCACCATCACTGTTTCCACACTGCAATAGTCATCTTTCTACAGACTGTTGTTTATCACCATCACTATGACCAAACTGCAATCGTCATCTTTCTACAGACTTGTTTATCACCATCACTGTGACCACACTGCAATCATCATCTTTCTACATTCTATTGTTTATCACCATCACTGTGACCACACTGCAATCGTCATCTTTCTACAGACTGTTGTTTATCACCATCACTGTGACCACACTGCAATCGTCATCTTTCTACAGACTGTTGTTTATCCCCATCAATGTGACCACACTGCAATCGTCATCTTTCTACAGACTTGTTTATCACCATCACTGTGACCACACTGCAATAGTCATCTTTCTACAGACTTGTTTATCACCATCACTGTGACCACACTGCAATCGCCATCTTTCTACAGACTTGTTTATCACCATAACTGTGGCCACACTGCAATAGTCATCTTTATACATTCTGTTGTTTATCACCATCATTGTGACTACACTGCAATCGCCATCTTTCTACAGACAGTTGTTTATCACCATCACTATGAACACACTGCAATCATAATCTTTCTACAGACTGTTGTTTATCAGCATCACTGTGACCACACTGCAATCGCACTCTTTCTACAGACTGTTGTTTATCACCATCACTATGACCACACTGCAATCATCATCTTTCTACAGACTGTTGTTTATCACGATCACTGTGACCACACTGCAATCGCCATCTTTCTACAGACTTTGTTTATCACCATCACTGTGACCACACTGCAATCGTCATCTTTCTACAGACTTGTTTATCACCATCACTGTGACCACACTGCAATCGCCATCTTTCTACAGACTGTTTTTTATCACCATCACTGTGACCACACTGCAATAGTCATCTTTCTACAGACTGTTGTTTATCACCATCACTGTGACCACACTGCAATCGTCATCTTTCTACAGACTGTTGTTTATCACCATCACTGTGACCACACTGCAATAGTCATCTTTCTACAGACTTGTTTATCACCATCACTGTGACTACACTGCAATAGTCATCTTTCGTTAGACTGTTGTTTATCACCATCACTGTGACCACACTGCAAACGTCATCATTCTACAGACTGTTGTTTATCACCATCTCTGTGACCACACAGCAATCGTCATCTTTCTACAGACTGTTGTTTATCACCATCACTGTGACCACACTGCAATCATCATCTTTCTACAGACTTGTTTATCACCATCACTGTGACCACACTGCAATCGTCATCTTTCTACAGACTGTTGTTTATCACCATCACTGTGACCACACTGCAATCGTCATCTTTCTACAGACTGTTGTTTATCCCCATCACTGTGACGACACTGCAATAGTCAGCTTTATTCAGACTGTTGTTTATCACCATCACTGTGACGACACTGCAATAGTCAGCTTTATACAGACTGTTGTTTATCACCATCACTGTGACCACACTGCAATCGTCATCTTTCTACAGACTGTTGTTTATCCCCATCACTGTGACCACACTGCAATCGTCACCTTTCTACAGACTTGTTTATCACCATCACTGTGACCACTCTGCAATAGTCATCTTTCTACAGACTTGTTTATCACCATCACTGTGACCACACAGCAATAGTTATCTTTCTACAGACTGTTGTTTATCACCATCAATGTGACCACACTGCAATCGTCATCCTTCTACAGACTGTTGTTTATCACCATCACTGTGACCACACTGCAATCGTCATCTTTCTACAGACTTGTTTATCACCATCACTGTGACCACACTGCAATCGTCATCTTTCTACAGACTTGTTTATCACCATCACTGTGACCACACTGCAATAGTCATCTTTCTACAGACTTGTTTATCACTATCACTGTGACCACACTGCAATCGTCATCTTTCTACAGACTGTTGTTAATCACCATCACTATGACCAAACTGCAATCGTCATCTTTCTACAGACTGTTGTTTATCACCATCACTGTGGCCACACTGCAATAGTCATCTTTATACATTCTGTTGTTTATCACCATCATTGTGACTACACTGCAATCGCCATCTTTCTACAGACTGTTGTTTATCACCATCACTATGAACACACTGCAATCATCATCTTTCTACAGACTGTTGTTTATCACCATCACTGTGACCACACTGCAATCGCCATCTTTCTACAGACTGTTGTTTATCACCATCACTATGACCACACTGCAATCATCATCTTTCTACAGACTGTTGTTTATCACGATCACTGTGACCACACTGCAATCGCCATCTTTCTACAGACTTTGTTTATCACCATCACTGTGACCACACTGCAATCGTCATCTTTCTACAGACTTGTTTATCACCATCACTGTGGCCACACTGCAATAGTCATCTTTCTACAGACTGTTGTTTATCACCATCACTGTGACCACACTGCAATAGTCATCTTTCTACAGACTGTTGTTTATCACCATCACTGTAACCACACTGCAATCGCCATCTTTCTACAGACTGTTGTTTATCACCATTACTGTGAACACACTGCAATCTTCATCTTTCTACAGACTGTTGTTTATCACCATCACTGTGACCACACTGCAATCACCATCTTCTACAGACTGTTGTTTATCACCATCACTGAGACCACACTGCAATCGCCATCTTTCTACAGACTTGTTTATCACCATCACTGTGACCACACTGCAATCGTTATCTATCTACAGAATGTTGTTTATCACCATCACTGTGAAAACACTGCAATCGCCATCTTTCTATAGAATTGTTTATCACCATCACTGTGACGACACTGCAATCGCCATCTTTCTACAGACTTGTTTATCCCCATCACTGTGACCACACTGCAATCGGCATTTTTCTACAGATGTTGTTTATCACTATCACTGTGACCACACTGCAATCGCCATCTTTCTACAGACTTGTTTATCACCACCACTGTGACCACACTGCAATCGCCATCTCTCTACAGACTGTTGTTTATCACCATCACTGTGACCACACTGCAATCGTCATCCTTCTACAGACTGTTGTTTATCACCATCACTGTGACGACACTGCAAAGGTCATCTTTCTACATACTTGTTCATCACCATCACTGTGACCACACTGCAATCGCCATCTTTGTACAGACTTGTTTATCACCATCACTGTGACCACACTGCAATCGCCATATTTCTACAGACTGTTTTTTATCACCATCATTGTGACCACACTGCAATCGCCATCTTTCATCAGACTTGTTTATCACCATCACTGTGACCACACTGCAATCGTCATCTTTCTACATTCTATTGTTTATCACCATCACTGTGACCACACTGCAATCGTCATCTTTCTACAGACTTGTTTATCACCATCACTGTGACCACTCTGCAATCGTCATCTTTCTACATTCTATTGTTTATCACCATCACTGTGACCACACTGCAATCGTCATCTTTCTACAGACTTGTTTATCACCATCACTGTGACCACTCTGCAATCGTCATCTTTCTACATTCTATTGTTTATCACCATCACTGTGACCACACTGCAATCGTCATCTTTCTACATTCTATTGTTTATCACCATCACTGTGACCACTCTGCAATAGTCATCTTTCTACAGACTTGTTTATCACCATCACTGTGACCACACAGCAATAGTTATCTTTCTACAGACTGTTGTTTATCACCATCAATGTGACCACACTGCAATCGTCATCTTTCTACAGACTTGTTTATCACCATCACTGTGACCACTCTGCAATAGTCATCTTTCTACAGACTTGTTTATCACCATCACTGTGACCACACAGCAATAGTTATCTTTCTACATTCTATTGTTTATCACCATCACTGTGACCACACTGCAATCGCCATCTTTCTACAGACTTGTTTATCACCATAACTGTGGCCACACTGCAATAGTCATCTTTATACATTCTGTTGTTTATCACCATCATTGTGACTACACTGCAATCGCCATCTTTCTACAGACTGTTGTTTATCACCATCACTATGACCACACTGCAATCATCATCCTTCTACAGACTGTTGTTTATCACGATCACTGTGACCACACTGCAATCGCCATCTTTCTACAGACTTGTTTATCACCATCACTGTGACCACACTGCAATAGTCATCTTTCTACATTCTGTTGTTTATCACCATCACTGTGACCACACTGCAATTGTCATCATTCTACAGACTTGTTTATCACCATCACTGTGACCACACTGCAATAGTCATCTTTCTACAGACTGTTGTTTATCACCATCACTGTGACCACACTGCAATCGTCATCTTTCTACAGACTGTTGTTTATCACCATCACTATGACCACACTGCAATTATCATCTTTCTACAGACTGTTGTTTATCACGATCACTGTGACCACACTGCAATCGCCATCTTTCTAGAGACTTTGTTTATCACCATCACTGTGACCACACTGCAATCGTCACCTTTCTACAGACTTGTTTATCACCATCACTGTGACCACACAGCAATAGTCATCTTTCTACAGACTGTTGTTTATCACCATCACTGTGACCACACAGCAATCGTCATCTTTCTACAGACTGTTGTTTACCACCATCACTGTGACCACACAGCAATCGTCATCTTTCTACAGACTGTTGTTTATCACCATCACTGTGACCACACTGCAATCGTCATCTTTCTACAGACTTGTTTATCACCATCACTGTGACCACACTGCAATAGTCATCTGTCTACAGACTTGTTTATCACCATCACTGTGACCACACTGCAATCGTCATCTTTCTACAGACTGTTGTTAATCACCATCACTATGACCAAACTGCAATCGTCATCTTTCTACAGACTGTTGTTTATCACCATCACTGTGACCACACTGCAATAGTCATCTTTCTACAGACTGTTGTTTATCACCATCAATGTGATCACACTGCAATCGCCATCTTTCTACAGACTGTTGTTTATCACCATCACTATGACCACACTGCAATCATCATCTTTCTACAGACTGTTGTTTATCACGATCACTGTGACCACACTGCAATCGCCATCTTTCTACAGACTTTGTTTATCACCATCGCTGTGACCACACTGCAATCGTCATCTTTCTACAGACTTGTTTATCACCATCACTGTGACCACACTGCAATAGTCATCTTTCTACAGACTGTTGTTTATCACCATCACTGTGACCACACTGCAATCGTCATCTTTCTACAGACTGTTGTTTATCACCATCACTGTAACCACACTGCAATCGCCATCTTTCTACAGACTGTTGTTTATCACCATCACTGTGACCACACTGCAATCGTCATCCTTCTACAGACTGTTGTTTATCACCATCACTGTGACCACACTGCAAAGGTCATCTTTCTACATACTTGTTTATCACCATCACTGTGACCACACTGCAATCGCCATCTTTGTACAGACTTGTTTATCACCATCACTGTGACCACACTGCAATCGCCATATTTCTACAGACTGTTTTTTATCACCATCATTGTGACCACACTGCAATCGCCATCTTTCATCAGACTGTTGTTTATCACCATCACTGTGACCACACTGCAATAGTCATCTTTCTACAGACTGTTGTTTATCCCCATCACTGTGACCACACTGCAATCGTCACCTTTCTACAGACTTGTTTATCACCATCACTGTGACCACTCTGCAATAGTCATCTTTCTACAGACTGTTGTTTATCACCATCACTGTGACCACACAGCAATCGTCATCTTTCTACAGACTGTTGTTTACCACCATCACTGTGACCACACAGCAATCGTCATCTTTCTACAGACTGTTGTTTATCACCATCACTGTGACCACACAGCAATCGTCATCTTTCTACAGACTGTTGTTTATCACCATCACTGTGACCACACTGCAATCGTCATCTTTCTACAGACTTGTTTATCACCATCACTGTGACCACACAGCAATAGTTATCTTTCTACATTCTGTTGTTTATCACCATCACTGTGACCACACTGCAATCGTCATCATTCTACAGACTGTTGTTTATCACCATCACTGTGACCACACAGCAATCGTCATCTTTCTACAGACTGTTGTTTATCACCATCACTGTGACCACACTGCAATCGTCATCATTCTAAAGACTGTTGTTTATCACTATCACTGTGACCACACAGCAATCGTCATCTTTCTACAGACTGTTGTTTATCACCATCACTGTGACCACACTGCAATCGTCATCTTTCTACAGACTGTTGTTTATCCCCATCACTGTGACCACACTGCAATCGCCATCTTTCTACAGACTGTTGTTTATCACCATCACTGTGACCACACTGCAATCGTCATCTTTCTACAGACTTGTTTATCACCATCACTGTGACCACACTGCAATCGTCATCTTTCTACATACTTGTTTATCACCATCACTGTGACCACACTGCAATCGTCATCTTTCTACAGACTTGTTTATCACCATCACTGTGACCACACTGCAATCGTCATCTTTCTACATTCTATTGTTTATCACCATCACTGTGACCACACTGCAATCGTCATCTTTCTACAGACTTGTTTATCACCATCACTGTGACCACACTGCAATCGTCATCTTTCTACATTCTATTGTTTATCACCACCACTGTGACGACACTGCAATCGTCATCTTTCTACAGACTGTTGTTTATCACCATCACTGTGACCACACTGCAATCGTCATCTTTCTACAGACTTGTTTATCACCATCACTGTGACCACACTGCAATCATCATCTTTCTACAGACTGTTGTTTATCACCATCACTGTGACCACACTGCAATAGTCATCTTTCTACAGACTGTTGTTTATCACCATCACTGTGACGACACTGCAATCGTCATATTTCTACAGACTGTTGTTTATCACCATCACTGTGACCACACTGCAATAGTCATCTTTCTACAGACTGTTGTTTATCCCCATCACTGTGACCAGACTGCAATCGTCACCTTTCTACAGACTTGTTTATCACCATCACTGTGACCACTCTGCAATAGTCATCTTTCTACAGACTTGTTTATCACCATCACTGTGACCACACAGCAATAGTTATCTTTCTACAGACTGTTGTTTATCACCATCAATGTGACCACACTGCAATCGTCATCTTTCTACAGACTTGTTTATCACCATCACTGTGACCACACTGCAATAGTCATCTTTCTACAGACTTGTTTATCACCATCACTGTGACCACACTGCAATCGTCATCTTTCTACAGACTGTTGTTTATCACCATCACTGTGACCACACTGCAATAGTCATCTTTCTACAGACTGTTTTTTATCACCATCACTGTGACCACACTGCAATAGTCAGCTTTCTACAGACTGTTGTTTATCACCATCACTGTGACCACACTGCAATCGTCATCTTTCTACAGACTGTTGTTTATCACCATCTCTGTGACCACACTGCAATCGTCATCTCTCTACAGAGTTGTTTATCACCATCACTGTGACCACACTGCAATCGCCATCTTTCTACAGACTGTTGTTTATCACCATCACTGTGACCACTCTGCAATCGCCATCTTTCTACAGACTGTTGTTTATCACCATCACTGTGACCACACTGCAATCGTCATCTTTCTACAGACTGTTGTTTATCACCATCACTGTGACCACACTGCAATCGCGATCTTCTACCGACTGTTGTTTATCACCATCACTGAGATCACACTGCAATCACCATCTTTCTACAGACTTCTTTATCACCATCACTGAGACCACACTGCAATCGCCATCTTTCTACAGACTTGTTTATCACCATCACTGTGACCACACTGCAATCGTTATCTATCTACAGAATGTTGTTTATCACCATCTCCGTGACCACACTGCAATCGCCATCTTTCTACAGACTGTTGTTTATCACCATCACTGTGACCACACTGCAATCGCCATCTTTCTACAGACTTGTTTATCACCATCACTATAACCACACTGCAATAGTCATCTTTCTACAGACTTGTTTATCACCATCACTGTGACCACACAGCAATAGTCATCTTTCTACATTCTGTTGTTTATCACCATCACTGTGACCACACTGCAATCGCCATCTCTCTACAGACTGTTGTTTATCACCATCAATGTGACCACACTGCAATCGTCATCTTTCTACAGACTTGTTTATCAGCATCACTGTGACCACACTGCAATCATCATCTTTCTACAGACTGTTGTTTATCACCATCAATGTGACCACACTGCAATAGTCATCTTTCTACAGACTTTTGTTTATCACCATCACTGTGACGACACTGCAATAGTCAGCTTTCTACAGACTGTTGTTTATCACCATCACTGTGACCACACTGCAATCGCCATCTTTCTACAGACTGTTGTTATCACCATCACTTTGACCACACTGCAATAGTCGTCTTTCTACAGACTGTTGTTTATCACCATCACTGTGACAACACTGCAATCGTCATCTTTCTACAGACTGTTGTTTATCACCATCACTGTGACCACACTGCAATAGTCATCTTTCTACAGACTGTTGTTTATCCCCATCACTGTGACCACACTGCAACCGTCACCTTTCTACAGACTTGTTTATCACCATCACTGTGACCACTCTGCAATAGTCATCTTTCTACAGACTTGTTTATCACCATCACTGTGACCACACAGCAATAGTTATCTTTCTACATTCTGTTGTTTATCACCATCACTGTGACCACACTGCAATCGCCATCTTTCTACAGACTGTTGTTTATCACCATCAATGTGACCACACTGCAATCGTCATCTTTCTACAGACTTGTTTATCACCATCACTGTTTCCACACTGCAATAGTCATCTTTCTACAGACTTGTTTATCACCATCTCTGTGACCACACTGCAATCTTCATCTTTCTACAGACTGTTGTTTATCACCATCACTATGACCAAACTGCAATCGTCATCTTTCTACAGACTTGTTTATCACCATCACTGTGACCACACTGCAATCATCATCTTTCTACATTCTATTGTTTATCACCATCACTGTGACCACACTGCAATCGTCATCTTTCTACAGACTGTTGTTTATCACCATCACTGTGACCACACTGCAATCGTCATCTTTCTACAGACTGTTGTTTATCCCCATCACTGTGACCACACTGCAATCGTCACCTTTCTACAGACTTGTTTATCACCATCACTGTGACCACTCTGCAATAGTCATCTTTCTACAGACTTGTTTATCACCATCACTGTGACCACACAGCAATAGTTATCTTTCTACAGACTGTTGTTTATCACCATCAATGTGACCACACTGCAATCGTCAGCTTTCTACAGACTTGTTTATCACCATCACTGTGACCACACTGCAATAGTCATCTTTCTACAGACTTGTTTATCACCATCACTGTGACCACACTGCAATCGCCATCTTTCTACGGACTTGTTTATCACCATAACTGTGGCCACACTGCAATAGTCATCTTTATACATTCTGTTGTTTATCACCATCATTGTGACTACACTGCAATCGCCATCTTTCTACAGACTGTTGTTTATCACCATCACTATGAACACACTGCAATCATCATCTTTCTACAGACTGTTGTTTATCAGCATCACTGTGACCACACTGCAATCGCACTCTTTCTACAGACTGTTGTTTATCACCATCACTATGACCACACTGCAATCATCATCTTTCTACAGACTGTTGTTTATCACCATCACTGTGACCACACTGCAATCGCCATCTTTCTACAGACTTTGTTTATCACCATCACTGTGACCACACTGCAATCGTCATCTTTCTACAGACTTGTTTATCACCATCACTGTGACCACACTGCAATCGCCATCTTTCTACAGACTGTTTTTTATCACCATCATTGTGACCACACTGCAATCGCCATCTTTCATCAGACTGTTGTTTATCACCATCATTGTGACCAAACTGCAATCGCCATCTTTCATCAGACTGTTGTTTATCACCATCACTGTGACCACACTGCAATAGTCATCTTTCTACAGACTGTTGTTTATCACCATCACTGTGACCACACTGCAATCGTCATCTTTCTACAGACTGTTGTTTATCACCATCACTGTGACCACACTGCAATAGTCATCTTTCTACAGACTTGTTTATCACCATCACTGTGACTACACTGCAATAGTCATCTTTCGTTAGACTGTTGTTTATCACCATCACTGTGACCACACTGCAAACGTCATCATTCTACAGACTGTTGTTTATCACCATCACTGTGACCACACAGCAATCGTCATCTTTCTACAGACTGTTGTTTATCACCATCACTGTGACCACACTGCAATCGTCATCTTTCTACAGACTTGTTTATCACCATCACTATGACAACACTGCAATAGTCATCTTTCTACAGACTTGTTTATCACTATCACTGTGACCACACAGCAATAGTTAACTTTCTACATTCTGTTATTTATCACCATCACTGTGACCACACTGCAATCGCCATCTTTCTACAGACTGTTGTTTATCACCATCAATGTGACCACACTGCAATCGTCATCTTTCTACAGACTTGTTTATCACCATCACTGTGACCACACAGCAATAGTTATCTTTCTACATTCTGTTGTTTATCACCATCACTGTGACCAAACTGCAATAGTCATCTTTCTACAGACTTGTTTATCTACATCACTGTGACCACACTGCAATAGTCATCTTTCGTTAGACTGTTGTTTATCACCATCATTGTGACCACACTGCAAACGTCATCATTCTACAGACTGTTGTTTATCACCATCACTGTGACCACACAGCAATCGTCATCTTTCTACAGACTGTTGTTTATCACCATCACTGTGACCACACTGCAATCATCATCTTTCTACAGACTTGTTTATCACCATCACTGTGACCACACTGCAATCGTCATCTTTCTACAGACTGTTGTTTATCACCATCACTGTGACCACACTGCAATAGTCATCTTTCTACAGACTGTTGTTTATCACCATCACTGTGACGACACTGCAATAGTCAGCTTTCTACAGACTGTTGTTTATCACCATCACTGTGACCACACTGCAATCGTCATCTTTCTACAGACTGTTGTTTATCCCCATCACTGTGACCACACTGCAATCGTCACCTTTCTACAGACTTGTTTATCACCATCACTGTGACCACTCTGCAATAGTCATCTTTCTACAGACTTGTTTATCACCATCACTGTGACCACACAGCAATAGTTATCTTTCTACAGACTGTTGTTTATCCCCATCAATGTGAGCACACTGCAATCGTCATCCTTCTACAGACTGTTGTTTATCACCATCACTGTGACCACACTGCAATCGTCATCTTTCTACAGACTTGTTTATCACCATCACTGTGACCACACTGCAATCGTCATCTTTCTACAGACTTGTTTATCACCATCACTGTGACCACACTGCAATAGTCATCTTTCTACAGACTTGTTTATCACTATCACTGTGACCACACTGCAATCGTCATCTTTCTACAGACTGTTGTTAATCACCATCACTATGACCAAACTGCAATCGTCATCTTTCTACAGACTGTTGTTTATCACCATCACTGTGGCCACACTGCAATAGTCATCTTTATACATTCTGTTGTTTATCACCATCATTGTGACTACACTGCAATCGCCATCTTTCTACAGACTGTTGTTTATCACCATCACTATGAACACACTGCAATCATCATCTTTCTACAGACTGTTGTTTATCACCATCACTGTGACCACACTGCAATCGCCATCTTTCTACAGACTGTTGTTTATCACCATCACTATGATCACACTGCAATCATCATCTTTCTACAGACTGTTGTTTATCACGATCACTGTGACCACACTGCAATCGCCATCTTTCTACAGACTTTGTTTATCACCATCACTGTGACCACACTGCAATCGTCATCTTTCTACAGACTTGTTTATCACCATCACTATGGCCACACTGCAATAGTCATCTTTCTACATTCTGTTGTTTATCACCATCACTGTGACCACACTGCAATAGTCATCATTCTACAGACTTGTTTATCACCATCACTGTGACCACACTGCAATAGTCATCTTTCTACAGACTGTTGTTTATCACCATCACTGTGACCACACTGCAATCGTCATCTTTCTACAGACTGTTGTTTATAACCATCACTGTAACCACACTGCAATCGCCATCTTTCTACAGACTGTTGTTTATCACCATTACTGTGAACACACTGCAATCTTCATCTTTCTACAGACTGTTGTTTATCACCATCACTGTGACCACACTGCAATCGCCATCTTCTACAGACTGTTGTTTATCACCATCACTGAGACCACACTGCAATCGCCATCTTTCTACAGACTTGTTTATCACCATCACTGTGACCACACTGCAATCGTTATCTATCTACAGAATGTTGTTTATCACCATCACTGTGAAAACACTGCAATCGCCATCTTTCTATAGACTTGTTTATCACAATCACTGTGACGACACTGCAATCGCCATCTTTCTACAGACTTGTTTATCCCCATCACTGTGACCACATTGCAATCGGCATTTTTCTACAGATGTTGTTTATCACTATCACTGTGACCACACTGCAATCGTCATCTTTCTACAGACTTGTTTATCACCACCACTGTGACCACACTGCAATCGCCATCTCTCTACAGACTGTTGTTTATCACCATCACTGTGACCACACTGCAATCGTCATCCTTCTACAGACTGTTGTTTATCACCATCACTGTGACCACACTGCAAAGGTCATCTTTCTACATACTTGTTTATCACCATCACTGTGACCACACTGCAATCGCCATCTTTGTACAGACTTGTTTATCACCATCACTGTGACCACACTGCAATCGCCATATTTCTACAGACTGTTTTTTATCACCATCATTGTGACCACACTGCAATCGCCATCTTTCATCAGACTGTTGTTTATCACCATCACTGTGACCACACTGCAATCGTCATCTTTCTACAGACTTGTTTATCACCATCACTGTGACCACACTGCAATCGTCATCTTTCTACATTCTATTGTTTATCACCATCACTGTGACCACACTGCAATCGTCATCTTTCTACAGACTTGTTTATCACCATCACTGTGACCACACTGCAATCGTCATCTTTCTACATTCTATTGTTTATCACCATCACTGTGACGACACTGCAATCGTCATCTTTCTACAGACTGTTGTTTATCACCATCACTGTGACCACACTGCAATAGTCATCTTTCTACAGACTGTTGTTTATCCCCATCACTGTGACCACACTGCAATCGTCATCTTTCTACATACTTGTTTATCACCATCACTGTGACCACACTGCAATCGTCATCTTTCTACAGACTTGTTTATCACCATCACTGTGACCACACTGCAATCGTCATCTTTCTACATTCTATTGTTTATCACCATCACTGTGACCACACTGCAATCGTCATTTTTCTACAGACTTGTTTATCACCATCACTGTGACCACACTGCAATCGTCATCTTTCTACATTCTATTGTTTATCACCATCACTGTGACGACACTGCAATCGTCATCTTTCTACAGACTGTTGTTTATCACCATCACTGTGACCACACTGCAATAGTCATCTTTCTACAGACTGTTGTTTATCCCCATCACTGTGACCACACTGCAATCGTCATCTTTCTACATACTTGTTTATCACCATCACTGTGACCACACTGCAATCGTCATCTTTCTACAGACTTGTTTATCACCATCACTGTGACCACACTGCAATCGTCATCTTTCTACATTCTATTGTTTATCACCATCACTGTGACCACACTGCAATCGTCATCTTTCTACATTCTATTGTTTATCACCATCACTGTGACCACTCTGCAATAGTCATCTTTCTACAGACTTGTTTATCACCATCACTGTGACCACACAGCAATAGTTATCTTTCTACAGACTGTTGTTTATCACCATCAATGTGACCACACTGCAATCGTCATCTTTCTACAGACTTGTTTATCACCATCACTGTGACCACACTGCAATAGTCATCTTTCTACAGACTTGTTTATCACCATCACTGTGACCACACTGCAATCGCCATCTTTCTACAGACTTGTTTATCACAATAACTGTGGCCACACTGCAATAGTCAGCTTTATACATTCTGTTGTTTATCACCATCATTGTGACTACACTGCAATCGCCATCTTTCTACAGACTGTTGTTTATCACCATCACTATGAACACACTGCAATTATCATCTTTCTACAGACTGTTGTTTATCAGCATCACTGTGACCACACTGCAATCGCACTATTTCTACAGACTGTTGTTTATCACGATCACTGTGACCACACTGCAATCGCCATCTTTCTACAGACTTTGTTTATCACCATCACTGTGACCACACTGCAATCGTCATCTTTCTACAGACTTGTTTATCACCATCACTGTGACCACACTGCAATCGCCATCTTTCTACAGACTGTTTTTTATCACCATCATTGTGACCACACTGCAATCGCCATCTTTCATCAGACTGTTGTTTATCACCATCACTGTGGCCACACTGCAATAGTCATCTTTATACATTCTGTTGTTTATCACCATCATTGTGACTACACTGCAATCGCCATCTTTCTACAGACTGTTGTTTATCACCATCACTATGAACACACTGCAATCATCATCTTTCTACAGACTGTTGTTTATCACCATCACTGTGAGCACACTGCAATCGCCATCTTTCTACAGACTGTTGTTTATCACCATCACTATGACCACACTGCAATCATCATCTTTCTACAGACTGTTGTTTATCACGATCACTGTGACCACACTGCAATCGCCATCTTTCTACAGACTTTGTTTATCACCATCACTGTGACCACACTGCAATTGTCATCTTTCTACAGACTTGTTTATCACCATCACTGTGGCCACACTGCAATAGTCATCTTTCTACAGACTGTTGTTTATCACCATTACTGTGAACACACTGCAATCTTCATCTTTCTACAGACTGTTGTTTATCACCATCACTGTGACCACACTGCAATCGCCATCTTCTACAGACTGTTGTTTATCACCATCACTGAGACCACACTGCAATCGCCATCTTTCTACAGACTTGTTTATCACCATCACTGTGACCACACTGCAATCGTTATCTATCTACAGAATGTTGTTTATCACCATCACTGTGAAAACACTGCAATCGCCATCTTTCTATAGACTTGTTTATCACAATCACTGTGACGACACTGCAATCGCCATCTTTCTACAGACTTGTTTATCCCCATCACTGTGACCACACTGCAATCGGCATTTTTCTACAGATGTTGTTTATCACTATCACTGTGACCACACTGCAATCGCCATCTTTCTACAGACTTGTTTATCACCACCACTGTGACCACACTGCAATCGCCATCTCTCTACAGACTGTTGTTTATCACCATCACTGTGACCACACTGCAAAGGTCATCTTTCTACATACTTGTTTATCACCATCACTGTGACCACACTGCAATCGCCATCTTTGTACAGACTTGTTTATCACCATCACTGTGACCACACTGCAATCGCCATATTTCTACAGACTGTTTTTTATCACCATCATTGTGACCACACTGCAATCGCCATCTTTCATCAGACTGTTGTTTATCACCATCACTGTGACCACACTGCAATCGTCATCTTTCTACAGACTTGTTTATCACCATCACTGTGACCACACTGCAATCGTCATCTTTCTACATTCTATTGTTTATCACCATCACTGTGACCACACTGCAATCGTCATCTTTCTACAGACTTGTTTATCACCATCACTGTGACCACACTGCAATCGTCATCTTTCTACATTCTATTGTTTATCACCATCACTGTGACGACACTGCAATCGTCATCTTTCTACAGACTGTTGTTTATCACCATCACTGTGACCACACTGCAATAGTCATCTTTCTACAGACTGTTGTTTATCCCCATCACTGTGACCACACTGCAATCGTCATCTTTCTACATACTTGTTTATCACCATCACTGTGACCACACTGCAATCGTCATCTTTCTACAGACTTGTTTATCACCATCACTGTGACCACACTGCAATCGTCATCTTTCTACATTCTATTGTTTATCACCATCACTGTGACCACACTGCAATCGTCATTTTTCTACAGACTTGTTTATCACCATCACTGTGACCACACTGCAATCGTCATCTTTCTACATTCTATTGTTTATCACCATCACTGTGACGACACTGCAATCGTCATCTTTCTACAGACTGTTGTTTATCACCATCACTGTGACCACACTGCAATAGTCATCTTTCTACAGACTGTTGTTTATCCCCATCACTGTGACCACACTGCAATCGTCATCTTTCTACATACTTGTTTATCACCATCACTGTGACCACACTGCAATCGTCATCTTTCTACAGACTTGTTTATCACCATCACTGTGACCACACTGCAATCGTCATCTTTCTACATTCTATTGTTTATCACCATCACTGTGACCACACTGCAATCGTCATCTTTCTACATTCTATTGTTTATCACCATCACTGTGACCACTCTGCAATAGTCATCTTTCTACAGACTTGTTTATCACCATCACTGTGACCAAACAGC
Source organism: Eledone cirrhosa (assembly GCA_964016885.1). Classification (NCBI taxonomy): domain Eukaryota; kingdom Metazoa; phylum Mollusca; class Cephalopoda; order Octopoda; family Eledonidae; genus Eledone; species Eledone cirrhosa. The sequence continues at coordinate 11,346,151 of OZ024742.1, read as the reverse complement.
AATAGTTATCTTTCTACAGACTGTTGTTTATCACCATCAATGTGACCACACTGCAATCGTCATCTTTCTACAGACTTGTTTATCACCATCACTGTGACCACACTGCAATAGTCATCTTTCTACAGACTTGTTTATCACCATCACTGTGACCACACTGCAATCGCCATCTTTCTACAGACTTGTTTATCACAATAACTGTGGCCACACTGCAATAGTCAGCTTTATACATTCTGTTGTTTATCACCATCATTGTGACTACACTGCAATCGCCATCTTTCTACAGACTGTTGTTTATCACCATCACTATGAACACACTGCAATTATCATCTTTCTACAGACTGTTGTTTATCAGCATCACTGTGACCACACTGCAATCGCACTATTTCTACAGACTGTTGTTTATCACGATCACTGTGACCACACTGCAATCGCCATCTTTCTACAGACTTTGTTTATCACCATCACTGTGACCACACTGCAATCGTCATCTTTCTACAGACTTGTTTATCACCATCACTGTGACCACACTGCAATCGCCATCTTTCTACAGACTGTTTTTTATCACCATCATTGTGACCACACTGCAATCGCCATCTTTCATCAGACTGTTGTTTATCACCATCACTGTGGCCACACTGCAATAGTCATCTTTATACATTCTGTTGTTTATCACCATCATTGTGACTACACTGCAATCGCCATCTTTCTACAGACTGTTGTTTATCACCATCACTATGAACACACTGCAATCATCATCTTTCTACAGACTGTTGTTTATCACCATCACTGTGACCACACTGCAATCGCCATCTTTCTACAGACTGTTGTTTATCACCATCACTATGACCACACTGCAATCATCATCTTTCTACAGACTGTTGTTTATCACGATCACTGTGACCACACTGCAATCGCCATCTTTCTACAGACTTTGTTTATCACCATCACTGTGACCACACTGCAATTGTCATCTTTCTACAGACTTGTTTATCACCATCACTGTGGCCACACTGCAATAGTCATCTTTCTACATTCTGTTGTTTATCACCATCACTGTGACCACACTGCAATAGTCATCATTCTACAGACTTGTTTATCACCATCACTGTGACCACACTGCAATAGTCATCTTTCTACAGACTGTTGTTTATCACCATCACTGTGACCACACTGCAATCGTCATCTTTCTACAGACTGTTGTTTATCACCATCACTGTAACCACACTGCAATCGCCATCTTTCTACAGACTGTTGTTTATCACCATTACTGTGAACACACTGCAATCTTCATCTTTCTACAGACTGTTGTTTATCACCATCACTGTGACCACACTGCAATCGCCATCTTCTACAGACTGTTGTTTATCACCATCACTGAGACCACACTGCAATCGCCATCTTTCTACAGACTTGTTTATCACCATCACTGTGACCACACTGCAATCGTTATCTATCTACAGAATGTTGTTTATCACCATCACTGTGAAAACACTGCAATCGCCATCTTTCTATAGACTTGTTTATCACCATCACTGTGACGACACTGCAATCGCCATCTTTCTACAGACTTGTTTATCCCCATCACTGTGACCACACTGCAATCGGCACTTTTCTAAAGATGTTGTTTATCACTATCACTGTGACCACACTGCAATCGCCATCTTTCTACAGACTTGTTTATCACCACCACTGTGACCACACTGCAATCGCCATCTCTCTACAGACTGTTGTTTATCACCATCACTGTGACCACACTGCAATCGTCATCCTTCTACAGACTGTGGTTTATCACCATCACTGTGACCACACTGCAAAGGTCATCTTTCTACATACTTGTTTATCACCATCACTGTGACCACACTGCAATCGCCATCTTTGTACAGACTTGTTTATCACCATCACTGTGACCACACTGCAATCGCCATATTTCTACAGACTGTTTTTTATCACCATCATTGTGACCACACCGTAATCGCCATCTTTCATCAGACTGTTGTTTATCACCATCACTGTGACCACACTGCAATCGTCATCTTTCTACAGACTTGTTTATCACCATCACTGTGACCACACTGCAATCGTCATCTTTCTACATTCTATTGTTTATCACCATCACTGTGACCACACTGCAATCGTCATCTTTCTACATTCTATTGTTTATCACCATCACTGTGACGACACTGCAATCGTCATCTTTCTACAGACTGTTGTTTATCACCATCACTGTGACCACACTGCAATAGTCATCTTTCTACAGACTGTTGTTTATCCCCATCACTGTGACCACACTGCAATCGTCATCTTTCTACATACTTGTTTATCACCATCACTGTGACCACACTGCAATCGTCATCTTTCTACAGACTTGTTTATCACCATCACTGTTTCCACACTGCAATAGTCATCTTTCTACAGACTTGTTTATCACCATCACTGTGACCACACTGCAATCGCCATCTTTCTACAGACTTGTTTATCACAATAACTGTGGCCACACTGCAATAGTCAGCTTTATACATTCTGTTGTTTATCACCATCATTGTGACTACACTGCAATCTTCATCTTTCTACAGACTGTTGTTTATCACCATCACTATGACCAAACTGCAATCGTCATCTTTCTACAGACTTGTTTATCACCATCACTGTGACCACACTGCAATCATCATCTTTCTACATTCTATTGTTTATCACCATCACTGTGACCACACTGCAATCGTCATCTTTCTACAGACTGTTGTTTATCACCATCACTGTGACCACACTGCAATCGTCATCTTTCTACAGACTGTTGTTTATCACCATCACTGTGACCACACTGCAATCGTCACCTTTCTACAGACTGTTGTTTATCACCATCACTGTGACCACACTGCAATCGTCACCTTTCTACAGACTGTTGTTTATCACCATCACTGTGACCACACTGCAATCGTCACCTTTCTACAGACTTGTTTATCACCATCACTGTGACCACTCTGCAATAGTTATCTTTCTACAGACTGTTGTTTATCACCATCAATGTGACCACACTTCAATCGTCATCTTTCTACAGACTTGTTTATCACCATCACTGTGACCACACTGCAATAGTCATCTTTCTACAGACTTGTTTATCACCATCACTGTGACCACACTGCAATCGCCATCTTTCTACAGACTTGTTTATCACCATAACTGTGGCCACACTGCAATAGTCATCTTTATACATTCTGTTGTTTATCACCATCATTGTGACTACACTGCAATCGCCATCTTTCTACAGACTGTTGTTTATCACCATCACTATGAACACACTGCAATCATCATCTTTCTACAGACCGTTGTTTATCACGATCACTGTGACCACACTGCAATCGCCATCTTTCTACAGACTTTGTTTATCACCATCACTGTGACCACACTGCAATCGTCATCTTTCTACAGACTTGTTTATCACCATCACTGTGACCACACTGCAATCGCCATCTTTCTACAGACTGTTTTTTATCACCATCATTGTGACCACACTGCAATTGCCATCTTTCATCTGACTGTTGTTTATCACCATCATTGTGACCAAACTGCAATCGCCATCTTTCATCAGACTGTTGTTTATCACCATCACTGTGACCACACTGCAATAGTCATCTTTCTACAGACTGTTGTTTATCACCATCACTGTGACCACACTGCAATCGTCATCTTTCTACAGACTGTTGTTTATCACCATCACTGTGACCACACTGCAATAGTCATCTTTCTACAGACTTGTTTATCACCATCACTGTGACTACACTGCAATAGTCATCTTTCGTTAGACTGTTGTTTATCACCATCACTGTGACCACACTGCAAACGTCATCATTCTACAGACTGTTGTTTATCACCATCACTGTGACCACACAGCAATCGTCATCTTTCTACAGACTGTTGTTTATCACCATCACTGTGACCACACTGCAATCATCATCTTTCTACAGACTTGTTTATCACCATCACTGTGACCCCACTGCAATCGTCATCTTTCTACAGACTGTTGTTTATCACCATCACTGTGACCACACTGCAATAGTCATCTTTCTACAGACTGTTGTTTATCACCATCGCTGTGACGACACTGCAATAGTCAGATTTCTACAGACTGTTGTTTATCACCATCACTGTGACCACACTGCAATCGTCATCTTTCTACAGACTGTTGTTTATCCCCATCACTGTAACCACACTGCAATCGTCACCTTTCTACAGACTTGTTTATCACCATCACTGTGACCACTCTGCAATAGTCATCTTTCTACAGACTTGTTTATCACCATCACTGTGACCACACTGCAATAGTTATCTTTCTACAGACTGTTGTTTATCACCATCAATGTGACCACACTGCAATCGTCATCCTTCTACAGACTGTTGTTTATCACCATCACTGTGACCACACTGCAATCGTCATCTTTCTACAGACTTGTTTATCACCATCACTGTGACCACACTGCAATCGTCATCTTTCTACAGACTTGTTTATCACCATCACTGTGACCACACTGCAATAGTCATCTTTCTACAGACATGTTTATCACTATCACTGTGACCACACTGCAATCGTCATCTTTCTACAGACTGTTGTTAATCACCATCACTATGACCAAACTGCAATCGTCATCTTTCTACAGACTGTTGTTTATCACCATCACTGTGGCCACACTGCAATAGTCATCTTTATACATTCTGTTGTTTATCACCATCATTGTGACTACACTGCAATCGCCATCTTTCTACAGACTGTTGTTTATCACCATCACTATGAACACACTGCAATCATCATCTTTCTACAGACTGTTGTTTATCACCATCACTGTGACCACAGTGCAATCGCCATCTTTCTACAGACTGTTGTTTATCACCATCACTATGACCACACTGCAATCATCATCTTTCTACAGACTGTTGTTTATCACGATCACTGTGACCACACTGCAATCGCCATCTTTCTACAGACTTTGTTTATCACCATCACTGTGACCACACTGCAATCGTCATCTTTCTACAGACTTGTTTATCACCATCACTGTGGCCACACTGCAATAGTCATCTTTCTACAGACTGTTGTTTATCCCCATCACTGTGACCACACTGCAATCGCCATCTTTCTACAGACTGTTGTTTATCACCATCACTGTGACCACACTGCAATCGTCATCTTTCTACAGACTGTTGTTTATCACCATCACTGTGGCCACACTGCAATCATCATCTTTCTACAGACTGTTGTTTATCACCATCACTGTGACCACACTGCAATCGTTATCTTTCTACAGACTTGTTTATCACCATCACTGTGACCACACTGCAATCGTCATCTTTCTACATACTTGTTTATCACCATCACTGTGACCACACTGCAATCGTCATCTTTCTACAGACTTGTTTATTACCATCACTGTGACCACACTGCAATCGTCATCTTTCTACATTCTATTGTTTATCACCATCACTGTGACCACACTGCAATCGTCATCTTTCTACAGACTTGTTTATCACCATCACTGTGACCACACTGCAATCGTCATCTTTCTACATTCTATTGTTTATCACCATCACTGTGACGACACTGCAATCGTCATCTTTCTACAGACTGTTGTTTATCACCATCACTGTGACCACACTGCAATCGTCATCTTTCTACAGACTTGTTTATCACCATCACTGTGACCACACTGCAATAGTCATCTTTCTACAGACTGTTGTTTATCGCCATCACTGTGACTACACTGCAATAGTCAGCTTTCTACAGACTGTTGTTTATCACCATCACTGTGACCACACTGCAATAGTCAGCTTTCTACAGACTGTTGTTTATCTCCATCACTGTGACGACACTGCAATAGTCAGCTTTCTACAGACTGTTTTTTATCACCATCATTGTGACCACACTGCAATCGCCATCTTTCATCAGACTGTTGATTATCACCATCACTGTGACCACACTGCAATAGTCATCTTTCTACAGACTTGTTTATCACCATCACTGTGACCACACTGCAATAGTCATCTTTCGTTAGACTGTTGTTTATCACCATCACTGTGACCACACTGCAAACGTCATCATTCTACAGACTGTTGTTTATCACCATCACTGTGACCACACAGCAATCGTCATCTTTCTACAGACTGTTGTTTATCACCATCACTGTGACCACACTGCAATCGTCATCTTTCTACAGACTTGTTTATCACCATCACTATGACCACACTGCAATAGTCATCTTTCTACAGACTTGTTTATCACTATCACTGTGACCACACAGCAATAGTTATCTTTCTACATTCTGTTATTTATCCCCATCACTGTGACCACACTGCAATCGCCATCTTTCTACAGACTGTTGTTTATCACCATCAATGTGACCACACTGTAATCGTCATCTTTCTACAGACTTGTTTATCACCATCACTGTGACCACACTGCAATCATCATCTTTCTACAGACTTGTTTATCACCATCACTGTGACCACACTGCAATAGTCATCTTTCTACAGACTGTTGTTTATCACCATCACTGTGACGACACTGCAATAGTCAGCTTTCTACAGACTGTTGTTTATCACCATCACTGTGACCACACTGCAATAGTCATCTTTCTACAGACTGTTGTTTATCTCCATCACTGTGACGACACTGCAATAGTCAGCTTTCTACAGACTTGTTTATCACCATCACTGTGACCACACTGCAATAGTCAGCTTTCTACAGACTGTTGTTTATCACCATCACTGTGACCACACTGCAATAGTCAGCTTTCTACAGACTGTTGTTTATCACCATCACTGTGACGACACTGCAATAGTCAGCTTTCTACAGACTTGTTTATCACCATCACTGTGACCACACTGCAATAGTCATCTTTCTACAGACTGTTGTTCATCCCCATCACTGTGACCACACTGCAATCGTCATCTTTCTACAGACTGTTGTTTATCACCATCACTGTGACCACACTGCAATCATCATCTTTCTACAGACTTGTTTATCACCATCACTGTGACCACACTGCAATAGTCATCTTTCTACAGACTTGTTTATCACCATCACTGTGACCACACTGCAATCGTCACCTTTCTACAGACTTGTTTATCACCATCACTGTGACCACTCTGCAATAGTCATCTTTCTACAGACTTGTTTATCACCATCACTGTGACCACACAGCAATAGTTATCTTTCTACAGACTGTTGTTTATCACCATCAATGTGACCACACTGCAATCGTCATCTTTCTACAGACTTGTTTATCACCATCACTGTGACCACACTGCAATAGTCATCTTTCTACAGACTTGTTTATCACCATCACTGTGACCACACTGCAATCGTCATCTTTCTACAGACTGTTGTTAATCACCATCACTATGACCAAACTGCAATCGTCATCTTTCTACAGACTGTTGTTTATCACCATCACTGTGGCCACACTGCAATAGTCATCTTTATACATTCTGTTGTTTATCACCATCATTGTGACTACACTGCAATCGCCATCTTTCTACAGACTGTTGTTTATCACCATCACTATGAACACACTGCAATCATCATCTTTCTACAGACTGTTGTTTATCACCATCACTGTGACCACACTGCAATAGTCATCTTTCTACAGACTGTTGTTTATCACCATCAATGTGACCACACTGCAATCGCCATCTTTCTACAGACTGTTGTTTATCACCATCACTATGACCACACTGCAATCATCATCTTTCTACAGACTGTTGTTTATCACGATCACTGTGACCACACTGCAATCGCCATCTTTCTACAGACTTTGTTTATCACCATCGCTGTGACCACACTGCAATCGTCATCTTTCTACAGACTTTGTTTATCACCATCGCTGTGACCACACTGCAATCGTCATCTTTCTACAGACTTGTTTATCACCATCACTGTGACCACACTGCAATAGTCATCTTTCTTCAGACTGTTGTTTATCACCATCACTGTGACCACACTGCAATCGTCATCTTTCTACAGACTGTTGTTTATCACCATCACTGTAACCACACTGCAATCGCCATCTTTCTACAGACTGTTGTTTATCACCATCACTGTGACCACACTGCAATCGTCATCCTTCTACAGACTGTTGTTTATCACCATCACTGTGACCACACTGCAAAGGTCATCTTTCTACATACTTGTTTATCACCATCACTGTGACCACACTGCAATCGCCATCTTTGTACAGACTTGTTTATCACCATCACTGTGACCACACTGCAATCGCCATATTTCTACAGACTGTTTTTTATCACCATCATTGTGACCACACTGCAATCGCCATCTTTCATCAGACTGTTGTTTATCACCATCACTGTGACCACACTGCAATCGTCATCTTTCTACAGACTTGTTTATCACCATCACTGTGACCACACTGCAATCATCATCTTTCTACAGACTGTTGTTTATCACCATCACTGTGACCACACTGCAATAGTCATCTTTCTACAGACTGTTGTTTATCACCATCACTGTCACGACACTGCAATCGTCATATTTCTACAGACTGTTGTTTATCACCATCACTGTGACCACACTGCAATAGTCACCTTTCTACAGACTTGTTTATCACCATCACTGTGACCACTCTGCAATAGTCATCTTTCTACAGACTTGTTTATCACCATCACTGTGACCACACAGCAATAGTTATCTTTCTACAGACTGTTGTTTATCACCATCAATGTGACCACACTGCAATCGTCATCTTTCTACAGACTTGTTTATCACCATCACTGTGACCACACTGCAATAGTCATCTTTCTACAGACTTGTTTATCACCATCACTGTGACCACACTGCAATCGTCATCTTTCTACAGACTGTTGTTTATCACCATCACTGTGACCACACTGCAATAGTCATCTTTCTACAGACTGTTTTTTATCACCATCACTGTGACCACACTGCAATAGTCAGCTTTCTACAGACTGTTGTTTATCACCATCACTGTGACCACACTGCAATCGTCATCTTTCTACAGACTGTTGTTTATCACCATCTCTGTGACCACACTGCAATCGTCATCTTTCTACAGAGTTGTTTATCACCATCACTGTGACCACACTGCAATCGCCATCTTTCTACAGACTGTTGTTTATCACCATCACTGTGACCACTCTGCAATCGCCATCTTTCTACAGACTGTTGTTTATCACCATCACTGTGACCACACTGCAATCGTCATCTTTCTACAGACTGTTGTTTATCACCATCACTGTAACCACACTGCAATCGCGATCTTCTACCGACTGTTGTTTATCACCATCACTGAGATCACACTGCAATCACCATCTTTCTACAGACTTCTTTATCACCATCACTGAGACCACACTGCAATCGCCATCTTTCTACAGACTTGTTTATCACCATCACTGTGACCACACTGCAATCGTTATCTATCTACAGAATGTTGTTTATCACCATCTCCGTGACCACACTGCAATCGCCATCTTTCTACAGACTGTTGTTTATCACCATCACTGTGACCACACTGCAATCGCCATCTTTCTACAGACTTGTTTATCACCATCACTATAACCACACTGCAATAGTCATCTTTCTACAGACTTGTTTATCACCATCACTGTGACCACACAGCAATAGTTATCTTTCTACATTCTGTTGTTTATCACCATCACTGTGACCACACTGCAATCGCCATCTCTCTACAGACTGTTGTTTATCACCATCAATGTGACCACACCGCAATCGTCATCTTTCTACAGACTTGTTTATCAGCATCACTGTGACCACACTGCAATCATCATCTTTCTACAGACTGTTGTTTATCACCATCAATGTGACCACACTGCAATAGTCATCTTTCTACAGACTTTTGTTTATCACCATCACTGTGACGACACTGCAATCGTCATCTTTCTACAGACTTGTTTATCACCATCACTGTTTCCACACTGCAATAGTCACCTTTCTACAGACTTGTTTATCACCATCTCTGTGACCACACTGCAATCTTCATCTTTCTACAGACTGTTGTTTATCACCATCACTATGACCAAACTGCAATCGTCATCTTTCTACAGACTTGTTTATCACCATCACTGTGACCACACTGCAATCATCATCTTTCTACATTCTATTGTTTATCACCATCACTGTGACCACACTGCAATCGTCATCTTTCTACAGACTGTTGTTTATCACCATCACTGTGACCACACTGCAATCGTCATCTTTCTACAGACTGTTGTTTATCCCCATCACTGTGACCACACTGCAATCGTCACCTTTCTACAGACTTGTTTATCACCATCACTGTGACCACTCTGCAACAGTCATCTTTCTACAGACTTGTTTATCACCATCACTGTGACCACACAGCAATAGTTATCTTTCTACAGACTGTTGTTTATCACCATCAATGTGACCACACTGCAATCGTCATCTTTCTACAGACTTGTTTATCACCATCACTGTGACCACACTGCAATAGTCATCTTTCTACAGACTTGTTTATCACCATCACTGTGACCACACTGCAATCGCCATCTTTCTACAGACTTGTTTATCACCATAACTGTGGCCACACTGCAATAGTCATCTTTATACATTCTGTTGTTTATCACCATCATTGTGACTACACTGCAATCGCCATCTTTCTACAGACTGTTGTTTATCACCATCACTATGAACACACTGCAATCATAATCTTTCTACAGACTGTTGTTTATCAGCATCACTGTGACCACACTGCAATCGCACTCTTTCTACAGACTGTTGTTTATCACCATCACTATGACCACACTGCAATCATCATCTTTCTACAGACTGTTGTTTATCACGATCACTGTGACCACACTGCAATCGTCATCTTTCTACAGACTTTGTTTATCACCATCACTGTGACCACACTGCAATAGTCATCTTTCTACAGACTGTTGTTTATCACCATCACTGTGACCACACTGCAATAGTCATCTTTCTACAGACTTTGTTTATCACCATCACTGTGACCACACTGCAATAGTCATCTTTCTACAGACTGTTGTTTATCACCATCACTGTGACCACACTGCAATCGTCATCTTTCTACAGACTTTGTTTATCACCATCACTGTGACCACACTGCAATAGTCATCTTTCTACAGACTGTTGTTTATCACCATCACTGTGACCACACTGCAATAGTCATCTTTCTACAGACTGTTGTTTATCATCATCACTGTGACCACACTGCAATCGCCATCTTTCTACAGACTTTGTTTATCACCATCACTGTGACCACACTGCAATCGTCATCTTTCTACAGACTTGTTTATCACCATCACTGTGACCACACTGCAATCGCCATCTTTCTACAGACTGTTTTTTATCACCATCACTGTGACCACACTGCAATAGTCATCTTTCTACAGACTGTTGTTTATCACCATCACTGCGACCACACTGCAATCGTCATCTTTCTACAGACTGTTGTTTATCACCATCACTGTGACCACACTGCAATAGTCATCTTTCTACAGACTTGTTTATCACCATCACTGTGACTACACTGCAATAGTCATCTTTCGTTAGACTGTTGTTTATCACCATCACTGTGACCACACTGCAAACGTCATCATTCTACAGACTGTTGTTTATCACCATCTCTGTGACCACACAGCAATCGTCATCTTTCTACAGACTGTTGTTTATCACCATCACTGTGACCACACTGCAATCATCATCTTTCTACAGACTTGTTTATCACCATCACTGTGACCACACTGCAATCGTCATCTTTCTACAGACTGTTGTTTATCACCATCACTGTGACCACACTGCAATAGTCATCTTTCTACAGACTGTTGTTTATCACCATCACTGTGACGACACTGCAATAGTCAGCTTTATACAGACTGTTGTTTATCACCATCACTGTGACCACACTGCAATCGTCATCTTTCTACAGACTGTTGTTTATCCCCATCACTGTGACCACACTGCAATCGTCACCTTTCTACAGACTTGTTTATCACCATCACTGTGACCACTCTGCAATAGTCATCTTTCTACAGACTTGTTTATCACCATCACTGTGACCACACAGCAATAGTTATCTTTCTACAGACTGTTGTTTATCACCATCAATGTGACCACACTGCAATCGTCATCCTTCTACAGACTGTTGTTTATCACCATCACTGTGACCACACTGCAATCGTCATCTTTCTACAGACTTGTTTATCACCATCACTGTGACCACACTGCAATCGTCATCTTTCTACAGACTTGTTTATCACCATCACTGTGACCACACTGCAATCGCCATATTTCTACAGACTGTTTTTTATCACCATCATTGTGACCACACTGCAATCGCCATCTTTCATCAGACTGTTGTTTATCACCATCACTGTGACCACACTGCAATCGTCATCTTTCTACAGACTTGTTTATCACCATCACTGTGACCACACTGCAATCATCATCTTTCTACAGACTGTTGTTTATCACCATCACTGTGACCACACTGCAATAGTCATCTTTCTACAGACTGTTGTTTATCACCATCACTGTCACGACACTGCAATCGTCATATTTCTACAGACTGTTGTTTATCACCATCACTGTGACCACACTGCAATAGTCACTTTCTACAGACTTGTTTATCACCATCACTGTGACCACTCTGCAATAGTCATCTTTCTACAGACTTGTTTATCACCATCACTGTGACCACACAGCAATAGTTATCTTTCTACAGACTGTTGTTTATCACCATCAATGTGACCACACTGCAATCGTCATCTTTCTACAGACTTGTTTATCACCATCACTGTGACCACACTGCAATAGTCATCTTTCTACAGACTTGTTTATCACCATCACTGTGACCACACTGCAATCGTCATCTTTCTACAGACTGTTGTTTATCACCATCACTGTGACCACACTGCAATAGTCATCTTTCTACAGACTGTTTTTTATCACCATCACTGTGACCACACTGCAATAGTCAGCTTTCTACAGACTGTTGTTTATCACCATCACTGTGACCACACTGCAATCGTCATCTTTCTACAGACTGTTGTTTATCACCATCTCTGTGACCACACTGCAATCGTCATCTTTCTACAGAGTTGTTTATCACCATCACTGTGACCACACTGCAATCGCCATCTTTCTACAGACTGTTGTTTATCACCATCACTGTGACCACTCTGCAATCGCCATCTTTCTACAGACTGTTGTTTATCACCATCACTGTGACCACACTGCAATCGTCATCTTTCTACAGACTGTTGTTTATCACCATCACTGTAACCACACTGCAATCGCGATCTTCTACCGACTGTTGTTTATCACCATCACTGAGATCACACTGCAATCACCATCTTTCTACAGACTTCTTTATCACCATCACTGAGACCACACTGCAATCGCCATCTTTCTACAGACTTGTTTATCACCATCACTGTGACCACACTGCAATCGTTATCTATCTACAGAATGTTGTTTATCACCATCTCCGTGACCACACTGCAATCGCCATCTTTCTACAGACTGTTGTTTATCACTATCACTGTGACCACACTGCAATCGCCATCTTTCTACAGACTTGTTTATCACCATCACTATAACCACACTGCAATAGTCATCTTTCTACAGACTTGTTTATCACCATCACTGTGACCACACAGCAATAGTTATCTTTCTACATTCTGTTGTTTATCACCATCACTGTGACCACACTGCAATCGCCATCTCTCTACAGACTGTTGTTTATCACCATCAATGTGACCACACTGCAATCGTCATCTTTCTACAGACTTGTTTATCAGCATCACTGTGACCACACTGCAATCATCATCTTTCTACAGACTGTTGTTTATCACCATCAATGTGACCACACTGCAATCGTCATCTTTCTACAGACTTGTTTATCACCATCACTGTGACCACACTGCGATCGTCATCTTTCTACATTCTATTGTTTATCACCATCACTGTGACCACACTGCAATCGTCATCTTTCTACAGACTTGTTTATCACCATCACTGTGACCACTCTGCAATCGTCATCTTTCTACATTCTATTGTTTATCACCATCACTGTGACCACACTGCAATCGTCATCTTTCTACAGACTTGTTTATCACCATCACTGTGACCACTCTGCAATCGTCATCTTTCTACATTCTATTGTTTATCACCATCACTGTGACCACACTGCAATCGTCATCTTTCTACATTCTATTGTTTATCACCATCACTGTGACCACTCTGCAATAGTCATCTTTCTACAGACTTGTTTATCACCATCACTGTGACCACACAGCAATAGTTATCTTTCTACAGACTGTTGTTTATCACCATCAATGTGACCACACTGCAATCGTCATCTTTCTACAGACTTGTTTATCACCATCACTGTGACCACTCTGCAATAGTCATCTTTCTACAGACTTGTTTATCACCATCACTGTGACCACACAGCAATAGTTATCTTTCTACATTCTATTGTTTATCACCATCACTGTGACCACACTGCAATTGCCATCTTTCTACAGACTTGTTTATCACCATAACTGTGGCCACACTGCAATAGTCATCTTTATACATTCTGTTGTTTATCACCATCATTGTGACTACACTGCAATCGCCATCTTTCTACAGACTGTTGTTTATCACCATCACTATGACCACACTGCAATCATCATCCTTCTACAGACTGTTGTTTATCACGATCACTGTGACCACACTGCAATCGCCATCTTTCTACAGACTTGTTTATCACCATCACTGTGACCACACTGCAATAGTCATCTTTCTACATTCTGTTGTTTATCACCATCACTGTGACCACACTGCAATAGTCATCATTCTACAGACTTGTTTATCACCATCACTGTGACCACACTGCAATAGTCATCTTTCTACAGACTGTTGTTTATCACCATCACTGTGACCACACTGCAATCGTCATCTTTCTACAGACTGTTGTTTATCACCATCACTATGACCACACTGCAATTATCATCTTTCTACAGACTGTTGTTTATCACGATCACTGTGACCACACTGCAATCGCCATCTTTCTAGAGACTTTGTTTATCACCATCACTGTGACCACACTGCAATCGTCACCTTTCTACAGACTTGTTTATCACCATCACTGTGACCACACAGCAATAGTCATCTTTCTACAGACTGTTGTTTACCACCATCACTGTGACCACACAGCAATCGTCATCTTTCTACAGACTGTTGTTTATCACCATCACTGTGACCACACTGCAATCGTCATCTTTCTACAGACTTGTTTATCACCATCACTGTGACCACACTGCAATAGTCATCTGTCTACAGACTTGTTTATCACCATCACTGTGACCACACTGCAATCGTCATCTTTCTACAGACTGTTGTTAATCACCATCACTATGACCAAACTGCAATCGTCATCTTTCTACAGACTGTTGTTTATCACCATCACTGTGACCACACTGCAATAGTCATCTTTCTACAGACTGTTGTTTATCACCATCAATGTGATCACACTGCAATCGCCATCTTTCTACAGACTGTTGTTTATCACCATCACTATGACCACACTGCAATCATCATCTTTCTACAGACTGTTGTTTATCACGATCACTGTGACCACACTGCAATCGCCATCTTTCTACAGACTTTGTTTATCACCATCGCTGTGACCACACTGCAATCGTCATCTTTCTACAGACTTGTTTATCACCATCACTGTGACCACACTGCAATAGTCATCTTTCTACAGACTGTTGTTTATCACCATCACTGTGACCACACTGCAATCGTCATCTTTCTACAGACTGTTGTTTATCACCATCACTGTAACCACACTGCAATCGCCATCTTTCTACAGACTGTTGTTTATCACCATCACTGTGACCACACTGCAATCGTCATCCTTCTACAGACTGTTGTTTATCACCATCACTGTGACCACACTGCAAAGGTCATCTTTCTACATACTTGTTTATCACCATCACTGTGACCACACTGCAATCGCCATCTTTGTACAGACTTGTTTATCACCATCACTGTGACCACACTGCAATCGCCATATTTCTACAGACTGTTTTTTATCACCATCATTGTGACCACACTGCAATCGCCATCTTTCATCAGACTGTTGTTTATCACCATCACTGTGACCACACTGCAATAGTCATCTTTCTACAGACTGTTGTTTATCCCCATCACTGTGACCACACTGCAATCGTCACCTTTCTACAGACTTGTTTATCACCATCACTGTGACCACTCTGCAATAGTCATCTTTCTACAGACTGTTGTTTATCACCATCACTGTGACCACACAGCAATCGTCATCTTTCTACAGACTGTTGTTTACCACCATCACTGTGACCACACAGCAATCGTCATCTTTCTACAGACTGTTGTTTATCACCATCACTGTGACCACACAGCAATCGTCATCTTTCTACAGACTGTTGTTTATCACCATCACTGTGACCACACTGCAATCGTCATCTTTCTACAGACTTGTTTATCACCATCACTGTGACCACACAGCAATAGTTATCTTTCTACATTCTGTTGTTTATCACCATCACTGTGACCACACTGCAATCGTCATCATTCTACAGACTGTTGTTTATCACCATCACTGTGACCACACAGCAATCGTCATCTTTCTACAGACTGTTGTTTATCACCATCACTGTGACCACACTGCAATCGTCATCATTCTAAAGACTGTTGTTTATCACTATCACTGTGACCACACAGCAATCGTCATCTTTCTACAGACTGTTGTTTATCACCATCACTGTGACCACACTGCAATCGTCATCTTTCTACAGACTGTTGTTTATCCCCATCACTGTGACCACACTGCAATCGCCATCTTTCTACAGACTGTTGTTTATCACCATCACTGTGACCACACTGCAATCGTCATCTTTCTACAGACTTGTTTATCACCATCACTGTGACCACACTGCAATCGTCATCTTTCTACATACTTGTTTATCACCATCACTGTGACCACACTGCAATCGTCATCTTTCTACAGACTTGTTTATCACCATCACTGTGACCACACTGCAATCGTCATCTTTCTACATTCTATTGTTTATCACCATCACTGTGACCACACTGCAATCGTCATCTTTCTACAGACTTGTTTATCACCATCACTGTGACCACACTGCAATCGTCATCTTTCTACATTCTATTGTTTATCACCATCACTGTGACGACACTGCAATCGTCATCTTTCTACAGACTGTTGTTTATCACCATCACTGTGACCACACTGCAATCGTCATCTTTCTACAGACTTGTTTATCACCATCACTGTGACCACACTGCAATCATCATCTTTCTACAGACTGTTGTTTATCACCATCACTGTGACCACACTGCAATAGTCATCTTTCTACAGACTGTTGTTTATCACCATCACTGTGACGACACTGCAATCGTCATATTTCTACAGACTGTTGTTTATCACCATCACTGTGACCACACTGCAATAGTCATCTTTCTACAGACTGTTGTTTATCCCCATCACTGTGACCAGACTGCAATCGTCACCTTTCTACAGACTTGTTTATCACCATCACTGTGACCACTCTGCAATAGTCATCTTTCTACAGACTTGTTTATCACCATCACTGTGACCACACAGCAATAGTTATCTTTCTACAGACTGTTGTTTATCACCATCAATGTGACCACACTGCAATCGTCATCTTTCTACAGACTTGTTTATCACCATCACTGTGACCACACTGCAATAGTCATCTTTCTACAGACTTGTTTATCACCATCACTGTGACCACACTGCAATCGTCATCTTTCTACAGACTGTTGTTTATCACCATCATTGTGACCACACTGCAATAGTCATCTTTCTACAGACTGTTTTTTATCACCATAACTGTGACCACACTGCAATAGTCAGCTTTCTACAGACTGTTGTTTATCACCATCACTGTGACCACACTGCAATCGTCATCTTTCTACAGACTGTTGTTTATCACCATCTCTGTGACCACACTGCAATCGTCATCTCTCTACAGAGTTGTTTATCACCATCACTGTGACCACACTGCAATCGCCATCTTTCTACAGACTGTTGTTTATCACCATCACTGTGACCACTCTGCAATCGCCATCTTTCTACAGACTGTTGTTTATCACCATCACTGTGACCACACTGCAATCGTCATCTTTCTACAGACTGTTGTTTATCACCATCACTGTGACCACACTGCAATCGCGATCTTCTACCGACTGTTGTTTATCACCATCACTGAGATCACACTGCAATCACCATCTTTCTACAGACTTCTTTATCACCATCACTGAGACCACACTGCAATCGCCATCTTTCTACAGACTTGTTTATCACCATCACTGTGACCACACTGCAATCGTTATCTATCTACAGAATGTTGTTTATCACCATCTCCGTGACCACACTGCAATCGCCATCTTTCTACAGACTGTTGTTTATCACCATCACTGTGACCACACTGCAATCGCCATCTTTCTACAGACTTGTTTATCACCATCACTATAACCACACTGCAATAGTCATCTTTCTACAGACTTGTTTATCACCATCACTGTGACCACACAGCAATAGTCATCTTTCTACATTCTGTTGTTTATCACCATCACTGTGACCACACTGCAATCGCCATCTCTCTACAGACTGTTGTTTATCACCATCAATGTGACCACACTGCAATCGTCATCTTTCTACAGACTTGTTTATCAGCATCACTGTGACCACACTGCAATCATCATCTTTCTACAGACTGTTGTTTATCACCATCAATGTGACCACACTGCAATAGTCATCTTTCTACAGACTTTTGTTTATCACCATCACTGTGACGACACTGCAATAGTCAGCTTTCTACAGACTGTTGTTTATCACCATCACTGTGACCACACTGCAATCGCCATCTTTCTACAGACTGTTGTTATCACCATCACTTTGACCACACTGCAATAGTCGTCTTTCTACAGACTGTTGTTTATCACCATCACTGTGACAACACTGCAATCGTCATCTTTCTACAGACTGTTGTTTATCACCATCACTGTGACCACACTGCAATAGTCATCTTTCTACAGACTGTTGTTTATCCCCATCACTGTGACCACACTGCAATCGTCACCTTTCTACAGACTTGTTTATCACCATCACTGTGACCACTCTGCAATAGTCATCTTTCTACAGACTTGTTTATCACCATCACTGTGACCACACAGCAATAGTTATCTTTCTACATTCTGTTGTTTATCACCATCACTGTGACCACACTGCAATCGCCATCTTTCTACAGACTGTTGTTTATCACCATCAATGTGACCACACTGCAATCGTCATCTTTCTACAGACTTGTTTATCACCATCACTGTTTCCACACTGCAATAGTCATCTTTCTACAGACTTGTTTATCACCATCTCTGTGACCACACTGCAATCTTCATCTTTCTACAGACTGTTGTTTATCACCATCACTATGACCAAACTGCAATCGTCATCTTTCTACAGACTTGTTTATCACCATCACTGTGACCACACTGCAATCATCATCTTTCTACATTCTATTGTTTATCACCATCACTGTGACCACACTGCAATCGTCATCTTTCTACAGACTGTTGTTTATCACCATCACTGTGACCACACTGCAATCGTCATCTTTCTACAGACTGTTGTTTATCCCCATCACTGTGACCACACTGCAATCGTCACCTTTCTACAGACTTGTTTATCACCATCACTGTGACCACTCTGCAATAGTCATCTTTCTACAGACTTGTTTATCACCATCACTGTGACCACACAGCAATAGTTATCTTTCTACAGACTGTTGTTTATCACCATCAATGTGACCACACTGCAATCGTCATCTTTCTACAGACTTGTTTATCACCATCACTGTGACCACACTGCAATAGTCATCTTTCTACAGACTTGTTTATCACCATCACTGTGACCACACTGCAATCGCCATCTTTCTACAGACTTGTTTATCACCATAACTGTGGCCACACTGCAATAGTCATCTTTATACATTCTGTTGTTTATCACCATCATTGTGACTACACTGCAATCGCCATCTTTCTACAGACTGTTGTTTATCACCATCACTATGAACACACTGCAATCATCATCTTTCTACAGACTGTTGTTTATCAGCATCACTGTGACCACACTGCAATCGCACTCTTTCTACAGACTGTTGTTTATCACCATCACTATGACCACACTGCAATCATCATCTTTCTACAGACTGTTGTTTATCACCATCACTGTGACCACACTGCAATCGCCATCTTTCTACAGACTTTGTTTATCACCATCACTGTGACCACACTGCAATCGTCATCTTTCTACAGACTTGTTTATCACCATCACTGTGACCACACTGCAATCGCCATCTTTCTACAGACTGTTTTTTATCACCATCATTGTGACCACACTGCAATCGCCATCTTTCATCAGACTGTTGTTTATCACCATCATTGTGACCAAACTGCAATCGCCATCTTTCATCAGACTGTTGTTTATCACCATCACTGTGACCACACTGCAATAGTCATCTTTCTACAGACTGTTGTTTATCACCATCACTGTGACCACACTGCAATCGTCATCTTTCTACAGACTGTTGTTTATCACCATCACTGTGACCACACTGCAATAGTCATCTTTCTACAGACTTGTTTATCACCATCACTGTGACTACACTGCAATAGTCATCTTTCGTTAGACTGTTGTTTATCACCATCACTGTGACCACACTGCAAACGTCATCATTCTACAGACTGTTGTTTATCACCATCACTGTGACCACACAGCAATCGTCATCTTTCTACAGACTGTTGTTTATCACCATCACTGTGACCACACTGCAATCGTCATCTTTCTACAGACTTGTTTATCACCATCACTATGACAACACTGCAATAGTCATCTTTCTACAGACTTGTTTATCACTATCACTGTGACCACACAGCAATAGTTAACTTTCTACATTCTGTTATTTATCACCATCACTGTGACCACACTGCAATCGCCATCTTTCTACAGACTGTTGTTTATCACCATCAATGTGACCACACTGCAATCGTCATCTTTCTACAGACTTGTTTATCACCATCACTGTGACCACACAGCAATAGTTATCTTTCTACATTCTGTTGTTTATCACCATCACTGTGACCAAACTGCAATAGTCATCTTTCTACAGACTTGTTTATCTACATCACTGTGACCACACTGCAATAGTCATCTTTCGTTAGACTGTTGTTTATCACCATCATTGTGACCACACTGCAAACGTCATCATTCTACAGACTGTTGTTTATCACCATCACTGTGACCACACAGCAATCGTCATCTTTCTACAGACTGTTGTTTATCACCATCACTGTGACCACACTGCAATCATCATCTTTCTACAGACTTGTTTATCACCATCACTGTGACCACACTGCAATCGTCATCTTTCTACAGACTGTTGTTTATCACCATCACTGTGACCACACTGCAATAGTCATCTTTCTACAGACTGTTGTTTATCACCATCACTGTGACGACACTGCAATAGTCAGCTTTCTACAGACTGTTGTTTATCACCATCACTGTGACCACACTGCAATCGTCATCTTTCTACAGACTGTTGTTTATCCCCATCACTGTGACCACACTGCAATCGTCACCTTTCTACAGACTTGTTTATCACCATCACTGTGACCACTCTGCAATAGTCATCTTTCTACAGACTTGTTTATCACCATCACTGTGACCACACAGCAATAGTTATCTTTCTACAGACTGTTGTTTATCCCCATCAATGTGAGCACACTGCAATCGTCATCCTTCTACAGACTGTTGTTTATCACCATCACTGTGACCACACTGCAATCGTCATCTTTCTACAGACTTGTTTATCACCATCACTGTGACCACACTGCAATAGTCATCTTTCTACAGACTTGTTTATCACTATCACTGTGACCACACTGCAATCGTCATCTTTCTACAGACTGTTGTTAATCACCATCACTATGACCAAACTGCAATCGTCATCTTTCTACAGACTGTTGTTTATCACCATCACTGTGGCCACACTGCAATAGTCATCTTTATACATTCTGTTGTTTATCACCATCATTGTGACTACACTGCAATCGCCATCTTTCTACAGACTGTTGTTTATCACAATCACTATGAACACACTGCAATCATCATCTTTCTACAGACTGTTGTTTATCACCATCACTGTGACCACACTGCAATCGCCATCTTTCTACAGACTGTTGTTTATCACCATCACTATGATCACACTGCAATCATCATCTTTCTACAGACTGTTGTTTATCACGATCACTGTGACCACACTGCAATCGCCATCTTTCTACAGACTTTGTTTATCACCATCACTGTGACCACACTGCAATCGTCATCTTTCTACAGACTTGTTTATCACCATCACTATGGCCACACTGCAATAGTCATCTTTCTACATTCTGTTGTTTATCACCATCACTGTGACCACACTGCAATAGTCATCATTCTACAGACTTGTTTATCACCATCACTGTGACCACACTGCAATAGTCATCTTTCTACAGACTGTTGTTTATCACCATCACTGTGACCACACTGCAATCGTCATCTTTCTACAGACTGTTGTTTATAACCATCACTGTAACCACACTGCAATCGCCATCTTTCTACAGACTGTTGTTTATCACCATTACTGTGAACACACTGCAATCTTCATCTTTCTACAGACTGTTGTTTATCACCATCACTGTGACCACACTGCAATCGCCATCTTCTACAGACTGTTGTTTATCACCATCACTGAGACCACACTGCAATCGCCATCTTTCTACAGACTTGTTTATCACCATCACTGTGACCACACTGCAATCGTTATCTATCTACAGAATGTTGTTTATCACCATCACTGTGAAAACACTGCAATCGCCATCTTTCTATAGACTTGTTTATCACAATCACTGTGACGACACTGCAATCGCCATCTTTCTACAGACTTGTTTATCCCCATCACTGTGACCACACTGCAATCGGCATTTTTCTACAGATGTTGTTTATCACTATCACTGTGACCACACTGCAATCGTCATCTTTCTACAGACTTGTTTATCACCACCACTGTGACCACACTGCAATCGCCATCTCTCTACAGACTGTTGTTTATCACCATCACTGTGACCACACTGCAATCGTCATCCTTCTACAGACTGTTGTTTATCACCATCACTGTGACCACACTGCAAAGGTCATCTTTCTACATACTTGTTTATCACCATCACTGTGACCACACTGCAATCGCCATCTTTGTACAGACTTGTTTATCACCATCACTGTGACCACACTGCAATCGCCATATTTCTACAGACTGTTTTTTATCACCATCATTGTGACCACACTGCAATCGCCATCTTTCATCAGACTGTTGTTTATCACCATCACTGTGACCACACTGCAATCGTCATCTTTCTACAGACTTGTTTATCACCATCACTGTGACCACACTGCAATCGTCATCTTTCTACATTCTATTGTTTATCACCATCACTGTGACCACACTGCAATCGTCATCTTTCTACAGACTTGTTTATCACCATCACTGTGACCACACTGCAATCGTCATCTTTCTACATTCTATTGTTTATCACCATCACTGTGACGACACTGCATTCGTCATCTTTCTACAGACTGTTGTTTATCACCATCACTGTGACCACACTGCAATAGTCATCTTTCTACAGACTGTTGTTTATCCCCATCACTGTGACCACACTGCAATCGTCATCTTTCTACATACTTGTTTATCACCATCACTGTGACCACACTGCAATCGTCATCTTTCTACAGACTTGTTTATCACCATCACTGTGACCACACTGCAATCGTCATCTTTCTACATTCTATTGTTTATCACCATCACTGTGACCACACTGCAATCGTCATTTTTCTACAGACTTGTTTATCACCATCACTGTGACCACACTGCAATCGTCATCTTTCTACATTCTATTGTTTATCACCATCACTGTGACGACACTGCAATCGTCATCTTTCTACAGACTGTTGTTTATCACCATCACTGTGACCACACTGCAATAGTCATCTTTCTACAGACTGTTGTTTATCCCCATCACTGTGACCACACTGCAATCGTCATCTTTCTACATACTTGTTTATCACCATCACTGTGACCACACTGCAATCGTCATCTTACTACAGACTTGTTTATCACCATCACTGTGACCACACTGCAATCGTCATCTTTCTACATTCTATTGTTTATCACCATCACTGTGACCACACTGCAATCGTCATCTTTCTACATTCTATTGTTTATCACCATCACTGTGACCACTCTGCAATAGTCATCTTTCTACAGACTTGTTTATCACCATCACTGTGACCACACAGCAATAGTTATCTTTCTACAGACTGTTGTTTATCACCATCAATGTGACCACACTGCAATCGTCATCTTTCTACAGACTTGTTTATCACCATCACTGTGACCACACTGCAATAGTCATCTTTCTACAGACTTGTTTATCACCATCACTGTGACCACACTGCAATCGCCATCTTTCTACAGACTTGTTTATCACAATAACTGTGGCCACACTGCAATAGTCAGCTTTATACATTCTGTTGTTTATCACCATCATTGTGACTACACTGCAATCGCCATCTTTCTACAGACTGTTGTTTATCACCATCACTATGAACACACTGCAATTATCATCTTTCTACAGACTGTTGTTTATCAGCATCACTGTGACCACACTGCAATCGCACTATTTCTACAGACTGTTGTTTATCACGATCACTGTGACCACACTGCAATCGCCATCTTTCTACAGACTTTGTTTATCACCATCACTGTGACCACACTGCAATCGTCATCTTTCTACAGACTTGTTTATCACCATCACTGTGACCACACTGCAATCGCCATCTTTCTACAGACTGTTTTTTATCACCATCATTGTGACCACACTGCAATCGCCATCTTTCATCAGACTGTTGTTTATCACCATCACTGTGGCCACACTGCAATAGTCATCTTTATACATTCTGTTGTTTATCACCATCATTGTGACTACACTGCAATCGCCATCTTTCTACAGACTGTTGTTTATCACCATCACTATGAACACACTGCAATCATCATCTTTCTACAGACTGTTGTTTATCACCATCACTGTGACCACACTGCAATCGCCATCTTTCTACAGACTGTTGTTTATCACCATCACTATGACCACACTGCAATCATCATCTTTATACAGACTGTTGTTTATCACGATCACTGTGACCACACTGCAATCGCCATCTTTCTACAGACTTTGTTTATCACCATCACTGTGACCACACTGCAATTGTCATCTTTCTACAGACTTGTTTATCACCATCACTGTGGCCACACTGCAATAGTCATCTTTCTACATTCTGTTGTTTATCACCATCACTGTGACCACACTGCAATAGTCATCATTCTACAGACTTGTTTATCACCATCACTGTGACCACACTGCAATAGTCATCTTTCTACAGACTGTTGTTTATCACCATCACTGTGACCACACTGCAATCGTCATCTTTCTACAGACTGTTGTTTATCACCATCACTGTAACCACACTGCAATCGCCATCTTTCTACAGACTGTTGTTTATCACCATTACTGTGAACACACTGCAATCTTCATCTTTCTACAGACTGTTGTTTATCACCATCACTGTGACCACACTGCAATCGCCATCTTCTACAGACTGTTGTTTATCACCATCACTGAGACCACACTGCAATCGCCATCTTTCTACAGACTTGTTTATCACCATCACTGTGACCACACTGCAATCGTTATCTATCTACAGAATGTTGTTTATCACCATCACTGTGAAAACACTGCAATCGCCATCTTTCTATAGACTTGTTTATCACCATCACTGTGACGACACTGCAATCGCCATCTTTCTACAGACTTGTTTATCCCCATCACTGTGACCACACTGCAATCGGCACTTTTCTAAAGATGTTGTTTATCACTATCACTGTGACCACACTGCAATCGCCATCTTTCTACAGACTTGTTTATCACCACCACTGTGACCACACTGCAATCGCCATCTCTCTACAGACTGTTGTTTATCACCATCACTGTGACCACACTGCAATCGTCATCCTTCTACAGACTGTGGTTTATCACCATCACTGTGACCACACTGCAAAGGCCATCTTTCTACATACTTGTTTATCACCATCACTGTGACCACACTGCAATCGCCATCTTTGTACAGACTTGTTTATCACCATCACTGTGACCACACTGCAATCGCCATATTTCTACAGACTGTTTTTTATCACCATCATTGTGACCACACCGTAATCGCCATCTTTCATCAGACTGTTGTTTATCACCATCACTGTGACCACACTGCAATCGTCATCTTTCTACAGACTTGTTTATCACCATCACTGTGACCACACTGCAATCGTCATCTTTCTACATTCTATTGTTTATCACCATCACTGTGACCACACTGCAATCGTCATCTTTCTACATTCTATTGTTTATCACCATCACTGTGACGACACTGCAATCGTCATCTTTCTACAGACTGTTGTTTATCACCATCACTGTGACCACACTGCAATAGTCATCTTTCTACAGACTGTTGTTTATCCCCATCACTGTGACCACACTGCAATCGTCATCTTTCTACATACTTGTTTATCACCATCACTGTGACCACACTGCAATCGTCATCTTTCTACAGACTTGTTTATCACCATCACTGTGACCACACTGCAATCGTCATCTTTCTACATTCTATTGTTTATCACCATCACTGTGACCACACTGCAATCGTCATTTTTCTACAGACTTGTTTATCACCATCACTGTGACCACACTGCAATCGTCATCTTTCTACATTCTATTGCTATCACCATCACTGTGACCACTCTGCAATAGTCATCTTTCTACAGACTGTTGTTTATCACCATCAATGTGATCACACTGCAATCGTCATCTTTCTACAGACTTGTTTATCACCATCACTGTGACCACACTGCAATAGTCATCTTTCTACAGACTGTTGTTTATCACCATCAATGTGATCACACTGCAATCGTCATCTTTCTACAGACTTGTTTATCACCATCACTGTGACCACACTGCAATAGTCATCTTTCTACAGACTTGTTTATCACCATCACTGTGACCACACTGCAATCGCCATCTTTCTACAGACTTGTTTATCACCATAACTGTGGCCACACTGCAATAGTCATCTTTATACATTCTGTTGTTTATCACCATCATTGTGACTACACTGCAATCGCCATCTTTCTACAGACTGTTGTTTATCACCATCACTATGACCACACTGCAATCATCATCCTTCTACAGACTGTTGTTTATCACGATCACTGTGACCACACTGCAATCGCCATCTTTCTACAGACTTTGTTTATCACCATCACTGTGACCACACTGCAATCGTCATCTTTCTACAGACTTGTTTATCACCATCACTGTGACCACACTGCAATAGTCATCTTTCTACATTCTGTTGTTTATCACCATCACTGTGACCACACTGCAATAGTCATCATTCTACAGACTTGTTTATCACCATCACTGTGACCACACTGCAATAGTCATCTTTCTACAGACTGTTGTTTATCACCATCACTGTGACCACACTGCAATCGTCATCTTTCTACAGACTGTTGTTTATCACCATCACTGTAACCACACTGCAATCGCCATTTTCTACAGACTGTTGTTTATCACCATTACTGTGAACACACTGCAATCTTCATCTTTCTGCAGACTGTTGTTTATCACCATCACTGTGACTACACTGCAATCGCCATCTTCTACAGACTGTTGTTTATCACCATCACTGTGACCACACTGCAATCGTCATCTTTCTACAGACTGTTGTTTATCACCATCACTGTGACCACACTGCAATCGCCATCTTCTACAGACTGTTGTTTATCACCATCACTGAG
This sequence comes from Eledone cirrhosa, assembly GCA_964016885.1. Taxonomy (NCBI): domain Eukaryota; kingdom Metazoa; phylum Mollusca; class Cephalopoda; order Octopoda; family Eledonidae; genus Eledone; species Eledone cirrhosa. The sequence goes on along the minus strand of OZ024742.1, from coordinate 11,318,041 downwards.
ACCACACTGCAATCGCCATCTTTCTACAGACTTGTTTATCACCATCACTGTGACCACACTGCAATCGTTATCTATCTACAGAATGTTGTTTATCACCATCACTGTGAAAACACTGCAATCGCCATCTTTCTATAGACTTGTTTATCACCATCACTGTGACGACACTGCAATCGCCATCTTTCTACAGACTTGTTTATCCCCATCACTGTGACCACACTGCAATCGGCATTTTTCCACAGATGTTGTTTATCACTATCACTGTGACCACACTGCAATCGCCATCTTTCTACAGACTTGTTTATCACCACCACTGTGACCACACTGCAATCGCCATCTCTCTACAGACTGTTGTTTATCACCATCACTGTGACCACACTGCAATCGTCATCCTTCTACAGACTGTTGTTTATCACCATCACTGTGACCACACTGCAAAGGTCATCTTTCTACATACTTGTTCATCAGCATCACTGTGACCACACTGCAATCGCCATCTTTGTACAGACTTGTTTATCACCATCACTGTGACCACACTGCAATCGCCATATTTCTACAGACTGTTTTTTATCACCATCATTGTGACCACACTGCAATCGCCATCTTTCATCAGACTGTTGTTTATCACCATCACTGTGACCACACTGCAATCGTCATCTTTCTACATACTTGTTTATCACCATCACTGTGACCACACTGCAATCGTCATCTTTCTACAGACTTGTTTATCACCATCACTGTGACCACACTGCAATCGTCATCTTTCTACATTCTATTGTTTACCACCATCACTGTGACCACACTGCAATCGTTGTCTTTCTACAGACTTGTTTATCACCATCACTGTGACCACACTGCAATCGTCATCTTTCTACATTCTATTGTTTATCACCATCACTGTGACCACACTGCAATCGTCATCTTTCTACAGACTTGTTTATCACCATCACTGTGACCACACTACAATCGTCATCTTTCTACATTCTATTGTTTATCACCATCACTGTGACGACACTGCAATCGTCATCTTTCTACAGACTGTTGTTTATCACCATCACTGTGACCACACTGCAATAGTCATCTTTCTACAGACTGTTGTTTATCCCCATCACTGTGACCACACTGCAATCGTCATCTTTCTACATACTTGTTTATCACCATCACTGTGACCACACTGCAATCGTCATCTTTCTACAGACTTGTTTATCACCATCACTGTGACCACACTGCAATCGCCATCTTTCTACAGACTTGTTTATCACCATAACTGTGGCCACACTGCAATCGTCATCTTTCTACATTCTATTGTTTATCACCATCACTGTGACCACACTGCAATCGTCATCTTTCTACATTCTATTGTTTATCACCATCACTGTGACCACTCTGCAATAGTCATCTTTCTACAGACTTGTTTATCACCATCACTGTGACCACACAGCAATAGTTATCTTTCTACAGACTGTTGTTTATCACCATCAATGTGACCACACGGCAATCGTCATCTTTCTACAGACTTGTTTATCACCATCACTGTGACCACACTGCAATAGTCATCTTTCTACAGACTTGTTTATCACCATCACTGTGACCACACTGCAATCGCCATCTTTCTACAGACTTGTTTATCACCATAACTGTGGCCACACTGCAATAGTCATCTTTATACATTCTGTTGTTTATCACCATCATTGTGACTACACTGCAATCGCCATCTTTCTACAGACTGTTGTTTATCACCATCACTATGAACACACTGCAATCATCATCTTTCTACAGACTGTTGTTTATCAGCATCACTGTGACCACACTGCAATCGCACTTTTTCTACAGACTGTTGTTTATCACGATCACTGTGACCACACTGCAATCGCCATCTTTCTACAGACTTTGTTTATCACCATCACTGTGACCACACTGCAATCGTCATCTTTCTACAGACTTGTTTATCACCATCACTGTGACCACACTGCAATCGCCATCTTTCTACAGACTGTTTTTTATCACCATCATTGTGACCACACTGCAATCGCCATCTTTCATCAGACTGTTGTTTATCACCATCACTGTGGCCACACTGCAATAGTCATCTTTATACATTCTGTTGTTTATCACCATCATTGTGACTACACTGCAATCGCCATCTTTCTACAGACTGTTGTTTATCACCATCACTATGAACACACTGCAATCATCATCTTTCTACAGACTGTTGTTTATCACCATCACTGTGACCACACTGCAATCGCCATCTTTCTACAGACTGTTGTTTATCACCATCACTATGACCACACTGCAATCATCATCTTTCTACAGACTGTTGTTTATCACGATCACTGTGACCACACTGCAATCGCCATCTTTCTACAGACTTTGTTTATCACCATCACTGTGACCACACTGCAATCGTCATCTTTCTACAGACTTGTTTATCACCATCACTGTGGCCACACTGCAATAGTCATCTTTCTACATTCTGTTGTTTATCACCATCACTGTGACCACACTGCAATAGTCATCATTCTACAGACTTGTTTATCACCATCACTGTGACCACACTGCAATAGTCATCTTTCTACAGACTGTTGTTTATCACCATCACTGTGACCACACTGCAATCGTCATCTTTCTACAGACTGTTGTTTATCACCATCACTGTAACCACACTGCAATCGTCATCTATCTACAGACTGTTGTTTATCACCATTACTGTGAACACACTGCAATCTTCATCTTTCTACAGACTGTTGTTTATCACCATCACTGTGACCACACTGCAATCGCCATCTTCTACAGACTGTTGTTTATCACCATCACTGAGACCACACTGCAATCGCCATCTTTCTACAGACTTGTTTATCACCATCACTGTGACCACACTGCAATCGTTATCTATCTACAGAATGTTGTTTATCACCATCACTGTGAAAACACTGCAATCGCCATCTTTCTATAGACTTGTTTATCACCATCACTGTGACGACACTGCAATCGCCATCTTTCTACAGACTTGTTTATCCCCATCACTGTGACCACACTGCAATCGGCATTTTTCTACAGATGTTGTTTATCACTATCACTGTGACCACACTGCAATCGCCATCTTTCTACAGACTTGTTTATCACCACCACTGTGACCACATTGCAATCGCCATCTCTCTACAGACTGTTGTTTATCACCATCACTGTGACCACACTGCAATCGTCATCCTTCTACAGACTGTTGTTTATCACCATCACTGTGACCACACTGCAAAGGTCATCTTTCTACATACTTGTTTATCACCATCACTGTGACCACACTGCAATCGCCATCTTTGTACAGACTTGTTTATCACCATCACTGTGACCACACTGCAATCGCCATATTTCTACAGACTGTTTTTTATCACCATCATTGTGACCACACTGCAATCGCCATCTTTCATCAGACTGTTGTTTATCACCATCACTGTGACCACACTGCAATCGTCATCTTTCTACAGACTTGTTTATCACCATCACTGTGACCACACTGCAATCGTCATCTTTCTACATTCTATTGTTTATCACCATCACTGTGACCACACTGCAATCGTCATCTTTCTACAGACTTGTTTATCACCATCACTGTGACCACACTGCAATCGTCATCTTTCTACATTCTATTGTTTATCACCATCACTGTGACGACACTGCAATCGTCATCTTTCTACAGACTGTTGTTTATCACCATCACTGTGACCACACTGCAATAGTCATCTTTCTACAGACTGTTGTTTATCCCCATCACTGTGACCACACTGCAATCGTCATCTTTCTACATACTTGTTTATCACCATCACTGTGACCACACTGCAATCGTCATCTTTCTACAGACTTGTTTATCACCATCACTGTGACCACACTGCAATCGTCATCTTTCTACAGACTGTTGTTTATCACCATCACTGTAACCACACTGCAATCGTCATCTATCTACAGACTGTTGTTTATCACCATTACTGTGAACACACTGCAATCTTCATCTTTCTACAGACTGTTGTTTATCACCATCACTGTGACCACACTGCAATCGCCATCTTCTACAGACTGTTGTTTATCACCATCACTGAGACCACACTGCAATCGCCATCTTTCTACAGACTTGTTTATCACCATCACTGTGACCACACTGCAATCGTTATCTATCTACAGAATGTTGTTTATCACCATCACTGTGAAAACACTGCAATCGCCATCTTTCTATAGACTTGTTTATCACCATCACTGTGACGACACTGCAATCGCCATCTTTCTACAGACTTGTTTATCCCCATCACTGTGACCACACTGCAATCGGCATTTTTCTACAGATGTTGTTTATCACTATCAGTGTGACCACACTGCAATCGCCATCTTTCTACAGACTTGTTTATCACCACCACTGTGACCACACTGCAATCGCCATCTCTCTACAGACTGTTGTTTATCACCATCACTGTGACCACACTGCAATCGTCATCCTTCTACAGACTGTTGTTTATCACCATCACTGTGACCACACTGCAAAGGTCATCTTTCTACATACTTGTTCATCACCATCACTGTGACCACACTGCAATCGCCATCTTTGTACAGACTTGTTTATCACCATCACTGTCACCACACTGCAATCGCCATATTTCTACAGACTGTTTTTTATCACCATCATTGTGACCACACTGCAATCGCCATCTTTCATCAGACTGTTGTTTATCACCATCACTGTGACCACACTGCAATCGTCATCTTTCTACATACTTGTTTATCACCATCACTGTGACCACACTGCAATCGTCATCTTTCTACAGACTTGTTTATCACCATCACTGTGACCACACTGCAATCGTCATCTTTCTACATTCTATTGTTTACCACCATCACTGTGACCACACTGCAATCGTCATCTTTCTACAGACTTGTTTATCACCATCACTGTGACCACACTGCAATCGTCATCTTTCTACATTCTATTGTTTATCACCATCACTGTGACCACTCTGCAATAGTCATCTTTCTACAGACTTCTTTATCACCATCACTGTGACCACACAGCAATAGTTATCTTTCTACAGACTGTTGTTTATCACCATCAATGTGACCACACTGCAATCGTCATCTTTCTACAGACTTGTTTATCACCATCACTGTGACCACACTGCAATAGTCATCTTTCTACAGACTTGTTTATCACCATCACTGTGACCACACTGCAATCGCCATCTTTCTACAGACTTGTTTATCACCATAACTGTGGCCACACTGCAATAGTCATCTTTATACATTCTGTTGTTTATCACCATCATTGTGACTACACTGCAATCGCCATCTTTCTACAGACTGTTGTTTATCACCATCACTATGAACACACTGCAATCATCATCTTTCTACAGACTGTTGTTTATCAGCATCACTGTGACCACACTGCAATCGCACTCTTTCTACAGACTGTTGTTTATCACGATCACTGTGACCACACTGCAATCGCCATCTTTCTACAGACTTTGTTTATCACCATCACTGTGACCACACTGCAATCGTCATCTTTCTACAGACTTGTTTATCACCATCACTGTGACCACACTGCAATCGCCATCTTTCTACAGACTGTTTTTTATCACCATCATTGTGACCACACTGCAATCGCCATCTTTCATCAGACTGTTGTTTATCACCATCATTGTGACCAAACTGCAATCGCCATCTTTCATCAGACTGTTGTTTATCACCATCACTGTGACCACACTGCAATAGTCATCTTTCTACAGACTGTTGTTTATCACCATCACTGTGACCACACTGCAATCGTCATCTTTCTACAGACTGTTGTTTATCACCATCACTGTGACCACACTGCAATAGTCATCTTTCTACAGACTTGTTTATCACCATCACTGTGACCACACTGCAATAGTCATCTTTCGTTAGACTGTTGTTTATCACCAGCACTGTGACCACACTGCAAACGTCATCATTCTACAGACTGTTGTTTATCACCATCACTGTGACCACACAGCAATCGTCATCTTTCTACAGACTGTTGTTTATCACCATCACTGTGACCACACTGCAATCGTCATCTTTCTACAGACTTGTTTATCACCATCACTATGACCACACTGCAATAGTCATCTTTCTACAGACTTGTTTATCACTATCACTGTGACCACACAGCAATAGTTATCTTTCTACATTCTGTTATTTATCACCATCACTGTGACCACACTGCAATCGCCATCTTTCTACAGACTGTTGTTTATCACCATCAATGTGACCACACTGCAATCGTCATCTTTCTACAGACTTGTTTATCACCATCACTGTGACCACACAACAATAGTTATCTTTCTACATTCTGTTGTTTATCACCATCACTGTGACCACACTGCAATTGTCATCTTTCTACAGACTTGTTTATCAACATCACTGTGACCACACTGCAATAGTCATCTTTCGTTAGACTGTTGTTTATCACCATCATTGTGACCACACTGCAAACGTCATCATTCTACAGACTGTTGTTTATCACCATCACTGTGACCACACAGCAATCGTCATCTTTCTACAGACTGTTGTTTATCACCATCACTGTGACCACACTGCAATCATCATCTTTCTACAGACTTGTTTATCACCATCACTGTGACCACACTGCAATCGTCATCTTTCTACAGACTGTTGTTTATCACCATCACTGTGACCACACTGCAATAGTCATCTTTCTACAGACTGTTGTTTATCACCATCACTGTGACGACACTGCAATAGTCAGCTTTCTACAGACTGTTGTTTATTACCATCACTGTGACCACACTGCAATCGTCATCTTTCTACAGACTGTTGTTTATCCCCATCACTGTGACCACACTGCAATCGTCACCTTTCTACAGACTTGTTTATCACCATCACTGTGACCACTCTGCAATAGTCATCTTTCTACAGACTTGTTTATCACCATCACTGTGACCACACAGCAATAGTTATCTTTCTACAGACTGTTGTTTATCACCATCAATGTGACCACACTGCAATCGTCATCCTTCTACAGACTGTTGTTTATCACCATCACTGTGACCACACTGCAATCGTCATCTTTCTACAGACTTGTTTATCACCATCACTGTGACCACACTGCAATCGTCATCTTTCTACAGACTTGTTTATCACCATCACTGTGACCACACTGCAATAGTCATCTTTCTACAGACTTGTTTATCACTATCACTGTGACCACACTGCAATCGTCATCTTTCTACAGACTGTTGTTAATCACCATCACTATGACCAAACTGCAATCGTCATCTTTCTACAGACTGTTGTTTATCACCATCACTGTGGCCACACTGCAATAGTCATCTTTATACATTCTGTTGTTTATCACCATCATTGTGACTACACTGCAATCGCCATCTTTCTACAGACTGTTGTTTATCACCATCACTATGAACACACTGCAATCATCATCTTTCTACAGACTGTTGTTTATCACCATCACTGTGACCACACTGCAATCGCCATCTTTCTACAGACTGTTGTTTATCACCATCACTATGACCACACTGCAATCATCATCTTTCTACAGACTGTTGTTTATCACGATCACTGTGACCACACTGCAATCGCCATCTTTCTACAGACTTTGTTTATCACCATCACTGTGACCACACCGCAATCGTCATCTTTCTACAGACTTGTTTATCACCATCACTGTGACCACACTGCAATAGTCATCTTTCTACATTCTGTTGTTTATCACCATCACTGTGACCACACTGCAATAGTCATCATTCTACAGACTTGTTTATCACCATCACTGTGACCACACTGCAATAGTCATCTTTCTACAGACTGTTGTTTATCACCATCACTGTGACCACACTGCAATCGTCATCTTTCTACAGACTGTTGTTTATCACCATCACTGTAACCACACTGCAATCGCCATCTTTCTACAGACTGTTGTTTATCACCATTACTGTGAACACACTGCAATCTTCATCTTTCTACAGACTGTTGTTTATCACCATCACTGTGACCACACTGCTATCGCCATCTTCTACAGACTGTTGTTTATCACCATCACTGAGACCACACTGCAATCGCCATCTTTCTACAGACTTGTTTATCACCATCACTGTGACCACACTGCAATCGTTATCTATCTACAGAATGTTGTTTATCACCATCACTGTGAAAACACTGCAATCGCCATCTTTCTATAGACTTGTTTATCACCATCACTGTGACGACACTGCAATCGCCATCTTTCTACAGACTTGTTTATCCCCATCACTGTGACCACATTGCAATCGGCATTTTTCTACAGATGTTGTTTATCACTATCACTGTGACCACACTGCAATCGCCATCTTTATACAGACTTGTTTATCACCACCACTGTGACCACACTGCAATCGCCATCTCTCTACAGACTGTTGTTTATCACCATCACTGTGACCACACTGCAAAGGTCATCTTTCTACATACTTGTTTATCACCATCACTGTGACCACACTGCAATCGCCATCTTTGTACAGACTTGTTTATCACCATCACTGTGACCACACTGCAATCGCCATATTTCTACAGACTGTTTTTTATCACCATCATTGTGACCACACTTCAATCGCCATCTTTCATCAGACTGTTGTTTATCACCATCACTGTGACCACACTGCAATCGTCATCTTTCTACAGACTTGTTTATCACCATCACTGTGACCACACTGCAATCGTCATCTTTCTACATTCTATTGTTTATCACCATCACTGTGACGACACTGCAATCGTCATCTTTCTACAGACTGTTGTTTATCACCATCACTGTGACCACACTGCAATAGTCATCTTTCTACAGACTGTTGTTTATCACCATCACTGTGACCACACTGCAATCGTCATCTTTCTACATACTTGTTTATCACCATCACTGTGACCACACTGCAATCGTCATCTTTCTACAGACTTGTTTATCACCATCACTGTGACCACACTGCAATCGTCATCTTTCTACATTCTATTGTTTATCACCATCACTGTGACCACACTGCAATCGTCATCTTTCTACAGACTTGTTTATCACCATCACTGTGACCACACTGCAATCGTCATCTTTCTACATTATATTGTTTATCACCATCACTGTGACCACACTGCAATCGTCATCTTTCTACAGACTGTTGTTTATCACCATCACTGTGACCACACTGCAATCTTCATCTTTCTACAGACTTGTTTATCACCATCACTGTGACCACACTGCAATCATCATCTTTCTACAGACTGTTGTTTATCACCATCACTGTGACCACACTGCAATAGTCATCTTTCTACAGACTGTTGTTTATCACCATCACTGTGACGACACTGCAATCGTCATCTTTCTACAGACTGTTGTTTATCACCATCACTGTGACCACACTGCAATAGTCATCTTTCTACAGACTGTTGTTTATCCCCATCACTGTGACCACACTGCAATCGTCACCTCTCTACAGACTTGTTTATCACCATCACTGTGACCACTCTGCAATAGTCATCTTTCTACAGACTTGTTTATCACCATCACTGTGACCACACCGCAATAGTTATCTTTCTACAGACTGTTGTTTATCACCATCAATGTGACCACACTGCATTCGTCATCTTTCTACAGACTTGTTTATCACCATCACTGTGACCACACTGCAATAGTCATCTTTCTACAGACTTGTTTATCACCATCACTGTGACCACACTGCAATCGTCATCTTTCTACAGACTGTTGTTTATCACCATCACTGTGACCACACTGCAATAGTCATCTTTCTACAGACTGTTTTTTATCACCATCACTGTGACCACACTGCAATAGTCAGCTTTCTACAGACTGTTGTTTATCACCATCATTGTTACCACACTGCAATCGTCATCTTTCTACAGAGTTGTTTATCACCATCACTGTGACCACACTGCAATCGCCATCTTTCTACAGACTGTTGTTTATGACCATCACTGTGACCACTCTGCAATCGCCATCTTTCTACAGACTGTTGTTTATCACCATCACTGTGACCACACTGCAATCGTCATCTTTCTACAGACTGTTGTTTATCACCATCACTGTGACCACACTGCAATCGCGATCTTCTATCGACTGTTGTTATCACCATCACTGAGATCACACTGCAATCACCATCTTTCTACAGACTTCTTTATCACCATCACTGAGACCACACTGCGATCGCCATCTTTCTACAGACTTGTTTATCACCATCACTGTGACCACACTGCAATCGTTATCTATCTACAGAATGTTGTTTATCACCATCTCTGTGACCACACTGCAATCGCCATCTTTCTACAGACTGTTGTTTATCACCATCACTGTGACCACACTGCAATCTCCATCTTTCTATAGACTTGTTTATCACCATCACTGTGACGACACTGCAATCGCCATCTTTCTACAGACTTGTTTATCACCATCACTATAACCACACTGCAATAGTCATCTTTCTACAGACTTGTTTATCACCATCACTGTGACCACACTGCAATCGTTATCTATCTACAGAATGTTGTTTATCACCATCACTGTGAAAACACTGCAATCGCCATCTTTCTATAGACTTGTTTATCACCATCACTGTGACGACACTGCAATCGCCATCTTTCTACAGACTTGTTTATCCCCATCACTGTGACCACATTGCAATCGGCATTTTTCTACAGATGTTGTTTATCACTATCACTGTGACCACACTGCAATCGCCATCTTTCTACAGACTTGTTTATCACCACCACTGTGACCACACTGCAATCGCCATCTCTCTACAGACTGTTGTTTATCACCATCACTGTGACCACACTGCAATCGTCATCCTTCTACAGACTGTTGTTTATCACCATCACTGTGACCACACTGCAAAGGTCATCTTTCTACATACTTGTTTATCACCATCACTGTGACCACACTGCAATCGCCATCTTTGTACAGACTTGTTTATCACCATCACTGTGACCACACTGCAATCGCCATATTTCTACAGACTGTTTTTTATCACCATCATTGTGACCACACTTCAATCGCCATCTTTCATCAGACTGTTGTTTATCACCATCACTGTGACCACACTGCAATCGTCATCTTTCTACAGACTTGTTTATCACCATCACTGTGACCACACTGCAATCGTCATCTTTCTACATTCTATTGTTTATCACCATCACTGTGACGACACTGCAATCGTCATCTTTCTACAGACTGTTGTTTATCACCATCACTGTGACCACACTGCAATAGTCATCTTTCTACAGACTGTTGTTTATCTTCATCACTGTGACCACACTGCAATCGTCATCTTTCTACATACTTGTTTATCACCATCACTGTGACCACACTGCAATCGTCATCTTTCTACAGACTTGTTTATCACCATCACTGTGACCACACTGCAATCGTCATCTTTCTACATTATATTGTTTATCACCATCACTGTGACCACACTGCAATCGTCATCTTTCTACAGACTGTTGTTTATCACCATCACTGTGACCACACTGCAATCGTCATCTTTCTACATTCTATTGTTTATCACCATCACTGTGACCACACTGCAATCGTCATCTTTCTACAGACTTGTTTATCACCATCACTGTGACCACACTGCAATCGTCATCTTTCTACATTATATTGTTTATCACCATCACTGTGACCACACTGCAATCGTCATCTTTCTACAGACTGTTGTTTATCACCATCACTGTGACCACACTGCAATCTTCATCTTTCTACAGACTTGTTTATCACCATCACTGTGACCACACTGCAATCATCATCTTTCTACAGACTGTTGTTTATCACCATCACTGTGACCACACTGCAATAGTCATCTTTCTACAGACTGTTGTTTATCACCATCACTGTGACGACACTGCAATCGTCATCTTTCTACAGACTGTTGTTTATCACCATCACTGTGACCACACTGCAATAGTCATCTTTCTACAGACTGTTGTTTATCCCCATCACTGTGACCACACTGCAATCGTCACCTCTCTACAGACTTGTTTATCACCATCACTGTGACCACTCTGCAATAGTCATCTTTCTACAGACTTGTTTATCACCATCACTGTGACCACACCGCAATAGTTATCTTTCTACAGACTGTTGTTTATCACCATCAATGTGACCACACTGCATTCGTCATCTTTCTACAGACTTGTTTATCACCATCACTGTGACCACACTGCAATAGTCATCTTTCTACAGACTTGTTTATCACCATCACTGTGACCACACTGCAATCGTCACCTTTCTACAGACTGTTGTTTATCACCATCACTGTGACCACACTGCAATAGTCATCTTTCTACAGACTGTTTTTTATCACCATCACTGTGACCACACTGCAATAGTCAGCTTTCTACAGACTGTTGTTTATCACCATCATTGTGACCACACTGCAATCGTCATCTTTCTACAGAGTTGTTTATCACCATCACTGTGACCACACTGCAATCGCCATCTTTCTACAGACTGTTGTTTATGACCATCACTGTGACCACTCTGCAATCGCCATCTTTCTACAGACTGTTGTTTATCACCATCACTGTGACCACACTGCAATCGTCATCTTTCTACAGACTGTTGTTTATCACCATCACTGTGACCACACTGCAATCGCGATCTTCTATCGACTGTTGTTATCACCATCACTGAGATCACACTGCAATCACCATCTTCCTACAGACTTCTTTATCACCATCACTGAGACCACACTGCGATCGCCATCTTTCTACAGACTTGTTTATCACCATCACTGTGACCACACTGCAATCGTTATCTATCTACAGAATGTTGTTTATCACCATCTCTGTGACCACACTGCAATCGCCATCTTTCTACAGACTGTTGTTTATCACCATCACTGTGACCACACTGCAATCTCCATCTTTCTATAGACTTGTTTATCACCATCACTGTGACGACACTGCAATCGCCATCTTTCTACAGACTTGTTTATCACCATCACTATAACCACACTGCAATAGTCATCTTTCTACAGACTTGTTTATCACCATCACTGTGACCACACAGCAATAGTTATCTTTCTACATTCTGTTGTTTATCACCATCACTGTGACCACACTGCAATCGCCATCTTTCTACAGACTGTTGTTTATCACCATCAATGTGACCACACTGCAATCGTCATCTTTCTACAGACTTGTTTATCAGCATCACTGTGACCACACTGCAATCATCATCTTTCTACAGACTGTTGTTTATCACCATCACTGTGACCACACTGCAATAGTCATCTTTCTACAGACTTTTGTTTATCACCATCACTGTGACGACACTGCAATAGTCAGCTTTCTACAGACTGTTGTTTATCACCATCACTGTGACCACACTGCAATCGCCATCTTTCTACAGACTGTTGTTATCACCATCACTGTGACCACACTGCAATAGTCGTCTTTCTACAGACTGTTGTTTATCACCATCACTGTGACAACACTGGAATCGTCATCTTTCTACAGACTGTTGTTTATCACCATCACTGTGACCACACTGCAATAGTCATCTTTCTACAGACTGTTGTTTATCCCCATCACTGTGACCACACTGCAATCGTCACCTTTCTATAGACTTGTTTATCACCATCACTGTGACGACACTGCAATCGCCATCTTTCTACAGACTTGTTTATCACCATCACTATAACCACACTGCAATAGTCATCTTTCTACAGACTTGTTTATCACCATCACTGTGACCACACAGCAATAGTTATCTTTCTACATTCTGTTGTTTATCACCATCACTGTGACCACACTGCAATCGCCATCTTTCTACAGACTGTTGTTTATCACCATCAATGTGACCACACTGCAATCGTCATCTTTCTACAGACTTGTTTATCACCATCTCTGTGACCACACTGCAATCTTCATCTTTATACAGACTGTTGTTTATCACCATCACTATGACCAAACTGCAATCGTCATCTTTCTACAGACATGTTTATCACCATCACTGTCACCACACTGCAATCGTCATCTTTCTACAGACTGTTGTTTATCACCATCACTGTGACCACACTGCAATAGTCATCTTTCTACAGACTGTTTTTTATCACCATCACTGTGACGACACTGCAATAGTCAGCTTTCTACAGACTGTTGTTTATCACCATCACTGTGACCACACTGCAATCGTCATCTTTCTACAGACTGTTGTTTATCACCATCACTGTGACCACACTGCAATCGTCATCTTTCTACAGACTGTTGTTTATCCCCATCACTGTGACCACACTGCAATCGTCACCTTTCTACAGACTTGTTTATCACCATCACTGTGACCACTCTGCAATAGTCATCTTTCTACAGACTTGTTTATCACCATCACTGTGACCACACAGCAATAGTTATCTTTCTACAGACTGTTGTTTATCACCATCAATGTGACCACACTGCAATTGTCATCTTTCTACAGACTTGTTTATCACCATCACTGTGACCACACTGCAATAGTCATCTTTCTACAGACTTGTTTATGACCATCACTGTGACCACACTGCAATCGCCATCTTTCTACAGACTTGTTTATCACCATAACTGTGGCCACACTGCAATAGTCATCTTTATACATTCTGTTGTTTATCACCATCATTGTGACTACACTGCAATCGCCATCTTTCTACAGACTGTTGTTTATCACCATCACTATGAACACACTGCAATCATCATCTTTCTACAGACTGTTGTTTATCAGCATCACTGTGACCACACTGCAATCGCACTCTTTCTACAGACTGTTGTTTGTCACCATCACTATGACCACACTGCAATCATCATCTTTCTACAGACTGTTGTTTATCACGATCACTGTGACCACACTGCAATCGCCATCTTTCTACAGACTTTATTTATCACCATCACTGTGACCACACTGCAATCGTCATCTTTCTACAGACTTGTTTATCACCATCACTGTGACCACACTGCAATCGCCATCTTTCTACAGACTGTTTTTTATCACCATCATTGTGACCACACTGCAATCGCCATCTTTCATCAGACTGTTGTTTATCACCATCATTGTGACCAAACTGCAATCGCCATCTTTCATCAGACTGTTGTTTATCACCATCACTGTGACCACACTGCAATAGTCATCTTTTTACAGACTGTTGTTTATCACCATCACTGTGACCACACTGCAATCGTCATCTTTCTACAGACTGTTGTTTATCACCATCACTGTGACCACACTGCAATAGTCATCTTTCTACAGACTTGTTTATCACCATCACTGTGACCACACTGCAATAGTCATCTTTCGTTAGACTGTTGTTTATCACCATCACTGTGACCACACTGCAAACGTCATCATTCTACAGACTGTTGTTTATCACCATCACTGTGACCACACAGCAATCGTCATATTTCTACAGACTGTTGTTTATCACCATCACTGTGACCACACTGCAATCATCATCTTTCTACAGACTTGTTTATCACCATCACTGTGACCACACTGCAATCGTCATCTTTCTACAGACTGTTGTTTATCACCATCACTGTGACCACACTGCAATAGTCATCTTTCTACAGACTGTTGTTTATCACCATCACTGTGACGACACTGCAATAGTCAGCTTTCTACAGACTGTTGTTTATCACCATCACTGTGACCACACTGCAATCGTCATCTTTCTACAGACTGTTGTTTATCCCCATCACTGTGACCACACTGCAATCGTCACCTTTCTACAGACTTGTTTATCACCATCACTGTGACCACTCTGCAATAGTCATCTTTCTACAGACTTGTTTATCACCATCACTGTGACCACACAGCAATAGTTATCTTTCTACAGACTGTTGTTTATCACCATCAATGTGACCACACTGCAATCGTCATCCTTCTACAGACTGTTGTTTATCACCATCACTGTGACCACACTGCAATCGTCATCTTTCTACAGACTTGTTTATCATCATCACTGTGACCACACTGCAATCGTCATCTTTCTACAGACTTGTTTATCACCATCACTGTGACCACACTGCAAAAGTCATCTTTCTACAGACTTGTTTATCACTATCACTGTGACCACACTGCAAAGGTCATCTTTCTACATACTTGTTTATCACCATCACTGTGACCACACTGCAATCGCCATCTTTGTACAGACTTGTTTATCACCATCACTGTGACCACACTGCAATCTCCATATTTCTACAGACTGTTTTTTATCACCATCATTGTGACCACACTGCAATCGCCATCTTTCATCAGACTGTTGTTTATCACCATCTTTGTGACCAAACTGCAATAGTCATCTTTCTACAGACTGTTGTTTATCACCATCACTGTGACCACACAGCAATCGTCATCTTTCTACAGACTGTTGTTTATCACCATCCCTGTGACCACACAGCAATCGTCATCTTTCTACAGACTGTTGTTTATCACCATCACTGTGACCACACTGCAATCGTCATCTTTCTACAGACTTGTTTATCACCATCACTGTGACCACACAGCAATAGTTATCTTTCTACATTCTGTTG
The DNA here is from genome assembly GCA_964016885.1 of Eledone cirrhosa. NCBI lineage: Eukaryota > Metazoa > Mollusca > Cephalopoda > Octopoda > Eledonidae > Eledone > Eledone cirrhosa. The sequence goes on along the minus strand of OZ024742.1, from coordinate 11,301,469 downwards.
TTTATCACCATCACTGTGACCACACTGCAATCGCCATCTTTCTACAGACTGTTGTTTATCACCATCACTGTGACCACACAGCAATCGTCATCTTTCTACAGACTGTTGTTTATCACCATCACTGTGACCACACTGCAATCGTCATCATTCTACAGACTGTTGTTTATCACCATCACTGTGACCACACAGCAATCGTCATCTTTCTACAGACTGTTGTTTATCACCATCACTGTGACCACACTGCAATCGTCATCATTCTACAGACTGTTGTTTATCACCATCACTGTGACCACACAGCAATCGTCATCTTTCTACAGACTGTTGTTTATCACCATCACTGTGACCACACTGCAATAGTCATCTTTCTACAGACTGTTGTTTATCACCATCACTGTGACCACACTGCAATCGTCATCTTTCTACAGACTTGTTTATCACCATCACTGTGACCACACAGCAATAGTTATCTTTCTACATTCTGTTGTTTATCACCATCACTGTGACCACACTGCAATCGTCATCTTTCTACAGACTAGTTTATCACCATCACTGTGACCACACTGCAATCGCCATCTTTCTACAGACTGTTGTTTATCACCATCAATGTGACCACACTGCAGTCGTCATCTTTCTACAGACTGTTGTTTATCACCATCAATGTGACCACACTGCAATCGCCATCTTTCTACAGACTAGTTTATCACCATCTCTGTGACCACACTGCAATCGTCATCTTTCTACAGACTGTTGTTTATCACCATCACTGTGACCACACTGCAATAGTCATCTTTCTACAGACTGTTGTTTATCACCATCACTGTGACGACACTGCAATAGTCAGCTTTATACAGACTGTTGTTTATCACCATCACTGTGACCACACTGCAATTGTCATCTTTCTACAGACTGTTTTTTATCACCATCACTGTGACCACACTGCAATAGTCATCTTTCTACAGACTGTTCTTTATCACCATCACTGTGACCACACTGCAATAGTCATCTTTCTACAGACTGTTGTTTATCACCATCACTGTGACCACACAGCAATCGTCATCTTTCTACAGACTGTTGTTTATCACCATCACTGTGACCACAGTGCAATCGTCATCTTTCTACAGACTAGTTTATCACCATCACTGTGACCACACTGCAATCGTCATCTTTCTACAGACTGTTGTTTATCACCATCAATGTGACCACACTGCAATCGCCATCTTTCTACAGACTGTTGTTTATCACCATCAATGTGACCACACTGTAATCGTCATCTTTCTACAGACTTGTTTATCACCATCACTGTGACCACACTGCAATCGTCATCTTTCTACATACTTGTTTATCACCATCACTGTGACCACACTGCAATCGTCATCTTTCTACAGACTGTTGTTTATCACGATCACTGTGACCACACTGCAATCGCCATCTTTCTACAGACTTTATTTATCACCATCACTGTGACCACACTGCAATCGTCATCTTTCTACAGACTTGTTTATCACCATCACTGTGACCACACTGCAATCGCCATCTTTCTACAGACTGTTTTTTATCACCATCATTGTGACCACACTGCAATCGCCATCTTTCATCAGACTGTTGTTTATCACCATCATTGTGACCAAACTGCAATCGCCATCTTTCATCAGACTGTTGTTTATCACCATCACTGTGACCACACTGCAATAGTCATCTTTTTACAGACTGTTGTTTATCACCATCACTGTGACCACACTGCAATCGTCATCTTTCTACAGACTGTTGTTTATCACCATCACTGTGACCACACTGCAATAGTCATCTTTCTACAGACTTGTTTATCACCATCACTGTGACCACACTGCAATAGTCATCTTTCGTTAGACTGTTGTTTATCACCATCACTGTGACCACACTGCAAACGTCATCATTCTACAGACTGTTGTTTATCACCATCACTGTGACCACACAGCAATCGTCATATTTCTACAGACTGTTGTTTATCACCATCACTGTGACCACACTGCAATCATCATCTTTCTACAGACTTGTTTATCACCATCACTGTGACCACACTGCAATCGTCATCTTTCTACAGACTGTTGTTTATCACCATCACTGTGACCACACTGCAATAGTCATCTTTCTACAGACTGTTGTTTATCACCATCACTGTGACGACACTGCAATAGTCAGCTTTCTACAGACTGTTGTTTATCACCATCACTGTGACCACACTGCAATCGTCATCTTTCTACAGACTGTTGTTTATCCCCATCACTGTGACCACACTGCAATCGTCACCTTTCTACAGACTTGTTTATCACCATCACTGTGACCACTCTGCAATAGTCATCTTTCTACAGACTTGTTTATCACCATCACTGTGACCACACAGCAATAGTTATCTTTCTACAGACTGTTGTTTATCACCATCAATGTGACCACACTGCAATCGTCATCCTTCTACAGACTGTTGTTTATCACCATCACTGTGACCACACTGCAATCGTCATCTTTCTACAGACTTGTTTATCATCATCACTGTGACCACACTGCAATCGTCATCTTTCTACAGACTTGTTTATCACCATCACTGTGACCACACTGCAAAAGTCATCTTTCTACAGACTTGTTTATCACTATCACTGTGACCACACTGCAAAGGTCATCTTTCTACATACTTGTTTATCACCATCACTGTGACCACACTGCAATCGCCATCTTTGTACAGACTTGTTTATCACCATCACTGTGACCACACTGCAATCTCCATATTTCTACAGACTGTTTTTTATCACCATCATTGTGACCACACTGCAATCGCCATCTTTCATCAGACTGTTGTTTATCACCATCTTTGTGACCAAACTGCAATAGTCATCTTTCTACAGACTGTTGTTTATCACCATCACTGTGACCACACAGCAATCGTCATCTTTCTACAGACTGTTGTTTATCACCATCCCTGTGACCACACAGCAATCGTCATCTTTCTACAGACTGTTGTTTATCACCATCACTGTGACCACACTGCAATCGTCATCTTTCTACAGACTTGTTTATCACCATCACTGTGACCACACAGCAATAGTTATCTTTCTACATTCTGTTGTTTATCACCATCACTGTGACCACACTGCAATCGCCATCTTTCTACAGACTGTTGTTTATCACCATCACTGTGACCACACAGCAATCGTCATCTTTCTACAGACTGTTGTTTATCACCATCACTGTGACCACACTGCAATCGTCATCATTCTACAGACTGTTGTTTATCACCATCACTGTGACCACACAGCAATCGTCATCTTTCTACAGACTGTTGTTTATCACCATCACTGTGACCACACTGCAATCGTCATCATTCTACAGACTGTTGTTTATCACCATCACTGTGACCACACAGCAATCGTCATCTTTCTACAGACTGTTGTTTATCACCATCACTGTGACCACACTGCAATAGTCATCTTTCTACAGACTGTTGTTTATCACCATCACTGTGACCACACTGCAATCGTCATCTTTCTACAGACTTGTTTATCACCATCACTGTGACCACACAGCAATAGTTATCTTTCTACATTCTGTTGTTTATCACCATCACTGTGACCACACTGCAATCGTCATCTTTCTACAGACTAGTTTATCACCATCACTGTGACCACACTGCAATCGCCATCTTTCTACAGACTGTTGTTTATCACCATCAATGTGACCACACTGCAGTCGTCATCTTTCTACAGACTGTTCTTTATCACCATCAATGTGACCACACTGCAATCGCCATCTTTCTACAGACTAGTTTATCACCATCTCTGTGACCACACTGCAATCGTCATCTTTCTACAGACTGTTGTTTATCACCATCACTGTGACCACACTGCAATAGTCATCTTTCTACAGACTGTTGTTTATCACCATCACTGTGACGACACTGCAATAGTCAGCTTTATACAGACTGTTGTTTATCACCATCACTGTGACCACACTGCAATTGTCATCTTTCTACAGACTGTTTTTTATCACCATCACTGTGACCACACTGCAATAGTCATCTTTCTACAGACTGTTCTTTATCACCATCACTGTGACCACACTGCAATAGTCATCTTTCTACAGACTGTTGTTTATCACCATCACTGTGACCACACAGCAATCGTCATCTTTCTACAGACTGTTGTTTATCACCATCACTGTGACCACAGTGCAATCGTCATCTTTCTACAGACTAGTTTATCACCATCACTGTGACCACACTGCAATCGTCATCTTTCTACAGACTGTTGTTTATCACCATCAATGTGACCACACTGCAATCGCCATCTTTCTACAGACTGTTGTTTATCACCATCAATGTGACCACACTGTAATCGTCATCTTTCTACAGACTTGTTTATCACCATCACTGTGACCACACTGCAATCGTCATCTTTCTACATACTTGTTTATCACCATCACTGTGACCACACTGCAATCGTCATCTTTCTACAGACTTGATAATCACCATCACTGTGACCACACTGCAATCGTCATCTTTCTACAGACTTGTTTATCACCATCACTGTGACCACACTGCAATCATCATCTTTCTACAGACTGTTGTTTATCACCATCACTGTGACCACACTGCAATAGTCATCTTTCTACAGACTGTTGTTTATCACCATCACTGTGACGACACTGCAATAGTCAGCTTTCTACAGACTGTTGTTTATCACCATCACTGTGACCACACTGCAATAGTCATCTTTCTACAGACTGTTGTTTATCCCCATCACTGTGACCACACTGCAATCGTCACCTTTCTACAGACTTTGTTTATCACCATCACTGTGACCACTCTGCAATAGTCATCTTTCTACAGACTTGTTTATCACCATCACTGTGACCACACAGCAATAGTTATCTTTCTACAGACTGTTGTTTATCACCATCACTGTGACCACACTGCAATAGTTATCTTTCTACAGACTGTTGTTTATCACCATCACTGTGACCACACTGCAATAGTTATCTTTCTACAGACTGTTGTTTATCACCATCACTGTGACCACACAGCAATAGTTATCTTTCTACAGACTGTTGTTTATCACCATCACTGTGACCACACAGCAATAGTTATCTTTCTACAGACTGTTGTTTATCACCATCACTGTGACCACACTGCAATAGTTATCTTTCTACAGACTGTTGTTTATCACCATCACTGTGACCACACAGCAATAGTTATCTTTCTACAGACTGTTGTTTATCACCATCACTGTGACCACACAGCAATAGTTATCTTTCTACAGACTGTTGTTTATCACCATCACTGTGACCACACTGCAATCGTCATCTTTCTACAGACTTGTGTATCACCATCACTGTGACCACACTGCAATCTTCATCTTTCTACAGACTGTTGTTTATCACCATCACTATGACCAAACTGCAATCGTCATCTTTCTACAGACTTGTTTATCACCATCACTGTGACCACACTGCAATCATCATCTTTCTACAGACTTGTTTATCACCATCACTGTGACCACACTGCAATCGTCATCTTTCTACAGACTGTTGTTTATCACCATCACTGTGACCACACTGCAATCGTCATCTTTCTACAGACTGTTGTTTATCACCATCACTGTGACCACACTGCAATCGTCATCTTTCTACAGAGTTGTTTATCACCATCACTGTAACCACACTGCAATCGCCATCTTTCTACAGACTGTTGTTTATCACCATCACTGTGACCACACTGCAATCGTCATCTTTCTACAGACTTGTTTATCACCATCACTGTGACCACACTGCAATCGTCATCTTTCTACAGACTGTTGTTTATCACCATCACTGTGACCACACTGCAATAACCATCTTTCTACAGACTGTTGTTTATCACCATCACTGTGACCGCACTGCTATAGTCATCTTTCTACAGACTGTTGTTTATCACCATCACTGTGACCACACTGTAACATTCCTTACACACTCCCTCAACAATTCACTACTTTCCACTGCTCCTGCCAAACACTACCTACTGAGGTTTGTAACATTTCAGAGTTGATCGATGAAGGTTCGTGCAAGTCTTCCTCTACTGCATCTCTTGGTCTCCTATGAGTTGGTTCCCACAGATAGGTACATAGATAGGTAGGTAGATAGATAGGTAGATAGATAGTTAGATCATCATCATGACAACAATCTCACATTCTTGAGAAACTCCCTCAACAATTCACCATTTTTCACTGCTCCTGCCAAACACTCCCTACTGAGGTTTGTGACGTTTCACAGTTGATTGTTGAAGGTTTAAGCAAGTCTTCTTCTACTGCAACTCCTGTGGGTTGGTTCCTACAACAGTAGTTAGTGTATAATATCTTGTTTACTTCTTTAGCAATGTCCTGCTAATCGTAACGGTCGTTGAGCAAGTGATGGTATATCATATAGTTATAGTATATTACATGTGGGGTAGTATATTGTATGTGAGGCGGCAAATTGGCTGAGTGGGAGAACGTCGGATAGAATGCTTTGCGGTATTGGTTCCGGCTCTCGTCTCTCTGAGTTCAAATCCCACCGAGGTCAACCATGTATTTTATCCATTCACGGTCGATAAAATATGTACCAATCTAGTACTGCGATCGATCTTCCTCTATATCTCTATCCCTTTCCCACTTTCTCTCTCTCACTCTCTCTATCCTTCTCCGTACAAAATCTGCTGTATTCAGACCTGGAGAGATGGACTATTCCAGGTTAAAAAACTCCATATAACTATACGATGCTACTACAACTCCCTCGGGAAGTACGGGACCATACCATAGAATACCATATTTTATGAGGATCGTATATTTTATGGGGATGCTATATTTTACGAGGATGATATCATCGATTATATCTATCCCAGCACTTAATCACTATTTTATGTTATCGACCTCAGAAAAGATGATAGGAAAATAGGGCCTGAGAGGGATTTGAACTTAGAACGTAAAATAATTCCTATATAAACTTTTACTGGACTGTCTCTCCATTGTAATAATATAGTCCGACATTTTGCAATGTGAAACATTTAATGTGGCAAATAAAGATATTGTAACTGCTGCATAATGATGATGAAGATGATGATGATGGTGGTGTTGGTGGTAGTGATGGTGGTATTGGTGTTGGTGGTGGCAGTGGAAGTGGTGGAGGCGGTGGTGGTCGGGGGGGGGGTAATATGAAGACTCAGTTGGGGGTGTATGAATATATCTAGATTGTTTGTTGTGGTGGTCACAGTACAATGTACTCGTAAATATACATTGTGTTTGGGGTGGTTGTAGTAGTAGTGGTAGTGGTGGTAGTGGTGGTGGTGGTTTGGTGGTTGTAGTAGTAGTAGTAGTTGTGATGGTGGTGGTGGTGGTGGTTTGGTGGTTGTAGTAGTAGTAGTAGTAGTAGTTGTAGTGGTGGTGGTGGTGGTGGTGGTGGTGGTTTGGTGGTTGTAGTAGTAGTAGTAGTAGTAGTAGTAGTGGTGGTGGTAGTAGTTGTAGTAGTAGTCGTAGTAGTAGTAATAGTAGTAGTAATAGTAGTAGTGGTGGTGGTGGTGGTAGTAGTAGTTGTAGTACTAGTAATACTACTAGTTGTGGTGGTATTAGTAGTAGTAGATGAAATAGTGGTAGTGGTAGTAGTAGTAGTAGTAGTGGTGGTGGTGGTGGTAGTGGTAGTGGTAATAGTAGTAGTATTAATAGTAGTAGTAGTAGTACTACTGGTGGTGGTGGTGGTGGTAGTGGTAATAGTAGTAGTAATAGTAGTAATAGTAGTAGTAGTAGTAGTAGTAATGGTGGTGGTAGTAGTAGTGGTGGTGGTAGATAAAATAGTGGTAGTAGGGGTATATTTCAGGGCTGTAATGTTGAGGGGGGGGGATAAGAATAATATTTTTATAGTCTTAAAGGAAATAAAAATTGATTGTTAAAGACTTGTGTCAGGGTATTAAAGAGAACTGGTCAACAGCGGAGAGAGGCAAAAGTGAAGTATATACACACACAACATATATGTATATTTGTATATATATATGTGTGTATATATATATATGTGCCCCAGGTGAGGATCGAACTCACGACATTCAGATTTCTCCAAGCATTACTGTTGATTATGAGACTGAGGCGCTGCCTACTGCGCTACCGAGGCAACCACGAACGTTTCATTGGGAATAGACTCAGGTATTTCCTAATGTTTGTTGAGTGAGTTGGAATTTGGCCGGAGTATCGCTATTAGCTTTCTCCGAGTATGTATTTATATATATATATATGTGTGTGTGTATATATATATATATATATATATATATAGTTAAAAGAATAGAGGTGTAACACACAAGTTATTATATATTGGTAAACGGAATAGAAAATGCTGACACACCATATATATATATATATATAATATATAATATATATATATAAATTATAAAGTAAGAAGAAGTAATAGACACATATATACTTGTGAAAAAATATGTATATATATACATGTGTATGTATGCACATATATGTGCGTACCTCTCATCGGTAGAGGGTCGGACGCCATGATTTCTAGCATAGTTACGTCCCTTTACGGTCTGAGTTCAAATCCCGCCGAGGTTAACTTTGCTTTTCCTCCTTACGGAGTTGATAAAATAAAGTACCAGTAATACACTGGGGCATTGCTGGCCTTGTGCCAAAAGTAGAAACAATTATATATATAAGGTATATGCTGGGGGTTGTGTGTGTGTATATGTACATATGCACACAGACACATATACTAAAACTAATATATATGCATCTATATATGTATATCATCATCATCACCATCATCATGTATGTATATAGCGCAAGGTTAAAAATGAGAAGCAAACACGGAGAACAATACACACACAGACACACATATATATATATGGAGAGGGTGGGACCTGATTCTCTATACAGTACAGACACATAATCAGTTCGTCAACAATTTAAACCTATTCTCATGCATTTTTCATGGAATCTCAAATACTGTTAATCCTGAGAGGAGAAAACGCCCAGAAGTATACAAACATACAGACAACACATGAATGGCCTCCTGGATAGCTACGTTCATCAAGTCACACACACACACACAACGTACATATTACACAAAGGCACACAACACGAACACGTACAAGCCTACATATACATACTCACACTAACCAAACCCGCACACACGATACATAAAAACAAGTCAATATATACAAAACACTCGAACATACATTCACACAAATACATGTACTCACGTAAATACGTTTATTATATATATATATATATATATACATATAGGATGGCTGCTCCCTCGTTATCGAGTATGGCCATTGCACAATATAACATTATTAATAATCATTAATTAATTCTATCGTGCAATGCCTGTGCGTAAAGATATTTTTTAAAGTGAGGAAAGACTGTGCACTGAGCCAATCCCACTCTCTGAGCGACACTAGCTATAACCCGAAAAGAAGAAAAGATCAACATTATCAGTAACTACTGAGCCGCAGGTTTTATGTCGGAGATATCCCAGCTTCCTGAGTTGCCTTCTCCTAGAAGAATGCCCTGACAAAGGTTAGGGGTCTTTCACTCCCAGTGGTTTACCTGCGCGATCGGGTATTCAACCCGATTATTTCTATGTCCCCGCGCATATATATACATATGTACACATGTATATACATATATACATGCACACATGTATACATATGTATATACACATTTACACATTTTTTGTAAATGTATGTATGTATATATATATATATATATATATATACATACGTGAAGGCGTGTGGCTGAGTGGTTAGAGAATTGGATTCGCAATCGTAAGGTTGTGAGTTCGATTCCTGGACCAGGCGATGCGTTATGTCCTTGAGCAAGACACTTTATTTTTCACGTTGCTCCTTCTACCTGGAGTTGCGCCCGATAGATAGTATTAGCAATTGGAAAGACCAACGGAAACATTGTTCCCTCGGTCCGATTTGACGAAAGTCGATCGTTCCTTTTATATATACATACATACATACTCCCTCATTTCAAATCCCGCCGAGGTTAACTTTTCCTTTCATCCTTTCGAAGTCAATAAAAGAGTACCAGTCTGGTATTGGGGTCTATTCTTCCTCTATATCTCTTACTTACTTCCATTCTTTTACTTTCTATCGTTCCCTGAAGGAAATCTACTGTATTCAGACTTGGAGAGGGAAGGGCTCCGCAAGGTTTGAAATTCTCTAAGAAACTCCGTCATACGTCCCCTCGACGACTCCATCAGGAGTTACGGAACTATTCCATAATTTCAGACAGAGAGATACATTTTAGTTACGTTGTTGTTGCTGTTGCTGTTATTTTTGTTGTTGTTGTATTGCTTCGTGGCATATAGTTACTGCTTTTTACGTTCTGAGTTCAAATCCCACCGTGGTTAGCTTTGCTTTTCTTCCTGACGTTGTCGATGAATAATGTACCAGTATCGAACTAGGGTCGATTAATCGATTTTCCCCTCTCCAAAATGTGTTGGCCTTGTGCCTATCTCAGGAACCGTTGATGTTGTTGTTGCTGTTGTTGTCGTTGCTGTTGTCGTTGTTGTTGTTGTTATTTTTGCTGTTGTCATTGTCGTTTGTTATGTCCAAGATAACCTTGATCAAGCCGATAAATAAGCAAAAGACATTCCAGCCGTAACCCTTTCATTTTAAATATATTTAAGCCTACGTTATCTAATCTGTACACTCCTTACATATTTAACACTTTAATATTTACATTACTCAATATATACTATTGTATTTTCATGTTAAACACTTTATTTTACATGATATCAAATCTAGGAGATTTTGATATCATTTATTTTGAGAAGAATAGCTTAACATAAGTGTGAGTAGCTAGTTACAGCCGGTTTGAATAGAAACAGGTGAGAGAATTCTGGCCGGATATGGCCGGTTTAAATGCTAAAGAGTTAAGGAGTGTAGGTTATAATATTGACTCACGATACAATCCTGAAAGAGGGGTAATGTCTACATATTTTACTTTAAGAATAGTTTAATGAAATATAAAACATTCATGAATATGATATACCATAAGGGCTTCAGGTTTAGCCTGGTGGTAAGTGTGTTGGATGTACGATCAAACTTCGTACGTTTGATTCCTGGACTGTGTTATGAATTGTGTTCTTGTATACTCTTGTCTCCAGTATACTCAGCTGAGAATGTGTACAAGTGATATTTGGGGATTTAACCCTGCAATGGACAAGCGTCCTGTTCAGAGAGGATTATTGTACTCTCAGTCGCTTAATGCCCCAGAAATCTGGATAAGCACCAGCCTGGAGAGGGATTTACTTAACATTTAAGGTATACTTTACATAACCCTGTGATGGACTGGTATCCTGTTCAGGGGAAGCCTTGTACTGTTAGTCGCTTCACGCCACAGAAACTGGTATAAGTACTGGCCTGATGAACCTGCGGGCTAGAGACAGACTTTAGACTTTTAAATTAACTTTTCACTCCCAAATCATCAAATTTTAAGTGTGCTCCGTTTTAATATATTTTAGAAAATGACTTTGAGGGTGGGGTTACTGATTTATTAAAATTGGTTGTGATGTAAAAAGTCGTGGAATCGATGGCGTAGAGTAATATTTCTCAACCGGTGTTCCCCGGAGACTTAAGGTTCCGCTAGAGGTCGCTAGGGCTTCCGCGAGAAACAGTGATAAATAAACTAATGCATTTAGATATTAATAATTTGTTCTACTTTTGGCACAAGGCCAGCAAATATCCTAGTATATTACTGGTACTTTTTTATCGACCCCGTAAGGATAAAAGACAAAGTTAACCTCGGAGGGATTTGTGCTCAGACCATAAAGGGCGTAAATCTATTCGTCAAAGCATAGCGTCCGATGCTCTACCGATACTGCCAATCCACCGCCCTTATAATAATTGTTTCTACTTTTTGACACAAGGCCAGCAATTATCCCAGCGCATTACTGGTACTTTATGTTATCGACCCCGTAAGGATGAAAGGCAAAGTTAACCTCGGCGGGACTTGAACTCAGAATGGCAAGGGCCGTAACTCTATGCGTCAAAGTATGGTGTCCGACCCTCTACCGATACTGCCAAGTTTACGCAGAGGTTCCCTGAGACATGAAAACTATTTCCAGGGTTCCACAATGGTAAAAAGGTTTAGAAACACTGGTGTACAGGCTGAGTCATTGACTTACATCGTGTCGTTGTTGTTGTTGTTGTTTATCTTGACAATAGCACTGATCAGACATCCTATGTTTGTAGGTATTCCAGGAGTGACTAATACGTTGGTTTTCTGTGAGCAAGGAATCACATTATCAAAGATGTCTTTTTCTAAGACGGTAGGATATGATTTGAGGGAGATTTGACTGCTAATTTTAACATGTCGAGCGACAAGGTTGAGTTTCCCTAACAACTGAATAACATATATAGGTAGGATGAATGGTATAGTCTTAGAGCGGCTGATTCATCATAGATGTTCAATAATATATTTGAAACCAATTTTCAGTAATTTCAGTCACGTTTGCCCTCGGGAAAGGTTTTGGTCACACGACTTTTCATTTCAAAATCATATGGTTTCAAGCAAATATGTATGTATGTACGCAATGTATGTATGTATGCAGGCATGTATATCTGTATGTGCGTGAGTATGTGTGTGGGTATGTATGTATGTATGAATGAATGTATGTATGTACACTTTGGCAATGTACGTATATGTGTGTTTTATGTATATATGCTCATATATACTGTTAAAAAGTTCATAAGCTGACCAAGATACTCTCATGGAATGACCAAATGAGGTTAATTTTCAACATAGTCCTTGGAAATAAACAATGCAATTATTAATTAGAAGAGTTGAAATTAAAGCATGCAAGATTTCACAGCTCTAGCATCAATCCCTCATAGTCAACCTACCTTCGTAGTTCTGAGGAAGATTCAGTGAGACCCAATATACCACAAATCTGACAATTTTGAATACAAGAAGGACTCATTTCTCTTAGTTGAATTGACTGAAGGAACGTAAAATAAAGTGTCTTGCTCAAGAACACAAAACACACCTGGCACTCGCAACCTTACAATCCTGACTTAATATAACCATTCAGCCACCCAGTTTAACAAATAAAGATTAAGGCAAGTAATACAATCAACCATCTCCTTAATTACCACCAACAATAGCTCTACGTAATTATATATACACAATATATATATATATATATATATATATATTGTTATACTTTGGGAGGGTCATGTTGCCAATAAGAAACACACGCACCAGTTGCTTTCACTTCAATTTATTATAATAAATTTATAAATTTCCGGTTGGTTGGTTGGTTCCATAATCAGATGGTTGTTTATATATTGTCAAAGTTCTTTCGTCACACATTCTGTGACCTCTTCAGTGACTGGGGATTCTTTTCTTTGTTTTTGTGCCTCTCCTTTGTTCTGCCCTACGCCATTTTGTTTATATATAACGAAGGAAATGTGGTAAGGAACCAGGTGGACCATAACGCACCAAAGTACTCAATACTTATGGTAGTAGAGTGGGTAATAGGAACGAGTAGGACCCTGACGGCTGAGATCAAGCCGTTTCGACGGCTAATTCTGGACCAATTAGCCGTCGAAACGGCTTGAGCTCAGCCGTCGGGGTCCTACTCGTTCCTATATATATATATATATATATAATAAACAATACAATATAATTACCTCATTACCAGAGGTTTCCCGAATAAGACAAATACAAGAAACGTCCTCATTCGTTCGTCAGACAAGGCAATTTAAAACATAGTGAAATATTTGAAAAATCTCTTCAAGAAAGGCAAAAGTTTAACGGGCAAAAGAAATATATAAATAAAAGTAATGCAAGAGATATATAAAAATAAAATAAGGAAATATAATAAGGGTATGTGTATAAATGTGTGTATATGCACCTACAAATGTACATATGTGTGTATGTACAAATGCATGTGTATAATGAAAAAATGTGTGCGTAAGTACATACATGAGGGCAAGCATATCAGTGTATGTGTGACCTCAACTACGTATATAATATATGTTGAAAAAAGAAATTGTAAGATAATAGAGTTAGCGTACATACAGACTCAGGGACTAAGGATTGAAATATATACACATACAAGGATGAAAGGACGCGTATAAACATACACACACGCGCAACCACATACATTTATGAGATATATACAGGGAAGGGAGTGTATCAGTCAAAGCAGTGTCAGGCTGAAGGTCGATACTGATATAAAAATATAAAATATGAAAATGAAATAATATATAAGAATAAAAAAATTAAATCAAAGAGAAAGTAAGAGGGGTGGGGGTTATCAATTATAAAGTAACATTAGAAAAAAATAAATAAAAAGTAGAAAAAATACAGAGGTTCGTACGCATATATATATATATATATATATATATATATATATATATATATACGTACAGACAAAAGCACATTCATGCGTACATACATACAAAAGCGCGCATACATACACACGATACACATATATATACATACATGTACATCTAATCACACGCACGCAACCATATATATATATAAGTATGTAAAAAACATAGATATAAAAACACACATACACACACACATATACACATATACAAACACGTATACACACATAAGCACACTTACATGCATACATACAATATAAAAACCAGCCGTATGAATAAATGGGTACAAATTATACGCAAGTAAACATACATAAAAGCGGCTGAGGGACAACAGAATATATCTGGAGTTGAAAACACAAGTGACATTTGATATCAGGTAGTGAAAGAAAAGGGGGAAGTAAAATATGTAAAATTGTGAAGATATAAAGTAAGTGAATCAAAAAGCACGGGGGTGGGTGTCACTAGTGGATGTGAAGTAAAAATAAAGTTAAAAATAAAAATAAAAGTAAATCAGAAAGAGAAGTCTGTAAAGAAGGTAAGTTAAGGAAAGTGAAGAACAAGAGTTTATGGAGGATAAGTATCTGAAAGTGAGTTAAGTTTATATGAGCTGGAAATCAAGTGTGATTTCATATGTGGGCAACTGGTCTTTCAAATCCCATATTCTGCTAGCCAGAGCTGTTGTAAATCTTTTTTCAGGATGTCGCAAAGATGCGACATGTGAGTAATAACGCGTTTTGAATTTGTCTTGTCATACCCACATATCGTTCGCTGGTGGCTGGTAGGTTGTTGCTGGTGGTTGTCACTTTAGCCGCATAAACAATGGCTTTGGTGTTGCATTTACCTTGTAATGGGCATTCACTTTTGACTCTACAGGAGCAATTTTGATGTTCTCTGGGTATTTTCTTATTGAGGATATAAGATTTAATAGGGGGACCGCAGGAGTAGCTTATTTTGACACAGTTTCTATTGAAGATCTTATAGTATCTATGTGTTCTAGGGAAATGTTTATCTAAAAGCTTTAGGAATGTTTTGCCTACATTAGTTTTAACTGCTAAAGAGTAGGGGGTGTGAACCAGATTATTTTTCTTTTCCTATTATTATGTTTAAAGGAGTTAGTATTGTTGGGTATGTACTTAATCGGTTCGCTAAATCCGCTATTTTGAACGGCTCTATTATAGTAGGTGGAGGCCTCATTGAAAATAGCTTCTGAGGAAGAGAGGGTGGAGATCCTACGGCTAATATTAGGGATAAGGTTTTTAAAAACTATAGGAGGATGGCAAGAGCCTTTATTTATATATTTTAAATTTTCATTAGGTTTATTTTACGGTTTATAAGAAGCAGTAGGCAGATCTAGGTTTATATATAGAAAATTAACATTAGAAAGTTTAGTGTCAATAGTAATTTTAAGATTAAAACTAGCGAAGGTTTTTATTAAGTCTTTCCTGAATCTATCTAAGTTATGGCCTATAGTGGTATGGGAAAGTATTAGATCATCGACGCGATAAATCCCAAATGTATGGTTAGGGAATTTCTCTAAATTACACACGTCAGCACTGTAAAAAGAACCCATTGAAACATCGAATGGGTTCTCTGGATTAGATTGTTTTACCCAAGTGTCATTATTAGTAAACAGTAAAGTGTTTCTAGCATGCAAAATGACATTCTCTTCAATATCAGAAATATTGATAAACTTTCTAGCGAAATTTAATGCTTTCGTTAAAAGAGGGTGAGTAATAGACGGGTAGAAGTCTACAATGTCAAATTGGGTGAATCTAGAACTATTTTTATCTTTAATATTATTAAACCAATGTACTACGGAAGAGCTATTTATCCATTGGAGTAATTCAGACTTACTTCTAATATGTTTGTTTATATTATTTAATATATTTTTTGCTAGCAAGGCCGATTTCAATCTTAGCAGGGTTGATTAATCTACAACGAGGACGATTAATAAAATCAGGTTTGTGATCTTTGAGGGTGATATAGGCATTACGTTTAGCAAGTTTTTCTGTTCTATTGTCTATTTAAAAAAAAACTAGCTAATTCTTTAGCTACCTTATTAATAGTATTATAGGTGTTTATATTAGCTATTTGGTATTTAGAGGTGATGTTATCTGTTAAGAGTTGGTCATGTAAGTTATTATTAACTTCGTATAAGTTTTTAGTTTTATCAGAGAAAATGAACTTATTTTTAGAAGATTTGAATTTTGAAATATCGTTTCGTTAGAGAGTTTAGATTGAAAAGGGTTAGAGTACTTACAGAATTTGATTTGGTTGATTAAATTAACTAAGTATATATACACACACACACACACACACACACACACACACACACATATATATATATATATATATATATCCCCACTCTCAAGCGTGAACCAAATAGTAACACTTTGTACTGCACTCTTCGCTTTGTTTTTGTTTTTACCTATAATATATACTGGGAGTGAAGGACCCCTATCTCTTGTCAGGGCATTCTTCGAGGAGAAGGCAACTCTGGAAACTAGGATTACTCCGACATAAAACCTGCGGCTCAGTAGTTACCGATGATGTTGATCTTTTCTTCTTTTTGGGTTATAGCTACTGTCGCTTAGAGAGTGGGATTGGCTCAGTCTTTTCTCACTTTAAAAAATATCTTCACGCACGGGCATTGCACGATAGAATTAATAAATAATTATTAATAATGTTATATTCTGCAATGGCCATACTCGATAACGAGGGGGCATCCATCATCATCATATATATATATATCATAGTTTTACAGAAATCCTATAAACTTCGCATTAACTTGCTAAAAAGTCATTTATTATTACTTAATAGATATTTGACATTTTTCACATGATCGTAACAAAGATAAATGCTGTCGGTGAATATATATATATATATATATATATATATATATATATATATATAAGGAAAAAAGATGAAATTGAAAATGCAACTGGAGTCTATATTTATATATATTATAATGTACATCAAATACCATCACTGAAATATGGTTTAAACATAAATTTCATCAGCAAGCGAGGATTTATTCCTTCATTTTTTTCTGATTGATATCTGGAGAAACGTCTTGTTTATTAATTAATAGATTAACATTTAGTTGCTGAAGAATTAATGAAGCAATTTATATCTATTTATTATTATTACTATTATCAGTTGTTAGAATTAGTATTATTATTATCGGATATTAAGACTGTAAATCATAGGAGATGTAAGCTGAAAGTTATGTTTTAGCTAAGACCTATTATGTGAAGTGTTTCCCAACATAGTCTTTGGTATATATTTCTACATCGACAGTCTTAATCTCTCTGTCATATTTCTACTTTACATAACAGAAATCTATCCTAAGTTAGGATGATAAACGCTTTTTAACGGACTGCTACAATTTAAAGAAATTACTTCCTCTTATATAATACACTGTTTAAAATAATAAAGGACCTCAGTCTATTTCGACGATGTGTTTCAGATTTTAGATCAAATGAACACCCAATTAATTAATTAATATATAAATGGCTGAGTATTCCTAAGACACATGTAGGATTAATGTAATTCTTGGTCCGGATCTAGTCTTGACATTTGTATTTGTGATAGAAGCCCCCAGATGGAAGTTCTGTCTACCCAAACTTTTGCTTCCCAAACAATAGGAGGCGGGATAAGCGGGAGTGGGGACTGGAAAATCCGTAATTTTTCCAGGTTGTCTCCGTTGATATTTTTTAAAATTCAGAAATAGTCGTTTAGTTTACACATTGAGACCTCAATTCATTTTATTTTATAACATATGGGATTTCTAGAAAAGAATTCCAGAAAAATTAATAAGGGGCGTGGTGGGGGCGATTATTAGAGACTCGAGAGTACAAAGTTCGAATTGACCTTTTGCCATTGTAAAGATTATTAACCAAGATCGAA
>OZ024742.1:11195680-11278180 GCA_964016885.1 Eledone cirrhosa | reverse complement strand
TATACTGCATGTACAGTATATATACAGGATGTACAGTATATATATACAGCATGTACAGTCTATATACAGCATGTACAGTATATATATACAGCATGTACATTATATATACAGCATGTACAGTATATATACACTATGTACATTATATACAAAACATGTACATTATATGTATACAGCATGTTCAGTATATATACAGCATATACAGTATATATATACAGCATGTACAGTATATATATACAGCATGTACAGTATATATACAGCATGTACATTATATATACATCATGTAAAGTATATATATACAGCATGTACATTATATATACATCATGTAAAGTATATATAGAGCATGTACATTATATATACAGCATGTACAGTATATATACACAATGTATATTATAAATACAGCATGTACATTATATATATAGCATGTACAGTATATATACATCATGTGCATTATATAGATACAGCATGTACATTATATATACAGCATGTACATTATATATACAGCATGTACAGTTATATACACTATGTACAGTATATATACAGCATGTACATTATATGTACAGCATGTACATTATATATACACCATCTACAGTATATATACACTATGTAGAGTATATATACAGCATGTACATTATATATATACGGCATGTATTGTATATATACAGCATGTACAGTGTATATATATATACATCATGTACAGTATATATAGAGCATATACATTATATATACAGGATGTACAGTATATATACAGCATGTACATTATATATACAGCAAGTACATTATATATACAGCATGTACAGTATATATACAGCATGTACAGTATATATACAGCATGTACATTATATATACATCATGTACAGTATATATAATGCATGTACAGTATATATACAGCATGTACATTATATATATACAGCATGTACAGTATATATACACAATGTACAGTATATATACATCATGTACAGTATATATACAGCATCTACATTATATATATTCATCATGTAGAGTATATATACACTATGTACAGTATATATACATCATGTAGAATATACATACAGCATGTACTGTATATATACAGCATGTACAGTATATATACAGCATTAAAGTATATATACACAACGTACATTACATATACGGCATGTACAGTATATATACAGCATATACAGTATATATACACCATGTAAATTATATATACACCATGTAAATCATATATACACCATGTAAATTATATATACAGCATGTACATTATATATACACCATGTACATTATATGTATGCAGCATGTACAGTATATATACAGCATGCTCAGCATATATACAGTATGTACAGTATATATACAGCATGTACAGAATATATACACCATGTACAGTATATATACACTATGTACATTATATATACAGCATGTACATTATATATACAGCATGTACAGTATATATACACCATTTACAGTATATATACACCATGTACAGTATATATACACCATGTACATTATATATACAGCATGTACAGTATATATACCGCATGTACAGTATATATACATCATGTACTGTATATATATACAGCATGTACAGTATATATACAGCATGTACAGTATATATACAGCATGTACAGTATATATACAGCATGTACAATATATATATGATGTGCATTATATATATACACCATGTACAGTATATATACAACATGTACATAATATATACAGCATGTACTGTATATGTACAGCATATACAGTATATATACACTATGTACAGTATATATTATACAGCATGTATAGTATATATACAGCATATACAGTATATATACAGGATGTACAGTATATATATACAGCATGTACAGTCTATATACAGCATGAACAGTATATATACAGCATGTACAGTATATATACACTATGTACAGTATATATACACCATGTACATTATATATACAGCATGTACTGTATATATATATACAGCATGTACAGTATATATATATACAGCATGTACAGTATATATATATACAGCATGTACAGTATATATACAGCATGTACATAATATATACACTACGTACAGTATATATACAGCATGTAAAGTATATATACAGCATGTACAGTATATATACAGCATGTACATAATATATACACTATTTACAGTTTTTATACAGCATGTAAAGTATATATACAGCATGTACAGTATATATACAGCATGTACAGTATATATACAGTATGTACAGTATATATACAGCATGTAAAGTATATATACAGCATGTACATTATATATACAGCATGTACAGTATATATACAGCATGTACAGTAGATATACAGTATGTACAGTATATATACATCATGTACAGTAGATATACACCATGTACAGTATATATACAGCATGTACATAATATATACAGTATGTACAGTATATATATACAGCATGTACAGTATATATATATACAGCATGTACCTTATATATGTAGCATGTACAGTATATATGTAGCATGTACATTATATATACAGCATGTACATAATATATACACCATGTACAGTATATATACAGCATGTACATTATATGTATACAGCATGTACAGTATATATACAGCATGTACAGTATATATACAGTATGTACAGTATATATACAGTATGTACAGTATATATACAGCATGTACATTATATATACAGCATGTACATTATATATACAGCAAGTACAGTATATATAGAGCATATACCGTATATATATACAGCATGTACATTATATGTATACAGCATGTACAGTATATATACAGCATGTACAGTAAATATATAAAGCATGTAAAGTATATATACAGCATGTACATTATATATACAGCATGCACATTATATATACAGCATGTACAGTATATATACAGCATGTACAGTATATATAGAGCATGTACATTATATATACAGTATGTACATTTTATATATAGCATGTACATTATATATACAGCATGTACATTTTATATACAGCATGTACATTATATATACAGCATGTACAGTATATATACTGTATGTACATTATATATACAGTATGTACATTATATATACAGCATGTACATTATATATACAGCATGTACATTATATATACAGCATGTACATTATATATACCGCATGTACATTATATGTATAAAGCATGTACAGTATATATACACCATGTACAGTATATATACACCATGTACATTATATATACACCATGTACATTATATATACACCATGTACAGTATATATAGAGCATGTACATTATATATACAGTATGTACATTTTATATATAGCATGTACATTATATATACAGCATGTACATTTTATATACAGCATGTACATTATATATACAGCATGTACAGTATATATACTGTATGTACATTATATATACAGTATGTACATTATATATACAGCATGTACATTATATATACAGCATGTACATTATATATACAGCATGTAAAGTATATATACAGCATGTACATTATATATACAGCATGCACATTATATATACAGCATGTACAGTATATATACAGCATGTACAGTATATATAGAGCATGTACATTATATATACAGTATGTACATTTTTATATATAGCATGTACATTATATATACAGCATGTACATTTTATATACAGCATGTACATTATATATACAGCATGTACAGTATATATACTGTATGTACATTATATATACAGTATGTACATTATATATACAGCATGTACATTATATATACAGCATGTACATTATATATACAGCATGTACATTATATATACCGCATGTACATTATATGTATAAAGCATGTACAGTATATATACACCATGTACAGTATATATATACCATGTACATTATATATACACCATGTACATTATATATACACCATGTACAGTATATATACAGCATGTACACTATATATACGCCATGTACAGTATATATACAGTATGTACATTATATATACAGCATGTACAGTATATATACAGCATGTACAGTATATATATAGCATGTACAGTATATATACACCATGTACATTATATATACACCATGTACAGTATATATACAGCATGTACAGTATATATACAGCATGTACAGTAAATATACACCATGTACAGTATATATACACCATGTACAGTATATATACAGCATGTACAGTATATATACAGCATATATACAGCATGTACAGTATATATACAACATGTACAGTATATATACTGAATGTAGAGTATATATACAGCATGTACATTATATATACAGTATGTACATTATATATATACAGCTTGTACAGTATATATACAGCATGTACAGTATATATACAGCATGTACATTATATAATTACACCATGTACATTATATATACAGCATGTACATTATATATACAGCATGTACATAATATATACACTATTTACAGTATATATACAGCATGTAAAGTATATATACATCATGTACAGTATATATACAGCATGTACAGTATATATACAGTATGTACAGTATATATACATCATGTACAGTAGATATACACCATGTACAGTATATATACAGCATGTACATAATATATACAGTATGTACAGTATATATATACAGCATGTACAGTATATATATATACAGCATGTACCTTATATATGTAGCATGTACAGTATATATGTAGCATGTACATTATATATACAGCATGTACATAATATATACAGCAAGTACAGTATATATACCGCATGTACATTATATGTATACAGCATATACAGTATATATATACAGCATGCACATTATATATACAGCATGTACAGTATATATACAACATGTACAGTATATATAAAGCATGTACATTATATATACAGTATGTACATTTTATATATAGCATGTACATTATATATACAGCATGTACATTTTATATACAGCATGTACATTATATATACAGCATGTACAGTATATATACTGTATGTACATTATATATACAGTATGTACATTATATATACAGCATGTACATTATATATACAGCATGTACGTTATATATACAGCATGTACATTATATATACCGCATGTACATTATATGTATAAAGCATGTACAGTATATATACACCATGTACAGTATATATACACCATGTACATTATATATACACCATGTACATTATATATACACCATGTACAGTATATATACAGCATGTACACTATATATACGCCATGTACAGTATATATACAGTATGTACATTATATATACAGCATGTACAGTATATATACAGCATGTACAGTATATATATAGCATGTACAGTATATATACACCATGTACAATATATATACACCATGTACAGTATATATACAGCATGTACAGTATATATACAGCATGTACAGTATATATACAGCATGTACAGTATATATATACAGCATGTACAGTATATATACAGCATGTACAGTATATATACAGTATGTACAGTATATATACAGTATGTACAGTATATATACATCATGTATAGTAGATATACACCATGTACAGTATATATACAGCATGTACATAATATATACAGTATGTACAGTATATATATACAGCATGTACAGTATATATATATACAGCATGTACATAATATATACAGTATGTACAGTATATATATACAGTATGTACAGTATATATATACAGCATGTACAGTATATATATATACAGCATGTACCTTATATATGTAGCATGTACAGTATATATGTAGCATGTACATTATATATACAGCATGTACATAATATATACAGCAAGTACAGTATATATACCGCATGTACATTATATGTATACAGCATATACAGTATATATATACAGCATGCACATTATATATACAGTATATATATACAGCATGCACATTATATATACAGCATGTACAGTATATATACAGCATGTACAGTATATATAGAGCATGTACATTATATATACA
Source organism: Eledone cirrhosa (assembly GCA_964016885.1). Classification (NCBI taxonomy): domain Eukaryota; kingdom Metazoa; phylum Mollusca; class Cephalopoda; order Octopoda; family Eledonidae; genus Eledone; species Eledone cirrhosa. The sequence goes on along the minus strand of OZ024742.1, from coordinate 11,272,330 downwards.
GTATGTACATTTTATATATAGCATGTACATTATATATACAGCATGTACATTTTATATACAGCATATACATTATATATACAGCATGTACAGTATATATACTGTATGTACATTATATATACAGTATGTACATTATATATACAGCATGTACATTATATATACAGCATGTACATTATATATACAGCATGTACATTATATATACCGCATGTACATTATATGTATAAAGCATGTACAGTATATATACACCATGTACAGTATATATACACCATGTACATTATATATACACCATGTACATTATATATACACCATGTACAGTATATATACAGCATGTACACTATATATACGCCATGTACAGTATATATACAGTATGTACATTATATATACAGCATGTACAGTATATATACAGCATGTACAGTATATATATAGCATGTACAGTATATATACACCATGTACAATATATATACACCATGTACAGTATATATACAGCATGTACGGTATATATACAGCATGTACAGTATATATATACAGCATGTACAGTATATATACACCATGTACAGTATATATACACCATGTACAGTATATATACAGCATGTACAGTATATATACAGCATATATACAGCATGTACAGTATATATACAACATTTACAGTATATATACTGTATGTAGAGTATATATACAGCATGTACATTATATATACAGTATCTACATTATATATATACAGCATGTACAGTATATATACAGCATGTACATTATATAATTACACCATGTACATTATATATACAGCATGTACATTATATATACAGCATGTACAGTATATATACACTCTGTACAGTATATATACAGCATGTACATTATATATACAGCATGTACAGTATATATAGAACATGTACATTATATATATACAGCATGTACAGTATATATACATCATGTACAGTATATATACAGCATGTACAGTATATATACAGCATGTACAGTGTATATATACAGCATGTACAGTATATATACAGCATGTACAGTATATATACGGCATGTACATTATATATATACAGCATGTACAGTATATATACAGCATGTACAGTATATATACAGCATGTACAGTATATATACAGCATGTACAGTGTATATATACAGCATGTACAGTATATATACATCATGTACAGTATATATACAGCATGTACAGTATATATACAGCATGTACATTATATATATACAGCATGTACAGTATATATACAGCATGTACAGTATATATACAGCATGTACAGTGTATATATACAGCATGTACAGTATATATACATCATGTACAGTATATATACAGCATGCAAAGTATATATACAGCATATATACAGCATGTACAGTATATATACAACATTTACAGTATATATACTGTATGTACAGTATATATACAGCATGTACAGTGTATATATACAGCATGTACAGTATATATACATCATGTACAGTATATATACATCATGTACAGTATATATACAGCATGTACAGTATATATACAGCATGTACAGTGTATATATACAGCATGTACATTATATATAGAGCATGTACAGTATATATACAGCATGTACATTATATATACAGCATGTACAGTATATATATATATATATATATATACACTGTATAGGATGTGTACATTATATATACACTATTTACAGTATATATATATATATATGCACTATATAGGATGTGTGCAAGGAAAAGGTAATGGCCAATACAGCTGGGCACCAGTGATATCGCAACCTATTTCTACAGCTGAATAAACTGGAGCAACGTGAGATAAAGTGTCTTGCTTAAGGACACAACGCATTATCCTACCCGGGTATCTTACAATCTCACAATTGCTAGCAGACCGCTCTACCTAGTAAGCCATGCAACTTTACATACATATATATATGATGGCTGCCCCCTCGTTATCGAGTATGGACATTGCACGATATACCATTATTAATAATCATTGGTGAATTGGCAGTATTGGTAGAGGGTCAGATATGCTTTCCAGCGTAGTTACGTGCCTTTAGGATCTGAGTTCAAATCCCGCCGAGGTTAACTTTGCCTTTCATCCTTACGGGGTCGGTAAAATAAAGTCCCAGTAATACACTGGGTAATTGCTGCCCTTGTGCCAAACGTAGAAACAATTAATTAATTCTATCGTGCAATGCCTGTGAGGAAAGACTGTGCACTGAGCCAATCCCACTCTCTGAGCGACAGTAGCTATAACCCGAAAAGAGAAGATCAAGAAAAGATTTATCCCAGTTTCCTGAGTTGTCTTCTCCTAGAAGAATGCCCTGACAAAGGCTAGGGGTCCTTCACTCCCAGTGGTTTAACCACGTGCATATACATACATATATATACATGTGTATATATATGCACATCCATATTATATATATATATGTTTATATATGTTTGAGTGTAAAGTATATATATACTCCCGACATGTGGGGTTGAATGTGTTTCTATGTAAATCTAGTTTATTTGAAACATTTTCTCCATATCTATGTTTACATGTATATACCGATATATGTGTGTGTGTGTGTGTGTGTGTCACATGTCTGAGACTATATATGTGTGTGTGTGTGTGTCACATGTCTGTGACTATATATGTGTGTGTGTGTGTCACTTGTCTGTGACTATATATGTGTGTGTGTGTGTGTGTCACATGTCTGTGATTATATATGTGTGTGTGTGTGTGTGTCACATGTCTGTGACTATATATGTGTGTGTGTGTGTGTCACATGTATGTGACTATATGTGTGTGTGTGTGTGTGTCACATGTCTGTGACTATATATGTGTGTGTGTGTGTGAGTGTCACATGTCTCTGACTATATATGTGTGTGTGTGTGTGCCACATGTATGTGACTATATATGTGTGTGTGTGTGTGTCACATGTATGTGACTATATATGTGTGTGTGTGAGTGTCACATGTCTGTGACTATATATGTGTGTGTGTGTGTGTGTGTCACATGTATGTGACTATATATGTGTGTGTGTGTGTGTCACATGTCTGTGACTATATATATGTGTGTGTGTCACTTGTCTGTGACTATATATATATGTGTGTGTGTGTGTGTCACATGTATGCGACTATATATGTGTGTGTGTGTGTGTCACACGTCTGTGACTATATATGTGTGTGTGTGTGTGTGTGTCACATGTCTGAGACTATATATGTGTGTGTGTGTGTGTGTCACATGTCTGTTACTATATATGTGTGTGTGTGTCACTTGTCTGTGACTATATATGTGTGTGTGTGTGTGTGTCACATGTCTGTGATTATATATGTGTGTGTGTGTGTGTGTCACATGTCTGTGACTATATATGTGTGTGTGTGTGTGTCACATGTCTGTGACTATATGTGTGTGTGTGTGTGTGTCACATGTCTGTGACTATATATGTGTGTGTGTGTGTGAGTGTCACATGTCTCTGACTATATATGTGTGTGTGTGTGTGCCACATGTATGTGACTATATATGTGTGTGTGTGTGTGTGTGTCACATGTATGTGACTATATATGTGTGTGTGTGAGTGTCACATGTCTGTGACTATATATGTGTGTGTGTGTGTGTCACATGTATGTGACTATATATGTGTGTGTGTGTGTGTCACATGTCTGTGACTATATATATGTGTGTGTGTGTGTCACTTGTCTGTGACTATATATATATGTGTGTGTGTGTGTGTCACATGTATGCGACTATATATGTGTGTGTGTGTGTGTCACACGTCTGTGACTATATATGTGTGTGTGTGTGTGTGTGTGTCACATGTATGTGACTATATATGTCTCTGTGTGTGTGTCACATGTCTGTGACTATATGTGTGTGTGTGTGTGTCACTTGTCTGTGACTATATATATGTGTGTGTGTGTGTCACATGTCTGTGATTATATATGTGTGTGTGTGTGTGTCACATGTCTGTGACTATATGTGTGTGTGTGTGTGTGTGTCACATGTCTGTGACTATATATGAGTGTGTGTGTGTGTGTCACATGTCTGTGACTATATATGTGTGTGTGTGTGAGTGTCACATGTCTCTGACTATATATGTGTGTGTGTGTGTGTCACATGTCTGTGACTATATATGTGTGTGTGTGTGTCACATGCCTGTGACTATATATATGTGTGTGTGTGAGTGACACTTGTCTGTGACTATATATAGGTGTGTGTGTGTGTGTCACATGTATGTGACTATATATGTGTGTGTGTGTGTCACATGTCTGTGACTATATATGTGTGTGTGTGTCACTTGTCTGTAACTATATATGTGTGTGTGTGTGTGTCACATGTCTGTGACTATATATGTGTGTGTGTGTGTGTCACTTGTCTGTGACTATATGTGTGTGTGTGTGTGTCACTTGTCTGTGACTATGTATGTGTGTGTCACATGTCTGACTATGTATGTGTGTGTGTGTGTGTCACATGTCTGACTGTGTATGTGTGTGTGTGTGTCACTTGTCTGTGACTATATATGTGTGTGTGTGTGTCACATGTCTGTGACTATATATGTGTGTGTGTGTGTCACATGCCTGTGACTATATATATGTGTGTGTGTGAGTGACACTTGTCTGTGACTATATATAGGTGTGTGTGTGTGTCACATGTCTGTGACTATATATGTGTGTGTGTGTGTCACATGTCTGTGACTATATATGTGTGTGTGTGTCACTTGTCTGTAACTATATATGTGTGTGTGTGTGTGTCACATGTCTGTGACTATATATGTGTGTGTGTGTGTGTCACTTGTCTGTGACTATATGTGTGTGTGTGTGTGTCACTTGTCTGTGACTATGTATGTGTGTGTCACATGTCTGACTATGTATGTGTGTGTGTGTGTGTCACATGTCTGACTGTGTATGTGTGTGTGTGTGTCATTTGTCTGTGACTATATATGTGTGTGTGTGTGTGTGTCACATGTCTGAGACTATATATGTGCGTGTGTGTGTCATTTGTCGGTGACTATATATGTGTGTGTTTGTGAGTGTCACATGTATTTGACTATATATGTGTGTGTGTGTGTGTGTCACTTGTCTGTGACTATATATATGTGTGTGTGTGTGTGTGTCACATGTCTGTGACTATATATGTGTGTGTGTGTGTGTCACATGTCTCTGACTATATATATGTGTGTGTGTGTGTGTGTGTGTGTGTGTCACATGTCTGTGACTATATGTGTGTGTGTGTCACATGTCTGAGACTATATATGTGTGTGTGTGTGTGTCACATGTATGTGACTATATATGTGTGTGTGTGTGTGTGTGTGTGTGTCACACGTCTGTGACTATATATGTGTGTGTGTGTGAGTGTCACTTGTCTGTGACTATATATGTGTGTGTGTGTGTGTGTCACTTCTCTGTGACTATATATGTGTGTGTGTGTGTCACTTGTCTGTGACTATATATGTGTGTGTGTGTGTGTCACTTCTCTGCGATAATATATGTGTGTGTGTGTGTCAGATGTCTGTGACTATATGTGTGTGTGTGTGTGTCACATGTCTGTGACTATATATGTGTGTGTGTGTCACATGCCTGTGACTATATATGTGTGTGTGTGTGAGTGTCACTTGTCTGTGACTATATATATGTGTGTGTGTGTGTCACATGTCTGTGACTATATATGTGTGTGTGTGTGTGTGTCACATGTCTGTGACTATATATGTGTGTGTGTGTCACTTGTCTGTGACTATATATGTGTGTGTGTGTGTCACATGTCTGTGACTATATATGTGTGTGTGTGTGTGTGACATGTCTGTGACTATATATGTGTGTGTGTCATTTGTCTGTGACTATATCTGTGTGTGTGTGTGAGTGTCACATGTATGTGACTATATATGTGTGTGTGTGCGTGCGTGTGTCGCATGTCTGTGACTATATATATGTGTGTGTGTGTGTCAGATGTCTGTGACTATATATGTGTGTGTGTGTGTCACATGTCTGTGACTATATATGTGTGTGTGTGTCACATGCCTGTGACTATATATGTGTGTGTGTGAGAGTGTCACTTGTCTGTGACTATATATATTTGTGTGTGTGTGTCACATGTCTGACTATGTATGTGTGTGTGTGTGTCACTTGTCTGTGACTATATATGTGTGTGTGTGTGTCACATGTCTGTGACTATATATGTGTGTGTGTGTCATTTATCTGTGACTATATATGTGTGTGTGTGTGTGTGTTACATGTCTGAGACTATATATGTGTGTGTGTGTGTGTCATTTGTCTGTGACTATATATGTGTGTGTGTGAGTGTCACATGTATGTGACTATATATGTGTGTGTGTGTGCCACATGTCTGTGACTATGTGTGTGTGTGTGTGTGTCACATGTCTGTGACTATATATGTGTGTGTGTGTCAGTTGTCTGTGACTATATATATGTGTGTGTGTGTGTGTGTCACATGTCTGTGACTATATATGTGTGTGTGTCACATGTCTGAGACTATATATGTGTGTGTGTGTGTCACATGTCTGTGACTATATATGTGTGTGTGTGTGTCATTTGTCTGTGACTATATATGTGTGTGTGTGTCACATGTATGTGACTATATATGTGTGTGTGTGTGTCACATGTCTGTGACTATGTATGTGTGTGTGTGTCACATGTCTGTGACTATATATGTGTGTGTGTGTCACATGTCTGTGACTATATATATGTGTGTGTGTGTGTGATACTTGTCTGTGACTATATATATGTGTGTGTGTCACTTGTCTGTGACTATGTATGTGTGTGTGTGTCACTTGTCTGTGACTATATATGTGTGTGTGTGTGTGTCACTTGTCTGTGACTATATATGTGTGTGTGTGTGTGTCACATGTCTGTGAATATATATGTGTGTGTGTGTGTGTCACTTGTCTGTGACTATATGTGTGTGTGAGTGTCACATGTCTGTGACTATATATGTATGTGTGTGTGTGTGTCACATGTCTGTGACTATATATGTGTGTGTGTGTGTGTGTCACTTGTGTGTCTATGTACGTGACTATATGTGTGTGTGTGTGTGAGTGTCACATGTCTGTGACTATATATGTGTGTGTGTGTGTGTCATATGTCTGTGACTATATATGTGTGTGTGTGCGTGTGTGCGTCACTTGTCTGTGACTATATATGTGTGTGTGTGTGTGTCACATGTCTGTGACTATATAAGTGTGTGTGTGTGTCACATGCCTGTGAATATATATGTGTGTGTGTGTGAGTGTCACTTGTCTGTGACTATATATATGTGTGTGTGTGTGTGTGTCACATGTCTGTGACTATATATGTGTGTGTGTGTCACTTGTCTGTGACTATATATGTGTGTGTATGTGTCACTTGTCTGACTATGTATGTGTGTGTGTGTGTGTCACATGTCTGACTATGTAAGTGTGTGTGTGTGTGTCACATGTCTGTGACTATATATGTGTGTGTGTGTCACTTGTCTGTGACTATACATATGTGTGTGTGTGTGTGTGTCACATGTCTTAGACTATATATATGTGTGTGTGTGTGTGTGTGTGTGTCACATGTCTGTGACTATATATGTGTGTGTGTGTGTCACTTGTCTGTGACTATATATGTGTGTGTGTGTGTGTGTCACATGTCTGTGACTATATATGTGTGTGTGTCACATGTCTGAGACTATATATGTGTGTGTGTGTGTCACGTGTCTGTGACTATATATGTGTGTGTGTGTCATTTGTCTGTGACTATATATGTGTGTGTGTGTCACATGTCTTTGACTATATACATGTGTGTGTGTGTGTGTGTGTGTGTGTGTGTGTGTGTGTCACATATCTGTGACTATATATGTGTGTGTGTGTGTCACTTGTCTGTGACTATATATGTGTGTGTGTGTGTGTGTTTGTGTGTGTGTGTCACATGTCTGTGACTATATATGTGTGTGTGTCACATGTCTGAGACTATATATGTGTGTGTGTGTGTCACATGTCTGTGACTATATATGTGTGTGTGTGTCATTTGTCTGTGACTATATATGTGTGTGTGTGTCACATGTATGTGACTATATATGTGTGTGTGTGTCACATGTATGTGACTATATATGTGTGTGTGTGTGTGTGTCACATGTCTGTGACTATATATGTGTGTGTGTGTGAGTGTCACTTGTCTGTGACTATGTGTGTGTGTGTGTCACATGTCTGTGACTATATATATGTGTGTGTGTGTGTGTCACATGTCTGTGACTATATATATGTGTGTGTGTGTCACATGTCTGTGACTATATATATGTATGTGTGTGTGTGTGTGTGTGTAACTTGTCTGTGACTATATATATGTGTGTGTGTGTGTCACATGTCTGTGACTATATATGTGTGTGTGTGTGTCACATGCCTGTGAATATATATGTGTGTGTGTGTGAGTGTCACTTGTCTGTGACTATATATGTGTGTGTGTGTGTCACATGTCTGTGACTATATATGTGTGTGTGTGTCACTTGTCTGTGATAATATGTGTGTGTGTGTGTGTGTCACATGTCTGTGACTATGTATGTGTGTGTGTGTGTGTCACATGTCTGTGACTATATATGTGTGTGTGTGTCACTTGTCTGACTATGTATGTGTGTGTGTGTGTCACATGTCTGACTATGTATGTGTGTGTGTGTGTCACATGTCCGTGACTATATATGTGTGTGTGTGTGTCACATGTCTGTGACTATATATATGTGTGTGTGTGTGTGTTACTTGTCTGTGACTATATATATGTGTGTGTGTCACTTGTCTGTGACTATATGTGTGTGTGTGTGTCACTTGTCTGTGACTATGTATGTGTGTGTGTGTCACTTGTCTGTGACTATATATGTGTGTGTGTGTCACTTGTCTGTGACTATATATGTGCGTGTGTGTGTGCCACATGTATGTGACTATATATGTGTGTGTGTGTGTGTCACATGTATGTGACTATATATGTGTGTGTGTGAGTGTCACATGTCTGTGACTATATATGTGTGTGTGTGTGTGTGTGTCACATGTATGTGACTATATATGTGTGTGTGTGTGTGTCACATGTCTGTGACTATATATATGTGTGTGTGTCACTTGTCTGTGACTATATATATATGTGTGTGTGTGTGTGTCACATGTATGCGACTATATATGTGTGTGTGTGTGTGTCACACGTCTGTGACTATATATGTGTGTGTGTGTGTGTGTGTGTCACATGTCTGAGACTATATATGTGTGTGTGTGTGTCACATGTCTGTTACTATATATGTGTGTGTGTGTCACTTGTCTGTGACTATATATGTGTGTGTATGTGTGTCACATGTCTGTGATTATATATGTGTGTGTGTGTGTCACATGTCTGTGACTATATATGTGTGTGTGTGTCACATGTCTGTGACTATATGTGTGTGTGTGTGTGTGTCACATGTCTGTGACAATATATGTGTGTGTGTGTGAGTGTCACATGTCTCTGACTATATATGTGTGTGTGTGTGTGCCACATGTATGTGACTATATATGTGTGTGTGTGTGTGTCACATGTATGTGACTATATATGTGTGTGTGTGAGTGTCACATGTCTGTGACTATATATGTGTGTGTGTGTGTGTGTGTGTCACATGTATGTGACTATATATGTGTGTGTGTGTGTGTCACATGTCTGTGACTATATATATGTGTGTGTGTGTGTCACTTGTCTGTGACTATATATATATGTGTGTGTGTGTGTGTCACATGTATGCGACTATATATGTGTGTGTGTGTGTGTCACACGTCTGTGACTATATATGTGTGTGTGTGTGTGTGTGTGTGTGTCACATGTATGTGACTATATATGTCTCTGTGTGTGTGTCACATGTCTGTGACTATATGTGTGTGTGTGTGTCACTTGTCTGTGACTATATATATGTGTGTGTGTGTGTCACATGTCTGTGATTATATATGTGTGTGTGTGTGTGTCACATGTCTGTGACTATATGTGTGTGTGTGTGTGTGTGTCACATGTCTGTGACTATATATGAGTGTGTGTGTGTGTGTCACATGTCTGTGACTATATATGTGTGTGTGTGTGAGTGTCACATGTCTCTGACTATATATGTGTGTGTGTGTGTGTCACATGTCTGTGACTATATATGTGTGTGTGTGTGAGTGACACTTGTCTGTGACTATATATAGGTGTGTGTGTGTGTCACATGTCTGTGACTATATATGTGTGTGTGTGTGTCACATGTCTGTGACTATATATGTGTGTGTGTGTCACTTGTCTCTAACTATATATGTGTGTGTGTGTGTGTCACATGTCTGTGACTATATATGTGTGTGTGTGTGTGTCACTTGTCTGTGACTATATGTGTGTGTGTGTGTGTCACTTGTCTCTGACTATGTATGTGTGTGTCACATGTCTGACTATGTATGTGTGTGTGTGTGTGTCACATGTCTGACTGTGTATGTGTGTGTGTGTGTCACTTGTCTGTGACTATATATGTGTGTGTGTGTGTCACATGTCTGTGACTATATATGTGTGTGTGTGTGTCATTTGTCTGTGACTATATATGTGTGTGTGTGTGTGTGTCACATGTCTGAGACTATATATGTGCGTGTGTGTGTCATTTGTCGGTGACTATATATGTGTGTGTTTGTGAGTGTCACATGTATGTGACTATATATGTGTGTGTGTGTGTGTGTCACTTGTCTGTGACTATATATATGTGTGTGTGTGTAGGTGTCACATGTATGTGACTATATATGTGTGTGTGTGCGTGCGTGTGTCGCATGTCTGTGACTATATATATGTGTGTGTGTGTGTCAGATGTCTGTGACTATATATGTGTGTGTGTGTGTCACATGTCTGTGACTATATATGTGTGTGTGTGTCACATGCCTGTGACTATATATGTGTGTGTGTGAGAGTGTCACTTGTCTGTGACTATATATATTTGTGTGTGTGTGTCACATGTCTGACTATGTATGTGTGTGTGTGTGTCACTTGTCTGTGACTATATATGTGTGTGTGTGTGTCACATGTCTGTGACTATATATGTGTGTGTGTGTCATTTATCTGTGACTATATATGTGTGTGTGTGTGTGTGTTACATGTCTGAGACTATATATGTGTGTGTGTGTGTGTCATTTGTCTGTGACTATATATGTGTGTGTGTGAGTGTCACATGTATGTGACTATATATGTGTGTGTGTGTGTGTGTGCCACATGTCTGTGATTATGTGTGTGTGTGTGTGTGTCACATGTCTGTGACTATATATGTGTGTGTGTGTCACTTGTCTGTGACTATATATATGTGTGTGTGTGTGTGTGTGTGTCACATGTCTGTGACTATATATGTGTGTGTGTCACATGTCTGAGACTATATATGTGTGTGTGTGTGTCACATGTCTGTGACTATATATGTGTGTGTGTGTGTCATTTGTCTGTGACTATATATGTGTGTGTGTGTCACATGTATGTGACTATATATGTGTGTGTGTGTCACATGTCTGTGACTATGTATGTGTGTGTGTGTGTCACATGTCTGTGACTATATATGTGTGTGTGTGTCACATGTCTGTGACTATATATATGTGTGTGTGTGTGTGATACTTGTCTGTGACTATATATATGTGTGTGTGTCACTTGTCTGTGACTATGTATGTGTGTGTGTGTCACTTGTCTGTGACTATATATGTGTGTGTGTGTGTGTCACTTGTCTGTGACTATATATGTGTGTGTGTGTGTGTCACATGTCTGTGAATATATATGTGTGTGTGTGTGTGTCACTTGTCTGTGACTATATGTGTGTGTGAGTGTCACATGTCTGTGACTATATATGTGTGTGTGTGTGTGTGTCACATGTCTGTGACTATATATGTGTGTGTGTGTGTGTGTCACTTGTGTGACTATGTACGTGACTATATATGTGTGTGTGTGTGAGTGTCACATGTCTGTGACTATATATGTGTGTGTGTGTGTGTCATATGTCTGTGACTATATATGTGTGTGTGTGCGTGTGTGCGTCACTTGTCTGTGACTATATATGTGTGTGTGTGTGTGTCACATGTCTGTGACTATATAAGTGTGTGTGTGTGTCACATGCCTGTGAATATATATGTGTGTGTGTGTGAGTGTCACTTGTCTGTGACTATATATATGTGTGTGTGTGTGTGTGTCACATGTCTGTGACTATATATGTGTGTGTGTGTCACTTGTCTGTGACTATATATGTGTGTGTGTGTGTGCGTCACGTGTCTGTGACTATGTATGTGTGTGTGTGTGTCACATGTCTGTGACTATATATGTGTGTGTGTGAGTCACATGTCTGACTATGTATGTGTGTGTGTGTGTGTGTCACATGTCTGTGACTATATATATGTGTGTGTGTGTGTCACTTGTCTGTGACTATATATGTGTGTGTATGTGTCACTTGTCTGACTATGTATGTGTGTGTGTGTGTGTCACATGTCTGACTATGTATGTGTGTGTGTGTGTGTCACATGTCTGTGACTATATATGTGTGTGTGTGTCACTTGTCTGTGACTATACATATGTGTGTGTGTGTGTGTGTCACATGTCTTAGACTATATATGTGTGTGTGTGTGTCACGTGTCTGTGACTATATATGTGTGTGTGTGTCATTTGTCTGTGACTATATATGTGTGTGTGTGTCACATGTCTTTGACTATATATATGTGTGTGTGTGTGTGTGTGTGTGTGTGTGTGTGTGTCACATATCTGTGACTATATATGTGTGTGTGTGTGTCACTTGTCTGTGACTATATATGTGTGTGTGTGTGTGTGTGTGTGTGTCACATGTCTGTGACTATATATGTGTGTGTGTCACATGTCTGAGACTATATATGTGTGTGTGTGTGTCACATGTCTGTGACTATATATGTGTGTGTGTGTCATTTGTCTGTGACTATATATGTGTGTGTGTGTCACATGTATGTGACTATATATGTGTGTGTGTGTGTCACATGTATGTGACTATATATGTGTGTGTGTGTGTGTGTCACATGTCTGTGACTATATATGTGTGTGTGTGTGAGTGTCACTTGTCTGTGACTATGTGTGTGTGTGTGTCACATGTCTGTGACTATATATATGTGTGTGTGTGTGTGTCACATGTCTGTGACTATATATATGTGTGTGTGTGTCACATGTCTGTGACTATATATATGTATGTGTGTGTGTGTGTGTGTGTAACTTGTCTGTGACTATATATATGTGTGTGTGTGTGTCACATGTCTGTGACTATATATGTGTGTGTGTGTGTCACATGCCTGTGAATATATATGTGTGTGTGTGTGAGTGTCACTTGTCTGTGACTATATATGTGTGTGTGTGTGTGTCACATGTCTGTGACTATATATGTGTGTGTGTGTCACTTGTCTGTGATAATGTGTGTGTGTGTGTGTGTCACATGTCTGTGACTATGTATGTGTGTGTGTGTGTGTCACATGTCTGTGACTATATATGTGTGTGTGTGTCACTTGTCTGACTATGTATGTGTGTGTGTGTGTCACATGTCTGACTATGTATGTGTGTGTGTGTGTCACATGTCCGTGACTATATATGTGTGTGTGTGTGTCACATGTCTGTGACTATATATATGTGTGTGGGTGTGTGTTACTTGTCTGTGACTATATATATGTGTGTGTGTCACTTGTCTGTGACTATATGTGTGTGTGTGTGTCACTTGTCTGTGACTATGTATGTGTGTGTGTGTCACTTGTCTGTGACTATATATGTGTGTGTGTGTCACTTGTCTGTGACTATATATGTGTGTGTGTGCCACATGTATGTGACTATATATGTGTGTGTGTGTGTGTCACATGTATGTGACTATATATGTGTGTGTGTGAGTGTCACATGTCTGTGACTATATATGTGTGTGTGTGTGTGTGTCACATGTATGTGACTATATATGTGTGTGTGTGTGTGTCACATGTATGTGACTATATATGTGTGTGTGTCACTTGTCTGTGACTATATATATATGTGTGTGTGTGTGTGTCACATGTATGCGACTATATATGTGTGTGTGTGTGTGTCACACGTCTGTGACTATATATGTGTGTGTGTGTGTGTGTGTCACATGTCTGAGACTATATATGTGTGTGTGTGTGTGTGTCACATGTCTGTTACTATATATGTGTGTGTGTGTCACTTGTCTGTGACTATATATGTGTGTGTGTGTGTGTCACATGTCTGTGATTATATATGTGTGTGTGTGTGTGTCACATGTCTGTGACTATATATGTGTGTGTGTGTGTCACATGTCTGTGACTATATGTGTGTGTGTGTGTGTCACATGTCTGTGACTATATATGTGTGTGTGTGTGTGAGTGTCACATGTCTCTGACTATATATGTGTGTGTGTGTGTGCCACATGTATGTGACTATATATGTGTGTGTGTGTGTGTCACATGTATGTGACTATATATGTGTGTGTGTGAGTGTCACATGTCTGTGACTATATATGTGTGTGTGTGTGTGTGTGTCACATGTATGTGACTATATATGTGTGTGTGTGTGTGTCACATGTCTGTGACTATATATATGTGTGTGTGTGTGTCACTTGTCTGTGACTATATATATATGTGTGTGTGTGTGTGTCACATGTATGCAACTATATATGTGTGTGTGTGTCACACGTCTGTGACTATATATATGTGTGTGTGTGTGTGTGTGTGTGTGTGTGTGTGTCACATGTATGTGACTATATATGTCTCTGTGTGTGTGTCACATGTCTGTGACTATATGTGTGTGTGTGTGTGTCACTTGTCTATGACTATATATATATGTGTGTGTGTGTCACATGTCTGCGATTATATATGTGTGTGTGTGTGTGTCACATGTCTGTGACTCTATGTGTGTGTGTGTGTGTGTGTGTGTCACATGTCTGTGACTATATATGAGTGTGTGTGTGTGTGTCACATGTCTGTGACTATATATGCGTGTGTGTGTGTCACATGTCTGTGACTATATATGTGTGTGTGTCACTTGTCTGTAACTATATATGTGTGTGTGTGTGTGTCACATGTCTGTGACTATATATGTGTGTGTGTGTGTGTCACTTGTCTGTGACTATATGTGTGTGTGTGTGTGTCACTTGTCTGTGACTATGTATGTGTGTGTCACATGTCTGACTATGTATGTGTGTGTGTGTGTCACATGTCTGACTGTGTATGTGTGTGTGTGTGTCACTTGTCTGTGACTATATATGTGTGTGTGTGTGTCACATGTCTGTGACTATATATGTGTGTGTGTGTGTCATTTGTCTGTGACTATATATGTGTGTGTGTGTGTGTGTCACATGTCTGAGACTATATATGTGCGTGTGTGTGTCATTTGTCGGTGACTATATATGTGTGTGTTTGTGAGTGTCACATGTATGTGACTATATATGTGTGTGTGTGTGTGTGTCACTTGTCTGTGACTATATATATGTGTGTGTGTCACATGTCTGTGACTATATATGTGTGTGTGTGTGTGTCACATGTCTCTGACTATATATATGTGTGTGTGTGTGTGTGTGTCACATGTCTGTGACTATATATGTGTGTGTGTCACATGTCTGAGACTATATATGTGTGTGTGTGTGTCACATGTATGTGACTATATATGTGTGTGTGTGTGTGTGTGTGTGTGTGTGTGTCACATGTCTGTGACTATATATGTGTGTGTGTGTGAGTGTCACTTGTCTGTGACTATATATGTGTGTGTGTGTGTCACTTGTCTGTGACTATATATGTGTGTGTGTGTGTGTCACTTCTCTGCGACTATATATGCGTGTGTGTGTGTCAGATGTCTGTGACTATATGTGTGTGTGTGTGTGTGTGTGTGTGTCACATGTCTGTGACTATATATGTGTGTGTGTGTCACATGCCTGTGACTATATATGTGTGTGTGTGTGAGTGTCACTTGTCTGTGAATATATATATGTGTGTGTGTGTGTGTGTCACATGTCTGTGACTATATATGTGTGTGTGTGTGTGTCACATGTCTCTGACTATATATATGTGTGTGTGTGTGTGTGTGTCACATGTCTGTGACTATATATGTGTGTGTGTCACATGTCTGAGACTATATATGTGTGTGTGTGTGTCACATGTATGTGACTATATATGTGTGTGTGTGTGTGTGTGTGTGTGTGTCACATGTCTGTGACTATATATGTGTGTGTGTGTGTGTGTCACTTCTCTGTGACAATATATGTGTGTGTGTGTGTCACTTGTCTGTGACTATATATGTGTGTGTGTGTGTGTCACTTCTCTGCGACTATATATGTGTGTGTGTGTGTCAGATGTCTGTGACTATATGTGTGTGTGTGTGTGTGTGTCACATGTCTGTGACTATATATGTGTGTGTGTGTCACATGCCTGTGACTATATATGTGTGTGTGTGTGAGTGTCACTTGTCTGTGACTATATATATGTGTGTGTGTGTGTCACATGTCTGTGACTATATATGTGTGTGTGTGTGTGTGTCACATGTCTGTGACTATATATGTGTGTGTGTGTCACTTGTCTGTGACTATATATGTGTGTGTGTGTGTCACATGTCTGTGACTATATATGTGTGTGTGTGTGTGTGACATGTCTGTGACTATATATGTGTGTGTGTCATTTGTCTGTGACTATATATGTGTGTGTGTGTGAGTGTCACATGTATGTGACTATATATGTGTGTGTGTGCGTGCGTGTGTCGCATGTCTGTGACTATATATATGTGTGTGTGTGTGTCAGATGTCTGTGACTATATATGTGTGTGTGTGTGTCACATGTCTGTGACTATATATGTGTGTGTGTGTCACATGCCTGTGACTATATATGTGTGTGTGTGAGAGTGTCACTTGTCTGTGACTATATATATTTGTGTGTGTGTGTCACATGTCTGACTATGTATGTGTGTGTGTGTGTCACTTGTCTGTGACTATATATGTGTGTGTGTGTGTCACATGTCTGTGACTATATATGTGTGTGTGTGTCATTTATCTGTGACTATATATGTGTGTGTGTGTGTGTGTTACATGTCTGAGACTATATATGTGTGTGTGTGTGTGTGTCATTTGTCTGTGACTATATATGTGTGTGTGTGAGTGTCACATGTATGTGACTATATATGTGTGTGTGTGTGTGTGTGCCACATGTCTGTGACTATGTGTGTGTGTGTGTGTGTCACATGTCTGTGACTATATATGTGTGTGTGTGTCACTTGTCTGTGACTATATATATGTGTGTGTGTGTGTGTGTGTCACATGTCTGTGACTATATATGTGTGTGTGTCACATGTCTGAGACTATATATGTGTGTGTGTGTCACATGTCTGTGACTATATATGTGTGTGTGTGTGTCATTTGTCTGTGACTATATATGTGTGTGTGTGTCACATGTATGTGACTATATATGTGTGTGTGTGTGTCACATGTCTGTGACTATGTATGTGTGTGTGTGTCACATGTCTGTGACTATATATGTGTGTGTGTGTCACATGTCTGTGACTATATATATGTGTGTGTGTGTGTGATACTTGTCTGTGACTATATATATGTGTGTGTGTCACTTGTCTGTGACTATGTATGTGTGTGTGTGTCACTTGTCTGTGACTATATATGTGTGTGTGTGTGTGTCACTTGTCTGTGACTATATATGTGTGTGTGTGTGTCAGATGTCTGTGACTATATGTGTGTGTGTGTGTGTGTGTCACATGTCTGTGACTATATATGTGTGTGTGTGTCACATGCCTGTGACTATATATGTGTGTGTGTGTGAGTGTCACTTGTCTGTGACTATATATATGTGTGTGTGTGTGTCACATGTCTGTGACTATATATGTGTGTGTGTGTGTGTGTCACATGTCTGTGACTATATATGTGTGTGTGTGTCACTTGTCTGTGACTATATATGTGTGTGTGTGTGTCACATGTCTGTGACTATATATGTGTGTGTGTGTGTGTGTGACATGTCTGTGACTATATATGTGTGTGTGTCATTTGTCTGTGACTATATATGTGTGTGTGTGTGAGTGTCACATGTATGTGACTATATATGTGTGTGTGTGCGTGCGTGTGTCGCATGTCTGTGACTATATATATGTGTGTGTGTGTGTCAGATGTCTGTGACTATATATGTGTGTGTGTGTGTCACATGTCTGTGACTATATATGTGTGTGTGTGTCACATGCCTGTGACTATATATGTGTGTGTGTGAGAGTGTCACTTGTCTGTGACTATATATATTTGTGTGTGTGTGTCACATGTCTGACTATGTATGTGTGTGTGTGTGTCACTTGTCTGTGACTATATATGTGTGTGTGTGTGTCACATGTCTGTGACTATATATGTGTGTGTGTGTCATTTATCTGTGACTATATATGTGTGTGTGTGTGTGTGTTACATGTCTGAGACTATATATGTGTGTGTGTGTGTGTGTCATTTGTCTGTGACTATATATGTGTGTGTGTGAGTGTCACATGTATGTGACTATATATGTGTGTGTGTGTGTGTGTGCCACATGTCTGTGACTATGTGTGTGTGTGTGTGTGTCACATGTCTGTGACTATATATGTGTGTGTGTGTCACTTGTCTGTGACTATATATATGTGTGTGTGTGTGTGTGTCACATGTCTGTGACTATATATGTGTGTGTGTCACATGTCTGAGACTATATATGTGTGTGTGTGTGTCACATGTCTGTGACTATATATGTGTGTGTGTGTGTCATTTGTCTGTGACTATATATGTGTGTGTGTGTCACATGTATGTGACTATATATGTGTGTGTGTGTGTCACATGTCTGTGACTATGTATGTGTGTGTGTGTCACATGTCTGTGACTATATATGTGTGTGTGTGTCACATGTCTGTGACTATATATATGTGTGTGTGTGTGTGATACTTGTCTGTGACTATATATATGTGTGTGTGTCACTTGTCTGTGACTATGTATGTGTGTGTGTGTCACTTGTCTGTGACTATATATGTGTGTGTGTGTGTGTCACTTGTCTGTGACTATATATGTGTGTGTGTGTGTGTCACATGTCTGTGAATATATATGTGTGTGTGTGTGTGTCACTTGTCTGTGACTATATGTGTGTGTGAGTGTCACATGTCTGTGACTATATATGTGTGTGTGTATGTGTGTCACATGTCTGTGACTATATATGTGTGTGTGTGTGTCACTTGTGTGACTATGTACGTGACTATATATGTGTGTGTGTGTGTGAGTGTCACATGTCTGTGACTATATATATGTGTGTGTGTGTGTGTCATATGTCTGTGACTATATATGTGTGTGTGCGTGTGTGCGTCACTTGTCTGTGACTATATATGTGTGTGTGTGTGTGTCACATGTCTGTGACTATATAAGTGTGTGTGTGTGTCACATGCCTGTGAATATATATGTGTGTGTGTGTGAGTGTCACTTGTCTGTGACTATATATATGTGTGTGTGTGTGTGTGTCACATGTCTGTGACTATATATGTGTGTGTGTGTCACTTGTCTGTGACTATATATGTGTGTGTGTGTGTGCGTCACGTGTCTGTGACTATGTATGTGTCACATGTCTGTGACTATATATGTGTGTGTGTGAGTCACATGTCTGACTATGTATGTGTGTGTGTGTGTGTGTCACATGTCTGTGACTATATATATGTGTGTGTGTGTGTCACTTGTCTGTGACTATATATGTGTGTGTATGTGTCACTTGTCTGACTATGTATGTGTGTGTGTGTGTGTCACATGTCTGACTATGTATGTGTGTGTGTGTGTGTCACATGTCTGTGACTATATATGTGTGTGTGTGTCACTTGTCTGTGACTATACATATGTGTGTGTGTGTGTGTGTGTCACATGTCTGTGACTATATATGTGTGTGTGTCACATGTCTGAGACTATATGTGTGTGTGTGTGTGTCACGTGTCTGTGACTATATATGTGTGTGTGTGTGTGTGTGTGTGTGTGTGTGTCACATGTCTGTGACTATATATGTGTGTGTGTGTGTCACTTGTCTGTGACTATATATGTGTGTGTGTGTGTGTGTGTGTCACATGTCTGTGACTATATATGTGTGTGTGTCACATGTCTGAGACTATATATGTGTGTGTGTGTGTCACGTGTCTGTGACTATATATGTGTGTGTTTGTCATTTGTCTGTGACTATATATGTGTGTGTGTGTCACATGTCTTTGACTATATATATGTGTGTGTGTGTGTGTGTGTGTGTGTGTCACATATCTGTGACTATATATGTGTGTGTGTGTGTCACTTGTCTGTGACTATATATGTGTGTGTGTGTGTGTGTGTGTGTGTCACATGTCTGTGACTATGTATGTGTGTGTGTCACATGTCTGAGACTATATATGTGTATGTGTGTGTCACATGTCTGTGACTATATATGTGTGTGTGTGTCATTTGTCTGTGACTATATATGTGTGTGTGTGTCACATGTATGTGACTATATATGTGTGTGTGTGTGTCACATGTATGTGACTATATATGTGTGTGTGTGTGTGTGTCACATGTCTGTGACTATATATGTGTGTGTGTGTGAGTGTCACTTGTCTGTGACTATGTGTGTGTGTGTGTCACATGTCTGTGACTATATATATGTGTGTGTGTGTGTGTCACATGTCTGTGACTATATATATGTGTGTGTGTGTCACATGTCTGTGACTATATATATGTATGTGTGTGTGTGTGTGTGTGTGTGTAACTTGTCTGTGACTATGTATGTGTGTGTGTGTCACTTGTCTGTGACTATATATGTGTGTGTGTGTCACTTGTCTGTGACTATATATGTGTGTGTGTGTGAGTCACATGTCTGTGAATATATATGTATGTGTGTGTGTGTCACTTGTCTGTGACTATATGTGTGTGTGAGTGTCACATGTCTGTGACTATATATGTGTGTGTGTGTGTGTGTCACATGTCTGTGACTATATATGTGTGTGTGTGTGTGTCACTTGTGTGACTATGTATGTGACTATATATGTGTGTGTGTGTGAGTGTCACATGTCTGTGACTATATATGTGTGTGTGTGTGTGTCACATGTCTGTGACTATATATGTGTGTGTGTGCGTGTGTGCGTCACTTGTCTGTGATTATATATGTGTGTGTGTGTGTGTGTGTGTGTCAGATGTCTGTGACTATATATGTGTGTGTGTGTGTGTCACTTGTCTGACTATGTATGTGTGTGTGTGTCACATGTGTGACTATGTATGTGTGTGTGTGTGTGTCATATGTCTGTGACTATATATGTGTGTGTGTGTGTCACTTGTCTGTGACTATAAATGTGTGTGTGTGTGTGTCACGTGTCTGTGACTATGTATGTGTGTGTGTGTGTGTCACATGTCTGTGACTATATATGTGTGTGTGTGTGTCACATGTCTGTGACTGTATATGTGTGTGTGTGTCACTTGTCTGTGACTATATATGTGTGTGTGTGTGTGTCACATATCTGTGACTATATATGTGTGTGTGTGTGCGTCACTTGTCTGTGACTATATATGTATGTGTGTATCACATGTCTGTGACTATGTATGTGTGTGTGTGAGTGTCACCTGTCTGTGACTATATATATGTGTGTGTGTGTGTCACTTGTCTGTGACTATGTATGTGTGTGTGTGTGTCACTTGTCTGACTATGTATGTGTGTCTGTGTGTCACATGTCTGTGACTATATATGTTTGTGTGTGTCACATGTCTGTGTCTATAGATGTGTGTGTGTGAGTGTCACATGTCTGTGACTATATATGTGTGTGTGTGTCACTTGTCTGTGACTATATGTGTGTGTGTGTGTGTCACATGTCTGTGAATGTATATGTGTGTGTGTGTGTGTGTCACTTGTCTGTGACTATATGTGTGTGAGTGTCACATGTCTGTGACTATATATGTGTGTGTGTGTGTGTCACTTGTCTGACTATGTATGTGTGTGTGTGTGTGTGTGTGTCACTTGTCTGTGACTATATATGTCTGTGTGTGTGTGTGTGTGTCACATGTCTGTGAATATATATGTGTGTGTGTGCGTGTGTTTGTCACTTGTCTGTGCCTATATATATGCTTGTGTGTGTGTCACTTGTCTGTGCCTATATATATGTGTGTGTGTGTGTCACTTGTCTGTGACTATATATGTGTGTGTGTGTGAGTCACTTGTCTGACTATGTATGTGTGTGTGTGAGTGTCACATGTCTGAGACTATATATGTGTGTGTGTGTGTCACTTGTCTGTGACTATATATGTGTGTGTGTGTGTGTCACTTGTCTGACTATGTATGTGTGTGTGTGTGTGTCACTTGTCCGTGACTATATATGTCTGTGTGTGTGTCACATGTCTGTGACTATATATGTGTGTGTGTGTGTGTGTCACTTGTCTGTGACTATATATATGTGTGTGTGTGTTAGTGTCACTTGTCTGTGACTATGTATGTGCGTGTGTGTCACATGTCTGTGACTATATATGTGTGTGTGTGTCACATGTCTGTGACTATATATGTGTGTGTGTGTCACTTGTCTGTGACTATATATGTGTGTGTGTGTGTCAATTGTCTGTGACTATATATGTGTGTGTGTGTGTGTCGCTTGTCTGACTATGTATGCGTGTGTGTGTGTCACATGTCTGTGACTATATATGTGTGTGTGTGTGTCACTTTTCTGTGACTATATGTGTGTGTGAGTGTCACATGTCTGTGACTACATATGTGTGTGTGTGTGTCACATGTCTGTGACTATACATGTGTGTGTGTGTGTGTTACTTGTCTGTGACTATGTATGTGTGTGTGTGTGTCACTTGTCTGTGACGATATATGTTTGTGTGTGTGTCACATGTCTGTGACTATATATGTGTGTGTGTGTGTGTTACTTGTCTGTGACTATGTATGTGTGTGTGTGTGTCACTTGTCTGTGACGATATATGTTTGTGTGTGTCACATGTCTGTGACTATATATGTGTGTGTGTGTGTATGTGTGTCACTTGTCTGTGACTATTTATGTGTGTGTGTGTGTGTCACATGTCTGTGACTATGTATGTGTGTGTGTGTGTGTCACTTGTCTGTGATTATGTATGTGTGTATGTGTGTCACTTGTCTGACTATGTATGTGTGTGTGTGTCACATGTCTGTGACTATATATGTTTGTGTGTGTCACATGTCTGTGACTATAGATGTGTGTGTGTGAGTGTCACATGTCTGTGACTATATATGTGTGTGTGTGTCACTTGTCTGTGACTATATGTGTGTGTGTGTGTGTGTCACATGTCTGTGACTATATATGTGTGTGTGTGCGTGTGTGTGTCACTTGTCTGTGACTATATATATGTGTGTGTGTCACTTGTCTGTGACTATATGTGTGTGAGTGTCACATGTCAGTGACTATATGTGTGTGTGTGTGTGTGTCACTTGTCTGACTATGTATGTGTGTGTGTGTGTGTCACTTGTCTGTGACTATATATGTCTGTGTGTGTGTGTCACATGTCTGTGACTATATATGTGTGTGTGTGTGTGTGTGTCACTTGTCTGTGACTATATATGTGTGTGTGTGTGTGTCACTTGTCTGACTATGTATGTGTGTGAGTGTCACATGTCTGTGACTATATATGTGTGTGTGTGTCACTTGTCTGTAACTATATATGTGTGTGTGTGTGTGTCACTTGTTTGACTATGTATGTGTGTGTGTGTGTGTCACTTGTCTGTGACTATATATGTCTGTGTGTGTATGTCACATGTCTGTGACTATATATGTGTGTGTGTGTGTGTGTCACTTGTCTGTGACTATATATATGTGTGTGTGTGTGTCACTTGTCTGTGACTATGTATGTGCGTGTGTGTCACATGTCTGTGACTATATCTGTGTGTGAGTGTGTGTCACATGTCTGTGACTATATATGTGTGAGTGTGTGTCACTTGTCTGTGACTACATATGTGTGTGTGTGTGTCACTTGTCTGTGACTATATGTGTGTGTGTGTGTGTGTGTGTCAATTGTCTGACTATGTATGCGTGTGTGTGTGTGTCACATGTCTGTGACTATATATGTGTGTGTGTGTGTCACATGTCTGAGACTATATATGTGTGTGTGTGTCACATGTCTGTGACTATATATGTGTGTGTGTGTGTGTGTGTGTCACATGTCTGTGACTATGTATGTGTGTGTGTGAGTGTCACCTGTCTGTGACTATATATGTGTGTGTGTCTGTCACTTGTCTGTGACTATATATGTGTGTGTGTGTGTGTCACTTGTCTGACTATGTATGTGTGTGTGTGTGTGTCACTTGTCTGTGACTATATATGTGTGTGTGTGTGTCACTTGTCTGTGACTATATATGTGTGTGTGTGTGTGTGTCACTTGTCTGTGACTATGTATGTGTGTGTGTGTATGTCAGTTGTCTGTGACTATATATGTCTGTGTGTGTGTCACATGTCTGTGACTATATATGTGTGTGTGTGTTACATGTCTGTGACTATATATGTGTGTGTGTGTGTGTCACTTGTCTGTGACTATATATGTGTGTGTGTGTCACATGTCTGTGACTATATATATGTGTGTGTGTGTGTGTCACTTGTCTGTGACTATGTATGTGTGTGTGTGTCACATGTCTGTCACTATATATGTGTGTGTGTGTGTCACATTTATGTGACTATATATGTGTGTGTGTGTAAGTGTCACTTGTCTGTGACTATATATGTGTGTGTGAGTGTCACATGTCTGTGACTATATATGTGTGTGTGTGTGTGTCACTTGTCTGTGACTATATATGTGTGTTGTGTGTGTCACTTGTCTGTGACCATATAAATGTGTGTGTGTATGTGTGTCACATGTCTGTGACTATATATGTGTGTGTGTGTGTGTCACTTGTCTGTGACTATATATGTGTGTGTGTGTGAGTGTCACATGTCTGTGACTATATATATGTGTGTGTGTGTCACATGTCTGTGACTATATATGTGTGTATGAGTGTCACATGTCTGACTATGTGTGTGTGTGTGTGTCACATGTCTGTGACTATATATCTTTGTGTGTGTGTGTCACTTGTCTGTGACTACATATGTGTGTGTGTGTCACTTTTCTGTGACTATATATATGTGTGTGTGTGTGTGTCACATGTCTGTGACTATATATGTGTGTGTGTGTGTCACTTGTCTGACTATGTATGTGTGTGTGTGTGTGTGTGTCACATGTCTGTGACTATATATGTGTGTGTGTGTGTGTGTCATTTGTCTGTGACTATATATGTGTGTGTGTGTGTGTGTGTCACTTGTCTTATTATGTATGTGTGTATGTGTGTGTGTCACATGTCTGTGACTATATATGTGTGTGTGTGTGTGTCACTTGTCTGTGACTATATATGTGTGTGTGTGTGTGCCACATGTCTGTGACTATATATGTGTGTGTGTGTGTGTAACTTGTATGACTATGTGTGTGTGTGTGTTACTTGTCTGTAACTATATATATGTGTGTGTGTGTGTCACATGTCTGTGGCTATATATGTGTGTGTGTGTATCACTTGTCTGTGACTATATATGTGTGTGTGTGTGTGTGTGTGTGTGTGTGTCACCTGTCTGTGACTATATGTGTGTGTGTGTGTGTGTGTGTCACATGTCTGTGACTATATATGTGTGTGTGTGTGTGTGTCACATGTCTGTGGCTGTATATGTGTGTGTGTATGTGTGATACTTGTCTGTGACTATATATATGTGTGTGTGTCACTTGTCTGTGACTATGTATGTGTGTGTGTGTCACTTGTCTGTGACTATATATGTGTGTGTGTGTGTGTCACTTGTCTGTGACTATATATGTGTGTGTGTGTGTGTCACATGTCTGTGAATATATATGTGTGTGTGTGTGTGTCACTTGTCTGTGACTATATGTGTGTGTGAGTGTCACATGTCTGTGACTATATATGTGTGTGTGTATGTGTGTCACATGTCTGTGACTATATATGTGTGTGTGTGTGTGTGTCACTTGTGTGACTATGTACGTGACTATATATGTGTGTGTGTGTGAGTGTCACATGTCTGTGACTATATATATGTGTGTGTGTGTGTGTCATATGTCTGTGACTATATATGTGTGTGTGTGCGTGTGTGCGTCACTTGTCTGTGACTATATATGTGTGTGTGTGTGTGTCACATGTCTGTGACTATATAAGTGTGTGTGTGTGTCACATGCCTGTGAATATATATGTGTGTGTGTGTGAGTGTCACTTGTCTGTGACTATATATATGTGTGTGTGTGTGTGTGTCACATGTCTGTGACTATATATGTGTGTGTGTGTCACTTGTCTGTGACTATATATGTGTGTGTGTGTGTGCGTCACGTGTCTGTGACTATGTATGTGTCACATGTCTGTGACTATATATGTGTGTGTGTGAGTCACATGTCTGACTATGTATGTGTGTGTGTGTGTGTGTCACATGTCTGTGACTATATATATGTGTGTGTGTGTGTCACTTGTCTGTGACTATATATGTGTGTGTATGTGTCACTTGTCTGACTATGTATGTGTGTGTGTGTGTGTCACATGTCTGACTATGTATGTGTGTGTGTGTGTGTCACATGTCTGTGACTATATATGTGTGTGTGTGTCACTTGTCTGTGACTATACATATGTGTGTGTGTGTGTGTGTGTGTCACATGTCTGTGACTATATATGTGTGTGTGTCACATGTCTGAGACTATATGTGTGTGTGTGTGTGTCACGTGTCTGTGACTATATATGTGTGTGTGTGTGTGTGTGTGTGTGTGTCACATGTCTGTGACTATATATGTGTGTGTGTGTGTCACTTGTCTGTGACTATATATGTGTGTGTGTGTGTGTCACATGTCTGTGACTATATATGTGTGTGTGTCACATGTCTGAGACTATATATGTGTGTGTGTGTGTCACGTGTCTGTGACTATATATGTGTGTGTTTGTCTTTTGTCTGTGACTATATATGTGTGTGTGTGTCACATGTCTTTGACTATATATATGTGTGTGTGTGTGTGTGTGTGTGTGTGTGTGTGTGTGTGTGTGTGTGTGTCACATATCTGTGACTATATATGTGTGTGTGTGTGTCACTTGTCTGTGACTATATATGTGTGTGTGTGTGTGTGTGTGTGTGTCACATGTCTGTGACTATATATGTGTGTGTGTCACATGTCTGAGACTATATATGTGTGTGTGTGTGTCACATGTCTGTGACTATATATGTGTGTGTGTGTCATTTGTCTGTGACTATATATGTGTGTGTGTGTCACATGTATGTGACTATATATGTGTGTGTGTGTGTCACATGTATGTGACTATATATGTGTGTGTGTGTGTGTGTCACATGTCTGTGACTATATATGTGTGTGTGTGTGAGTGTCACTTGTCTGTGACTATGTGTGTGTGTGTGTCACATGTCTGTGACTATATATATGTGTGTGTGTGTGTGTCACATGTCTGTGACTATATATATGTGTGTGTGTGTCACATGTCTGTGACTATATATATGTATGTGTGTGTGTGTGTGTGTGTGTAACTTGTCTGTGACTATATATATGTGTGTGTGTGTGTCACATGTCTGTGACTATATATGTGTGTGTGGGTGTCACATGCCTGTGAATATATATGTGTGTGTGTGTGAGTGTCACTTGTCTGTGACTATATATGTGTGTGTGTGTGTGTCACATGTCTGTGACTATATATGTGTGTGTGTGTCACTTGTCTGTGATAATATGTGTGTGTGTGTGTGTGTCACATGTCTGTGACTATGTATGTGTGTGTGTGTGTGTGTCACATGTCTGTGACTATATATGTGTGTGTGTGTCACTTGTCTGACTATGTATGTGTGTGTGTGTGTCACATGTCTGTGACTATATATATGTGTGTGTGTGTGTGTTACTTGTCTGTGACTATATATATGTGTGTGTGTCACTTGTCTGTGACTATATGTGTGTGTGTGTGTCACTTGTCTGTGACTATGTATGTGTGTGTGTGTCACTTGTCTGTGACTATATATGTGTGTGTGTGTCACTTGTCTGTGACTATATATGTGTGTGTGTGTGAGTCACATGTCTGTGAATATATATGTATGTGTGTGTGTGTCACTTGTCTGTGACTATATGTGTGTGTGAGTGTCACATGTCTGTGACTATATATGTGTGTGTGTGTGTGTGTCACATGTCTGTGACTATATATGTGTGTGTGTGTGTGTCACTTGTGTGACTATGTATGTGACTATATATGTGTGTGTGTGAGTGTCACATGTCTGTGACTATATATGTGTGTGTGTGTCACATGTCTGTGACTATATATGTGTGTGTGTGCGTGTGTGCGTCACTTGTCTGTGATTATATATGTGTGTGTGTGTGTGTGTGTGTGTCAGATGTCTGTGACTATATATGTGTGTGTGTGTGTGTCACTTGCCTGACTATGTATGTGTGTGTGTGTCACATGTGTGACTATGTATGTGTGTGTGTGTGTGTCACATGTCTGTGACTATATATGTGTGTGTGTGTGTCACTTGTCTGTGACTATAAATGTGTGTGTGTGTGTGTCACGTGTCTGTGACTATGTATGTGTGTGTGTGTGTGTCACATGTCTGTGACTATATATGTGTGTGTGTGTGTCACATGTCTGTGACTGTATATGTGTGTGTGTGTCACTTGTCTGTGACTATATATGTGTGTGTGTGTGTGTCACATATCTGTGACTATATATGTGTGTGTGTGTGCGTCACTTGTCTGTGACTATATATGTATGTGTGTATCACATGTCTGTGACTATGTATGTGTGTGTGTGAGTGTCACCTGTCTGTGACTATATATATGTGTGTGTGTGTGTCACTTGTCTGTGACTATGTATGTGTGTGTGTGTGTCACTTGTCTGACTATGTATGTGTGTCTGTGTGTCACATGTCTGTGACTATATATGTTTGTGTGTGTCACATGTCTGTGTCTATAGATGTGTGTGTGTGAGTGTCACATGTCTGTGACTATATATGTGTGTGTGTGTCACTTGTCTGTGACTATATGTGTGTGTGTGTGTGTCACATGTCTGTGAATGTATATGTGTGTGTGTGTGTGTGTCACTTGTCTGTGACTATATGTGTGTGAGTGTCACATGTCTGTGACTATATATGTGTGTGTGTGTGTGTCACTTGTCTGACTATGTATGTGTGTGTGTGTGTGTGTGTGTCACTTGTCTGTGACTATATATGTCTGTGTGTGTGTGTGTGTGTCACATGTCTGTGAATATATATGTGTGTGTGTGCGTGTGTTTGTCACTTGTCTGTGCCTATATATATGCTTGTGTGTGTGTCACTTGTCTGTGCCTATATATATGTGTGTGTGTGTGTCACTTGTCTGTGACTATATATGTGTGTGTGTGTGAGTCACTTGTCTGACTATGTATGTGTGTGTGTGAGTGTCACATGTCTGAGACTATATATGTGTGTGTGTGTGTCACTTGTCTGTGACTATATATGTGTGTGTGTGTGTGTCACTTGTCCGTGACTATATATGTCTGTGTGTGTGTCACATGTCTGTGACTATATATGTGTGTGTGTGTGTGTGTCACTTGTCTGTGACTATATATATGTGTGTGTGTGTTAGTGTCACTTGTCTGTGACTATGTATGTGCGTGTGTGTCACATGTCTGTGACTATATATGTGTGTGTGTGTCACATGTCTGTGACTATATATGTGTGTGTGTGTCACTTGTCTGTGACTATATATGTGTGTGTGTGTGTCAATTGTCTGTGACTATATATGTGTGTGTGTGTGTGTCGCTTGTCTGACTATGTATGCGTGTGTGTGTGTCACATGTCTGTGACTATATATGTGTGTGTGTGTGTCACTTTTCTGTGACTATATGTGTGTGTGAGTGTCACATGTCTGTGACTACATATGTGTGTGTGTGTGTCACATGTCTGTGACTATACATGTGTGTGTGTGTGTGTTACTTGTCTGTGACTATGTATGTGTGTGTGTGTGTCACTTGTCTGTGACGATATATGTTTGTGTGTGTGTCACATGTCTGTGACTATATATGTGTGTGTGTGTGTGTTACTTGTCTGTGACTATGTATGTGTGTGTGTGTGTCACTTGTCTGTGACGATATATGTTTGTGTGTGTCACATGTCTGTGACTATATATGTGTGTGTGTGTGTATGTGTGTCACTTGTCTGTGACTATTTATGTGTGTGTGTGTGTGTCACATGTCTGTGACTATGTATGTGTGTGTGTGTGTGTCACTTGTCTGTGATTATGTATGTGTGTATGTGTGTCACTTGTCTGACTATGTATGTGTGTGTGTGTCACATGTCTGTGACTATATATGTTTGTGTGTGTCACATGTCTGTGACTATAGATGTGTGTGTGTGAGTGTCACATGTCTGTGACTATATATGTGTGTGTGTGTCACTTGTCTGTGACTATATGTGTGTGTGTGTGTGTGTCACATGTCTGTGACTATATATGTGTGTGTGTGCGTGTGTGTGTCACTTGTCTGTGACTATATATATGTGTGTGTGTCACTTGTCTGTGACTATATGTGTGTGAGTGTCACATGTCAGTGACTATATGTGTGTGTGTGTGTGTGTCACTTGTCTGACTATGTATGTGTG
This sequence comes from Eledone cirrhosa, assembly GCA_964016885.1. NCBI lineage: Eukaryota > Metazoa > Mollusca > Cephalopoda > Octopoda > Eledonidae > Eledone > Eledone cirrhosa. The sequence goes on along the minus strand of OZ024742.1, from coordinate 11,241,817 downwards.
TGTGTGTGTGTCACTTGTCTGTGACTATATATGTCTGTGTGTGTGTGTCACATGTCTGTGACTATATATGTGTGTGTGTGTGTGTGTGTCACTTGTCTGTGACTATATATGTGTGTGTGTGTGTGTCACTTGTCTGACTATGTATGTGTGTGAGTGTCACATGTCTGTGACTATATATGTGTGTGTGTGTCACTTGTCTGTAACTATATATGTGTGTGTGTGTGTGTCACTTGTCTGACTATGTATGTGTGTGTGTGTGTGTCACTTGTCTGTGACTATATATGTCTGTGTGTGTATGTCACATGTCTGTGACTATATATGTGTGTGTGTGTGTGTGTCACTTGTCTGTGACTATATATATGTGTGTGTGTGTGTCACTTGTCTGTGACTATGTATGTGCGTGTGTGTCACATGTCTGTGACTATATATGTGTGTGAGTGTGTGTCACATGTCTGTGACTATATATGTGTGAGTGTGTGTCACTTGTCTGTGACTATATATGTGTGTGTGTGTGTCACTTGTCTGTGACTATATGTGTGTGTGTGTGTGTGTCAATTGTCTGACTATGTATGCGTGTGTGTGTGTGTCACATGTCTGTGACTATATATGTGTGTGTGTGTGTCACATGTCTGAGACTATATATGTGTGTGTGTGTCACATGTCTGTGACTATATATGTGTGTGTGTGTGTGTGTGTCACATGTCTGTGACTATGTATGTGTGTGTGTGAGTGTCACCTGTCTGTGACTATATATGTGTGTGTGTCTGTCACTTGTCTGTGACTATATATGTGTGTGTGTGTGTGTCACTTGTCTGACTATGTATGTGTGTGTGTGTGTGTCACTTGTCTGTGACTATATATGTGTGTGTGTGTGTCACTTGTCTGTGACTATATATGTGTGTGTGTGTGTGTGTCACTTGTCTGTGACTATGTATGTGTGTGTGTGTATGTCAGTTGTCTGTGACTATATATGTCTGTGTGTGTGTCACATGTCTGTGACTATATATGTGTGTGTGTGTTACATGTCTGTGACTATATATGTGTGTGTGTGTGTGTCACTTGTCTGTGACTATATATGTGTGTGTGTGTCACATGTCTGTGACTATATATATGTGTGTGTGTGTGTGTCACTTGTCTGTGACTATGTATGTGTGTGTGTGTCACATGTCTGTCACTATATATGTGTGTGTGTGTGTCACATTTATGTGACTATATATGTGTGTGTGTGTAAGTGTCACTTGTCTGTGACTATATATGTGTGTGTGAGTGTCACATGTCTGTGACTATATATGTGTGTGTGTGTGTGTCACTTGTCTGTGACTATATATGTGTGTTGTGTGTGTCACTTGTCTGTGACCATATAAATGTGTGTGTGTATGTGTGTCACATGTCTGTGACTATATATGTGTGTGTGTGTGTGTCACTTGTCTGTGACTATATATGTGTGTGTGTGTGAGTGTCACATGTCTGTGACTATATATATGTGTGTGTGTGTCACATGTCTGTGACTATATATGTGTGTATGAGTGTCACATGTCTGACTATGTGTGTGTGTGTGTGTCACATGTCTGTGACTATATATCTTTGTGTGTGTGTGTGTCACTTGTCTGTGACTACATATGTGTGTGTGTGTCACTTTTCTGTGACTATATATATGTGTGTGTGTGTGTGTCACATGTCTGTGACTATATATGTGTGTGTGTGTGTCACTTGTCTGACTATGTATGTGTGTGTGTGTGTGTGTGTCACATGTCTGTGACTATATATGTGTGTGTGTGTGTGTGTCATTTGTCTGTGACTATATATGTGTGTGTGTGTGTGTGTGTCACTTGTCTTATTATGTATGTGTGTATGTGTGTGTGTCATGTCTGTGACTATATATGTGTGTGTGTGTGTGTCACTTGTCTGTGACTATATATGTGTGTGTGTGTGTGCCACATGTCTGTGACTATATATGTGTGTGTGTGTGTGTGTGTTACTTGTCTGTAACTATATATATGTGTGTGTGTGTGTCACATGTCTGTGGCTATATATGTGTGTGTGTGTATCACTTGTCTGTGACTATATATGTGTGTGTGTGTGTGTGTGTGTGTGTGTGTCACCTGTCTGTGACTATATGTGTGTGTGTGTGTGTGTGTGTCACATGTCTGTTACTATATATGTGTGTGTGTGTGTGTGTCACATGTCTGTGGCTGTATATTTGTGTGTGTATGTGTGTGTCACATGTATGTGACTATATATGTGTGTGTGTGTGTGTGTGTCACATGTCTCTGGCTATATATGTGTGTGTGTCACTTGTCTGACTATGTATGTGACTATATATGTGTGTGTGTGTGTGTCACATGTCTGTGACTATATATATATATATATGTGTGTGTGTGTGTGTGTGTGTGTCACATGTCTGTGACTATATATGTGTGTGTGTGTGTGAATGTCACATGTCTGTGACTATATGTGTGTGTGTGTGTGAGTGTCACATATCTCTGTCTATGTATGTGTGTGTTTGTGTGTGTGTCACATGTCTGTGACTATATATGTGTGTGTGTGTGTGTGTCACTTGTCTGTGACTATGTGTGTGTGTGTGAGTGTCACTTGTCTGTGACTATATATTTGTGTGTGTGTGTGTCACATGTCTGTGACTATATATGTGTGTGTGTGTGTGTGGGTGTCACTTGTCTGTGACTATATATGTGTGTGTGTGTCACTTGTCTGTGACTATATATGTGTGTGTGTGTGTCACATGTCTGTGACTATATATGTGTGTGTGTATGTGTCACTTGTCTGTGACTATATATATGTGTGTGTGTGTGTCACTTGTCTGTGACTATATATGTGTGTGTGTGTGTGAGTGTCACATGTCTGTGAATATATATGTCTGTGTGTGTGTGTCACATGTCTGTGACTATATATGTGTGTGTGTGTGTCACTTGTCTGTGACTATATATGTGTGTGTGTGTGTGTGTGTGTCACATGTCTGTGACTATATATGTGTGTGTGTCACATGTCTGAGACTATATATATGTGTGTGTGTGTCACGTGTCTGTGACTATATATGTGTGTGTGTCATTTGTCTGTGACTATATATGTGTGTGTGTGTCACATGTATGTGACTATATATGTGTGTGTGTGTGTCACTTGTCTGTGACTATATATGTGTGTGTGTGTGTGTGTCACTTGTCTGTGACTATATATATGTGTGTGTGTGTTAGTGTCACTCGTCTGTGACTATGTATGTGCGTGTGTGTCACATGTCTGTGACTATATATGTGTGTGTGTGTCACATGTCTGTGACTATATATGTGTGTGTGTGTGTGTTACTTGTCTGTGACTATGTATGTGTATGTGTGTGTCACTTGTCTGTGACGATATATGTTTGTGTGTGTCACATGTCTGTGACTATATATGTGTGTGTGTGTGTATGTGTGTCACTTGTCTGTGACTATTTATGTGTGTGTGTGTGTGTGTCACATGTCTGTGACTATGTATGTGTGTGTGTGTGTGTGTGTCACTTGTCTGTGATTATGTATGTGTGTATGTGTGTCACTTGTCTGACTATGTATGTGTGTGTGTGTCACATGTCTGTGACTATATATGTTTGTGTGTGTCACATGTCTGTGACTATAGATGTGTGTGTGTGAGTGTCACATGTCTGTGACTATATATGTGTGTGTGTGTGTGTCACATGTCTGTGACTATATATGTGTGTGTGTGCGTGTGTGTGTCACTTGTCTGTGACTATATATATGTGTGTGTGTCACTTGTCTGTGACTATATGTGTGTGAGTGTCACATGTCTGTGACTATATGTGTGTGTGTATGTGTGTCACTTGTCTGACTATGTATGTGTGTGTGTGTCACATGTCTGTGACTATATATGTTTGTGTGTGTCACATGTCTGTGACTATAGATGTGTGTGTGTGAGTGTCACATGTCTGTGACTATGTATGTGTGTGTGTGTGTGTCACTTGTCTGTGACTATATATGTGTGTGTGTGTGTGTGTGTCACTTGTCTGACTATGTATGTGTGTGAGTGTCACATGTCTGTGACTATATATGTGTGTGTGTGTCACTTGTCTGTAACTATATATGTGTGTGTGTGTGTGTCACTTGTCTGACTATGTATGTGTGTGTGTGTGTGTCACTTGTCTGTGACTATATATGTCTGTGTGTGTGTGTCAAATGTCTGTGACTATATATGTGTGTGTGTGTGTGTCACATGTCTGTGACTATATATGTGTGTGTGTGTGTCACTTGTCTGACTATGTATGTGTGTGTGTGTGTGTCACATGTGTGACTATGTATGTGTGTGTGTGTGTGTCACATGTCTGTGACTATATATTAGTGTGTGTGTGTCACTTGTCTGTGACTATATATGTGTGTGTGTGTGTGTGTCACTTGTCTGTGACTATATGTGTGTGTGAGTGTCACATGTCTGTGACTATATATGTGTGTGTGTGTGTCACATGTCTGTGACTATATGTGTGTGTGTGTGTGTGTCACTTGTCTGTGACTATATGTGTGTGTGAGTGTCACATGTCTGTGACTATATATGTGTGTGTGTGTGTCACATGTCTGTGACTATATGTGTGTGTGTGTGTGTCACTTGTCTGTGACTATGTATGTGTGTGTCACTTGTCTGTGACTATATATGTGTGTGTGTGTGTCACTTGACTGTGACTATATAAGTGTGTGTGTGTGTGTGTGTCACTTGTCTGTGACTATACATGTGTGTGTGTGTGTCACTTGTCTGTGACTATATATGTGTGTGTGTGTGTGTCACAAGTCTGAGACTATATATGTGTGTGTGTGTGTCACTTGTCTGTGCCTATATGTGTGTGTGAGTGTCACATGTCTGTGACTATATATGTGTGTGTGTGTGTGTCACATGTCTGTGACTATATATGTGTGTGTGTGTGTGTCACTTGTCTGACTATGTATGTGACTATATATGTGTGTGTGTGTGAGTGTCACATGTCTGTGACTATATATGTGTGTGTGTGTGTGTGTTACTTGTCTGTGACTATGTATGTGTGTGTGTGTGTCACTTGTCTGTGACTATATATGTTTGTGTGTGTCACATGTCTGTGACTATATATGTGTGTGTGTGTGTCACATGTCTGTGACTATATATGTGTGTGTGTGTCACTTGTCTGTGACTATATATGTGTGTGTGTGTGTGTCACATGTCTGTGACTATATATGTGTGTGTGTGTGCGTCACTTGTCTGTGACTATATATGTATGTGTGTATCACATGTCTGTGACTATGTATGTGTGTGTGTGAGTGTCACCTGTCTGTGACTATATATATGTGTGTGTGTGTGTCACTTGTCTGTGACTATGTATGTGTGTGTGTGTGTCACTTGTCTGACTATGTATGTGTGTCTGTGTGTCACATGTCTGTGACTATATATGTTTGTGTGTGTCACATGTCTGTGTCTATAGATGTGTGTGTGTGAGTGTCACATGTCTGTGACTATATATGTGTGTGTGTGTCACTTGTCTGTGACTATATGTGTGTGTGTGTGTGTCACATGTCTGTGAATATATATGTGTGTGTGTGTGTGTGTCACTTGTCTGTGACTATATGTGTGTGAGTGTCACATGTCTGTGACTATATATGTGTGTGTGTGTGTGTCACTTGTCTGACTATGTATGTGTGTGTGTGTGTGTGTCACTTGTCTGTGACTATATATGTCTGTGTGTGTGTGTCACTTGTCTGTGACTATATGTGTGTGTGTGTGTGTGTCACATGTCTGTGAATATATATGTGTGTGTGTGCGTGTGTTTGTCACTTGTCTGTGCCTATATATATGTTTGTGTGTGTGTCACTTGTCTGTGCCTATATATATGTGTGTGTGTGTGTCACTTGTCTGTGACTATATATGTGTGTGTGTGTGTGAGTCACTTGTCTGACTATGTATGTGTGTGTGTGAGTGTCACATGTCTGAGACTATATATGTGTGTGTGTGTGTCACTTGTCTGTGACTATATATGTGTGTGTGTGTGTGTCACTTGTCTGACTATGTATGTGTGTGTGTGTGTGTCACTTGTCCGTGACTATATATGTCTGTGTGTGTGTCACATGTCTGTGACTATATATGTGTGTGTGTGTGTGTGTCACTTGTCTGTGACTATATATATATGTGTGTGTGTGTTAGTGTCACTTGTCTGTGACTATGTATGTGCGTGTGTGTCACATGTCTGTGACTATATATGTGTGTGTGTGTCACATGTCTGTGACTATATATGTGTGTGTGTGTCACTTGTCTGTGACTATATATGTGTGTGTGTGTGTCAATTGTCTGTGACTATATATGTGTGTGTGTGTGTGTCGCTTGTCTGACTATGTATGCGTGTGTGTGTGTCACATGTCTGTGACTATATATGTGTGTGTGTGTGTCACTTTTCTGTGACTATATGTGTGTGTGAGTGTCACATGTCTGTGACTACATATGTGTGTGTGTGTGTCACATGTCTGTGACTATACATGTGTGTGTGTGTGTGTTACTTGTCTGTGACTATGTATGTGTGTGTGTGTGTCACTTGTCTGTGACGATATATGTTTGTGTGTGTCACATGTCTGTGACTATATATGTGTGTGTGTGTGTGTTACTTGTCTGTGACTATGTATGTGTGTGTGTGTGTCACTTGTCTGTGACTATTTATGTGTGTGTGTGTGTGTCACATGTCTGTGACTATGTATGTGTGTGTGTGTGTGTCACTTGTCTGTGATTATGTATGTGTGTATGTGTGTCACTTGTCTGACTATGTATGTGTGTGTGTGTCACATGTCTGTGACTATATATGTTTGTGTGTGTCACATGTCTGTGACTATAGATGTGTGTGTGTGAGTGTCACATGTCTGTGACTATATATGTGTGTGTGTGTCACTTGTCTGTGACTATATATGTGTGTGTGTGTGTGTCACATGTCTGTGACTATATATGTGTGTGTGTGCGTGTGTGTGTCACTTGTCTGTGACTATATATATGTGTGTGTGTCACTTGTCTGTGACTATATGTGTGTGAGTGTCACATGTCAGTGACTATATGTGTGTGTGTGTGTGTGTCACTTGTCTGACTATGTATGTGTGTGTGTGTGTGTCACTTGTCTGTGACTATATATGTCTGTGTGTGTGTGTCACATGTCTGTGACTATATATGTGTGTGTGTGTGTGTCACTTGTCTGTGACTATATATGTGTGTGTGTGTGTGTCACTTGTCTGACTATGTATGTGTGTGAGTGTCACATGTCTGTGACTATATATGTGTGTGTGTGTCACTTGTCTGTAACTATATATGTGTGTGTGTGTGTGTCACTTGTCTGACTATGTATGTGTGTGTGTGTGTGTCACTTGTCTGTGACTATATATGTCTGTGTGTGTGTGTCACATGTCTGTGACTATATATGTGTGTGTGTGTGTGTGTCACTTGTCTGTGACTATATATATGTGTGTGTGTGTGTGTCACTTGTCTGTGACTATGTATGTGCGTGTGTGTCACATGTCTGTGACTATATATGTGTGTGAGTGTGTGTCACATGTCTGTGACTATATATGTGTGAGTGTGTGTCACTTGTCTGTGACTATATATGTGTGTGTGTGTGTCACTTGTCTGTGACTATATGTGTGTGTGTGTGTCAATTGTCTGACTATGTATGCGTGTGTGTGTGTGTCACATGTCTGTGACTATATATGTGTGTGTGTGTGTCACATGTCTGAGACTATATATGTGTGTGTGTGTGTCACATGTCTGTGACTATATATGTGTGTGTGTGTGTGTGTCACATGTCTGTGACTATGTATGTGTGTGTGTCAGTGTCACCTGTCTGTGACTATATATGTGTGTGTGTCTGTCACTTGTCTGTGACTATATATGTGTGTGTGTGTGTGTCACTTGTCTGACTATGTATGTGTGTGTGTGTGTGTCACTTGTCTGTGACTATATATGTGTGTGTGTGTGTGTGTGTCACTTGTCTGTGACTATATATGTGTGTATGTCAGTTGTCTGTGACTATATATGTCTGTGTGTGTGTCACATGTCTGTGACTATATATGTGTGTGTGTGTTACATGTCTGTGACTATATATGTGTGTGTGTGTGTGTCACTTGTCTGTGACTATATATGTGTGTGTGTGTCACATGTATGTGACTATATATATGTGTGTGTGTGTGTGTCACTTGTCTGTGACTATGTATGTGTGTGTGTGTCACATGTCTGTCACTATATATGTGTGTGTGTGTGTCACATTTATGTGACTATATATGTGTGTGTGTGTAAGTGTCACTTGTCTGTGACTATATATGTGTGTGTGAGTGTCACATGTCTGTGACTATATATGTGTGTGTGTGTGTGTCACTTGTCTGTGACTATATATGTGTGTTGTGTGTGTCACTTGTCTGTGACCATATAAATGTGTGTGTGTATGTGTGTCACATGTCTGTGACTATATATGTGTGTGTGTGTGTGTCACTTGTCTGTGACTATATATGTGTGTGTGTGTGAGTGTCACATGTCTGTGACTATATATATGTGTGTGTGTGTCACATGTCTGTGACTATATATGTGTGTATGAGTGTCACATGTCTGACTATGTGTGTGTGTGTGTGTCACATGTCTGTGACTATATATCTCTGTGTGTGTGTGTCACTTGTCTGTGACTACATATGTGTGTGTGTGTCACTTTTCTGTGACTATATATATGTGTGTGTGTGTGTGTCACATGTCTGTGACTATATATGTGTGTGTGTGTGTCACTTGTCTGACTATGTATGTGTGTGTGTGTGTGTGTGTGTGTCACATGTCTGTGACTATATATGTGTGTGTGTGTGTGTGTCATTTGTCTGTGACTATATATGTGTGTGTGTGTGTGTGTCACTTGTCTTATTATGTATGTGTGTATGTGTGTGTGTCACTTGTCTGTGACTATATATGTGTGTGTGTGTGTGCCACATGTCTGAGACTATATATGTGTGTGTGTGTGTGTAACTTGTATGACTATGTGTGTGTGTGTGTGTGTGTTACTTGTCTGTAACTATATATATGTGTGTGTGTGTGTCACATGTATGTGGCTATATATGTGTGTGTGTGTATCACTTGTCTGTGACTATATATGTGTGTGTGTGTGTGTGTGTGTGTGTCACCTGTCTGTGACTATATGTGTGTGTGTGTGTGTGTGTGTCACATGTCTGTGACTATATATGTGTGTGTGTGTGTGTGTCACATGTCTGTGGCTGTATATGTGTGTGTGTATGTGTGTGTCACATGTATGTGACTATATATGTGTGTGTGTGTGTGTGTGTCACATGTCTCTGGCTATATATGTGTGTGTGTCACTTGTCTGACTATGTATGTGACTATATATGTGTGTGTGTGTGTGTCACATGCCTGTGACTATATATATATATATGTGTGTGTGTGTGTGTGTGTGTGTGTCACATGTCTGTGACTATATATGTGTGTGTGTGTGTGAATGTCACATGTCTGTGACTATATGTGTGTGTGTGTGTGAGTGTCACATTTCTCTGTCTATGTATGTGTGTGTGTGTGTGTGTGTCACATGTCTGTGACTATATATGTGTGTGTGTGTGTGTGTCACTTGTTTGTGACTATGTGTGTGTGTGTGAGTGTCACTTGTCTGTGACTATATATTTGTGTGTGTGTGTGTCACATGTCTGTGACTATATATGTGTGTGTGTGTGTGTGGGTGTCACTTGTCTGTGACTATATATGTGTGTGTGTGTCACTTGTCTGTGACTATATATGTGTGTGTGTGTGTCACATGTCTGTGACTATATATGTGTGTGTGTATGTGTCACTTGTCTGTGACTATATATATGTGTGTGTGTGTGTCACTTGTCTGTGACTATATATGTGTGTGTGTGTGTGAGTGTCACATGTCTGTGAATATATATGTCTGTGTGTGTGTGTCACATGTCTGTGACTATATATGTGTGTGTGTGTGTCACTTGTCTGTGACTATATATGTGTGTGTGTGTGTGTGTGTGTCACATGTCTGTGACTATATATGTGTGTGTGTCACATGTCTGAGACTATATATGTGTGTGTGTGTGTCACGTGTCTGTGACTATATATGTGTGTGTGTCATTTGTCTGTGACTATATATGTGTGTGTGTGTCACATGTCTTTGACTATATATATGTGTGTGTGTGTGTGTGTGTGTCACATATCTGTGACTATATATGTGTGTGTGTGTGTCACTTGTCTGTGACTATATATGTGTGTGTGTGTGTGTGTCACATGTCTGTGACTATATATGTGTGTGTGTCACATGTCTGAGACTATATATGTGTGTGTGTGTGTCACATGCCTGTGACTATATATGTGTGTGTGTGTCATTTGTCTGTGACTATATATGTGTGTGTGTGTCACATGTATGTGACTATATATGTGTGTGTGTGTGTCACATGTATGTGACTATATATGTGTGTGTGTGTGTGTGTCACATGTATGTGACTATATATGTGTGTGTGTGTGAGTGTCACTTGTCTGTGACTATGTGTGTGTGTGTGTGTCACATGTCTGTGACTATATATATGTGTGTGTGTGTGTGTGTGTCACATGTCTGTGACTATATATATGTGTGTGTGTCACATGTCTGTGACTATATATATGTATGTGTGTGTGTGTGTGTGTGTGTAACTTGTCTGTGACTATATATATGTGTGTGTGTGTGTCACATGTCTGTGACTATATATGTGTGTGTGTCACATGCCTGTGAATATATATGTGTGTGTGTGTGAGTGTCACATGTCTGTGACTATATATGTGTGTGTGTGTCACTTGTCTGTGATAATATGTGTGTGTGTGTGTGTGTCACATGTCTGTGATTATGTATGTGTGTGTGTGTGTGTCAGATGTCTGTGACTATATATGTGTGTGTGTGTCACTTGTCTGACTATGTATGTGTGTGTGTGTCACAAGTCTGACTATGTATGTGTGTGTGTGTGTCACATGTCCGTGACTATATATGTGTGTGTGTGTGTCACATGTCTGTGACTATATATATGTGTGTGTGTGTGTGTTACTTGTCTGTGACTATATATATGTGTGTGTGTCACTTGTCTGTGACTATATGTGTGTGTGTGTGTCACTTGTCTGTGACTATGTATGTGTGTGTGTGTCACTTGTCTGTGACTATATATGTGTGTGTGTGTGTGTCACTTGTCTGTGACTATATATGTGTGTGTGTGTGAGTCACATGTCTGTGAATATATATGTATGTGTGTGTGTATCACTTGTCTGTGACTATATGTGTGTGTGAGTGTCACATGTCTGTGACTATATATGTGTGTGTGTGTGTCACATGTCTGTGACTATATATGTGTGTGTGTGTGTGTCACATGTGTGACTATGTATGTGACTATATATGTGTGTGTGTGTGAGTGTCACATGTCTGTGACTATATATGTGTGTGTGTGCGTGTGTGCGTCACTTGTCTGTGATTATATATGTGTGTGTGTGTGTGTGTGTGTGTGTCAGATGTCTGTGACTATATATGTGTGTGTGTGTGTGTGTGTCACTTGTCTGACTATGTATGTGTGTGTGTGTGTGTCACATGTGTGACTATGTATGTGTGTGTGTGTGTGTCACATGTCTGTGACTATATATGTGTGTGTGTGTGTCACTTGTCTGTGACTATATATGTGTGTGTGTGTGTGTCACGTGTCTGTGACTATGTATGTGTGTGTGTGTGTGTGTCACATGTCTGTGACTATATATGTGTGTGTGTGTCACTTGTCTGACTATGTATGTGTGTGTATGTGTGTCACATGTGTGACTATGTATGTGTGTGTGTGTGCGTCACATGTCTGTGACTATATATTAGTGTGTGTGTGTCACTTGTCTGTGACTATATATGTGTGTGTGTGTGTCACTTGTCTGACTATGTATACGTGTGTGTGTGTTTGTCACATGTCTGTGACTATATATGTGTGTGTGTCACATGTCGGTCACTATATATGTGTGTGTGTGTGTCACTTGTCTGACTATGTATGTGTGTGTGTGTCACTTGTCTGTGACTATACATGTGTGTGTGTGTGTGTCACTTGTCTGTGACTATATATGTGTGTGTGTGTGTGTCACATGTCTGAGACTATATATGTGTGTGTGTGTGTGTGTCACTTGTCTGTGACTATATGTGTGTGTGAGTGTCACATGTCTGTGACTATATATGTGTGTGTGTGTGACACATGTCTGTGACTATATGTGTGTGTGTGTGTGTCACTTGTCTGTGACTATGTATGTGTGTGTCACTTGTCTGTGACTATATATGTGTGTGTGTGTGTCACTTGACTGTGACTATATAAGTGTGTGTGTGTGTGTGTCACTTGTCTGTGACTATACATGTGTGTGTGTGTGTCACTTGCCTGTGACTATATATGTGTGTGTGTGTGTCACATGTCTGAGACTATATATGTGTGTGTGTGTGTGTGTGTCACTTGTCTGTGACTATATGTGTGTGTGAGTGTCACATGTCTGTGACTATATATGTGTGTGTGTGTGTGTCACATGTCTGTGACTATATATGTGTGTGTGTGTGTGTAACTTGTCTGACTATGTATGTGACTATATATGTGTGTGTGTGTGAGTGTCACATGTCTGTGACTATATATGTGTGTGTGTGTGTGTTACTTGTCTGTGACTATGTATGTGTGTGTGTGTGTCACTTGTCTGTGACTATATATGTTTGTGTGTGTCACATGTCTGTGACTATATATGTGTGTGTGTGTGTCACATGTCTGTGACTATATATGTGTGTGTGTGTCCCTTGTCTGTGACTATATATGTGTGTGTGTGTGTGTGTCACATGTCTGTGACTATATATGTGTGTGTGTGTGCGTCACTTGTCTGTGACTATATATGTGTGTGTGTATCACATGTCTGTGACTATGTATGTGTGTGTGTGAGTGTCACCTGTCTGTGACTATATATATGTGTGTGTGTGTGTCACTTGTCTGTGACTATGTATGTGTGTGTGTGTGTCACTTGTCTGACTATGTATGTGTGTGTGTGTGTCACATGTCTGTGACTATATATGTTTGTGTGTGTCACATGTCTATGACTATAGATGTGTGTGTGTGTGTGTATCACATGTCTGTGACTATATATGTGTGTGTGTGCGTGTGTGTGTCACTTGTCTGTGACTATATATGTGTGTGTGTGTGTGTCACTTGTCTGTGACTATGTATGTGTGTGTGTGTGTGCGTCACTTGTCTGTGACTATATATATGTGTGTGTGTGTGTCACTTGTCTGTGATTATGTATGTGTGTGTGTGTGTCACTTGTCTGAATATGTATGTGTGTGTGTCACATGTCTGTGACTATATATGTTTGTGTGTGTCACATGTCTGTGTCTATAGATGTGTGTGTGTGAGTGTCACATGTCTGTGACTATATATGTGTGTGTGTGTCACTTGTCTGTGACTATATGTGTGTGTGTGTGTCACATGTCTGTGAATATATATGTGTGTGTGTGTGTCACTTGTCTGTGACTATATGTGTGTGAGTGTCACATGTCTGTGACTATATATGTGTGTGTGTGTGTCACTTGTCTGACTATGTATGTGTGTGTGTGTGTGTGTGTGTCACTTGTCTGTGACTATATATGTCTGTGTGTGTGTGTCACATGTCTGTGACTATATATGTGTGTGTGCGTGTGTTTGTCACTTGTCTGTGCCTATATATATGTTTGTGTGTGTGTCACTTGTCTTTGACTATATATATGTGTGTGTGTGTGTCACTTGTCTGTGACTATATATGTGTGTGTGTGTGTGTCACTTGTCTGACTATGTATGTGTGTGTGTGTGTGTCACTTGTCTGTGACTATATATGTCTCTGTGTGTGTGTCACATGTCTGTGACTATATATGTGTGTGTGTGTGAGTCACTTGTCTGACTATGTATGTGTGTGTGTGAGTGTCACATGTCTGAGACTATATATGTGTGTGTGTGTGTCACTTGTCTGTGACTATATATGTGTGTGTGTGTCACTTGTCTGACTATGTATGTGTGTGTGTGTGTGTCACTTGTCCGTGACTATATATGTCTGTGTGTGTGTGTCACTTGTCTGACTATGTATGTGTGTGTGTGTGTGTCACTTGTCCGTGACTATATATGTCTGTGTGTGTGTCACATGTCTGTGACTATATATGTGTGTGTGTGTGTGTGTCACTTGTCTGTGACTATATATATGTGTGTGTGTGTTAGTGTCACTTGTCTGTGACTATGTATGTGCGTGTGTGTCACATGTCTGTGTCTATATATGTGTGTGTGTGTCACATGTCTGTGACTATATATGTGTGTGTATGTGTGTTACTTGTCTGTGACTATGTATGTGTGTGTGTGTGTCACTTGTCTGTGACGATATATGTTTGTGTGTGTCACATGTCTGTGACTATATATGTGTGTGTGTGTGTATGTGTGTCACTTGTCTGTGACTATTTATGTGTGTGTGTGTGTGTGTCACATGTCTGTGACTATGTATGTGTGTGTGTGTGTGTGTGTCACTTGTCTGTGATTATGTATGTGTGTATGTGTGTCACTTGTCTGACTATGTATGTGTGTGTGTGTCACATGTCTGTGACTATATATGTTTGTGTGTGTCACATGTCTGTGACTATAGATGTGTGTGTGTGAGTGTCACATGTCTGTGACTATATGTGTGTGTGTGTGTGTGTCACATGTCTGTGACTATATATGTGTGTGTGTGCGTGTGTGTGTCACTTGTCTGTGACTATATATATGTGTGTGTGTCACTTGTCTGTGACTATATGTGTGTGAGTGTCACATGTCTGTGACTATATGTGTGTGTGTGTGTGTGTCACTTGTCTGACTATGTATGTGTGTGTGTGTGTGTCACTTGTCTGTGACTATATATGTCTGTGTGTGTGTGTCACATGTCTGTGACTATATATGTGTGTGTGTGTGTGTCACTTGTCTGTGACTATATATGTGTGTGTGTGTGTGTCACTTGTCTGACTATGTATGTGTGTGAGTGTCACATGTCTGTGACTATATATGTGTGTGTGTGTCACTTGTCTGTAACTATATATGTGTGTGTGTGTGTGTCACTTGTCTGACTATGTATGTGTGTGTGTGTGTGTCACTTGTCTGTGACTATATATGTCTGTGTGTGTGTGTCACATGTCTGTGACTATATATGTGTGTGTGTGTGTGTGTCACTTGTCTGTGACTATATATATGTGTGTGTGTGTGTGTCACTTGTCTGTGACTATGTATGTGCGTGTGTGTCACATGTCTGTGACTATATATGTGTGTGAGTGTGTGTCACATGTCTGTGACTATATATGTGTGAGTGTGTGTCACTTGTCTGTGACTATATATGTGTGTGTGTGTGTCACTTGTCAGTGACTATATGTGTGTGTGTGTGTGTCACTTGTCTGACTATGTATGCGTGTGTGTGTGTGTCACATGTCTGTGACTATATATGTGTGTGTGTGTGTCACATGTCTGAGACTATATATGTGTGTGTGTGTGTCACATGTCTGTGACTATATATGTGTGTGTGTGTGTGTGTGTCACATGTCTGTGACTATGTATGTGTGTGTGTGAGTGTCACCTGTCTGTGACTATATATGTGTGTGTGTCTGTCACTTGTCTGTGACTATATATGTGTGTGTGTGTGTGTCACTTGTCTGACTATGTATGTGTGTGTGTGTGTGTCACTTGTCTGTGACTATATATGTGTGTGTGTGTGTGTGTGTCACTTGTCTGTGACTATATATGTGTGTGTGTGTGTGTGTCACTTGTCTGTGACTATGTATGTGTGTGTGTGTATGTCAGTTGTCTGTGACCATATATGTCTGTGTGTGTGTCACATGTCTGTGACTATATATGTGTGTGTGTGTCACATGTCTGTGACTATATATGTGTGTGTGTGTGTCACTTGTCTGTGACTATATATGTGTGTGTGTGTCACATGTCTGTGACTATATATATGTATGTGTGTCACTTGTCTGTGACTATGTATGTGTGTGTGTGTCACATGTCTGTCACTATATATGTGTGTGTGTGTGTCACATTTATGTGACTATATATGTGTGTGTGTGTGTAAGTGTCACTTGTCTGTGACTATATATGTGTGTGTGAGTGTCACATGTCTGTGACTATATATGTGTGTGTGTGTGTGTCACTTGTCTGTGACTATATATGTGTGTGTGTGTGTCACTCGTCTGTGACCATATAAATGTGTGTGTGTATGTGTGTCACATGTCTGTGACTATATATGTGTGTGTGTGTGTGTCACTTGTCTGTGACTATATATGTGTGTGTGTGTGAGTGTCACATGTCTGTGACTATATATATGTGTGTGTGTGTCACATGTCTGTGACTATATATGTGTGTATGAGTGTCACATGTCTGACTATGTGTGTGTGTGTGTGTCACATGTCTGTGACTATATATCTCTGTGTGTGTGTCACTTGTCTGTGACTATATATGTGTGTGTGTGTCACTTGTCTGTTACTATATATATGTGTGTGTGTGTGTGTCACATGTCTGTGACTATATATTTGTTTGTGTGTGTCACTTGTCTGACTATGTATGTGTGTGTGTGTGTGTGTGTCACATGTCTGTGACTATATATGTGTGTGTGTGTGTGTGTCATTTGTCTGTGACTATATATGTGTGTGTGTGTGTGTGTGTCACTTGTCTTATTATGTATGTGTGTATGTGTGTGTGTCACATGTCTGTGACTATATATGTGTGTGTCTGTGTGTCACTTGTCTGTGACTATATATGTGTGTGTGTGTGTGCCACATGTCTGTGACTATATATGTGTGTGTGTGTGTGTAACTTGTATGACTATGTGTGTGTGTGTGTGTGTGTTACTTGTCTGTAACTATATATATGTGTGTGTGTGTGTCACATGTCTGTGGCTATATATGTGTGTGTGTGTATCACTTGTCTGTGACTATATATGTGTGTGTGTGTGTGTGTGTGTGTCACCTGTCTGTGACTATATGTGTGTGTGTGTGTGTGTCACATGTCTGTGACTATATATGTGTGTGTGTGTGGGTGTCACATGTCTGTGGCTGTATATGTGTGTGTGTATGTGTGTGTCACATGTATGTGACTATATATGTGTGTGTGTGTGTGTGTCACATGTCTCTGGCTATATATGTGTGTGTGTCACTTGTCTGACTATGTATGTGACTATATATGTGTGTGTGTGTGTGTCACATGTCTGTGACTATATATATATATGTGTGTGTGTGTGTGTGTGTGTGTGTGTCACATGTCTGTGACTATATATGTGTGTGTGTGTGTGAATGTCACATGTCTGTGACTATATGTGTGTGTGTGTGTGAGTGTCACTTGTCTGTGACTATGTGTGTGTGTGTGAGTGCCACTTGTCTGTGACTATATATTTGTGTGTGTGTGTGTCACATGTCTGTGACTATATATGTGTGTGTTTGTGTGTGTGTGTCACTTGTCTGTGACTATATATGTGTGTGTGTGTCACTTGTCTGTGACTATATATGTGTGTGTGTGTGTCACATGTCTGTGACTATATATGTGTGTATGTATGTGTCACTTGTCTGTGACTATATATTTGTGTGTGTGTGTGTCACTTGTCTGTGACTATATATGTGTGTGTGTGTGTGTGAGTGTCACATGTCTGTGACTATATATGACTGTGTGTGTGTGTCACTTGTCTGTGACTATATATGTGTGTGTGTGTGTCACTTGTCTGTGACTATATTTGTGTGTGTGTGTGTAACTTGTCTGGGACTATATATATGTGTGTGTGTGTCACTTGTCTGACTATGTATGTGTGTGTGTGTCACATGTCTGTGACTATATATGTGTGTGTGTCATTTGTCTGTGACTATATATGTGTGTGTGTGTGTGTCACTTGTCTTATTATGTATGTGTGTGTGTGTGTGTCACATGTCTGTGACTATATATGTGTGTGTGTGTCACTTGTCTGTGACTATATATGTGTGTGTGTGTGTGCCACATGTCTGTGACTATATATGTGTATGTGTGTGTGTCACTTGTCTGATTATGTATGTGTGTGTGTGTGTGTGTGTCACATGTCTGTGACTATATATGTGTGTGTGTGTGTCACATGTCTGTGACTATATATGTGTGTGTGTGTCACTTGTCAGTGACTATATATGTGTGTGTGTGTCACCTGTCTCTGACTATATATGTGTGTGTGTGTGTGTCACATGTCTGTGACTATATATGTGTGTGTGTATGTCACTTGTCTGTGACTATATATATGTGTGTGTGTGTGTGTGTGTCACATGTCTGTGACTATATATGTGTGTGTGTGTGTGTGTCACATGTCTGTGACTATATATGTGTGTGTGTGTGTGTCACATGTCTGTGACTATATACGTGTGTGTGTCACTTGTCTGACTATGTATGTGACTATATATATGTGTGTGTGTGTGAGTGTCACATATCTCTGACTATGTATGTGTGTGTGTGTGTGTGTGTCACATGTCTGTGACTATATATGTGTATGTGTGTGTGTGTGTGTGTCACTTGTCTGTGACTATGTGTGTGTGTGTGAGTGCCACTTGTCTGTGACTATATATTTGTGTGTGTGTGTGTCACATGTCTGTGACTATATATGTGTGTGTGTGTGTGTGTCACTTGTCTGTGACTATATATGTGTGTGTGTGAGTGTCACTTGTCTGTGACTATATATATGTGTGTGTGTGTCACTTGTCTGTGACTATATATGTGTGTGTGTGTTTGAGTGTCAAATGTCTGTGACTATATATGTGTGTGTGTGTGTGTCTGTGTGTATGTGTGTATGTGTGTATGTGTGAGTGTGTGTATGTCTGTGTGTATGTGTGAGTGTGTGTATGTGCATGTGTGTATGTGTGTATGTGTGTATGTGCGAGTGTGTGTATGTGTTTATGTGTGTGTGTGTGCATGTGTATGTGTGAGTGTGTGTATGTATGTATGTATGTGTGTATATGTGTATGTATGTATCTGTGTATGTAAGAGTGTGTCAGTGTGTGAGTGTCAGTGTGTGTATGTGTGTATGTGTTTATGTGTGTATGTGTGTATATGTGTATGTGTGTATGTGTGAGTGTGTGTATGTGTGTATGTATGTATGTATGCATATATGTGTGAGTGTGTGTATGTATGTATGTTTGAGTATATGTGTGAGTGTGTGTATGTGTGTATGTGTGTATGTATGTATGAGTATATGTGTGAGTGTGTGTATGTATGTATGTTTGAGTATATGTGTGAGTGTGTGTATGTGTGTATGTATGTATGAGTATATGTGTGAGTGTCTGAGTGTGTATGAGTATATGTGTGTATGTGTGTATGTGTGAGTGTGTGTATGTGTGTATGAGTGTATGAGTGTATGCGTGAGTGTTTGTATGAGTGTATGTGTGTATGTGTGTATGTGTGAGTGTGTGTATGAGTGTATGTGTGTATGTGGGTATGAGTGTATGTGTGTATGAGTGTATGAGTGTGTGTGTTAGTGTGTGCATATGTGTATGTGTGTGAGTGTGTGTGTATGTGTGTACGTGTAAGTGTGTGTATGTGTGTATGTGTGTATGTATTTATGAGTATGTATTTATGAGTATATGTGTGAGTGTGTGTATGTATTTATGAGTATATGTGTGAGTGTGTGTATGTATGTATGTATGTATGTTTGAGTATATGTGTGTATGTGTGTATGTGTGTATGATTGTATGAGTGTATGTGTGAGTGTGTGTATGAGTGTATGTGTGTATGTGTGTATGTGTGAGTGTGTGTATGTGTGTATGAGTATATATGTGAGTGTGTGTATGTATGCATGTATGTTTGAGTATATGTGTGAGCGTGTGTATGTGTGTATGTATGAGTATACGTGTGAGCGTGTGTATGTGTTTATGTATGTATGAGTATATGTGTGAGTGTGTGAGTGTGTATGTGTATATGTGTTTATGTGTGTATTGTGTGAATGTGTGTATGTGTGTATGTGTGTATGTGTGTATGTGTGAGTGTGTGTATGAGTGTATGTGTGTATATGTGTATGAGTGTATGTGTGTATGAGTGTATGAGTGTGTGTGTGAGTGTGTGAATATGTGTATGTGTGTATGTGTGAGTGTGTGTGTTTATGTGTTTATGTGTGTATGTGTGTATGTGTGTATGTATGTATGAGTATATATGTGAGTGTGTGTATGTATGCATGTATGTTTGAGTATATGTGTGTATGTGTGTATGTATGTATGAGTATATGTGTGAGTGTGTGTATGTGTGTATGTATGTATGAATATATGTGTGAGTGTGTGAGTGTGTATCAGTATATGTGTATGTGTGTATGTGTGTATGAGTGTATGTGTGTATGTGTGTATGTGTGTATGAGTGTATGTGTGTATGTGTGTATGAGTGTGTGTGTATGAGTGTGTGTGTGAGTGTGTGCATATGTGTATGTGTGTATGTGAGTGTGTGTGTGTATGTGTTTATGTGTGTATGTGTGTATGTGTGTATATGTTCATGTATGTATGTGTGTATGTGTTCATGTGTGCGTGTGTGTATGTGTGTATGTGAGTATGTATGTATGTGTAAGTGTGTGTATGTTTTGATATGTGTATGTGTGTATGTGTGAGTGTGTGTATGTCTGTATGTGTGTAAGTGGCTATGTGTGTATGTGTGAGTGCGCGTATGTGTGAGTGTGTGTATGAGTTTGTGTATGTGTGTAGGTGTGAATGTGTGTATGTGTATGTGTTTATGTGTATGTGTGTATATGTGTATATGTGTGTGTCTATGTGTATGTGTGTATGAGTATATGTGTGAGTTTGTGAGTGTGTGTATCTGTGTATGTGTGTATGTGTGAGTGTGTGAGTGTGAGTGTGTGAATGTGAGTGTGTGTATGAGTGTATGTGTGTATGTGTGTATGTGTGTATGTGTGCATGTGTATGTGTGCATGTTTTGTATGTGTGTATGTGTGAGTGTGTGTAATTATGTATGTGTATATGTGTATGAGTGTATGTGTGTATGTGTGTACGTGTGTATGGGTGTATGTGTGAGTGTGTGTATGTGTATATGTATGTATGAGTAAATGTGTCAGTGTCTGAGTGTGTGTATGAGTCTATGTGTGTATGTGTGTGTGTATGTGTGAATGTGTATATGTGTGAGTGTGTGAGTGTGTGAGTGTGTGTATGTGTATATATGTGTATGAGTGTATGTGTGTATGTGTGTACATTGTGTATGAGTGTATGTGTGTAAGTGTGAGTGTGTGGGTCTGTGTATGTGTGTATGTGCGTATGTGTGTATGTGTGTATGTGTGAGTGTGCGTATCTGTTAGTGTGTGAGTGTGTGTATCTGTTTATGTGTGTGAGTGTGTGTATGTGTGAGTGTGTGTATGTGTTTATGTGAGTGTGTGTATGTGTGTATGTGTGTGTATGTGTGTATGTGTGTATGTGTGTATAAGTGTATGTGTGTATGTGTGAGTGTGTGTCTGTGTGTGTGTGTGTGTGAGTGTGTGAGTGTGTGTCTGTGTGGGTGTGTGTATGTGTGTATGTGTGAGTGTGTGAGTGTGTGAGTGTGTGTATATATGGTTGAGTATGTGTGAGTGTGTGAGTGTGTGTGTGTGTATGTGTGTGAGTGTGCGTCTGTGAGTGTGTGAGTGTGTGAGTGTGTGAGTGTGTATTGTATGTGTGTGAGTGTTGTGTATATGTGTGTGTATGTGTGTGAGTGTATAAGTGTATGTATGTGTATGTGTGTGAGTGTGTATGTGTGTGAGTGTGTGAGTGTGTATGTGTGTGAGTGTGTGAATGTGTGTGGGTGTATGTGTGTGAGAGTGTATGTGTGTGAGTGTGTGAGTGTGTGAGTGTGTGAGTGTGTATGTGTGTGAGTGTGTGAATGTGTGTGTGTATGTGTGTGAGAGTGTATGTGTGTGAGTGTGTGAGTGTGTGAGTGTGTGAGTGTGTGAGTGTGTATGTGTGTGAGTGTGTGAATGTGTGTGGGTGTATGTGTGTGAGAGTGTATGTGTGTGAGTGTGTGAGTGTGTGAGTGTGTGAGTGTGTATGTGTGTGAGTGTGTGAATGTGTGTGTGTATGTGTGTGAGAGTGTATGTGTGTGAGTGTGTATACAGAAACTAACTTGGTGCAACGTGAGGATGATCACACCTTACAGTTTCTAAACGCATCAATATACCACACCACACCACACCACACAACACTATACCACACTACACTACACTATACCACACTACACTACACCACACTGCACTACACCACACCACACTACACTACACCACACCACACCGCACCGCACCACACCACACCACACTACACCACACCACACCACACTACACTACACTACACCACACTACACCAGACCACACCACACTACACTATACCACACTACACAACACTATACCACACTACACCACACTACACTACACCACACTGAACTACACTACACCACACCCGACTACACTACACCACACCACACCACACCACACCACACCACACCACACCACACTACACTACACTACACCACACTACACCAGACCACACCACACTACACTATACCACACTACACAACACTATACCACACTACACCACACTACACTACACCACACTGAACTACACTACACCACACCCGACTACACTACACCACACTACACCACACCACACCACACTACACCAGACCACACCACACTACACTATACCACACTACACTACACTATACCACACTACACCACACTACACTACACCACACCACACTACACTACACCACACCACACTACACGACACTACACCACACCACACTACACTACACCACACCACACCACAACACACCACAACACACCACACTACACCTCACCACATCACACTACACTACACTACACCACACTACACCAGACCACACCACACTACACTTCACTATACCACACTACACCACACTACACTACACCACACTACAATACACCACACTGCACTACACCACACCACACTACACTACACCACACCACACCACACCACACCACACCACACCACACTACACTACACTACACCAGACCACACCACACCACACCACACCACACCACACCACACCACACTACACTACACCACACTACACCAGACCACACCACACTACACTACACTATACCACACCACACTACACTATACCACACTACACCACACTACACTACACCACACTACAATACACCACACTGCACTACACCACACCACACTACACTACACCACACCACACCACACCACACCACACTACACTACACCACACTACACCAGACCACACCACACTACACCACACTACACTTGACTAAAGCACACTACACCACGCCAGACCACACTACACCACTCCACAGCACACCACACCATATCATAAAGCACTAGACTACACTACGAAACAACACACTACACCACACTACACTACACCACACTACACTACACCACACCACACCACACTACACCACACGACACCATATCATACAGCACAACACCACACTACACTACACCACACCACACCACACTACACCACACGACACCATATCATACAGCACAACACCACACTACACTACACTACACTACACTACACTACACTACACTACACTACACCACACCACACCACACTACACCACACGACACCGTATCATACAGCACAACACCACACTACACTACACCACACTACACTACAACACGCCACACCAAACCACACCATATCATACAGCACTACTCTACACTATACCACACTACACCACACTACACTAGACTACACTACACCACACCAGACTACACCACACTACACTACACTACACCCCACCACAGCACAGCACACCACACCACACCATACCACACCACACCACACCACACCACACCACACGATATCATACTGCACTACACTACACTACACCACACTACACCACACTACACCACACCAGACCATATCATACAGCAATACACTACACCACACTGCACCACACTACACTCCAACATATTACACCACACCATACCACACTACACCACACTACACTACACCACAACACAGCACAGAACACCACAGCACAGCACAGCACACCACACCAGACCACACGATATCATACAGCACTACACTTCACTACACTACACCACACTACACCACACTACATTATACCACACTACACCACACTACACCACACCACACTACACCACACCATATCATACAGCACTACACTACACTACACTACACTACACCACACCCCACCACACCATACAGTACCACACTACACCACACAACACTACACCACACCACAGTACAATAGACTACACTACACTACACCACACCACACTACACCACACTACACTACACCACACCATACCACACTACACCATACTACACTATACCACACCACACCACACCACAATACACTACACCACAGCACAATAAACCACACTACACTATTCTACACCACACCAGGCCACTCTACACTACACTACACTACACTACTACACACAACACCACACTACACCGCACCACACCACACCATATCATACAGCAATACACTACACTACACCACACTACACCACACTACACCACACCACACCATATCATACAGCAATACACTACACTACACCACACTACACCACACTACACCACACCACACCATATCATACAGCAATACACTACACTACACCACACTATACCACACTATACCACACTACACCATATCATAGAGCAATACACTACACTACACCACACTACACCACACCACACCATATCATACAGCAATACACTACACTACACCACACTACACCACACTACATTATACCACACTACACCACACTACACCACACCACACCATATCATACAGCAATACACTACACTACACCACACTATACCACACTATACCACACTACACCATATCATAGAGCAATACACTACACTACACCACACTACACCACACCACACCATATCATACAGCAATACACTACACTACACCACACTACACCACACTACATTATACCACACTACACCACACTACACCACACCACACCATATCATACAGCAATACACTACACTACACCACACTATACCACACTATACCACACTACACCATATCATAGAGCAATACACTACACTACACCACACTACACCACACCACACCATATCATACAGCAATACACTACACTACACCACACTACACCACACTACATTATACCACACTACACCACACTACACCACACCACACTACACCACACTATATCATACAGCACTACACTACACTACACTACACTACACCACACCCCACCACACCATACAGTACCACACTACACCACACAACACTACACCACACCACAGTACAATAGACTACACTACACTACACCACACCACACTACACCACACCACACCCCACCACACCATACAGTACCACACTACACCACACAACACCACACCACACCACATCACACCATATCATAGAGCAATACACTACACTACACTACACTACACCACACTATACCACACCACACCACATCACACCATATCATAGAGCAATACACTACACTACACTACACTACACCACACCACACCACACTACACCACACCACACCATATCATAGAGCAATACACTACACCACACTATACCACACCACACCACATCACACCATATCATAGAGCAATACACTACACTACACCACACTATACCACACTACACCACACCACACCATATCATACAGCAATACACTACACTACACCACACTATACCACACTACACCACACCACACCATATCATACAGCACTACACTACACTACACCACACTATACCACACTACACCATATCATAGAGCAATACACTACACTACACCACACTACACCACACTACACCACACCACACCATATCATACAGCAATACACTACACTACACCACACTATACCACACTACACCACATCACACCATATCATAGAGCAATACACTACACTACACCACACTATACCACACTACACCACATCACACCATATCATACAGCAATACACTACACTACACCACACTATACCACACTACACCACATCACACCATATCATACAGCAATACACTACACTACACCACACTATACCACACTACACCATATCATAGAGCAATACACTACACTACACCACACTACACCACACCACACCATATCATACAGCAATACACTACACTACACCACACTATACCACACCACACCACATCACACCATATCATACAGCAATACACTACACTACACCACACTATACCACACTACACCACACCACACCATATCATACAGCAATACACTACACTACACCACACTATACCACACTACACCACATCACACCATATCATAGAGCAATACACTACACTACACCACACTATACCACACTACACCACACCACACCATATCATACAGCAATACACTACACTACACCACACTATACCACACTACACCACACCACACCATATCATAGAGCAATACACTACACTACACCACACTACACCACACTACACCACACCACACCATATCATACAGCAATACACTACACTACACCACACTATACCACACTACACCACATCACACCATATCATAGAGCAATACACTACACTACACCACACTATACCACACTACACCACACCACACCATATCATACAGCAATACACTACACTACACCACACTATACCACACTACACCACATCACACCATATCATACAGCAATACACTACACTACACCACACTATACCACACTACACCACACCACACCATATCATACAGCAATACACTACACTACACCACACTATACCACACTACACCACACCATATCATACAGCAATACACTACACTACACCACACTATACCACACTACACCACATCACACCATATCATAGAGCAATACACTACACTACACCACACTATACCACACTACACCACACCACACCATATCATAGAGCAATACACTACACTACACCACACTATACCACACTACACCACACCACACCATATCATACAGCAATACACTACACTACACCACACTATACCACACTACACCACACCACACCATATCATACAGCAATACACTACACTACACCACACTATACCACACTACACCACATCACACCATATCATAGAGCAATACACTACACTACACCACACTATACCACACTACACCACACCACACCATATCATACAGCAATACACTACACTACACCACACTATACCACACTACACCACACCACACCATATCATACAGCACTACACTACACTACACTACACCACACTACACCACACTATACCACACCACACCACACTACACCACACAAGACTACACCACACTACACTACTCTACACCACACCACACCTCACTACACTACACCACAAAACACAAAACTACACCACACCACACCACACCACACCAAACCACACCACACCACACTACACCACACTACACCACACCAAACCACACAACGGCACACCACATCACACTACACCACACCATACCACACTACACTACACCACACCACACAACACCACCACACACTACACTACACCACATTACACTACACAACACCATACAACACCACACCATACTACACTATACCACACCACACCACAATACACTACACCACAGCACACTACACCACACTACACTACTCTACACCACACCACATTACACTACACTACACTACGACACACAACACCACACTACACCACACCACACCAAAGCAAACCACACTACACTACACCACACCACACCACACTACACTACACCACACCACACAACACCACCACACACTACACTACACCACATTACACTACACAACACCATACAACACCACACCATACTACACTATACCACACCACACCACAATACACTACACCACAGCACACTACACCACACTACACTACTCTACACCACACCACATTACACTACACTACACTACGACACACAACACCACACTACACCACACCACACCAAAGCAAACCACACTACACTACACCACACCACACCACACTACACTACACCACACCACACCACACCACATCGCACTACACCACACCACACTACACCAGACCACAGCACACTACACTATTCTACGCCACACCACACCACGCCACACCAGAGCACACGACACCACACAACACCACACTACACCACAGCACACCATATCATACAGCACTATACGGCACTACACCAGACTACACCACACCACACTACACTACACCTCACCACACCAAACCACAACACACTACACCACACCACACCAAACTATATCATACAGCACTACCCTACACTACACTACAACACACTACACCACACCAGACCACACCACACCTCACCACACCATATCATACAGTGCTACACTACACTACACTACACCACACCTTATCATACACCACACTACACCACACAAAACCACACCACACCACTCCACACCATATCTAACAGCACTAACTACACTACACCACACAACACCACACCACATCATAAAGCACTACACTACAGTACACCACATAACACCACACTACACTACACTACACCACATAGCACCACACTACACTACACTACACCACACCACACTACACTACACCACACCACACCATACTACACCACACCAAACCACACTACACCACACTACACTACACCACACTACACCACTCCACACCACACCACACCACATCATATCATATCATACAGAACTACACTACATTACAAAACACCAAACTACGCCACACTACACCACACCACACTACAATACAACACACTACACCACACCAAACCACACTACACCACACCACACTACACTACACTACACCACACAATATTACACCACACGACACCACAACACACCATATCATACAGTACTACACTACACTAAACCACACTACACCACACTACACTAGACTACACTACACCACCCAGCATCACACCACACTACACTACACCACACCACACCACAGCACAGCACACCTCACCACACCACACCACACGATATCATACAGCACTACACTACACTACACCACACTACACCACACCACACTACATTATACCACACTACACCACACTACACCACACCACACTACACCACACCACACCATATCATACAGCAATACACTACACTACACCACACTACACCACAACATACTACACCACACCATACCATGTCATATAGCACTACACTACACTACACCATACTACACCACACTTCACTACACTACACAACAGTACAATACACCACACCACACCACACTACACCACAGCACACCACACTTCACCACCTGACACCATATCATACAGCTCAACACTACACTACACTACACCACAATACACTACACCACGCCAAACCACACCACACCATATCATACAGCACTACACTACATTACACTACACCACACAACAGCACACCACACCACACAACACTACACCACAGTACACTACACCACACCACACCACACCAAACCAAACCACACAAGTGGTATAACACCACACCACACTACACCACACCAAACCACACCACACCACACAACAGCACACCACACCACACAACACTACACCACAGTACACTACACCACACCACACCACACCACACCACACCACACCACACCACACCACACCAGAGCACACCACACTACACTACACCACACTACACTACAACACGCCACACCAAACCACACCATATCATACAGCACTACTCTACACTATACCACACTACACCACACTACACTAGACTACACTACACCACACCAGACTACACCACACTACACTACACTACACCCCACCACAGCACAGCACAGCACAGCACACCACACCAGACCACACGATATCATACAGCACTACACTTCACTACACTACACCACACTACACCACACTACATTATACCACACTACACCACACTACACCACACCACACTACACCACACCATATCATACAGCACTACACTACACTACACTACACTACACCACACCCCACCACACCATACAGTACCACACTACACCACACAACACTACACCACACCACAGTACAATAGACTACACTACACTACACCACACCACACTACACCACACTACACTACACCACACCATACCACACTACACCATACTACACTATACCACACCACACCACACCACAATACACTACACCACAGCACAATAAACCACACTACACTATTCTACACCACACCAGGCCACTCTACACTACACTACACTACACTACTACACACAACACCACACTACACCGCACCACACCACACCAAACCAAACCACACCACACTACACAACACCACACCACACTACACAACACCACACTACACCTCACTACAACACACCACACAAAACTACACCATACCACACTACACTACACCACACCACACTACAGCACAACACACTACACTACACCACACCACACCACACTACACCACAGTACACTACACCACACCACACTACACTACACCACACCACACCACATCAGACTACACCACACCATACTACACCACACCACAGCACACTACACAACACTACGCCACACTACACCACACCACACTACACCACACCAGAGCCAACCACACTACACTACACGACACCACACTACACCACACCACACTACACTACGCCACACTACACTACACCACACTACACCACACCACACTACACTACACCACACCACACTACACTACACCACACCACACCAAACTAAACCACACCACACTACACTAAAACATATCACACACCACACTACACCACACCACACCTCACCACACTACACCACACCACACCACACTACACCACGCCACACCACACTACACCATACTACACTACACCACACTACACCACACTACACCACACTACACCACACCACACTACACTACACCACACCACACCAAACTAAACCACACCACACTACACTAAACCATATCACACACCACACTATAACACACTACACTACACTACAGCACACTACACCACGCCACACCACACTACACCATACGACACCACACTACACCACACCACACCTCACCACACTACACCACACCACACCACACTACACCACGCCACACCACACTACACCACACCACACCATATCATACAGCACTACACTACACTAAACCACATTACACCACACTACACTACACCACACCACACTACACCACACTACACTACACCACACCCAACTACACCACACCACACCACAGCACACCACACCACACCACACCACACCATCTCATACAGCACTACACTACACTAAACTACACCACACTACACCACACCACACCACACCACACCATCTCATACAGCACTACACTACACTAAACTACACCACACTACACCACACCACACTACACCACACTACACTACAACACACGACACCACACCATACATCACTACACCACACCATATCATACAGCACTACACTACACTATACTACACCACACTACACCACACCACACCACACCACACTATACCACACCACACTATACCACACCACACTATACCACACTACACTACACCACACCACACCACACCACACCACACTATATCATACAGCACTACCCTACACTACACTACAACACACTACACCACACCACACTACACCAGACCACACCACACTACACCACACCATATCATACAGCACTACACTACACTAAACCACACTACACCACACTACACTAGACTACACTACACCACACTACACCACACCCCACTATACCACACCACACCACACCACAGCACAGCACAGCACAGCACACCACACCACACCATCTCATACAGCACTACACTACACTACACCACACTACACCACACCACACCACACCACACCACACCACACCACACCACACCACAGCATATCATACAGCACTACACCATACTACACCACACCACACTACACCACACTACACCACACCACACCACACCACACCACACCACACCACAGCATATCATACAGCACTACACCATACTACACCACACCACACTACACCACACTACACCACACCACACCACACCATATCATACAGCACTACACTAAACTGAACCACACTACACCACACTACACTAGACTACACTACACCACACCATACTACACCACACTACACTACACCACACCCCACTACACCTCACGACACCACACCACAGAACAGCACAGCACAGCACACCACACCACACTACACCACACCACACTACACTACACCACACCACACGATATCATACAACACTACACTACACGACACCATACTACACCACACTACACCACAGTAAACCACACTACACAACACCACACCACACCACACCATATCATACAGCACTACACCACACTACACCACACTGCACCACACCATACCACACTACACCACACCGCACCACACTATATCATACAGCACTACACTGCACCACACTATACCACACCACACCACACTATACCACACCACACTACACCACACCAGACTACACCAGACTACTCTACACAACACCACACCTCACTACACTACACTAAACTACACTACACCACAAAACACCACACCACACTGCACTACAATACACCACACCACACCACACTACAGCACACCACACCACACTACACCACACCATACAACACTACACTACACCACACCACACTACACCACCACACACTACGCTACACCACACCACACCACACTACACTACATCACACCACACCACACCACACCACACCACACTACACCACACCACACCACCTTACACCACACCACACCACACCACACTACACTACACTACGCCACACTACACCATACCACACCACACCACACCACAACAGAGCACACCACACTACACTACACGAAAGCACACTACACCACACCTCACCATATCACACAGCACTACACTACACTACACCACACTACACCACACCACACTATACCACACCACACTACACTACACCACACCACACCACACTACACTACACCGCACCACACCAGACCACACCACACCACCTTACACCACACCACACCACACTACACTACACTACGCCACACTACACCACACCACACCACACCACACCACACCACACCACACCACACCACACCACACCAGAGCACAACACACTACACTACACGACACCACACAACACCACACCACAGCATATCATACAGCACTACACTACACCACACTAAACCACACCATACTACACTACACCACACTACACTACACCACACCACACCAAACTAGACCACACCACACCACACTACACTATACCACACTACACCACACTACACTGCACCACACCATACCACACACCACACCGCACCACACCATATCATAAAGCACTACACTACACCACACTATACCACACCACACTACACCACACCAGACTACACCACACTACTCTACACCACACCACACCTCACTACACTACACTACACTACACCACAAAACACCACAACACACTGCACTACAGCACACCACACCACACCACACCACACTACACCACACCATACAACACTACACTACACCACACCACACTACACCACCACACACTACAATAAACCACACCACACTACGCTACACCACACCACACCACACTACACTACACCACACCACACCACACCAGACCACACCACACTACACCACACTACACCACACCACACCACCTTACACCACACCACACCAGACTACACTACACTACGCCACACTACACCATACCACACCACACCACACCACACCACACCAAAGTACACCACACTACAGTACACGAAACCACACTACACCACACCACACCATATCATACAGCACTACACTACACTACACCACACTACACCACACCACACTACACCACACCACACTACACTACACCACACCACACCACACCACACTACACTACACCGCACCACACCAGACCACACCACACTACACCACACCACACCACCTTACACCACACCACACCACACTACACTACACTACGCCACACTACACCACACCACACCACACCACACCACACCACACCACACCACACCACACCACACCACACCAGAGCACAACACACTACACTACACGACACCACACAACACCACACCACAGCATATCATACAGCACTACACCACACTAAACCACACCATACTACACTACACCACACTACACTACACCACACCACACCAAACTACACCACACCACACTACACCTCACCACACCATACCACAACACACTACATCACACCACACCAAACTACAACACACCACGTAACACTACACTATACAACACCAAACCACACTACACCACACCAGACTACACTAAACCACACCACACCACACTTTATCATACAGCACTACACTACACTACACTACACCACACCACACCACACTACACCCACCACACCACACCATATCATACAGCACTACACTACACAACACCACACTTCACCACAACACCACACTACACCACACCATATCATACAGTACTACACTACACTACACTAAACCATATCATACACCACACTATACCACACTACACTACACTACACTACAGCACACTACACCAAGCCACACCACACTACACCACTCCACACCACACCACACCATATCATACAGCACTACACTACACTACAAAACACCACACTACACCACAAAACACTACACCACAATACACGACACCACACGACACCACACGACACCACACTACACCACACGACACCACACTACACCACACGTCACCATATCATACAGCACAACAGTACACTACAATACACCACATAACACTACACCACGCCACACCAAACCATACCATATCATACAGCACTACACTACACCACATCATATCATACAGCACTACACTACACTACACCATACTACACCACACTACACCACACTACACCACACTACACCACACTACACCACACTACACCACACTACACCACACTACACCACACTACACCACACCACACCACACCATATCATACAGCACTACACTACACTACAGCATACTACACCACACTACACCACACTACACCACACTACACCACACAACACCACACCACACCATATCATACAGCACTACACTACACTACACCATACTACACCACACTGCACCACACTACACCACACTACACCCACCACACATCACCATATCATACAGCACTACACTACACTGAACCACACTACACCACACTACACTAGACTAAACTACACCACACCATACTACACCACACTACACTACACTACACCCCACTACACCACACGACACCACACCACACTACATTATACCACACTACACCACAGTACAGCACACCACACTACACTACACCACACCACACCATATCATACAACACTACACTACACTACACCATACTACACCACACTACACCACAGTAAACCACACTACACAACACCACACCACACCATATCATACAGCACTACACCACACTACACTACAACACAATACACCACACCATACCACAGTTCACCAGCCCACACCACACAATATCATACAGCACTACACTACACTACACTACACTTCACCACACTATACCACACCACACTATACCACACTACACTACACCACACCACACCACACCACACCATACTACACTATACCACACCACACCTAACTACACCACACTATACTACATCACACTACACCACACCAAACGACACCCACCACACTACACCACACTACACCAAACCACATCACACTACATTAAACCACACCACACCACACCACACTTCACCACACCACAGCACACCACACTACACTACATGACACCACATTACACCACACCGCACCATATCATACAGCACTACACTACACCACAATACACCACACTACACTACACCACACTACACTACACCACACCACAGTACAATACACCTCACCACACCATACCACAACACACTACACCACACCACACCAAACTACACCACACCACACCACACTACACTACACCACACCACACCACACTACAACACACCACACTACACTACACCACAACACACCACACCATATCATACAGGACTACCCTACACTACACTACACCACACTACACCACACTAGACTACAACAGACTACACTATACCACACTACACCATACCACACCACACTACACCACACCACACCATATCATACAGTACTACACTTCACTACACTACACCACGCCACACCACACCACACCATATCATACATCACTACACTACACTACAATATACCACACCACACTACACCTCACCACACCATATCATACAGCACTACACTACACTACACCATACTACAACACACTACAACACACTACACCATACTACACCACACCACACCACACCACACCACACATATCATACAGCACTACACTACACTAAACCACACTACACCACACCACACCACACTACACCTCACCACACCATATCATACAGCACTACACTACACTAAACCATAATACACCACACTACACCACACTACACCACACTGCACCACACCACACCACAACACACATATCATACAGCACTACACTACACTAAACCACACTACACCACACTACACTACACCACACCACACTACACCACACTACATTACACCACACCACACTACACCACACCACAGCACACCACAGCACAGCACACCATATCATACTACACTACACCACACTACACCACACTACACTACACTACACTACACTACACTACACCACACCATACTACACTACACTACACTACAACACACAACACCACACCACACCACACCATATCATATAGCACTACACTACACTACACTACACCACACTACACCACACAACACTACATTATACCACACTACACCACACTATACCACACCACACTACACCACACTATACCACACCACACTACACCACACCACACCACACATATCATACAGCACTACACTACACTAAACCACACTACACCACACTACACCACACTACACCTCACCACACCATATCATAAAGCACTACACTACACTACACCATACTACACCACACTACACCACACTACACCACGCTACACCACACCACACCACACATATCATACAGCACTACACTACACTAAACCACACTACACCACACTACACTACACCACACCACACTACACCACACTACATTACACCACACCACACTACACCACACCACAGCACACCACAGCACAGCACACTATATCATACAGCACTACACTACACTACACTACACTACACCACACTACACCACACTACACCACACTACACTACACTACACTACACCACACCATACTACACCACACCATATCATATAGCACTACACTACACTACACCACACCATACTACACCACACTACACTACAACACACAACACCACACCACACCACACCACACCATATCATATAGCACTACACTACACTACACTACACCACACCACACTACATTATACCACACTACACCACACTATACCACACCACACTACACCACACTACACCACACTACACCACGTCATACCACACTACACCACTCCACACCACACCACACCACATCATATCATACAGCACTACACTACAAAACACCACACTACACCACACTACACTACATCACACTACACTACACTACACTACACTACACTACACTACACTACACTACAATACACCACACCACACTACACCTCACCACACCATATCATACAGCACTACACTACACTACACCACACTACACCACACTACACCACACCACACCACACATATCATACAACACTACACTACACTAAACCACACTACACCACACTACACTACACTACACCACATCACACTACACCACACTACACTACACCACACCACACTACACCACACCACACTACACCGCACTACACCACACCACACTACACCACACTACACCACACTACACTACACCACACAACTCTACACCATACCACACTACACCACACCATACCACACCACATTACACCACACCGCACCACACCACACTACAACACACCACACCACACTGCACTACACGACACTACACCACACTACACCACACCACACAACACCACACCACACTATACTACACTACACCACACCACACTACACCATGCCACACCCCCACCACACCACACCATACCACACCACACCACACCACACCACACAACACCACACCATTCCACACTACAGCACACCATACTACAGCTCACCATACCACACCACACCACACCACATCACACCACACCACACTAAACCACACCACACCACTCCACACTACAGCACACCACACCACACTACACCACACCACACCACACCACACCACACTACACCACACCACACTACACCACACCACACTACACTACACTACGCCACACTACACCACACCGCACTACACCACACCATACCATACTACACTACGCCACACTACACCACATCACACTACACCACACCACACCATACCACACCACATCACACCACACCACACTTAACCACACCACACCACACTACAGGACACCACACCACACTACATGCTCAAAATGTATCCCTAAAATAACATAAATTAAATATTTTGAAATTTAACCGCCAAGGCTATACATGTTTATAAGGGTCCGAAGAAAAGTTGAGCATAAATGACTCCCCTTTATCTCTCCCTCCCTTTAATTTTCTGTAGGTTGCATTCTCAAGCTAAAAACTAAATAAATTATAACTCCAGATACGTCTCCCTCTATAGTCCTATAGTAGTATTTCAGATTTAAAAAACTCTATAACTGTTGCATTAAGGCAATGTCTTTCTAACTCACACTCTCTCTATTGATTCTATTACGTTTTCCCATGTTCTCAATATTAGGGTATAAATATAGAGATTTCTCATAAGTTAATCACTACCGTGATTAAATCTTAACCATCTAACATGTCAGGGTATGTCATGTATCATTTTATTTTATCTGATGAGGACGTACTGTTGAACTTGATTCAAGTACCTCTGAAATATGTGTAATAAAATTTAATTGATCACAAGAACATCTATTTTGTTAACATTTGAATTAATACATATATGTATATATATATACTGGCTTAAGGCATTTTAAAGTTACAAAGTTTTTGTGCATGCCAGTGTTAATGCTAGATGGCTAAAAAAGATTTCCCTTTTATATATATATATATATATATATATATATATATATATATATATATATATATATATATATATATATATATATATATATATATATATATATAAGAATAAGAGAACATTTCGCTCTACATGGCTGAATACAATAAATGTAATCTGAGTCTTTCGAATATTAATAATAACATTCGATTCGTTTGCAATTTTGTAAATAAGCCTCAATTTTATAGCCATGTCAGTAGAATGAACACTT
Organism: Eledone cirrhosa; assembly: GCA_964016885.1. NCBI lineage: Eukaryota > Metazoa > Mollusca > Cephalopoda > Octopoda > Eledonidae > Eledone > Eledone cirrhosa. Next base: position 11,202,570 of record OZ024742.1, on the reverse strand, counting down.
CATTATTGCTCTTGTGTTGGCACGTAAACAGAGCTGGAGACACTAATGTTTCTGGGTATCACCCTTCATCAGTACAGCTCACTGTTCACATGCCAAACTGTCAGACCTAGTGAAAATATATGCTATTTTCAAAAATACACAGTGACTGATCGGCCTGATTTGCATATTAACACATTGGCTGATCAGACAGATCTGCATATTAGCAGATCCTCTGATCAGCCAGATTTGCATATCAGCAGACTGGCCAGTCAGTTTCCGGTATACGAGCGATAAATGGCCGGCTTTGCCAGATTCAAATAAAAAAGAAAATGTTGCTCTACTGTACTGATGAACGGTGATACCCAGAAACATTAGTGTCTGCAGTTCCGTTCGCATGCCAACAAAAGGGTAAGAATGAAGTGTTCATTCTACTGAAATGGCTATAAAATTGAGGCTTATTTGCAAAATTGCAAACGAATCGGATGTTCAGTAATGCACTGGGTAATGTCTGGCCTTGTGCCTAAAGTAGAAACAATTATTAATATTCGAAAGGGCGGTGGATTGGCAGTATTGGTAGAGGGACGGACGCCATGCTTTGACGTATAGAGTTACGGCCCTTGCCATTCTGAGTTCAAATCCCGCCAAGGTGTACTTTGCCTTTCATCCTTACGGGGTCGATAAAATAAAGTACCAGTAATGTACTGGGTAATTGCTGGTCTTGTGCCTAACGTAAAAACAATTATTAATATTCGAAACACTCAGATTACATATATATACATATATACATATATATATATACATATATATATATATATATAACAAAGAAGGTGTGGTAAGATACCAGGTGGACCATAACGCACCAGAGTACTCGATGCATATTGTAGTAGAGTTCGTAATCGGAAAAGAGACAGGACTCCTATATATATATATATATATATATATATATATACATATAATATATGTATCTATATATATATATATATATATAACGAAGGAAGTGTGGTAAGGAACCAGGTGGACCATAACGCACCAGAGTACTCGATAGTTTGGGTAGTAGAGTGGGTAATAGGAAAATCTTAGACCCCGACGGCAGAGCCCAAGCCGTTTCGACGGTTATTTCTGGACTGAGTAGAAATAGCTGTCGAAACGCCTTGAGCTCTGCCGTTGAGGTCCTGAACATTTTCTTATATAATTATATATATATATAGTAATAATAATAATAATAATAATACAGGGTTGGGGCGGAATCACTGACAACAGAACAAATTAAAGAAAGGATCGAAAAAATGGAGGGAGTGCATGCCCATGATGAAATTCAAAATGAAAACAATGAGATCGTAAATGATAAAGAAATGAATGAGAATGAACTTGCTAACTTGAAGGATGAAATTATGATCGAATGGATGAAAATGAAAGAATCTGACATGGGGGAACGAGACACTCTCCCTAAGATCCAGAACTCCAAACAGAACAAAAAGATAATACACAAGACTAACATAATTCTCAAAAAATTTATCATCACAAACAAACTAAACATTACTGATTTAAATCATCTCTATTATGCATCGGCTAAAGTCACCACTCACTTATGTGGAGTGAAAATGACAAAACAAAGGAATTCCCACAAGAAATCTACTTGGCAAGAGAACATCAATCACCAAACAAACCTTCTCCGATCTGACATAGACATTTTAACAAACTACAAAGTAGGTGAACATGTTAAACAAACTAAACTTAGAAAATTGAAAAGGAAATACAGTATAAAATCAATAAGTGACATAGACATGCTGATAGAAATAATCAAGCAAAAAGTGTCGGCCAAAGCTGCTCGTATAAGGCGCTTTGAAAAACGATCTAGATTCTATAAGGACAATAATATGTTCAAAAACAAACAAAGAAACTTCTACAGAAAAATTGGCAAGTCAACAATAACTGCTAAATCAATACCACCCAAGGAGGAAGTGCAAGAATTCTGGGAAAAGATCTGGGCCGAAGAAAAAGTTCATAATATACATGCCCCATGAAAGAGGAACAAATATGGGAAAATATAACAGTTGAACAGTTGCGTTTGGCTCTTAGAAAAACCAGCAAATGGAAATACCCAGGAAAAGACAAAATATCAAATTTTTGGATAAATGCCTTCACAGAGTCTCATGAGCTGTTAGCCCAACTTTACAATGAAATAGTTAAGGAGCCAGAAAAGATACCATCATGGCTAGTTAACGGCATTACATTCCTGCTTCCGAAGAATGATGAGACAAACAATCCCACAAATTACAGACCGATAACTTGATTGACCACAATGTATAACATTTTAACATCAGTCCTAACTGAATATACATATGACCATCTGATAACTAATGACCTATTTCCCATTGAGCAGAAAGGGTGTAAACGGGGCTCATATGGCTCTAAGGATCAGCTTTTGGTTAACAAAATGATACTGGAAGATTGTCATAATAGACACAAAAATCTATCCATTGCTTGGATAGATTATAAAAAAGCATTCGATAGTTTGCCACACAGTTGGATTGAAAAATGCTTAGAGATTTTCAAAATATCTCCCGCTGTCAGGAGGTTCCTGTCATTCAGTATGAAGACATGGAAAACGACACTCCTTTTGAATAGTGAAAAAAAATCACTGGGAGCTGGAGAAGTTAATATTAATTGTGGAATTTTTCAGGGTGACTCTTTATCACCGCTTTTATTCTGAATCGCGCTTATACCATTAAGTAAAATGCTCAATGAAACAAAACATGGATATAAAGTCTATGACAAAACCATTAATTACTTGTTCTACATGGATGACCTGAAACTATTTGCAAAAAATGATGAACAATTATCCACTGTGGAGCAGTTCAGTGATAACATTAAAATGGAATTTGGACTAGATAAATGCGCCAAAACAGCTGCTGAAAAGTTCAGACATTAATCTTGATCGGGGGAATGTGATAAGAGAACTTGATCAAGAGGAAACTTACAAATATCTATGTGTTTGTGAAGGAGACGGAATCAAGCACTCGACAATGAGGGAAAGGATAAGGAAGGAATGTTACCGCAGAGTAAGATCAATCTTAAGAACGGAATTGAATGCAAGGAATAGGATCGATGCCATAAACACGCTTGCCATACCAGTAGTAACCTACAGTTACAATGTCATCAACTGGTCAAGCACAGAGATCCGTAGGCTCGATACAAAAATAAGAAAATTCTTAACCATGCACAGAATGCATCACCCAAAAGCAGATACAGATAGAATATATCTCTCTAGGAAAGGAGGACGTGGGTTAATCCAGTTAGACATTGCGTTGAAAACTGCAACAATTTGATTATCTACATATCTAAGGGAATCACATGATTGGATGATCAAACTCGTTTTGAAACACGAAAGCATCAAAAGATCATACTCCATTACAAAAGATGCACAAAGATACAGTAATGGACTACAAATTTCAAAAGTTCCATTTACTGCTGAAATGAAAAACACAGAAAAAGCAAAGCCGGTAAAAGTAACTGCAAAGAAAGAACTGCTACAGAAAATGGATAAGAAATAGCAAGAAAAGCCTCTGTATGGAAAATACCCAGAAAGCGCTAACAATCCTGATGTTGACAAAACTTTAACCCATCAGTGGTTGGCATCCTCTGGACTGAAATCGGATACTGAAGGACTGATTATATCAGCACAAGATCAGTGTCTGCCAACAAAAAATTCCCAAGCCAACATAATAAAAATGGATGCAGCCCATTATGCCGTGTATGTAAAAAAAACAACCAGAGACCATTGATCATATAATTTCAATGTGCAGTCCTATAGCTCCAACCGAATACATAAACAGGCATGACAGAGCTGCACAATACATACATTGGATAATGTGTAAGTATTTCTTACCTGTCCCATCAAAAGAATTGGTGGGAGCATCAACCACCTCCGAATACTTGAAAAAGATCACATCTCAATCTTGTGGAACTTTAGCATCCAAACAGATCGAAAAATAGATGCAAATAGACCTGATATAATACTGAAGGACTTTAAAAAGAGGGTATGCCTGCTAATTGATATGTCCGTTCCAATAGACAAGAATGTATCTAGAAAAAACATTTGAATAATTGAGCAAGTATAAGGACGTGGAGATAGAAATTGGAAAAATGTGGAAATTGAGAACTAAAACAGGAATGATACCTAAGGGGTTTAATGATTACTTATCGCAAATCCCAGGAAACCCGCGTATAGGAGAAATACAAAAAGATAATACTAATGGGAACTGCCCATATACTTAGGAAGATTCTGTCAATATAAGTACATCACAAGTCTAAACACCTAAAGATGCATGTGTGTGTATGTATGTTCTTTCTTGAACATGACGGACCTTGTTGTCTCTTGAGGTCACTGGTTGTGACTTCGTGATAACTCGTATGAACATAAAGGAAGATAAATGCAACTATAATAATAATAATAATAATAATAATAAATTTGAAGACTAAAATCCAAAGAGGGCTCGATAAGGATAAATATTTAAGAAGATTCCGTTAAGGGTGAAAGCAGCGATTATTTGCTTAAACTTTAATCTGTTATTTTATTAAAATTATATATATATATATATATATATATATATTTATTAAAATAACAGATTAAAGTTTAAGCAAAGAATCGCTGCTTTCACCCTTAACGGGATCTTCTGAAACTAACAAAGTCAATCTGTTAACGCAGAACTGGATATTTCAAAAAACGTTGCAACCGGAGGAAGACAGGAAGACGATACTTTGGTTCGTGGTAACGTTCGCTGGCGAAGAACGGGAAAAAACGAATAATACGTCATTAATAGGAGCGGTGAAAAACAATTACGCGCAAAGACAGAACCACGATTATGGTATAAAAGAGGTCGTAGACTAATGTTCTCTTAGGTGGTGCATAGAGACGTTCTCTTGCAATGAACGAAAAAACGAAGATAATACGTCATATGTGGAGCGTGGAGAACAATAGCACGCAAAGACAAAACCACGTAAATGGTATAGAAGTCGTAGACTAAATTCTAACTAGGAGACCAAATGAATCTCCGCTACAGAGTTAAGAACAAAGTAAATAAATACAATACAGAAGTAATAAATAAATACATACACGCACATACACAAGCATACGCAAAACCTTACCATAGGTATACAAAACCACGCACATATAAATATGTGTGTGTGTATGCGTGTATACAAATAAATAAATAATTTTATAAACTATATATAGTAATAAACTATATATAGTAATAATAATAATTTTATAAACTATATGTAGTAATAAACTATATATAGTAATAATAATAATTTTATAAACTATATATAGTAATAAACTATATATAGTAATAATAATACATTTTATAAACTATATATAGTAATAATAATAAATTTGAAGACTAAAATCCAAAGAGCGCTCGATAAGGATAAATATATATCAAATATATAAGAACCGTAGAGCAAATATTTATATATATATCCACACACACTCATATATATATATATATATATATATATATAATATGAGTTCGAACCCTGCCGAAAGGTAGGCGTTATATAAGGGGTCTAATAGATAGACAGACAAGCTGACGTACCCAGCTTCGCCCGCGTAAACAGATGATAAGAGAAGACAGGTAGAAGGTGAGACGACTGTTGTGGATGTGTCGTCTGGTTTATAGTATGAGGCGAGACTGTGGTGTGTAGGTGACAACAATGATTTTCCAGATACACCAGATATATTGAGAGAGGGGGGAAGAGAGCAAGTTATGTATATCGAGAGAGGGGGAAGAGAGCAAGTTACGTATATATGGAGAGATGGGGAAGAGTGCGAATTACATATATTGAGAAAGGGCGAAGAGAGCAAGCCACATATTTTGAGTGAGGGGGAAAAGAGCAAGCCACATATATTGAAGGAGGGGGAAGAGAGCGAGCCACATATATTGAGAGAGGGGGAAGAGAGCGAGCCACATATATGGAGAGACGAGGAAAAGATATATATACAGTAGGGGGATGAGGTCAAGTTATGCATATTGAGAGAGGGGGAAGAGAGAAAGTTATGTATATTGAGAGAGGAGGAAGAGAAAGAGCTATATCTATTGAGAGAGGGGAAGAGAACAAACAACTTACAATGAAAGAGGGAGAAGAGAGTATGTTAAATATATTGTGATAGGGGGAAGATACACAACTGCCGCTCCTCCCCTTCTCTCAATAATCTACCAACTCTCTTCCTCCACACTCAATAAATCTAACTTACCTTCTCCCCCTCTCTCAATATATGTGGCTTGCTCTCTTCCCCCTCTCTCAATATATGTGGCTTGCTCTCTTCCCCCTCTCTCAATATATGTGGCTTGCTCCCTTCCCCCTCTCTCAATATATGCGGCTTGCTCTATTCCCCCTCTCTCAATATATGTGACTAGCTCTCTTCCCCCTCTCCCAATATATGTGGCTTGCTCTCTTTCCCCTCTCCCAATATATGTGGCTTGCTCTCTTCCCCCTCTCTCAATATATGTGGCTTGCTCTCTTGCCCCTCTCTCAATATATATAATTCGCTCTCAATATATGTCGCTTCCTCTCTTCACCCTTTCTCAATATATGTGGCTAGCTCTCTTACCCCTCTCTCAATATATGTGACTAGCTCTCTTCCCCCTCTCCCAATATATGTGGCTTGCTCTCTTACTCCTCTCTCAATATATGTGGCTTGCTCTCTTCCCCCTCTCTCAATATATGTGGCTTGCTCTCATCCCCCTCTCCCAATATATGTGGCTTGCTCTCATCCCCCTCTCTCAATATTTGTGGCTTCCTCTCTTCCCCCTCTCTCAAAATGTGTTTTGCTCTCTTCCCCCTCTCTCAATATATGTAATTCGCTCTCTTCCCCCTCTATCAATATATGTGGCTTGCTCTCTTCCATC
>OZ024742.1:11188180-11190680 GCA_964016885.1 Eledone cirrhosa | reverse complement strand
GCACAGGCATTGTTTGATCAAGATCTGTTACAAGCGATTGAAATACTCTTAGCAGAGTTTGAAGCCATCCATCATATATATATATGTATGTATGTGTGTGTGTGTGTGTGTGGAAAATGCTATAAGTTGATAAAACAACAGAAAGTTATTTCTTTAAGGCTCAAATATGGTTTATTCTATATCCGGGTTAGCGAGAGATATTTCAGAGGTAAATCCAGTTGGTATACTGCCAGTCATCTTAGATTTATAATCACAGAACAAATATAAACAAAGAACATAGGCTATGGGTAAGACTCTTTTGTTCCATTTGAGGCAAGTTTGGTTGGGTGGCCGTGACTCGCTCGTATAGAACTGTTTCTGGCTGGTTTTCTACGACTGGATACCCTTACTAACGCCAACCATATTTACAGTGTGTGTTGGGTGCTTTTTGCCGTGTCTCCTACACGACCACTTTACAGTGTGGACTGGATGTTTTGTAGTACCAACATAAGTTTACAGAGCAAGGAGGGTATGGGTGGAAGTGGGAGGGAGATGTAAGGGATGTGCGGTGTGGGGATGTAGGGTGTACATTGGATTAAGAGGTGCCTACTGAGTGTAAGTTTAAGTCCGTGCGCATTCATTCGTTTCAAGAAGATAGACGTTAAACGATGATTAAAACTTGTGGACTTACTGCGTAGTTTCAGTTTCACTAAACTTGCTCCTCTTTCTAATTTACAGTATGCACTAGAACTGCATGATGCGCTTGCTAGTCTGGAGAAGTAAGTTCTACATTGTTGCTGTTGTTGTTGCTGCTGCTGCTGCTGCTGCTGTTGTTGTTGTTGTTGTTGTTGTTGTTGTTGTTGTTGTTGTTGTTGTTGTTGTTGTTGTTGTTGTTGTTGTTGTTCACCGTCTCTATAGTTTAGTCCTACGAATAGCCCGATAAACCTGAACTATGATCAACAGCATTCTATCCCTGACCATCACATCTTATTTTATGTGACAACTGTCAGATATATTTAGAACAACCTCCACGACATAGAAACAGGGTAAGAAAACTATTCCCATCGGACTCAGATCAATTTAAATCAATATAAATAATTTGCTGTATTGATTATTAATACTTGGCGGCCCTCCTCGGTGCAGCTGTTTAGATTTTTATATTTTCATAAGTTGGATTTACAATAGCGTCTCTTTCTTCTTCTTCGCCCATTATTCCTGAAAGGGTCGTGTAGGCAGAGTCCTGAAACACTCCTTCCAGCAGGTCCTGTCAGAAGCAACTGTCTCCGATTGATCCGCCGGCTATATGCCCAAGTGAGACAGCCAAGCTCATGGAAGTTATCCAACCACCTTGCTTGGCGAGGGTCTACCCCTGGGTCTCCTACCGGTTGGTTTTGCCCGTAAAATCTGTCCAGCGATTCTTTCCTGGGACATTCTAACCACACACCCGTAGTATCGGAGCTGTGATCTCTCAATTTGGAGGAACCCCTTGTCGGTCGCTTGTTCGCGATCATATTTTTTCGGTCATTACGCAATATTTCATGACCGTAGATGAATTAAATTAAATGGCGCCGATCAGAACTGCTTTAAATGAGCAGCCAGAGGTGCTATCTCGCATCGCGTCTGTGCGCTTTACTTCTTGAGTAATCAGTACGGAAGCTAGAGTTATTGTGGAGCATCCTACTTGAAGCGATACAGAAGACTGCCATGTTTGCATATGTAGATGACGTGGTGTCACTACGAAATACTGGACAGGCATTTCTTTTGTAGACTGAAAGGATGAAAGGATGAACATTTAAAAATGACATCGGTAGGAGTTCAACTCAGATATCACAGAAAGCCAGAATGAATAGAGCAAAGCATTGCATCGGACGTTCTAATGCATTACATATAAACATGTGGTGAGTGGAGCGAGGGTGTGCTGAGAAGGACCCGTCTAACCCAAGCGTGGAAAAATGAACGTAAATATGATGATGAATATGGTGATAAGTACGGTGGTGATGTAAGCATGTCTAATGTATTTTCTCTGTATATCTTGAGTGATATAGACTCAACTGGACCTGTGTTTAGGTTCTTGGAATAATCGTCAAAATATATTTAGCTTCATTGTTTTCCATCTACAACGAAATGCATCAATAATACATCTTTACATATTTACATACATAAATCTGTGTTTGCATGGAGAACTTGCTGTTACTGTGTGTATATATATATATATATATATCCAAAATTAAATTAAGGGTGTCATGTCCGAGAGACATTTAAAGTTCTAGTTAAACTTTAATTAATTACCTACCTAGCTATGTGTGCTTACACACTTTTACAAATTATTCCTTGTGATTGTTCCATATGTTATTTTAGATATAGATATGTCAATCAATTTCTAGTTGATATATATATATATATATATATATATATGACAGGCACCAATCACAAACTTTCTACCTTGACCACTAGCCACGTGACGATTCTTAGCCATTTTGAATTCGTTTCTGGCGGGGATCATGTAAGAAAAATATTTGTT
>OZ024742.1:11165680-11178180 GCA_964016885.1 Eledone cirrhosa | reverse complement strand
TATCGAGGCCGTAGAAGAGGTAGTGAAGAAGGCGAGAAGTATGAGTAATGGAAGCTTTCCAGTTGTCCCCACACTTCAAAGATTGCTCGACCAGAGGGAGTTATTAATATATTTGGAAACACACAGATACATGCGGACACACACATATATATATACATGAATGCATCCGCACCCAACTGTGATATATATATGTATGTATATATATATATATGTATGTATATATATATATATGTATATATATATATATATATATTTTGTATTTTTACAAAAATATACACTTTACTGAATTCATTCGCCTATTATAGGGTTCCCTCCCTTGTTGACTCCATGTGCGTTTAGTAACGGGTCGGGTGTCTCTATATTTCTGAACGAAATGCCTGTTGAGAAAGCAGCTCCCTCGTTCATCTCTTTACCAGAAGTCAGATATAACTTTTATGTGGGCCGACGGTAATTGATTAAGGAACTGCAGAAACCCATAAAGCTAGATTTTAACATCTTTCTAGCGGGTCCGGGTAAGATTTTACATTCATTTAATTTATTAATTTATTAATTTATTATTTGTGTGGCCCAAATGTTCCTGGTCGTTTTTTCGGCTGTGCGAATGATTTTAAGCATTTTCTCTATGTGTTGGTATTTTAACGATAGTGATAGCTCTGGTTTACCCAAACTATTGAGCCCTCTGCCTCACATTTCGAAGATTGTGTTTCGTGATTTCGTGGGCTGAGATTTCGATTTTCGATTATTTATTTGTATTTATATATATATATATATATATATACAGAGATATCAACGGTAAGTTGTGGGGTCCAGTCTGCATGAAGAATTCAATGTAATCCATATGTTGAAAATGTTGTAGGTTAAAATAAATCCCGGAAAACAATAAAACATTAAAAGGAAAACAGAGTCATGATATAAGTTAAAACAATGAAATAAAAAATCAAGTCATTAGAAATATACTTCACTGTTTTACGATCGTTTCTAGGTGAAGATAATACATCGTAACTATACTCCGTTACATAGATCGATAACGAAGTATAGTTACGATGTATTATCATCACCTAGAAACGATCGTAAAGCAGTGAAGTATATTTCTAATGACTTGATTTTTTTATTTCATTGTTTTAACTTATATATATATATATATATATATATATATATATATATATATATATGCATGCATGCAGGTCTGTGTAGGCGTAGGTAGGGAGGTGATAAATATATTGTTGTTATAAGTCTACAAGTTTCTGATGTTGAAATTCTGCACTTGTTGAACTGTTAAGGGTTATATATATGTATATACATATAAAGCGCCTGGATGGGTACACAGCGGAAATAATAGATTTTATACAAACGATTTCTAGTGCCATAGACGTCATGGTTGCCATTGTTGTTGTTGCAATTGTTGATTTAGCTGTTGTTGATTTCTTCTTCTTCTTCTTCTTCTTCTTCTTCTTCTTCTTCTTCTTCTTCTTCTTCTTCTTCTTCTCCTGTTGCCCACTGCTGTTCGTCTTCTCATTGTTGTTGTTGATGGCTGTAATCTCATCGCCGAAACATAAGTCAGCACTCACCATCTAACCACGTCTCTAAGTCGAACTCACCGTCGCCATATATTCGGAAATATCTTTAAACCACCTCACCATCTAACCACGTCTCTAAGTCGAACTCACCGTCGCCATATATTCGGAAATATCTTTAAACCACCCCACCATCTAACCACGTCTCTAAGTCGAACTCACCGTCGCCATATATTCGGAAATATCTTTAAACCACCTCACCATCTAACCACGTCTCTAAGTCGAACTCACCGTCGCCATATATTCGGAAATATCTTTAAACCACCTCACCATCTAACCACGTCTCTAAGTCGAACTCACCGTCGCCATATATTCGGAAATATCTTTAAACCACCTCACCATCTAACCACGTCTCTAAGTCGAACTCACCGTCGCCATATATTCGGAAATATCTTTAAACCACCTCACCATCTAACCACGTCTCTAAGTCGAACTCACCGTCGCCATATATTCGGAAATATCTTTAAACCATCTCACCTTCTAAATACGTCTCTAAGTCGAACTCACCATCGCGATATATTCTGAAATATCTTTAAACCACCTCACCTTCTAACCACGTCTCCTCTAAGCCGAGGTCACCGTCACCATATATAATTCCAGAGAATTGTTTTATCATTTTAACTACCTCCCCACCGTATATATATGGAGGTGCATGGCCTAGTGGTAAGAATGTTGGACTTATAATCATAACGCCGTGGGTTCGATTCCTGGGCTGGGTTGTGTTTTGTGTTCTTGAGCAAAACACTTTATTTCATGTTGCCCCAGTACACTCAGCTGAAAATGAGTGCTAGTAACAATAACTGAGATTTTAGGCCTGTGAGGGACTGACGTCCTGTCCAAGAGGGAATCTTGTACTCTCAGTAACTTCACACCGAGGAAATCAGGATAAGCGCTAGCCTGATGAACCTCCTGGCTCGAGACAGACTTCAGAGACCATATATATATATATATATATATATATATATATATAAAATCAAGATCTAGCAAATAGAGAAAAAGTTTTAAAATAAATTTTAAAAAATTCGCTGTACTTACTATATGTGCCTTTACCGCGGTTTCAAGTTCCATAATAAACGGATAATCCAAACAACTTTCATTGAGAAGGGAAACATCTTCAGAAGGCTCTTCTCACTCGGACAATATAAAATTCCCGAGTTCAAATCACAAACCGACGCCATATAAATCCATTCCCAGATGAGAGTGGATGATAGAAGAAATAATTCTGTCTGGTGCCGTGTGCAAAGACAAAAGGCAGGGTGGACAGGTCAATGTCCTACCACTAGAAATAGCAGCAGTCCAAACGGCGAAGTTTTATCTCTAGGGGAGATTAATAATAATAAAATATGAATTCCAACGTGTAAAAAATACATATAGAGATACAAGTATTATCCAACCGTATGCCAATGTGGTTCTATGGCGGGTTAATAAATTAACAAGCCAGAACATATAAAATCAAGGTCTAGCAAATAGAGAAAAAGTTTTAAAATAAATTTTAAAACATTCGCTGTACTTACGATATGTGCCTTTACCGCGGTTTCAAGTTCCAGAATAAACGGATAATCCAAGCGGACTTCCATTGAGAAGGGAACCATCTTTAGAAGGCTCTTCTCACACGGAGAATATAAAATTCCCGAGTTCAAATCACAAACTGACGCCATACAAAACCATTCCCAGATGAGAGTGGATGATAGAAGAAATAATTCTGTCTGGTGCCGTGTGCAAAGACAAAAGGCAGGGTATCTATATCTATATATATATATATATATATATCCAAAATTAAATTAGGGGCGTCATGTCCGAGACATGCGCCATAATAGATCCGAACATTTTATATCAACTAGAAATTGATTGACATATATATATAAAATAAACACATGAAACAATCACAGGGGATAATTTGTAAAATGTGTAAGCACGCACAGTTAGGTAGGTAACTAATTAAAGTTTAACTAGAACTTCAAATATAGATACCTTTTAAAATGATTAACCTTCCTTCTATATATTTCATTAAAGAAATATATTTCACCATTAATCGGTAAATCACAGTAGTCAAATCACGGATTTTCAACAAGGGAGAAGATTTAACGATCTGTTTTTACACAGCAAATGCAAATCTGCGAATGACCCGTCGCACGTGTTGCATCTTTAAAAAAATACACACATCGTACCAGCGTCATCCCAGTGGCGTGAATAGGATTATCGACAACTAGAAATAGCAGCCGAGTGTGTCCATGTGTGTATGTATGTATGTGTGTGTGTGTGTGTGTGTGTGTTGACACAGCATGAGCAAATGTGTATGACGTTCATCTGATCCAAGTGTGTATGTATGTATATGTGAACATGTATATATGTATATGTATTTGTGTATCTGTATATATATATGTGTGTATATGTGTATATGTATATGTATTTGTGTATGTGTGTATCTATATATATGCCTGTGTTGGCTACGGTGTGTATGTTCGGAAACAATATAAGAAGGTAGTAGTGGTGACGTTGGAGGTGGTGGTGGCGATGGGATTGTGGTGTTGTTGTTGGTGGTGGTGGTGGTTATAGCGGTGTTGGAGCTGCTGTTGGTGGTGATGGTGTTGGTGGTGGTGGTGATGATGGTGGTTATAGTGGTGTTTGTGGTGGTGGTGGTGGTTATAGTGGTGTTGGAGCTGCTGTTGGGGGTGATGGTGTTGGTGGTGGTGGTGGTGATGATGGTGGTTATATTGGTGTTTGTGGTGGTGGTGGTGGTTATAGTGGTGTTGGAGGTGGTGTTGGTGGTGATGGTGTTGGTGGTGTTGGTGATGATGGTGGTTATAGTGGTGTTGGTGGTGGTGGTGATGATGGTAGTGGTTATAGTGGTGTTGGTGGTGTTGGTGATGATGGTGGTTATAGTGGTGTTGGTGGTGTTGGTGATGATGGTGGTTATAGTGGTGTTGGTGGTGGTGGTGGTGATGGTAGTGGTTATAGTGGTGTTGGTGGTGGTGGTGATGATAGTAGTGGTTATAGTGGTGTTGGTGGTGTTGGTGATGATGGTGGTTATAGTGGTGTTGGTGGTGTTGGTGATGATGGTGGTTATAGTGGTGTTGGTGGTGGTGGTGGTGATGGTAGTGGTTATAGTGGTGTTGGTGGTGGTGGTGGTAGTGATGGTAGTGGTTATAGTGGTGTTGGTGGTGGTGGTGGTAGTGATGGTAGTGGTTATAGTGGTGTTGGTGGTGGTGGTAGTGATGGTAGTGGTTATAGTGGTGTTGGTGGTGGTGGTGGTGATGATGGTGGTTATAGTGGTGTTGGTGGTGGTGGTGATGATGGTAGTGGTTATAGTGGTGTTGGTGGTGGTGGTGGTGATGGTAGTGGTTATAGTGGTGTTGGTGGTGGTGGTGGTGATGGTAGTGGTTATAGTGGTGTTGGTGGTGGTGGTGGTGATGGTAGTGGTTATAGTGGTGTTGGTGGTGGTGGTGGTGATGGTAGCGGTTATAGTGGTGTTGGAGGTGGTGGTGGTAGTGATGGTGGTGATGGTAGTGGTTATAGTGGTGTTGGAAGTGGTGGTGGAGGTGGTGGTGGTCATGGTAGTGGTTATAGTGGTGTTGGAGGTGGTGGTGGAGGTGGTGGTGGAGGTGGTTGTGGTGATGGTAGTGGTTATAGTGGTGGTGGTAGTGATGGTGGTGATGGTAGTGGTTATAGTGGTGTTGGAGGTGGTGGTGGAGGTGGTGGTGGTGATGGTAGTGGTTATAGTGGTGTTGGAGGTGGTGGTGGTAGTGATGGTGGTGATGGTAGTGGTTATAGTGGTGTTGGAGGTGGTGGTGGAGGTGGTGGTGGAGGTGGTGGTGGTGATGGTAGTGGTTATAGTGGTGTTGGAGGTGGTGGTGGAGGTGGTGGTGGAGGTGGTGGTGGTGATGGTAGTGGTTATAGTGGTGTTGGAGGTGGTGGTGGTAGTGATGGTGGTGATGGTAGTGGTTATAGTGGTGTTGGAAGTGGTGGTGGAGGTGGTGGTGGTCATGGTAGTGGTTATAGTGGTGTTGGAGGTGGTGGTGGAGGTGGTGGTGGAGGTGGTGGTGGTGATGGTAGTGGTTATAGTGGTGGTGGTAGTGATGGTGGTGATGGTAGTGGTTATAGTGGTGTTGGAGGTGGTGGTGGAGGTGGTGGTGGTGATGGTAGCGGTTATAGTGGTGTTGGAGGTGGTGGTTTTGGTAGTGATGGTAGTAGTTATAGTGGTGGTGGTGTTGGTGGTGCTGGTGGTGGTGATGGTAGTGGTTATAGTGGTGGTGGTGGTGGTGATGGTAGTGGTTATATTAGTGGTGGTGGTGATAGTAGTGGTTATAATAGTGTTGGAGGTGGTGGTGATGGTGGTGGTGGTGGTGGTGGTGGTAGTGGTTATAGTGGTGTTGGAGGTGGCTTAGTGGTGGTGGTGGTGGTGGTGGTGGTTATGATAGTGGTTATATGGTTTTGGAGGTGGTGGTGGTGGTGGTGGTGGTTATGATAGTGGTTATATGGTTTTGGAGGTGGTGGTGGTGGTGGTGGTGGTTATGATAGTGGTTATATGGTTTTGGAGGTGGTGGTGGTGGTGGTGGTGGTTATGATAGTGGTTATATGGTTTTGGAGGTGGTGGTGGTTGTGGTGGTGGTTATGATAGTGGTTATATGGTTTTGGAGGTGGTGGTGGTGGTGGTGGTGGTTATGATAGTGGTTATATGGTTTTGGAGGTGGTGGTGGTGGTGGTGGTGGTTATGATAGTGGTTATATGGTTTTGGAGGTGGTGGTGGTGGTGGTTATGATAGTGGTTATATGGTGTTGGTGGTGGCGGTGGTGGTGGTGGTGGTTATGATAGTGGTTATATGGTTTTGGAGGTGGTGGTGGTGGTGGTGGTGGTTATGATAGTGGTTATATGGTTTTGGAGGTGGTGGTGGTGGTGGTGGTGGTTATGATAGTGGTTATATGGTTTTGGAGGTGGTGGTGGTGGTGGTGGTGGTGGTTATGATAGTGGTTATATGGTGTTGGAGGTGGTGGTGGTGGTAGTGATGGTTATGATGCTAGTGGTTATAGTGGTGGTGGTGGTGATAGTAGTGGTTATAATGGTGTTGGAGGTGGTGGTGATGGTGGTGGTGGTGGTGGTGGTAGTGGTTATAGTGGTGTTGGAGGTGGCTTAGTGGTGGTGGTGGTTATGATAGTGGTTATATGGTGTTGGTGGTGGCGGTGATGGTGGTAGTGGTGGTGTTAGAGGTGGTGTTGGCGGTGGCGGTGATGGTGGTATTGGTGGTGTTGGAGGTGGTGTTGGTGGTGGCGGTGATGGTGGTATTGGTGGTGTTGGAGGTGGTTTTGGTGGTGGCGGTGATGGTGGTAGTGGTGGTGTTGGTGGTGGCGGTGATGATGGTAGTGGTGGTGTTGGTGATTATGTTTCAAACAGTGTTGTGTGTTGAAGACGGTCGCCTCTCTTCTGCCCTTCCAAGTGGTTGATGAATCTGAAATGATATCTTCTGGATAACTTAATAGATTGTGACAGGCGGCCTTACCACCGCCGCCATCTTGTGCTGCCAACCAGCATTATCTGTTAACCAGAAGTGAACATCACCATTACCCCACTACAGCTATCACCACTCTCACCACTATTACCACTATATCGTTTTTAGTTTTATATATATATATATATACATATATATAACGAAGGAAGTGTGGTAAGGAACCAGGTGGACCATAACGCACCAGAGTCCTCAATACTTTGGGTAGTAGAGTGGGTACTAGGTCCTGACTCTTTCCCTATATATATGTGTATATATATATATATATATATATATATATATATATAGGAACAAGTATGACCCCGACGGCAGAGTTCAAGCCGTTTCGACGGCTAATTTTGGACTGAATTTGCCGTCCAGAATTAGCTGAATTACCAGTCCAGAAATAGCCGTCGAAGCGGCTTGAGTTCTGCCGTCGGGGTCATACGTGTTCCTATTACTCACTCTACTACCCTAAGTATTGAGTACTTTGGTGCGTTATGGTCCATCTCGTTCTTTACCACATTTCCTTCGTTATATATATATATATATATATATATATATATATATATATATATATAATATATATATAAGAAAAGAGTCAGGACCCCGATGGCTGAGCTCCGGCCGTTTTGACAGCTAGATCTAGCTGTCGAAACGGCCGCAGTTCACCCGTCGGGGTCCTGACTCTTTTCCTATTACTCACTCTACTACCCTAAGTATCGAGTACTCTGGTGTGTTATTGTCCAACTGGTTCCTTACCACACTTCCTTCGTTATATATATATATATATATATATATATATATATATATATATATATATATATATAGAGAGAGAGAGAGAGAGAGAGAGAGAGAGAGAGAGAGAGAGAGAGAGAGAGAGAGAGATGGGAGGGGTTGGGGAGACGATAGACAGGTGCATCGATGTTTTATTACACACATACAATATTTGGAAGTCTAATAAAATCTTTCTACACAGAATCCTCTGCAGTGAGCTCATCCTGAAAATCCTGCCAACAAAATTGTCATCGTGTCTATGCTTCAAGACTAAGGAACGATATATGTGAAATGTTTTTGTACCCTTCAATAGACAGAGTCAGTAGAGCGTTGGGTTAAATGCCTCGTTATTTGGTGCAGCTCTTTGTTGTCTAAGATCACATTTCGACATGGTCAAGTTTGTATTTTCTTCTTTCTTGATCGATAAATATATTATGATTTCAGTGTCGATTGATTGGAGTGATGGTTAACATGTCCGACCGATTTCTCTGTGGTACTTGCTCTGCCTCTGGGCATTGTAAGTTCAAGTCCTGCCTCTTTCTGCCAAGGTTTTTGACCGAAAAACAACAGAGTGACTTCTATGAGGTCGCCTAACCTGCTAGAAATAATAAACAAACAACGCTTGGGTTACACCTAACGTCTTAAATGAGGAAAGAACACATTAGATAATGTAATTCTAGATATAAAAATAAAACTACAGCCGTCACATACAGTTGAGAATGACTTGGTATTATTTAACATGCGTTATTTAAGGCGTTTTTAGCGCTCATATAGTTGTAGGTAAACATCTTCTCGTTCATCCGTCCATTAATTCAGTTGACGATCCAGGATGTGACAGTTGGAAGGACCAGCAAGCTGCACCATCACTGGGGTGGTACTTTATCAACTCTGAACGGATGAAAGGCAAAGCTGACCTCGGCAGGATTTGAACTCAGAACATGAAGAGCCATAAATAAATGCTGCAAAACATTTTTGTTCGACTCTCTACAAAATCTACCACTCCTTCCCCACTACTGACAATAACAACAACAGCAGCAATAAATAGCTGCAACAGTAAGCGTGACCTAGTGTTAAAAGTATTGAACTTACGATAATAATTGTTTCTACTTTTGGCACAAGGCCAGCAATTATCCCAGCGCATTACTGGTACTTTATTTTATCGATCCCGTAAGGATGAAAGGCAAAGTTAACCTCGGCGGGATTTGAACTCAGATCATAAAGGGGCGTAACTCTATGTTGGAAAGCATGGCGTCCGATCCTCTACCGCTAATCCACCGCCCTTACGATAATAATATCATGGGTTTGATTCCCGGGCTGGATTATGTGTTGTGCCCTTAAGCAAGACATTTCATTTCACGATGCTCCAGTATACTCAGCTGAAAATGAGTACCAGTAATACATTGAGGTTGAGCCCAGCAATGGACTGGCGTCCTATCCAGGGAAGATTCTTGTACACTCAGTCGCTTCATGCCACGAAACCGAGATAAACACTGACCTGACGAGCCTCCTGACTTGAGACAGACTTAAATAGCAACAGTAACAACAACAACAATAGTAACAATTACAATATAACAAAGTTAATAACTCTAACGAACATGTGAAACTATCCGAGAATATAGCATGCAGTAACTGATTTAGAGATAATGAAATATTTCTGGTTTCTCATACAGAAAAGCTTCTATTTAATTTAGTATCTCTAGCGAAATATTATTATTGATGTTGTTGCTGTTGTAGTTGTTGTAATTGTTATTATTATTGTTATTAACGTTTCCCTTTATTCTACAATTTATTTATTATTTATTGCGTTCTTTCTGCGTTTATTTATGAAATTCAAACAGATCGATTCAGACTACAGATCAGAAAGTCGACGGTCCAAGCGCTGCCGTTATGGCGCCGATACATAATTTGCGCCTATTAAAACATTCTGTATGCAATTAAATAAGATTGCTGTTTTTATGAAGGGAAATTACCAAGTTATGCATGAATGGTGCGTCTGTTGTAGAGGAATATCTCTGCAGATAATTTCTCTCAGTTCTAGACCTTTTCAAGACCCTTTCAACATTTATTCCATTCTTTTCCGTCTGTTCTCTTTTTATGGAATTGTTCTGATGAGTTCCAATAATATTTTTGGTCGAATGCCACTGCGAAGATTTCCAGTGTGTAGACAACTTCTATTGAATGACATCAATTTTAATCCAAACTTGGAACCCATGCCAAGTTGATTCGTTCTTTTAAGTTCTGGAGTAGAGAAAAGTCGATTAAATTGATACCAGAGTGTTACTGGTATTTCCCTTTATCGACCGATGAAGTGCCAGGAAACGCCAGTGGAAGGAAGACGCAGTAGAGGAAGACCACGAAAAACATGAGCGGAGCTGGTGAGAGCAGACCTCTCGGTGGAGATGACGAAGGTCCGTGACAAGTGGAGAGATGCTGTGCTGAATAGGACCCGTCCAACCCTTGCAAGCAGGGAAAAGCGGACGTAAAATGATGATGATGATGTTGATGAAAGGCAAAGCTATACCCAGCGGGAGGTTATTTGTTATTGTCTTTATTAGTTTTGTTGTTAGACTGACCGAAGTCAACCCTGAACGAGCAGATATATTCCATCCGTGACCATTCCATCTACTTTCATGTGTACGAGATAACACAAGACCATGCTATTAACAGTTTAATTTTCTAGGGTGATAAGATGTTATTTAAACTATATTTAGTTGTGATTTCTAGAAGAGTAAGTGACTGGGTAGACGTTCTCTTTGATTTATGACCAAAGACTTTCCAGCCGTAAACATCCCAACTCTGTAAGCCTAATGACATTACCTTGTGCAGCCTTCCCTGTTTCTAAGATGGTACGATGGAATTTATAAAGGATTTGGCTGCTATTTCTAGCAAACCAAGTTACTACATAGATATTCCCGCAGAATTATAACGGCAGCTATTTTTGCCGTAACCATACCTTATCCTTGAGGGTTATCTGCGTCTATATTAGCAAGTAGATCCTTTAACTAACTTTTTCTTAATGATACTCTGTTACATAAAAAAGATTTGGCTGCTATTTCTAACGTGGTGAGCAACTTCCTAATGCCACCCACCCACCTTTGGCGCTGACTCTTTCGCTAGTTGTTGTTGTTCTTATTATTATTGTTGTTGCTAGGCTGGCGGATTGGCAGTATCGGTAGAGCGTCAGACACGATTCTTTTTATCATAGAATGGCCCATTAAGTTCTGACTTCAAAACCCGCCGAGGTTAACTTTGCCTTTCATCCTTACGGGGTCAATAAAATAAAGCACCAGGTCGATTAAATTGACTTACCCCTCACCCCAAATTTCTGGCCTTGTGCCAAAAGTAGAAACAATTATTAACTAAACAAATGAACCAACTTCAAGCAGGAATTGAACATGAATCAGCTGCAAATAAAGCAATAAGAGTGATCTTCCCCAGTGGATAACAATGGTTTCTTCCTCCAAGCATGAAGCGAAACGGAGTGTGACGATTATGAAATATATTATGTTCTCTGTCAGAAATGATATATTGATCTCTATCAATAAAACAAATGGACTGTTATTGAATGTAATTAGAAAGGTCATTTGAAACCACGTTCAGTATTATATTACTGGTAATTCTTTTAGGATCACCTCCCTACTCACCACCATTGGGTTCTGGTGTCCTTGGCTCTAAGACCACCTCCCTACTCACCACCATTGGGTTCTGGTGTCCTTGGCTCTAAGACCACCTCCCTACTCACCACCATTGGGTTCTGGTGTCCTTGGCCCTAGGACCACCTCCATACTCACCATCATTGGGTTCTGGTGTCCTTGGCCCCAGGACCACCTCCCTAATCACCACCATTGGGTTCTAGTGTCCTTTGCCCTAGGACCACCTCCCTACTCACCACCATCGGCTTCTAGTGCCCTTTGCCCTAGGACCACCTCCCTACTCACCACCATCGGCTTCTGGTGTCCTAGGCCCTAGGACCACCTCCCTAATCACCACCATCGGCTTCTGGTATCCTTGGCCCTAGGACCACCTCCCTACTCACCACGATTGGCTTCTGGTGTCCTTGGCCCTAGGACCACCTCCCTAATCACCACCATTGGCTTCTGGTGTCCTTGGCCCTAGGACCATCTCCCTACTCACCACGATTGGGTTCAGGTGCCCTTGGCCCTAGGACCACCTCCCTAATCACCACCATCGGCTTCTGGTGTCCTTGGCCCTAGGACCACCTCCCTAATCACCACCATCGGCTTCTGGTGTCCTTGGCCCTAGGACCACCTCCCTAATCACCACCATCGGCTTCTGGTGTCCTTGGCCCTAGGACCACCTCCCTACTCACCACCATTGGCTTCTGGAGTCCTTGGCCCTAGGACCACCTCCCTACGCACCACCATCGGCTTCTGGTGTTCTTGGCCCTAGGACCACCTCCCTAATCACCACCATTGGGTTCTGGTGTCCTTGGCCCAAAGCCCACCTCCCATCGGCACGGGGTTGGCTACCCACGCGTCTCCCTCCCCATCCTCCGGGGAAACGCCTTCTCTATTCCGTCCACCGAGACCGCGTGGCGGCCAGTGCGGGGGTCCCATTTGTATATAATAGAGAGAGATGGGGAGAGTGAGAGAGATGGAGACAGTGAGGGAAAGAGAGAGATGGGGAGAGTGAGAGAGATGGAGACAGTG
>OZ024742.1:11080680-11160680 GCA_964016885.1 Eledone cirrhosa | reverse complement strand
TATTATTAATGTTTTGATGTTCTATTGAGAGAATCGTTTTTACTGAAAATATCGAATAATGTACACCATTTTTACCAGTATCACAAAAATACTGGTCCACCCTACACACACACACATACACACACATATATACACACACACATACACACCCGTACACTAACATACAAAGAGACATATACACACACACACACTTCTCCGTATAAGACAAGAGCTGAAAAATATATTTTAACATGTTAAAATATTCCCCACACACGTACAGACATTCCTACTGACCGATCACTCTACCACGAATCACTCTGCTACACACACACACACACACACACTTGTCTTAATAGGCACCTGATCTGTTGACCTGTCAACAAACTGCAATTCACACACACATCCCTACTGACCATTATCAAAACAATGAACCTCTTTACTACTACTACACACACACACATATTTGTCTTGAAAGACTTATTTTTCAGTGACTTCTCAATCAGCCGACACAAACCTACATTTGGCGCAAAATCAGTTTTTAACATTCACATGACCTCTACCGACCAATCAAAATTGTTTGACCACAATAATTTTTGCAACACGAATTGGCGCGAAACTTATTTTAATACATCTGGAGCCACTTTTTTCACATAAAACAGGTAGAATTTCCAAAACTGATCAGATTAGAGCAAACATGACGGGCGCTCTATTTGAAAATTATTTTTGAAAAGCATTAGAAATGCGCAACCGGTAAAAACTTAAAACCAAAACTGAATACTAACCAATACTTATTACTAATTTTTACTTATTCCTAATTAAACTATTTTTCACTGGGAACAATTTGTCAGCATTTTCTTTTCCTTTTACCAATATATATATATATATATATATATATACATATACATATATATGCACATATATATACACGCATATACATATACACACACATATATGTGTACATACATATACATGTATACATACATACATATATATATATATATATATATATATATATATATATATATATATATATATGCCTGAATACATACATACATACATACATACATACATACATACATACATACATACATACATACATACATACATACATACATGGTGGCTGCCAACTCGTTTTCGAGTACGGCCACTACTTTATATCCATGTAGGAGAACCCCCCCCCCCCCCCCCCCGATGCGCTGAACGAGTGTGACTTTTTAGTCCAGCCAGCGACTTGAAAATTCTGGTACAAACACTACACTTGTGTCAATTATTGACACATAGTGCTGGGCCCATGGTACCATCTGACGACAAGGGCAGAGAGATCTCCAGATATAAAACAATGCCTGTGCCGTGAAGCTTTTATAGTGAGCAAATGCACTGCACAAACCAGTCCCACTCTCTTAACCAAGATGATATTTACCAAAAAGAAGAACAAGTCAACATCATTGGATACCATCAGGGTTGCAGGTGTTATATCAGAGTTTTACTTCTCCTAGAATTCTACCTTGACAAAGGCTAATGGGTCATCTCTCCCGGTGATTTTGGATGGGCATTGACTCTTAAGAGCTCCTTTTCCCTTTGACAGATTTTGTTTTTATTCCTGCAGTATGTCCCAAATCACCCTCCTCACCAAGAAACCTTTTTGGAGTTGCCAGTTTAGTCGCCAACGACCCGACCATGGGACAGGTTGTACTGGGATACATGTTACCACTAGCACCAACTGGTGACACACATATATACATATATACATACATACATATACAAACACATATACACATATATATATACATATATACTTATATATAAATATACACATAAAAATCTATCTATCTATCTAGGACGGGTAAAATTCCCGTGATCCATGGACGAGTTCTCTCCAGCGTGGGTTTTGGCCGTATAAAAAAGGTTATAATAAGAAGATAGAAATATCAAAAAAATTCAAAAATTCCGCCATAGGGGGGAAACTTCCGAGGGTCACTCGTGGCGAAAACGACACAAAAGACCACGGCCACCCTGACCACCAGGGCAAGCGCCCTCTCTCAGTTTTCCACTTCTCAGTCTACAGGCGCATAATCAGAGCGGGCCCGGTCAAGTGCCGGAAATGTCCAGATGCTCGGCACCGCTCTCAAGAAATATGAAGCAGTGATAGGAACAAAGTTAAACCAGGAAAAGTCGGTGGCTTGCAGCTCGGCACCTGGAGAGGCAAGTCCATGCCGCCCGACAGCGTTGTTGGGCGCTGGACAGAAGGACCGGTTAAATTGCTCGGGGTCTGGTTCGGTCCGGACCTCCAGATGGAGAGAGGTGACCAACAGGGTGGCCTCTCTCACCCAGAAATGGGTCGAGAGGAAGCTATCCCTGAAAGGTCGGGCAGAGGTGGCGAATGCGTTCATCGCATCCGTCATCTGCTACCGCCTAACTGTTGTGCCTTGCCCCGGCCCAACTCTGACAAAAATGGAGCGCCTCCTCTTCCGCTTTTCATGGAAGGGACGTGCTCCCATGGTCAGACGCTCCATCTGCTGTCAATACCCGCTGCGTGGAGGGCTGGACATGTTGTGGCTGATTATGCGCAAACACGCGCTGAGGCTGCGACATCTCTGGTGCTTCCTTGTCGGTGCAAAAATGAGGACACACACCCAGACAGAGACAATTTCACTTTTATATGTATGTATAGATATACATACATACATATACAAACACATATACACATATATATATATACATATATACTTATATATAAATATACACATAAAAATATATCTATCTAGTGCGGGTAAAATTCCCGAGGTCCATGGACAAGTCCTCTCCAGCAGTCTCTGTCCCTCATTATCGCTGCCATGTCCTGCGTCTCCAACAGACCAGTGTCAGTCCTTAGGGCATCAACATATGTTAACTTTGGTCTTCTTCTTCCAGTGTGTCCATGCAGGGGCTCCCACAGGAGCACTGAGTGCAGTGTCAACTCTGGATGTCGGTGAGCATGTCCAGTTCGCGATTTTTTAAAAGACACTCACAAATAAACGCTTCTCATTGGAGGTGCTATCACCAATGTTCTTACCTGTGCAACGCCGGGATACACTGCAAGTATATATATATATATATATAAAATTTCAGGTTATCAATAATGTAGTGATAATATATCGTTACGTTAGAGATGAACAGCGTACGTGTAGGTTTGCTCAACGAGTATAAATTATATTCCGGAGAAAATGTAGAAAAGATGAATATAAAATGAAAGTGCTTTTTTTGAAAAGGAATTTATTAGGTATTGACATATGTTTCTGTAACAGACGGAATACCTATGTATCGCTGCTTGCGTAATCATATAATGTTAGCAAGTATTCGATAGCAAATGTATAAACAGTTGTCACTTCTTCAGAGATTTTGGATAAATTGGATAAAATCAGAAAAATTGAAGTATTTATATTAGTAATAGAGGAAGAAGAGAGGGGATAGTATATGACAGATGGTAATTCAATTTACTGGTAAACAAGTATATAAAGGGTTTCTAATGAGAATACCACGAGTAAATGGTTCATTTTATCTAAATAAGAATTTTTGGGAGTGCCAATTTTAATCTCTACTTGACCAATTGGACAGTGGACAGGGCTGGTCATTTGGTGTAGTAGTATTAATTATAAAGTGTCAATTGGGGAAGGGGGAGATTTCGATTGCTGCTGAATAACAACAATGCTAGTAGCCAGCTGGTATATGCATTAGGGAATTGAATTAAGAAATCAGAAATCTCATTTTATCTATAGCAGTTTATATTAAATGGTAAATAATAGAAGAGTTGATAGAATTAAGACTAATAGAGAATGTTAATATCTATTTTGACAATCAAACGGAGATAGAGACAGGCGTTCAATCCTGGTAGTATTTATAATATGAAAATGTAGATTTTAAGCGATGGTTACAGTATAACGATCGCTCTATTCTGTTATTTAATAAAATGTTTTTGGATTTCATAATACAAAATAATTCCACATTACATAATTTACAAAATTCCTGTCCGTGGGAATATGGGGGGGGGGGCCGCTATTATATCCCATTTTAGGTGAAATTGTTGGTTATTTTCACGCAGCTGCGAAGCCTTGTCTGCGAGTGTTGTTACATAACGCTGGTTTTCATGTTTTATCGAGTAACGATGTCTATAAAGGCGTGATTTGAAGGAGGTGGCTGTAGATCCCACATAGTACCACTTCTGTCTATCCGATTCGATAGTACATTTGTATACGATGTTGCGTTCAAGACACTGATTGTTCAACGGACACATTCCTGGTTGGACACAGTTGCAATTATAATTTTGCGTTGTTGTATTGTCATAGATGGGTTGATGAGGTTGCTTAGGTAGGACAGGATGTTGTTTGTTGTTTTGTGATGTTATAGCTAATGTTTTACGTGTATTGTTATGTGTTGGAAGGCGTTTATACAACCGTTTTGCGTTAAGCTTTTTTATATGTTGTTCAATATTAGGGGCGGTTGAATATGAAAGTCGAATAGTGTTAGGGTTTAAGATTTTATTATATTTGTGTGATGTTGGAAAGTGTTTTTTAACTAATCGAAAGAATTGTGAGGGTAGATTGGTTTTAATAGAGTTGTTATATACCGGGTTGTACCAAATATACTCTTTACATCGCCTTCTGTTTGGTGGTGTGCCACTATTACTGTCTATTGCGGTAGTGTATGTATGGTGGTGATTCTGTGCTATTTCTACTCCTATCGGATTTATTTTGGGTGTTTTGGTGATCTTCGACTATATACTCTATATTATCTAGGTGTCCGGCTTTCCTAAGTGCATCATCATAATATTCGGCATGTTCTTTGAAGGTTTGTTGGTTGGACGACAGGCGGGAGATTCTAAGAGAAACATTTCTAGGGATGGATTTAATTATAGAGAGTGGATGGTTAGAACTCGTATTTACATATTTAAGGTTCTCATTTAGTTTATGGAACGGTTTAATCGTATCTGTATTGAGATTCAAAGTAACGTCAAGGAAATTGACCTCTTTGAGGTTATATTCAAATGTAATATTTAATCCTAGTTCCTTAAAAAGCTTTCTGATATTTTTACGCATCCTTTCTAAATTATGGTTATTCATATGCTTAACTAATAGGAGCGCATCATCACGGTAGATTCCACCGTGGAGATCCTTGAATTTTCCTTGTAGTCTGTGGGTGATATAAATTCCCACAAGATCTGTTACTTCCGCCGAATCATTAGAACCCATAGTAATATCAAAATTAGTAATATCAAAATTTGCGAACCCAGTAGCTATCATCGAATTTAACTATAGTTTTCCTCGCTTCCATAATAATTTTAATTTCAGCATCCGTAAGGTCGGAATTAGCCTTAGCGAACGAAAGAGCTTCATGTAGAGTATCAGGTGAAATTGAGGAATAATATTCATCAATATCAAACTGAATAAATTTTGATTTTTTTCTTATCAGTAATGTTATTAAACCATCTTATTGCTTCGTGAGTGTTACCCCATAGTTTAATCTCTACTTTAACCTTAACTTGGGGGATAATTATGTCTAGTATATATTTGCTAATTTTGCCTATATCAGATTTAGAGGGGCATATAAGTCTAATCTTAGGGTTAGTATCGAAGTTTACCTTGTGGTCCTTCAGGTTGAAGGATGGTATAGCTGGTGTTAAGGGTTGCGTTCTATCGTCAATACAAAGTTTTTTAACAATTTCACATGCCGAGTTGTTGATGTTTTTAAGTGTAGCTTCATTAGTTTTCTTGTATTTTTTATGCAATTCCTTACGGATGAAGTTATTGTAATATATACCATGGATGTGGACACTTACAATAACTTCATCCGTAAGGAATTGCATAAAAAATACAAGAAAACTAATGAAGCTACACTTAAAAACATCAACAACTCGACATGTGTAATTGTTAAAAAACTTTGTATTGACGATAGAACGCAACCCTTAACACCAGCTATACCATCCTTCAACCTGAAGGACCACAAGGTAAACTTCGATACTAACCCTAAGATTAGACTTATATGCCCCTCTAAATCTGATATAGGCAAAATCAGCAAATATATACTAGACAGAATTATCCCCCAAGTTAAGGTTAAAGTAGAAATTAAACTATGGGGTAACACTCATGAAGCAATAAGATGGTTTAATAACATTACTGATAAGAAAAAATCAAAATTTATTCAGAATCTCTGAAGAAGTGACAACTGATTATACATTTGCTATCGAATACTTGCTAACATTATATGATTACGCAAGCAGCGATACATAGGTATTCCGCCTGTTACAGAAACATATGTCAATACCTAATAAATTCCTTTTCAAATAAAGCACTTTCATTTTATATTCATCTTTTCTATATATATATATATATATATATATATATATATATAGAGAGAGAGAGAGAGAGAGAGAGAGAGAGAGAGTTAGGAGTAAGAGAGAGAGAGAGTTAGGAGTAAGAGAGAGAGAGAGAGAGAGTTAGGAGTAAGAGAGAGGGAGAGCGAGCGAGATAGATAGATAAGAATGTAAGTATATATATATATGTGTGTGTGTGAGTGTATGCATGCACATATACATATGCACACACACACACACACACCACACACACACACACAACCACTCATATACTTACATACATGATATATTACAATGTAGTATATTTCAACACAGGATTTATCAGTATAAATAATCTGATATTGGAGTGTTTTAATATTAAAATTATTTTTGTAATTAACATCAGTCTACTTCAGTGTAGCAACAGATTAATTAGAAAGTCGATAGATCAATGAAATAATTACGTAAAATAGTTTCAATACATACACACCGCAGTATTTGTTTCTAAGATTATCTTATCATCTAGCCCACGTGCGTAGAACCCATATTTAGATTTTACTCATACTCTCCACTATCCTGAAAAACAATGGAACTTAAATCTATAGTTTTGGGGAGACCTATCTCTAGATTGTACTAATACTCTTAAAAACAATGGAACTACCCTGAAAAACAAAGGTACTTAAATTTATAGTTTTGGAATAATCTCCACTTCTAGATTTTACTATTAATCCCCATTCCCCTAAAAGAAAAACAATGGAAACCATATATTTTTTTTTAAATCTCCACTTCTGAAAATAAGTTTATATTCAATTTTATTAAAATACACCTGATATCAAAGAACTCCAGAATTTTTTCTCCGGAGACCCAGGGGTAGACACCCGAGCAAGATTGTTGGATAACATCCATGAACTTGACTGGTCTCGCTTGCGGATCCAGCCGGATCAATTGGAGACGGGTGTTTCTGACAGGACCCGCTCGAAAGAGTGTTTGTGGACTCTTCTCCCAGGACCCACTCAGGAATAAGTGGGAGAAGGCGAACAAGTGACGGTGTTTCCAGCGAACCTATTTTGGTAAACATCAAACTGGAGAATAGTTTATATTGCTATTTCATCCAAGTCAGTCTTGATCTGATAGTATCTACTGATCGTAACTCCTGACAGATGAAGCAACGTAAATTAAAGTGTCTTGCTCAAGGAAATAATCTATTACCCGGTCCGGGAATTGAACTAGCAACCTCACGGTTGCTAATCCAAATGTGTCGCCACTAAGCCACGCGCCGTCATATACAGCATATATTATTCATCTCCAAGGTTTTTCTTTATAAAATACGAAAATGAAAACAAAAAAATACTTCTAAACTGTTATTAAAACTGTTAGTGTACCCTGTGACATTCCAGTTGACAGTCTGCAGATCAATATTTTCATCGTCCAATTGTTTTTATTACAAAGATAGGTTGTGATTTGTAGGAAATTTCGTTGTCATTTTTAGTTGATCTGTCTTCTCATAGTCTTACACCGACTAATGGCTGTGTAGAAGATATGGAGGGGGGAAGTATTATATCAGAAGACATGGCGAAGTAAATGCAGCAGACATCATTTTAAGACAGCTTAAAAAAACACAAAGCAGTAATGATTTCCTATAGGTTATATGTAAATTATATATATATATATATATATATATATATATATATATATATATATATATATATATATATATATATATATAATATATATTTATTAAATAACAGATTAAAATTTAAGCAAAGTATCGCTGCTTTCACCCTTATATATATATATAGAGTGTATATATATATATATATATATATATATATATATATATATATATATATATATATACAGTATATATATATATATATATATATATATATATATATACAGTATATATATACAGTATATATATATATATATATAATGTATATAATGTATATATATATGTATATATATATATATATATATATATATGCATATATATATACATATATATATATCCAAAGTTGGAATTCCTTTTATTAATATATATATATATATATAATGTATATATATATGTAATATATATATATATATATATATATATATATATATATATATATATATATAATATGTGTGTGTGTGTCTGAGAGAGAGAGAGAGGGGGGGGGGGGGAGAACAGTGTATAGAAATAGAGAGGACGAAAGAGTGTATATAGATGAAGTATTCCATTTTTTAAATAGAGAATTGAGGCTACAAGAATCGTACAAGATATTTTATGTAAAAGAAAAGAAAAATTCTCAATGAAATGATTCCTTCATTATTTTCTCGTGATTCGGTGAACACTGCTTATATACAGGAACCCTTAAATCTTGATTGAGACGTAAAGGGTTCCGATATACGGCATCTCTTTGGAAGTTAAAAATCGGTAGAGTATACCCGTCTCCAAGTGTGAAAAGCTGATTTTTTTCCAGTCAGAGAGCGAGAGAAAGAGTGAAGTGAGTGTATGAGAGAGAGAGAGAGAGAGAGAAAGAGTGAAGTGAGTGTATGAGAGAGAGAGAGAGAGAGAGAGAGAGAGTGAGGTGAGTGTATGAGAGAAAGAGAGAAAGATATATATAGAGGGAGGGGAGGTGAGTGTGAGAGAGAGAGAGAGAGAGATAGAGAGAGAGTGAGAGGGAGAAGGTGAGCGAAATAGATGGTGGTGGTGGTTGTGGCGGTGGTAGTGGCTAATTATGTCGATGAGAGTTGAGGTGAGGGTGGTGGAGGGTAATGGTCGGTGTTGGTGTCTACACACCAATGCCGGTCATTCCATCGAAAACGTCAATAAGATTATCACCCAGGTACAACCACCTTACCTAACAATATCACTTTTAAGAACTTCTATCTGTTGTCACCCAGATATAGCTACCTTACCTAACAACCAAGATATATCCACCTTACCTGAGTATATCACCTGTAAGGTGTCATAGACCAGATATATCCATCTTACCTGAGTATATACACCTGTAAGGTGTTCTAGCCCAGATATTTCCACCTTACCTGTGTATATCACCTGTAAGGTGTCCTAACCCAGATATGTCCACCTTACCTCAGTATATCAACTGTAAGGTGTCCTAACCCAGATATATCGACCTCACTTGAGTATATCACCTGTAAGGTGTCCTATGACCCAGATATATCCACCTTACCTGAGTATATCACCTGTAAGGTGTCCTATGACCCAGATATATCCACCTTACCTAAGTAAATCACTTGTAAGGTGTCCTAACCCAGATATATCCACCTTACCAGAGTATATCACCTGTAAGGTGTCCTAACCCATATATATCCACCTTACCTGAGTATATCACCTGTAAGGTGTCCGAACCCAGATATACCCACCTTACCTTAGTATATCACCTGTAAGGTGTCCTAACCCAGATATATCCACCTTACCTGTGTATATCACCTGTAAGGTATCCTAACCCAGATATACCCACCTTACCTTAGTATATCACCTGTAAGGTGTCCTAACAAAGATATATCCCCCCTACCTGAGTATATCACCTGTAAGGTGTCCTAAACTAGATATATCCACCTCACCTGAGTATATCACCTGTAAGGTGTCCTAACTCAGATATATCCCCCTACCTGAGTATATCACCTGTAAGGTGTCCTAACCCAGATATATCCACCTTACCTGAGTATATCACCTGTAAGGTGTCCTAACTCAGATATATCCCCCCTACCTGAGTATATCACCTGTAAGGTGTCCTAACCCAGATATATCCACCTTACCTGAGTATATCACCTGTAAGGTGTCCTAGCCCAGATATATCCACCTTACCTGAGTATATCACCTGTAAGGTGTCCTAACTCAGATATATCCCCCCTACCTGAGTATATCACCTGTAAGGTGTCCTAACCCAGATATATCCACCTTACCTGAGTATATCACCTGTAAGGTGTCCTAACCCAGATATATCCCCCCTACCTGAGTATGACACCTGTAAGGTGTCCTAGCCCAGATATATCCACCTTACCTGAGTATATCACCTGTAAGGTGTCCTAACCCAGATATATCCCCCCTACCTGAGTATATCACCTGTAAGGTGTCCTAACCCATATATATCCACCTTACCTGAGTATATCAGCTGTCAGGTGTCCTAACCCATATATATCCACCTTACCTGAGTATATCACCTGTAAGGTGTCCTAACCCAGATATATCCACCTTACCTGAGTATATCACCTGTAAGGTGTCCTAACCCAGATATATCCACCTTACCTGATTATATCACATGTAAGGTGTCATAACCCAGATATATCCACCTTACCTGAGTATATCACCTGTAAGGTGTCCTAACACAGATATACCCACCTTACCTGAGTATATCACCTGTAAGGTGTCCTAACCCAGATATACCCACCTTACCTGTGTATATCACCTGTAAGGTGTCCTAACCCAGATATATCCACCTTACCTGAGTATATCACCTGTAAGGTGTCCTAACCCAGATATATCCACCTTACCTGAGTATATCACCTGTAAGGTGTCCTAACACAGATATACCCACCTTACCTGAGTATATCACCTGTAAGG
This sequence comes from Eledone cirrhosa, assembly GCA_964016885.1. Taxonomy (NCBI): domain Eukaryota; kingdom Metazoa; phylum Mollusca; class Cephalopoda; order Octopoda; family Eledonidae; genus Eledone; species Eledone cirrhosa. The sequence continues at coordinate 11,149,806 of OZ024742.1, read as the reverse complement.
TGTCCTAACCCAGATATATCCACCTTACCTGAGTATATCACCTGTAAGGTGTCCTAACCCAGATATATCCACCTTACGTGTGTATATCACCTGTAAGGTGTCCTAACACAGATATACCCACCTTACCTGAGTATATCACCTGTAAGGTGTCCTAACCCAGATATATCCACCTTACCTGAGTATATCACCTGTAAGGTGTCCTAACACAGATATACCCACCTTACCTGAGTATATCACCTGTAAGGTGTCCTAACACAGATATACCCACCTTACCTGAGTATATCACCTGTAAGGTGTCCTAACCCAGATATATCCACCTTACCTGAGTATATCACCTGTAAGGTGTCCTAGACCATATATATCCACCTTACCTGAGTATATCACCTGTAAGGTGTCCTAACCCAGATATATCCACCTTACCTGAGTATATCCCCTGTAAGGTGTCCTAGCCCAGATATATCCACCTTACCTGAGTATATCACATGTAAGGTGTCATAACCCAGATATATCCACCTTATCTGAGTATATCACCTGTAAGGTGTCCTAACCCAGATATACCCACCTTACCTGAGTATATCACCTGTAAGGTGTCCTAACCCATATATATCCACCTTACCTGAGTATATCAGCTGTCAGGTGTCCTAACCCATATATATCCACCTTACCTGAGTATATCACCTGTAAGGTGTCCTAACCCAGATATACCCACCTTACCTGAGTATATCACCTGTAAGGTGTCCTAGACCAGATATATCCACCTTAACTGAGTATATCACCTGTAAGGTGTCCTAACCCAGATATATCCACCTTACCTGAGTATATCACCTGTAAGGTGTCCTAACCCAGATATATCCACCTTACCTGAGTATATCACCTGTAAGGTGTCCTAAACCAGATATATCCACCTTACCTGAGTATATCACCTGTAAAGTGTCCTAACCCAGATATACCCACCTTACCTGAGTATATCACCTGTAAGGTGTCCTAACCCAGATATACCCACCTTACCTGAGTATATCACCTGTAAGGTGTCCTAACCCATATATATCCACCTTACCTGAGTATATCACCTGTAAAGTTTCCTAACCCAGATATACCCACCTTACCTGAGTATATCACCTGTAAGGTGTCCTAACCCAGATATACCCACCTTACCAGAGTATATCACCTGTAAGGTGTCCTAACCCAGATATATCCCCCTTACCAGAGTATATCCCCTGTAAGGTGTCCTAGCCCAGATATATCCACCTTACCTGAGTATATCAACTGTAAGGTGTCCTAACCCAGATATATCCCCCTTACCAGAGTATATCACCTGTAAGGTGTCCTAACCCAGATATATCCACCTTACCTGAGTATATCCCCTGTAAGGTGTCATAACCCAGATATATCCACCTTACCTGAGTATATCACCTGTAAGGTGTCCTAACCCAGATATATCCACCTTACCTGAGTATATCACCTGTAATGTGTCCTAACCCAGATATATCCACCTTACCTGAGTATATCACCTGTAATGTGTCCTAACCCAGATATATCCACCTTACCTGAGTATATCACCTGTAAGGTGTCCTAGACCATATATATCCACCTTACCTGAGTATATCACCTGTAAGGTGTCATAACCCAGATATATCCACCTTACCTGAGTATATCCCCTGTAAGGTGTCCTAGCCCAGATATATCCACCTTACCTGAGTATATCACATGTAAGGTGTCATAACCCAGATATATCCACCTTACCTGATTATATCACCTGTAAGGTGTCCTAACCCAGATATATCCACCTTACCAGAGTATATCACCCGTAAGGTGTCCTAACCCAGATATACCCACCTTACCTGAGTATATCACCTGTAAGGTGTCCTAACCCAGATATATCCACCTTACCTGAGTATATCACCTGTAAGGTGTCCTAACCCAGATATATCCACCTTACCTGAGTATATCACCTGTAAGGTGTCCTATGACACAGATATATCCACCTTACCTGAGTAAATCACCTGTAAGTTGTCCTAACCCAGATATATCCACCTTACCTGAGTATATCAACTGTAAGGTGTCATAACCCAGATATATCCACCTTACCTGAGTAGATCACCTGTAAGGTGTCCTAACACAGATATATCCACCTAACCTGAGTATATCACCTGTAAGGTGTCCTAGACCAGATATATCCACCTCACCTGAGTATATCACCTGTAAGGTGTCCTAACCCAGATATATCCACCTCACCTGAGTATATCACCTGTAAAGTGTCCTAACCCAGATATATCCACCTTACCTGAGTATATCAACTGTAAGGTGTCCTAGACCAGATATATCCACCTCACCTGAGTATATCACCTGTAAAGTGTCCTAACCCAGATATATCCACCTTACCTGAGTATATCACCTGTAAGGTGTCCTAGACCAGATATATCCACCTCACCTGATTATATCCCCTGCAAGGTGTCCTAACCCAGATATATCCACCTTACCTGAGTATATCAACTGTAAGGTGTCCTTACCCAGATATATCCACCTTACCTGAGTATATCACCTGTAAGGTGTCCTAGACCAGATATATCCACCTTACCTGAGTATATCAACTGTAAGGTGTCCTAACCCACATATATCCACCTTACCTGAGTATATCACCTGTAAGTTGTCCTAGACCAGATATATCCACCTTACCTGAGTATATCAACTGTAAGGTGTCCTAACCCACATATATCCACCTTACCTGAGTATATCACCTGTAAGGTGTCCTAGACCAGATATATCCACATCACCTGAGTATATCACCTGGAAAGTGTCCTAACCCAGATATATCCACCTTACCTGAGTATATTACCTGTAAGGTGTCCTAACCCAGATATACCCACCTTACCTGAGTATATCACCTGTAAGGTGTCGTAACCCAGATATATCCACCTTACCTGAGTATATCACCTGTAAGGTGTCCTAACCCAGATATATCCACCTTACCTGAGTATATCACCTGTAAGTTGTCCTAACCCAGATATACCCACCTTACCTGAGTATATCACCTGTAAGGTGTCCTAACCCAGATATATCCAGCTTACCTGAGTATATCACCTGTAAGGTGTCCTAACCCAGATATATCCACCTTACCTGAGTATATCACCTGTAAGGTGTCCTAAACCAGATATACCCACCTCACCTGAGTATATCAACTGTAAGGTGTCCTAAACCAGATATACCCACCTCACCTGAGTATATCACCTGTAAGGTGTCCTAACCCAGATATACCCACCTTACCTGAGTATATCTCCTGTAAGGTGTCCTAACCCAGATATACCCACCTTACCTGAGTATATCACCTGTAAGGTGTCCTAAGCCAGATATATCCACCTTACCTGAGTATATCACCTGTAAGGTGTCCTAACCCAGATATATCCACCTTACCTGAGTATATCACCTGTAAGGTGTCCTAGACCAGATACATCCACCTTACCTGAGTATATCACCTGTAAGGTGTCCTAACCCAGATATATCCACCTTACCTGAGTATATCACCTGTAAGGTGTCCTAACCCATATATATCCACCTTACCTGAGTATATCACCTGTAAGGTGTCCTATGACCCAGATATATCCACCTTACCTGAGTATATTACCTGTAAGGTGTGCTAACCCAGAGATATCCACCTTACCTGAGTATATCACCTGTCAGGTGTCCTAACCGATATATATCCACCTTACCTGAGTATATCACCTGTAAGGTGTCCTAAACCAGATATATCCACCTCACCTGAGTATATCAACTGTAAGGTGTCCTAACCCAGATATATCCACCTTACCTGAGTATATCACCTGTAAGGTGTGCTAACCCAGAGATATCCACCTTACCTGAGTATATCACCTGTCAGGTGTCCTAACCCAGATATATCCACCTTACCTGAGTATATCACCTGTAAGCTGTCCTAACCCAGATATATCCACCTTACCTGAGTATATCACCTGTAAGGTGTCCTAACCCAGATATATCCACCTTACCTGAGTATATTACCTGTAAGGTGTGCTAACCCAGAGATATCCACCTTACCTGAGTATATCACCTGTCAGGTGTCCTAACCCAGATATATCCACCTTACCTGAGTATATCACCTGTAAGCTGTCCTAACCCAGATATATCCACCTTACCTGAGTATATCACCTGTAAGGTGTCCTAACCCAGATATACCCACCTTACCTGAGTATATCAGCTGTAATGTGTCCTAACCCAGATATATCCACCTTACCTGAGTATATCACATATAAGGTGTCCTAACCCAGATATATCCACCTTACCTGAGTATATCACCTGTAAGGTGTCCTAACCCAGATATATCCACCTTACCTGAGTATATCACCTGTAAGGTGTCCTAACCCAGATAGATCCACCTTACCTGAGTATATCACCTGTAAGGTGTCCTAGACCAGATATATCCACATTACCTGAATATATCACCTGTAAAGTGTCCTATGACGCAGATATATCCACCATACCTGCGTATATCACCTGTAAGCTGTCCTATGACACATATATATCCACCTTACCTGAGTATATCAACTGTAAGGTGTCCTAACCCAGATATATCCACCTTACCTGAGTATATCAGCTGTAAGGTGTCCTATGAACAAGATATATCCAACTTACCTTAGTATATCACCTGTAAGGTGTCCTAAACCAGATATATCCACCTTACCTGAGTATATACACCTGTAAGGTGTCCTAACCCAGATATACCCACCTTACCTGAGTATATCACCTGAAAGGTGTCCTATGACCCAGATATATCCACCTTACCTGAGTATATAACTTGTAAGGTGTCCTATGACCCAGATATATGCACCTTACCTGAGTATATACACCTGTAAGGTGTCCTAACACAGATATATCCCCCTTACCTGAGTATATCACCTGTAAGGAGTCCTAACCCAGATATATCCACATTACCAGAGTATATCACCTGTAAGGAGTCCTAACCCAGATATATACCCCTTACCTGAGTATATCACCTGTAAGGTGATCTATGACCCACATATATCCACCTTACCTGACTATATCACCTGTAAGGTGTCCTAACCCATATATATCCACCTTACGTGTGTATATCACCTGTAAGGTGTCCTAACCCCGATATATCCACCTTACGTGTGTATATCACCTGTAAGGTGTCCTAACCAAGATATATCCACCTTACCTGAGTATATCAACTGTAAGGTGTCCTAACCCAGATATACCCACCTTACCAGAGTATATCACCTGTAAGGTGTCCTAACCCAGATATATCCACCTTACCTGAGTATATCACCTGTAAGGTGTCCTAACCCAGATATATCCCCCCTTACCTGTGTATATCACCTGTAAGGTGTCCTAACCCACATATATCCACCTTACGTGTGTATATCACTTCTAAGATGTCCTAACCCAGATATATCCACCTTTACCTGAGTATATCACCTGTAAGGTGTCCTAGACCAGTTATATCCACGTTACCTGAATATATCACCTGTAAAGTGTCCTATGACGCAGATATATCCACCTCACCTGAGTATATCACCTGTAAGGTGTCCTATGACACAGATATATCCACCTCACCTGAGTATATCACCTGTAAGGTGTCCTATGACAGATATATCCACCTTACCTGAGTATATCAACTGTAAGGTGTCCTAAACCAGATATATCCACCTTACCTGAGTATATCACCTGTAAGGTGTCCTAAACCAGATATATCCACCTTACCTGAGTATATAATCTGTAAGTTGTCCTAGCCCAGATATATCCACCTTACCTGAGTATATCACCTGTAAGGTGTGCTATGACCCAGATATATCCACCTTAGCTGCGTATATCACCTGTAAGGTGTCCTATGACCCAGTTATATCCACCTTACCTGAGTATATCACTTGTAAGGTTTCTATGACCCAGATATATGCATCTTACCTGAGTATATACACCTGTAATGTGTCCTAACCCAGATATATCCCCCTTACCTGAATATATCACCTGTAAGGAGTCCTAACCCAGATATATCCACCTTACCAGAATATATCACCTGTAAGGTGTCCTAACCCAGATATATCCCCCTTACCTGAGTATATCACATGTAAGGTGATCTATGACCCACATATATCCACCTTACCTGAGTATATCACCTCTAAGGTGTCCTATGACCCAGATATATCCACCTTACCTGAGTATATCACCTGTAAGGTGTCCTAACCCAGATATATCCCCTTACCTGTGTATATCACCTGTAAGGTGTCCTAACCCATATATATCCACCTTACCTGAGTATATCACCTGTAAGGTGTCCTATGACCCAGATATATCCACCTTACCTGAGTATATTACCTGTAAGGTGTGCTAACCCAGAGATATCCACCTTACCTGAGTATATCACCTGTCAGGTGTCCTAACCGATATATATCCACCTTACCTGTGTATATCACCTGTAAGGTGTCCTAAACCAGATATATCCACCTCACCTGAGTATATCACCTGTAAGCTGTCCTAACCCAGATATATCCACCTTACCTGAGTATATCACCTGTAAGGTGTCCTAACCCAGATATACCCACCTTACCTGAGTATATCAGCTGTAAGGTGTCCTAACACAGATATATCCACCTTACCTGAGTATATCACATGTAAGGTGTCCTAACCCAGATATATCCACCTTACCTGAGTATATCACCTGTAAGGTGTCCTAACCCAGATATATCCACCCTACCTGAGTATATCACCTGTAAGGTGTCCTAACCCAGATAGATCCACCTTACCTGAGTATATCACCTGTAAGGTGTCCTAGACCAGATATATCCACATTACCTGAATATATCACCTGTAAAGTGTCCTATGACGCAGATATATCCACCATACCTGCGTATATCACCTGTAAGCTGTCCTATGACACATATATATCCACCTTACCTGAGTATATCACCTGTAAGGTGTCCTAACCCAGATATATCGACCTTACCTGAGTATATCACCTGTAAGGTGTCCTAAACCAGATATATCCACCTTACCTGAGTATATACACCTGTAAGGTGTCCTAACCCAGATATACCCACCTTACCTGAGTATATCACCTGAAAGGTGTCCTATGACCCAGATATATCCACCTTACCTGAGTATATAACTTGTAAGGTGTCCTATGACCCAGATATATGCACCTTACCTGAGTATATACACGTGTAAGGTGTCCTAACACAGATATATCCCCCTTACCTGAGTATATCACCTGTAAGGAGTCCTAACCCAGATATATCCACATTACCAGAGTATATCACCTGTAAGGTGTCCTAACCCAGATATATACCCCTTACCTGAGTATATCACCTGTAAGGTGATCTATGACCCACATATATCCACCTTACCTGAGTATATCACCTGTAAGGTGTCCTAACCCAGATATATCCACCTTACCTGAGTATATCACCTGTAAGGTGTCCTAACCCATATATATCCACCTTACGTGTGTATATCACCTGTAAGGTGTCCTAACCCCGATATATCCACCTTACGTGTGTATATCACCTGTAAGGTGTCCTAACCAAGATATATCCACCTTACCTGAGTATATCAACTGTAAGGTGTCCTAACCCAGATATACCCACCTTACCAGAGTATATCACCTGTAAGGTGTCCTAACCCAGATATATCCACCTTACCTGAGTATATCACCTGTAAGGTGTCCTAACCCAGATATATCCCCCCTTACCTGTGTATATCACCTGTAAGGTGTCCTAACCCAGATATATCCACCTTACGTGTGTATATCACTTCTAAGATGTCCTAACCCAGATATATCCACCTTTACCTGAGTATATCACCTGTAAGGTGTCCTAGACCAGTTATATCCACGTTACCTGAATATATCACCTGTAAAGTGTCCTATGACGCAGATATATCCACCTCACCTGAGTATATCACCTGTAAGGTGTCCTATGACACAGATATATCCACCTCACCTGAGTATATCACCTGTAAGGTGTCCTATGACACAGATATATCCACCTTACCTGAGTATATCCACTGTAAGGTGTCCTAAACCAGATATATCCACCTTACCTGAGTATATCACCTGTAAGGTGTCCTATGACACAGATATATCCACCTTACCTGAGTATATAATCTGTAAGTTGTCCTAGCCCAGATATATCCACCTTACCTGAGTATATCACCTGTAAGGTGTGCTATGACCCAGATATATCCACCTTAGCTGCGTATATCACCTGTAAGGTGTCCTATGACCCAGATATATCCACCTTACCTGAGTATATCACTTGTAAGGTTTCTATGACCCAGATATATGCATCTTACCTGAGTATATACACCTGTAATGTGTCCTAACCCAGTTATATCCCCCTTACCTGAATATATCACCTGTAAGGAGTCCTAACCCAGATATATCCACCTTACCTGAGTATATCACCTGTAAGGTGTCCTAACCCAGATATATCCACCTCACATGAGAATATCACCTGTAAGGTGTCCTATGACCCAGATATATCCACCTTACCTGAGTATATCACCTGTAAGGTGTCCTAACCCAGATATATCCCCTTACCTGTGTATATCACCTGTAAGGTGTCCTAACCCCGATATATCCCCCTTACGTGTGTATATCACCTGTAAGGTGTCCTAACCCAGATATATCCACCTTACCTGAGTATATCATCTGTAAGGTGTCCTAACCCAGATATATCCCCTTACCTGTGTATATCACCTGTAAGGTGTCCTAACCCAGATATATCCCCCTTACCTGAGTATATCACCTGTAAGGTGTCCTAGCCCAGATATATCCACCTTACCAGAGTATATCACCTGTAAGGTGTCATAACCCAGATATATCCACCTTACCTGAGTATATCACCTGTAAGGTGTCCTAACCCAGATATATCCCCCTTACCTGAGTATATCACCTGTAAGGTGTCCTAACCCAGATATATCCACCTTACCAGAGTATATCACCTGTAAGGTGTCATAACCCAGATATATCCACCTTACCTGAGTATATCACCTGTAAGGTGTCCTAACCCAGATATATCCACCTTACCTGAGTATATCACATGTAAGGTGTCATAACCCAGATATATCCACCTTACCTGAGTATATCACCTGTAAGGTGTCCTAACCCAGATATATCCACCTTACCTGAGTATATCACCTGTAATGTGTCCTAACCCAGATATATCCACCTTACCTGAGTATATCACCTGTAAGGTGTCCTAGACCATATATATTCACCTTACCTGAGTATATCACCTGTAAGGTGTCATAACCCAGATATATCCACCTTACCTGAGTACATCCCCTGTAAGGTGTCCTAGCCCAGATATATCCACCTTACCTGAGTATATCACATGTAAGGTGTCATAACCCAGATATATCCACCTTATCTGAGTATATCACCTGTAAGGTGTCCTAACCCAGATATATCCACCTTACCTGAGTATATCACCTGTAAGGTGTCCTAACCCAGATATATCCACCTTACCAGAGTATATCACCTGTAAGGTGTCCTAACCCAGATATACCCACCTTACCTGAGTATATCACCTGTAAGGTGTCCTAACCCAGATATATCCACCTTACCTGAGTATATCACCTGTAAGGTGTCCTAACCCAGATATATCCACCTTACCTGAGTATATCACCTGTAAGGTGTCCTATGACACAGATTTATCCACCTTACCTGAGTAAATCACCTGTAAGGTGTCCTAACACAGATATATCCACCTAACCTGAGTATATCAACTGTAAGGTGTCCTAGACCAGATATATCCACCTCACCTGAGTATATCACCTGTAAAGTGTCCTAACCCAGATATATCCACCTTACCTGAGTATATCAACTGTAAGGTGTCCTAGACCAGATATATCCACCTCACCTGAGTATATCACCTGTAAAGTGTCCTAACCCAGATATATCCACCTTGCCTGAGTATATCACCTGTAAGGTGTCCTAGACCAGATATATCCACCTCACCTGAGTATATCCCCTGCAAGGTGTCCTAACCCAGATATATCCACCTTACCTGAGTATATCAACTGTAAGGTGTCCTAACCAAGATATATCCACCTTACCTGAGTATATCACATGTAAGGTGTCCTAACCAAGATATATCCACCTTACCTGAGTATATCACCTGTAAGGTGTCCTAGACCAGATATATCCACCTTACCTGAGTATATCAACTGTAAGGTGTCCTAACCCACATATATCCACCTTACCTGAGTATATCACCTGTAAGGTGTCCTAGACCAGATATATCCACCTTACCTGAGTATATCAACTGTAAGGTGTCCTAATCCACATATATCCACCTTACCTGAGTATATCACCTGTAAGGTGTCCTAGACCAGATATATCCACATTACCTGAATATATCACCTGTAAAGTGTCCTATGACGCAGATATATCCACCATACCTGCGTATATCACCTGTAAGCTGTCCTATGACACATATATATCCACCTTACCTGAGTATATCACCTGTAAGGTGTCCTAGACCAGATATATCCACCTCACCTGAGTATATCACCTGTAAGGTGTCCTAACCCAGATATATCCACCTCACCTGAGTATATCACCTGTAAAGTGTCCTAACCCAGATATATCCACCTTACCTGAGTATATCAACTGTAAGGTGTCCTAGACCAGATATATCCACCTCACCTGAGTATATCACCTGTAAAGTGTCCTAACCCAGATATATCCACCTTACCTGAGTATATCACCTGTAAGGTGTCCTAGACCAGATATATCCACCTCACCTGATTATATCCCCTGCAAGGTGTCCTAACCCAGATATATCCACCTTACCTGAGTATATCAACTGTAAGGTGTCCTTACCCAGATATATCCACCTTACCTGAGTATATCACCTGTAAGGTGTCCTAGACCAGATATATCCACCTTACCTGAGTATATCAACTGTAAGGTGTCCTAACCCACATATATCCACCTTACCTGAGTATATCACCTGTAAGTTGTCCTAGACCAGATATATCCACCTTACCTGAGTATATCAACTGTAAGGTGTCCTAACCCACATATATCCACCTTACCTGAGTATATCACCTGTAAGGTGTCCTAGACCAGATATATCCACATCACCTGAGTATATCACCTGGAAAGTGTCCTAACCCAGATATATCCACCTTACCTGAGTATATTACCTGTAAGGTGTCCTAACCCAGATATACCCACCTTACCTGAGTATATCACCTGTAAGGTGTCGTAACCCAGATATATCCACCTTACCTGAGTATATCACCTGTAAGGTGTCCTAACCCAGATATATCCACCTTACCTGAGTATATCACCTGTAAGTTGTCCTAACCCAGATATACCCACCTTACCTGAGTATATCACCTGTAAGGTGTCCTAACCCAGATATATCCAGCTTACCTGAGTATATCACCTGTAAGGTGTCCTAACCCAGATATATCCACCTTACCTGAGTATATCACCTGTAAGGTGTCCTAAACCAGATATACCCACCTCACCTGAGTATATCAACTGTAAGGTGTCCTAAACCAGATATACCCACCTCACCTGAGTATATCACCTGTAAGGTGTCCTAACCCAGATATACCCACCTTACCTGAGTATATCTCCTGTAAGGTGTCCTAACCCAGATATACCCACCTTACCTGAGTATATCACCTGTAAGGTGTCCTAAGCCAGATATATCCACCTTACCTGAGTATATCACCTGTAAGGTGTCCTAACCCAGATATATCCACCTTACCTGAGTATATCACCTGTAAGGTGTCCTAGACCAGATACATCCACCTTACCTGAGTATATCACCTGTAAGGTGTCCTAACCCAGATATATCCACCTTACCTGAGTATATCACCTGTAAGGTGTCCTAACCCAGATATATCCACCTTACCTGAGTATATCACCTGTAAGGTGTCCTAACCCATATATATCCACCTTACCTGAGTATATCACCTGTAAGGTGTCCTATGACCCAGATATATCCACCTTACCTGAGTATATTACCTGTAAGGTGTGCTAACCCAGAGATATCCACCTTACCTGAGTATATCACCTGTCAGGTGTCCTAACCGATATATATCCACCTTACCTGAGTATATCACCTGTAAGGTGTCCTAAACCAGATATATCCACCTCACCTGAGTATATCAACTGTAAGGTGTCCTAACCCAGATATATCCACCTTACCTGAGTATATCACCTGTAAGGTGTGCTAACCCAGAGATATCCACCTTACCTGAGTATATCACCTGTCAGGTGTCCTAACCCAGATATATCCACCTTACCTGAGTATATCACCTGTAAGCTGTCCTAACCCAGATATATCCACCTTACCTGAGTATATCACCTGTAAGGTGTCCTAACCCAGATATATCCACCTTACCTGAGTATATTACCTGTAAGGTGTGCTAACCCAGAGATATCCACCTTACCTGAGTATATCACCTGTCAGGTGTCCTAACCCAGATATATCCACCTTACCTGAGTATATCACCTGTAAGCTGTCCTAACCCAGATATATCCACCTTACCTGAGTATATCACCTGTAAGGTGTCCTAACCCAGATATACCCACCTTACCTGAGTATATCAGCTGTAATGTGTCCTAACCCAGATATATCCACCTTACCTGAGTATATCACATATAAGGTGTCCTAACCCAGATATATCCACCTTACCTGAGTATATCACCTGTAAGGTGTCCTAACCCAGATATATCCACCTTACCTGAGTATATCACCTGTAAGGTGTCCTAACCCAGATAGATCCACCTTACCTGAGTATATCACCTGTAAGGTGTCCTAGACCAGATATATCCACATTACCTGAATATATCACCTGTAAAGTGTCCTATGACGCAGATATATCCACCATACCTGCGTATATCACCTGTAAGCTGTCCTATGACACATATATATCCACCTTACCTGAGTATATCAACTGTAAGGTGTCCTAACCCAGATATATCCACCTTACCTGAGTATATCAGCTGTAAGGTGTCCTATGAACAAGATATATCCAACTTACCTTAGTATATCACCTGTAAGGTGTCCTAAACCAGATATATCCACCTTACCTGAGTATATACACCTGTAAGGTGTCCTAACCCAGATATACCCACCTTACCTGAGTATATCACCTGAAAGGTGTCCTATGACCCAGATATATCCACCTTACCTGAGTATATAACTTGTAAGGTGTCCTATGACCCAGATATATGCACCTTACCTGAGTATATACACCTGTAAGGTGTCCTAACACAGATATATCCCCCTTACCTGAGTATATCACCTGTAAGGAGTCCTAACCCAGATATATCCACATTACCAGAGTATATCACCTGTAAGGAGTCCTAACCCAGATATATACCCCTTACCTGAGTATATCACCTGTAAGGTGATCTATGACCCACATATATCCACCTTACCTGACTATATCACCTGTAAGGTGTCCTAACCCATATATATCCACCTTACGTGTGTATATCACCTGTAAGGTGTCCTAACCCCGATATATCCACCTTACGTGTGTATATCACCTGTAAGGTGTCCTAACCAAGATATATCCACCTTACCTGAGTATATCAACTGTAAGGTGTCCTAACCCAGATATACCCACCTTACCAGAGTATATCACCTGTAAGGTGTCCTAACCCAGATATATCCACCTTACCTGAGTATATCACCTGTAAGGTGTCCTAACCCAGATATATCCCCCCTTACCTGTGTATATCACCTGTAAGGTGTCCTAACCCACATATATCCACCTTACGTGTGTATATCACTTCTAAGATGTCCTAACCCAGATATATCCACCTTTACCTGAGTATATCACCTGTAAGGTGTCCTAGACCAGTTATATCCACGTTACCTGAATATATCACCTGTAAAGTGTCCTATGACGCAGATATATCCACCTCACCTGAGTATATCACCTGTAAGGTGTCCTATGACACAGATATATCCACCTCACCTGAGTATATCACCTGTAAGGTGTCCTATGACAGATATATCCACCTTACCTGAGTATATCAACTGTAAGGTGTCCTAAACCAGATATATCCACCTTACCTGAGTATATCACCTGTAAGGTGTCCTAAACCAGATATATCCACCTTACCTGAGTATATAATCTGTAAGTTGTCCTAGCCCAGATATATCCACCTTACCTGAGTATATCACCTGTAAGGTGTGCTATGACCCAGATATATCCACCTTAGCTGCGTATATCACCTGTAAGGTGTCCTATGACCCAGTTATATCCACCTTACCTGAGTATATCACTTGTAAGGTTTCTATGACCCAGATATATGCATCTTACCTGAGTATATACACCTGTAATGTGTCCTAACCCAGATATATCCCCCTTACCTGAATATATCACCTGTAAGGAGTCCTAACCCAGATATATCCACCTTACCAGAATATATCACCTGTAAGGTGTCCTAACCCAGATATATCCCCCTTACCTGAGTATATCACATGTAAGGTGATCTATGACCCACATATATCCACCTTACCTGAGTATATCACCTCTAAGGTGTCCTATGACCCAGATATATCCACCTTACCTGAGTATATCACCTGTAAGGTGTCCTAACCCAGATATATCCCCTTACCTGTGTATATCACCTGTAAGGTGTCCTAACCCATATATATCCACCTTACCTGAGTATATCACCTGTAAGGTGTCCTATGACCCAGATATATCCACCTTACCTGAGTATATTACCTGTAAGGTGTGCTAACCCAGAGATATCCACCTTACCTGAGTATATCACCTGTCAGGTGTCCTAACCGATATATATCCACCTTACCTGTGTATATCACCTGTAAGGTGTCCTAAACCAGATATATCCACCTCACCTGAGTATATCACCTGTAAGCTGTCCTAACCCAGATATATCCACCTTACCTGAGTATATCACCTGTAAGGTGTCCTAACCCAGATATACCCACCTTACCTGAGTATATCAGCTGTAAGGTGTCCTAACACAGATATATCCACCTTACCTGAGTATATCACATGTAAGGTGTCCTAACCCAGATATATCCACCTTACCTGAGTATATCACCTGTAAGGTGTCCTAACCCAGATATATCCACCCTACCTGAGTATATCACCTGTAAGGTGTCCTAACCCAGATAGATCCACCTTACCTGAGTATATCACCTGTAAGGTGTCCTAGACCAGATATATCCACATTACCTGAATATATCACCTGTAAAGTGTCCTATGACGCAGATATATCCACCATACCTGCGTATATCACCTGTAAGCTGTCCTATGACACATATATATCCACCTTACCTGAGTATATCACCTGTAAGGTGTCCTAACCCAGATATATCGACCTTACCTGAGTATATCACCTGTAAGGTGTCCTAAACCAGATATATCCACCTTACCTGAGTATATACACCTGTAAGGTGTCCTAACCCAGATATACCCACCTTACCTGAGTATATCACCTGAAAGGTGTCCTATGACCCAGATATATCCACCTTACCTGAGTATATAACTTGTAAGGTGTCCTATGACCCAGATATATGCACCTTACCTGAGTATATACACGTGTAAGGTGTCCTAACACAGATATATCCCCCTTACCTGAGTATATCACCTGTAAGGAGTCCTAACCCAGATATATCCACATTACCAGAGTATATCACCTGTAAGGTGTCCTAACCCAGATATATACCCCTTACCTGAGTATATCACCTGTAAGGTGATCTATGACCCACATATATCCACCTTACCTGAGTATATCACCTGTAAGGTGTCCTAACCCAGATATATCCACCTTACCTGAGTATATCACCTGTAAGGTGTCCTAACCCATATATATCCACCTTACGTGTGTATATCACCTGTAAGGTGTCCTAACCCCGATATATCCACCTTACGTGTGTATATCACCTGTAAGGTGTCCTAACCAAGATATATCCACCTTACCTGAGTATATCAACTGTAAGGTGTCCTAACCCAGATATACCCACCTTACCAGAGTATATCACCTGTAAGGTGTCCTAACCCAGATATATCCACCTTACCTGAGTATATCACCTGTAAGGTGTCCTAACCCAGATATATCCCCCCTTACCTGTGTATATCACCTGTAAGGTGTCCTAACCCAGATATATCCACCTTACGTGTGTATATCACTTCTAAGATGTCCTAACCCAGATATATCCACCTTTACCTGAGTATATCACCTGTAAGGTGTCCTAGACCAGTTATATCCACGTTACCTGAATATATCACCTGTAAAGTGTCCTATGACGCAGATATATCCACCTCACCTGAGTATATCACCTGTAAGGTGTCCTATGACACAGATATATCCACCTCACCTGAGTATATCACCTGTAAGGTGTCCTATGACACAGATATATCCACCTTACCTGAGTATATCCACTGTAAGGTGTCCTAAACTAGATATATCCACCTTACCTGAGTATATCACCTGTAAGGTGTCCTATGACACAGATATATCCACCTTACCTGAGTATATAATCTGTAAGTTGTCCTAGCCCAGATATATCCACCTTACCTGAGTATATCACCTGTAAGGTGTGCTATGACCCAGATATATCCACCTTAGCTGCGTATATCACCTGTAAGGTGTCCTATGACCCAGATATATCCACCTTACCTGAGTATATCACTTGTAAGGTTTCTATGACCCAGATATATGCATCTTACCTGAGTATATACACCTGTAATGTGTCCTAACCCAGTTATATCCCCCTTACCTGAATATATCACCTGTAAGGAGTCCTAACCCAGATATATCCACCTTACCTGAGTATATCACCTGTAAGGTGTCCTAACCCAGATATATCCACCTCACATGAGAATATCACCTGTAAGGTGTCCTATGACCCAGATATATCCACCTTACCTGAGTATATCACCTGTAAGGTGTCCTAACCCAGATATATCCCCTTACCTGTGTATATCACCTGTAAGGTGTCCTAACCCCGATATATCCCCCTTACGTGTGTATATCACCTGTAAGGTGTCCTAACCCAGATATATCCACCTTACCTGAGTATATCATCTGTAAGGTGTCCTAACCCAGATATATCCCCTTACCTGTGTATATCACCTGTAAGGTGTCCTAACCCAGATATATCCCCCTTACCTGAGTATATCACCTGTAAGGTGTCCTAGCCCAGATATATCCACCTTACCAGAGTATATCACCTGTAAGGTGTCATAACCCAGATATATCCACCTTACCTGAGTATATCACCTGTAAGGTGTCCTAACCCAGATATATCCCCCTTACCTGAGTATATCACCTGTAAGGTGTCCTAACCCAGATATATCCCCTTACCTGTGTATATCACCTGTAAGGTGTCCTAACCCCGATATATCCCCCTTACGTGTGTATATCACCTGTAAGGTGTCCTAACCCAGATATATCCACCTTACCAGAGTATATCACCTGTAAGGTGTCCTAACCCAGATATATCCACCTTACCAGAGTATATCACCTGTAAGGTGTCATAACCCAGATATATCCACCTTACCTGAGTATATCACCTGTAAGGTGTCCTAACCCAGATATATCCACCTTACCTGAGTATATCACATGTAAGGTGTCATAACCCAGATATATCCACCTTACCTGAGTATATCACCTGTAAGGTGTCCTAACCCAGATATATCCACCTTACCTGAGTATATCACCTGTAATGTGTCCTAACCCAGATATATCCACCTTACCTGAGTATATCACCTGTAAGGTGTCCTAGACCATATATATTCACCTTACCTGAGTATATCACCTGTAAGGTGTCATAACCCAGATATATCCACCTTACCTGAGTACATCCCCTGTAAGGTGTCCTAGCCCAGATATATCCACCTTACCTGAGTATATCACATGTAAGGTGTCATAACCCAGATATATCCACCTTATCTGAGTATATCACCTGTAAGGTGTCCTAACCCAGATATATCCACCTTACCTGAGTATATCACCTGTAAGGTGTCCTAACCCAGATATATCCACCTTACCAGAGTATATCACCTGTAAGGTGTCCTAACCCAGATATACCCACCTTACCTGAGTATATCACCTGTAAGGTGTCCTAACCCAGATATATCCACCTTACCTGAGTATATCACCTGTAAGGTGTCCTAACCCAGATATATCCACCTTACCTGAGTATATCACCTGTAAGGTGTCCTATGACACAGATTTATCCACCTTACCTGAGTAAATCACCTGTAAGGTGTCCTAACACAGATATATCCACCTAACCTGAGTATATCAACTGTAAGGTGTCCTAGACCAGATATATCCACCTCACCTGAGTATATCACCTGTAAAGTGTCCTAACCCAGATATATCCACCTTACCTGAGTATATCAACTGTAAGGTGTCCTAGACCAGATATATCCACCTCACCTGAGTATATCACCTGTAAAGTGTCCTAACCCAGATATATCCACCTTGCCTGAGTATATCACCTGTAAGGTGTCCTAGACCAGATATATCCACCTCACCTGAGTATATCCCCTGCAAGGTGTCCTAACCCAGATATATCCACCTTACCTGAGTATATCAACTGTAAGGTGTCCTAACCAAGATATATCCACCTTACCTGAGTATATCACATGTAAGGTGTCCTAACCAAGATATATCCACCTTACCTGAGTATATCACCTGTAAGGTGTCCTAGACCAGATATATCCACCTTACCTGAGTATATCAACTGTAAGGTGTCCTAACCCACATATATCCACCTTACCTGAGTATATCACCTGTAAGGTGTCCTAGACCAGATATATCCACCTTACCTGAGTATATCAACTGTAAGGTGTCCTAATCCACATATATCCACCTTACCTGAGTATATCACCTGTAAGGTGTCCTAGACCAGATATATCCACATTACCTGAATATATCACCTGTAAAGTGTCCTATGACGCAGATATATCCACCATACCTGCGTATATCACCTGTAAGCTGTCCTATGACACATATATATCCACCTTACCTGAGTATATCACCTGTAAGTTGTCCTAACCCAGATATATCCACCTTACCTGAGTATATCAGCTGTAAGGTGTCCTATGAACAAGATATATCCAACTTACCTTAGTATATCACCTGTAAGGTGTCCTAAACCAGATATATCCACCTTACCTGAGTATATACACCTGTAAGGTGTCCTAACCCAGATATACCCACCTTACCTGAGTATATAACTTGTAAGGTGTCCTATGACCCAGATATATGCACCTTACCTGAGTATATACACGTGTAAGGTGTCCTAACACAGATATATCCCCCTTACCTGAGTATATCACCTGTAAGGAGTCCTAACCCAGATATATCCACATTACCAGAGTATATCACCTGTAAGGTGTCCTAACCCAGATATATACCCCTTACCTGAGTATATCACCTGTAAGGTGATCTATGACCCACATATATCCACCTTACCTGAGTATATCACCTGTAAGGTGTCCTAACCCATATATATCCACCTTACGTGTGTATATCACCTGTAAGGTGTCCTAACCCCGATATATCCACCTTACGTGTGTATATCACCTGTAAGGTGTCCTAACCAAGATATATCCACCTTACCTGAGTATATCAACTGTAAGGTGTCCTAACCCAGATATACCCACCTTACCAGAGTATATCACCTGTAAGGTGTCCTAACCCAGATATATCCACCTTACCTGAGTATATCACCTGTAAGGTGTCCTAACCCAGATATATCCCCCCTTACCTGTGTATATCACCTGTAAGGTGTCCTAACCCAGATATATCCACCTTACGTGTGTATATCACTTCTAAGATGTCCTAACCCAGATATATCCACCTTTACCTGAGTATATCACCTGTAAGGTGTCCTAGACCAGTTATATCCACGTTACCTGAATATATCACCTGTAAAGTGTCCTATGACGCAGATATATCCACCTCACCTGAGTATATCACCTGTAAGGTGTCCTATGACACAGATATATCCACCTCACCTGAGTATATCACCTGTAAGGTGTCCTATGACACAGATATATCCACCTTACCTGAGTATATCCACTGTAAGGTGTCCTAAACCAGATATATCCACCTTACCTGTGTATATCACCTGTAAGGTGTCCTATGACACAGATATATCCACCTTACCTGAGTATATAATCTGTAAGTTGTCCTAGCCCAGATATATCCACCTTACCTGAGTATATCACCTGTAAGGTGTGCTATGACCCAGATATATCCACCTTAGCTGCGTATATCACCTGTAAGGTGTCCTATGACCCAGATATATCCACCTTACCTGAGTATATCACTTGTAAGGTTTCTATGACCCAGATATATGCATCTTACCTGAGTATATACACCTGTAATGTGTCCTAACCCAGATATATCCCCCTTACCTGAGTATATACACCTGTAAGGTGTCCTAACCCAGATATATCCACCTTACCTGAGTATATCACCTGTAAGGTGTCCTAACCCAGATATATCCACCTCACCTGAGAATATCACCTGTAAGGTGTCCTATGACCCAGATATATCCACCTTACCTGAGTATATCACCTGTAAGGTGTCCTAACCCAGATATATCCCCTTACCTGTGTATATCACCTGTAAGGTGTCCTAACCCCGATATATCCCCCTTACGTGTGTATATCACCTGTAAGGTGTCCTAACCCAGATATATCCACCTTACCTGAGTATATCATCTGTAAGGTGTCCTAACCCAGATATATCCCCTTACCTGTGTATATCACCTGTAAGGTGTCCTAACCCAGATATATCCCCCTTACCTGAGTATATCACCTGTAAGGTGTCCTAACCCAGATATATCCACCTTACCAGAGTATATCACATGTAAGTTGTCCTAAACCAGATATATCCACCTTACCTGAGTATATCACCTGTAAGGTGTCATAACCCAGATATATCCACCTTACCTGAGTATATCACCTGTAAGGTGTCCTAACCCAGATATATCCACCTTACCTGAGTATATCACATGTAAGGTGTCATAACCCAGATATATCCACCTTACCTGAGTATATCACCTGTAAGGTGTCCTAACCCAGATATATCCACCTTACCTGAGTATATCACCTGTAATGTGTCCTAACCCAGATATATCCACCTTACCTGAGTATATCACCTGTAAGGTGTCCTAGACCATATATATCCACCTTACCTGAGTATATCACCTGTAAGGTGTCATAACCCAGATATATCCACCTTACCTGAGTATATCCCCTGTAAGGTGTCCTAGCCCAGATATATCCACCTTACCTGAGTATATCACATGTAAGGTGTCATAACCCAGATATATCCACCTTATCTGAGTATATCACCTGTAAGGTGTCCTAGCCCAGATATATCCACCTTACCTGAGTATATCACCTGTAAGGTGTCCTAGCCCAGATATATCCACCTTACCTGAGTATATCACATGTAAGGTGTCATAACCCAGATATATCCACCTTATCTGAGTATATCACCTGTAAGGTGTCCTAACCCAGATATATCCACCTTACCTGAGTATATCACCTGTAAGGTGTCCTAACCCAGATATATCCACCTTACCAGAGTATATCACCTGTAAGGTGTCCTAACCCAGATATACCCACCTTACCTGAGTATATCACCTGTAAGGTGTCCTAACCCAGATATATCCACCTTACCTGAGTATATCACCTGTAAGGTGTCCTAACCCAGATATATCCACCTTACCTGAGTATATCACCTGTAAGGTGTCCTATGACACAGATTTATCCACCTTACCTGAGTAAATCACCTGTAAGTTGTCCTAACCCAGATATATCCACCTTACCTGAGTATATCAACTGTAAGGTGTCATAACCCAGATATATCCACCTTACCTGAGTATATCACCTGTAAGGTGTCCTAACACAGATATATCCACCTAACCTGAGTATATCAACTGTAAGGTGTCCTAGACCAGATATATCCACCTCACCTGAGTATATCACCTGTAAAGTGTCCTAACCCAGATATATCCACCTTACCTGAGTATATCAACTGTAAGGTGTCCTAGACCAGATATATCCACCTCACCTGAGTATATCACCTGTAAAGTGTCCTAACCCAGATATATCCACCTTGCCTGAGTATATCACCTGTAAGGTGTCCTAGACCAGATATATCCACCTCACCTGAGTATATCCCCTGCAAGGTGTCCTAACCCAGATATATCCACCTTACCTGAGTATATCAACTGTAAGGTGTCCTAACCAAGATATATCCACCTTACCTGAGTATATCACCTGTAAGGTGTCCTAACCCAGATATACCCACCTTACCTGAGTATATCACCTGTAAGGTGTCCTAGACCAGATATATCCACCTTACCTGAGTATATCAACTGTAAGGTGTCCTAGACCAGATATATCCACCTTACCTGAGTATATCACCTGTAAGGTGTCCTAGACCAGATATATCCACCTTACCTGAGTATATCAACTGTAAGGTGTCCTAGACCAGATATACCCACCTTACCTTACTATATCACCTGTAAGGTGTCCTAGACCAGATATATCCACCTTACCTGAGTATATCAACTGTAAGGTGTCCTAACCCACATATATCCACCTTACCTGAGTATATCACCTGTAAGGTGTCCTAGACCAGATATATCCACCTTACCTGAGTATATCAACTGTAAGGTGTCCTAACCCACATATATCCACCTTACCTGAGTATATCACCTGTAAGGTGTCCTAGACCAGATATATCCACCTCACCTGAGTATATCACCTGTAAAGTGTCCTAACCCAGATATATCCACCTTACCTGAGTATATTACCTGTAAGGTGTCCTAACCCAGATATACCCACCTTACCTGAGTATATCACCTGTAAGGTGTCGTAACCCAGATATATCCACCTTACCTGAGTATATCACCTGTAAGGTGTCCTAACCCAGATATATCCACCTTACCTGAGTATATCACCTGTAAGGTGTCCTAACCCAGATATACCCACCTTACCTGAGTATATCACCTGTAAGGTGTCCTAACCCAGATATATCCACCTTACCTGAGTATATCACCTGTAAGGTGTCCTAACCCAGATATATCCACCTTACCTGAGTATATCACCTGTAAGGTGTCCTAAACCAGATATACCCACCTTACCTGAGTATATCACCTGTAAGGTGTCCTAACCCAGATATACCCACCTCACATGAGTATATCAACTGTAAGGTGTCCTAAACCAGATATACCCACCTCACCTGAGTATATCACCTGTAAGGTGTCCTAACCCAGATATACCCACCTTACCTGAGTATATCACCTGTAAGGTGTCCTAACCCAGATATACCCACCTTACCTGAGTATATCACCTGTAAGGTGTCCTAACCCAGATATACCCACCTTACCTGAGTATATCACCTGTAAGGTGTCCTAACCCAGATATACCCACCTTACCTGAGTATATCACCTGTAAGGTGTCCTAACCCAGATATACCCACCTTACCTGAGTATATCACCTGTAAGGTGTCCTAACCCAGATATATCCACCTTACCTGAGTATATCAACTGTAAGGTGTCCTAACCCACATATATCCACCTTACCTGAGTATATCACCTGTAAGGTGTCCTAGACCAGATATATCCACATTACCTGAATATATCACCTGTAAAGTGTCCTATGACGCAGATATATCCACCATACCTGCGTATATCACCTGTAAGCTGTCCTATGACACATATATATCCACCTTACCTGAGTATATCACCTGTAAGGTGTCCTAACCCAGATATATCCACCTTACCTGAGTATATCAGCTGTAAGGTGTCCTATGACCCAGATATATCCACCTTACCTGAGTATATCACCTGTAAGGTGTCCTAACCCATATATATCCACCTTACGTGTGTATATCACCTGTAAGGTGTCCTAACCCCGATATATCCACCTTACGTGTGTATATCACCTGTAAGGTGTCCTAACCAAGAAATATCCACCTTACCTGAGTATATCAACTGTAAGGTGTCCTAACCCAGATATACCCACCTTACCAGAGTATATCACCTGTAAGGTGTCCTAACCCAGATATATCCACCTTACCTGAGTATATCACCTGTAAGGTGTCCTAACCCAGATATATCCCCCCTTACCTGTGTATATCACCTGTAAGGTGTCCTAACCCAGATATATCCACCTTACGTGTGTATATCACTTCTAAGATGTCCTAACCCAGATATACCCACCTTACCTGAGTATATCACCTGTAAGGTGTCCTAGACCAGATATATCCACGTTACCTGAATATATCACCTGTAAAGTGTCCTATGACGCAGATATATCCACCTCACCTGAGTATATCACCTGTAAGGTGTCCTATGACACAGATATATCCACCTCACCTGAGTATATCACCTGTAAGGTGTCCTATGACACAGATATATCCACCTTACCTGAGTATATCAACTGTAAGGTGTCCTAAACCAGATATATCCACCTTACCTGAGTATATCACCTGTAAGGTGTCCTATGACACAGATATATCCACCTTACCTGAGTATATAATCTGTAAGTTGTCCTAGCCCAGATATATCCACCTTACCTGAGTATATCACCTGTAAGGTGTGCTATGACCCAGATATATCCACCTTAGCTGCGTATATCACCTGTAAGGTGTCCTATGACCCAGATATATCCACCTTACCTGAGTATATCACTTGTAAGGTTTCTATGACCCAGATATATGCATCTTACCTGAGTATATTACCTGTAAGGTGTCCTAACCCAGATATATCCCCCTTACCTGAGTATATCACCTGTAAGGTGATCTATGACCCACATATATCCACCTTACCTGAGTATATCACCTGTAAGGTGTCCTAACCCAGATATATCCACCTCACCTGAGAATATCACCTGTAAGGTGTCCTATGACCCAGATATATCCACCTTACCTGAGTATATCACCTGTAAGGTGTCCTAACCCAGATATATCCCCTTACCTGTGTATATCACCTGTAAGGTGTCCTAACCCCGATATATCCCCCCTTACGTGTGTATATCACCTGTAAGGTGTCCTAACCCAGATATATCCACCTTACCTGAGTATATCACCTGTAAGGTGTCCTAACCCAGATATATCCCCTTACCTGTGTATATCACCTGTAAGGTGTCCTAACCCAGATATATCCCCCTTACCTGAGTATATCACCTGTAAGGTGTCCTAACCCAGATATATCCACCTTACCTGAGTATATCACCTGTAAGGTGTCCTAACCCAGATATATCCACCTTACCTGAGTATATCACCTGTAAGGTGTCCTAACCCAGATATATCCACCTTACCAGAGTATATCACCTGTAAGGTGTCCTAACCCAGATATATATACCTTACCTGTGTATATCACCTGTAAGGTGACCTAGCCCAGATATATCCACCTCACCTGAGAATATCACCTGTAAAGTGTCCTATGACCCAGATATATCCACCATACCTGCGTATATCACCTGTAAGCTGTCCTATGACACAGATATATCCACCTTACCTGAGTATATCACCTGTAAGGTGTCCTAGCCCAGATATATCCACCTTACCTGAGTATATCACCTGTAAGGTGTCCTAACCCAGATATATCCACCTTACCTGAGTATATCACCTGTAAGGTGTCCTAACCCGGATATATCCACCTTACCTGAGTATATCAGCTGTAAGGTGTCCTATGAACAAGATATATCCAACTTACCTTAGTATATCACCTGTAAGGTGTCCTAAACCAGATATATCCACCTTACCTGAGTATATACACCTGTAAGGTGTCCTAACCCAGATATACCCACCTTACCTGAGTATATCACCTGTAAGGTGTCCTATGGCACAGATATATCCACCTTACCTGAGTATATCACCTGTAAGGTGTCCTAACCCAGATATATCCACCTTACCTGAGTATATACACCTGTAAGGTGTCCTAACCCAGATATACCCACCTTACCTGAGTATATCACCTGTAATGTGTCCTATGACCCAGATATATCCACCTTACCTGAGTATATAACTTGTAAGGTGTCCTATGACCCAGATATATGCACCTTACCTGAGTATATACACCTGTAAGGTGTCCTAACCCAGATATACCCACCTTACCTGAGTATATCACATGTAAGGAGTCCTAACCCAGATATATCCACATTACCAGAGTATATCACCAGTAAGGTGTCCTAACCCAGATATATCCCCCTTACCTGAGTATATCACCTGTAAGGTGATCTATGACCCACATATATCCACCTTACCTGAGTATATCACCTGTAAGGTGTCCTAACCCAGATATATCCACCTTACGTGTGTATATCACCTGTAAGGTGTCCTAACCCCGATATATCCACCTTACGTGTGTATATCACCTGTAAGGTGTCCTAACCCAGATATACCCACCTTACCAGAGTATATCACCTGTAAGGTGTCCTAACCCAGATATATCCACCTTACCTGAGTATATCACCTGTAAGGTGTCATAACCCAGATATATCCACCTTACCTGAGTATATCACCTGTAAGGTGTCCTAACCCAGATATATCCACCTTACGTGTGTATATCACCTGTAAGGTTTCCTAACTCAGATATATCCACCTTTACCTGAGTATATCACCTGTAAGGTGTCCTAGACCAGATATATCTACCTCACCTGAGTATATCACCTGTAAGGTGTCCTATGACACAGATATATCCACCTTACCTGAGTATATCACCTGTAAGGTGTTCTAAACCAGATATATCCACCTTACCTGAGTATATTACCTGTAAGGTTTCCTAACTCAGATATATCCACCTTACCTGAGTATATACACCTGTAAGGTGTCCTAACCCAGATATATCCACCTTACCTGAGTATATCACCTGTAAGGTGTCCTATGACACAGATATATCCACCTTACCTGAGTATATAATCTGTAAGTTGTCCTAGCCCAGATATATCCACCTTACCTGAGTATATCACCTGTAAGGTGTGCTATGACCCAGATATATCCACCTTAGCTGCGTATATCACCTGTAAGGTGTCGTATGACCCAGATATATCCACCTTACCTGAGTATATTACCTGTATGGTGTACTAACCCAGATATACCCACCTTACCAGAGTATATCACCTGTAAGGTGTCCTATGACCCAGATATATCCACCTTACCTGAGTATATCACTTGTAAGGTTTCTATGACCCAGATATATGCACCTTACCTGAGTATATACACCTGTAATGTGTCCTAACCCAGATATATCCCCCTTACCTGAATATATCACCTGTAAGGAGTCCTAACCCAGGTATATCCACCTTACCAGAATATATCACCTGTAAGGTGTCCTAACCCAGATATATCCCCGTTACCTGAGTATATCACCTGTAAGGTGATCTATGACCCACATATATCCACCTTACCTGAGTATATCACCTGTAAGGTGTCCTAACCCAGATATATCCACCTCACCTGAGAATATCACCGGTAAGGTGTCCTATGACCCAGATATATCCACCCTACCTGAGTATATCACCTGTAAGGTGTCCTAACCCAGATATATCCCCTTACCTGTGTATATCACCTGTAAGGTGTCCTAACCCCGATATATCCCCCTTACGTGTGTATATCACATGTAAGGTGTCCTAAACCAGATATATCCACCTTACCTGAGTATATCACATGTAAGGTGTCCTAAACCAGATATATCCACCTTACCAGAGTATATCACCTGTAAGGTGTCCTAACCCAGATATATATACCTTACCTGTGTATATCACCTGTAAGGTGACCTAGCCCAGATATATCCACCTCACCTGAGAATATCACCTGTAAAGTGTCCTATGACACAGATATATCCACCTTAACTGAGTATATCACCTGTAAGGTGTCCTAACCCAGATATATCCCCCCTTACCTGTGTATATCACCTGTAAGGTGTCCTAACCCAGATATATCCACCTTACGTGTGTATATAACCTGTAAGATGTCCTAACCCAGATATATCCACCTTACCATAGTATATCACCTGTAAGGTGTCCTACCCCAGATATATGCACCTTACCTGAGTATATCAACTGTAAGGGGTCCTAACACAGAGATATACAGCTTACGTGAGTATATCATCTGTAAGGTGTCCTACCCCTGATATATCCACCTTACCTGAGTATATCACCTGAAAGGTGTCCTATGACCCAGATATATCCACCTTACCTGAGTATATCACCTGTAAGGTGTCCTATGACCCACATATATCCACCTTACCTGAGTATATCACCTGTAAGGTGTCCTATGTCCCAGATATATCCACCTTACCTGAGTATATCACCTGTAAGGTGTCCTATGACCCAGATATATCCACCTTACCTGAGTATATCACCTGTAAGTTGTCCTATGTCCCAGATATATCCACCTTACCTGAATATATCACCTTTAAAGTGTTTTATGACACAGATATATCCACCTTACCTGAGTATATCACCTGGAAGGTGTCCTAACCCATATATATCCACCTCACCTGAGTATATCACCTGTAAGGTGTCCTAACCCATATATATCCACCTTACCTGAGTATATCACCAGTAATGTGTCCTGACCCAGATATATCCACATTACCTGAGTATATCACCTGTAAGGTGTCCTAGCCCAGATATATCCACCTTACCTGAGTATATCACCTGTAAGGTGTCCTAACCCATATATACCCGCCTTACCTGAGTATATCACCTGTAAAGTGTCCTATGACCCAGAGATATCCACCTTAACAGAGTATATCACCTGTAAGGGGTCCTAACGCAGATATATCCACCTTACCTGAGTATATACACCTGTAAGGTGTCCTAACCCATATATATCCAACTTACCAGAGTATATCACCTGTAACGTGTCCTAACCCAGATATACCCGCCTTACCTGAGTATATCACCTGTAATGTGTCCTAACCCAGATATACCCGCCTTACCTGAGTATATCACCTGTAATGTGTCCTAACCCAGATATACCCGCCTTACCTGAGTATATCACCTGTAATGTGTCCTAACCCAGATATATCCACCTTACCTGAGTATATCACCTGTAAGGTGTCCTAACCCAGATATATCCACCTTACCTGAGTATATCACCTGTAATGTGTCCTAACCCAGATATACCCGCCTTACCTGAGTATATCACCTGTAAGGTGACCTATGAACAAGATATATCCACCTTACCTGAGTATATCACCTGTAAGGTGTCCTAACCCAAATATATCCACCTTACCTGAGTATATCACCTGTAAGGTGTCATAACCCAGATATATCCACCTTACCTGATTATATCAACTGTAAGGTGTCTTAACCTAGATATATCCACCATACCTGAGTATATCACCTCTAAGGTGTCCTATGACCCAGATATATCGACCTTACCTGAGTATATCAACTGTAAGGTGTCCTAACCCAGATATATCCACCTTACCTGAGTATATCACCTGTAAGGTGTCCTAACCCAGATATATCCACCCTACCTTAGTATATCACCTGTAAGGTGTCCTATGACACAGATATATCCACCTTACCTGAGTATATCAACTGTAAGGTGTCCTAACCCAGATATATCCACCTTACCTGAGTATATCACCTGTAAGGTGTCCTAACCCAGATATATCCACCTTACCTGAGTATATCACCTGTAAGGTGTCCTAACCCAGATATATCCACCTTACCTGAGTATATCAACTATAAGGTGTCCTAACCCAGATATATCCACCTTACCTGTGTATATCACCTGTAAGGTGTCCTAATCCAGATATATCCACCTTACCTGAGTATATCAACTGTAAGGTGTCCTAACCTAGATATATCCACCTTACCTGAGTATATCAACTGTAAGGTGTCCTAACCCAGATATATCCACCTTACCTGAGTATATCACCTCTAAGGTGTCCTATGACCCAGATATATCGACCCTACCTGAGTTTATCACCTGTAAGGTGTCCGATGACACAGATATATCCACCTCACCTGAGTATATCACCTGTAAGGTGTCCTAACCCATATATATCCACCTTACCTGAGTATATCACCTGTGAGGTGTCCTAACCCAGATATATCCACCTTACCTGAGTATATCACCTGTAAGGTGTCCTAGCCCAGATATATCCACATTACCTGAGTATATCCCCTGTAAGGTGTCCTATCTACCAGATATATCCACCTTACCTGAGTATATCACCTGTAAGGTGTCATAACCCAGATATATCCACCTTACCTGATTATATCAACTGTAAGGTGTCTTAACCTAGATATATCCACCATACCTGAGTATATCACCTGTAAGGTGACCTATGACACAGATATATCGACCTTACCTGAGTATATCAACTGTAAGGTGTCCTACCCCTGATATATCCACCTTACCTGAGTTTATCACCTGTAAGGTGTCCTATGACACAGATATATCCACCTTACCTGAGTATATCACCTGTAAGGTGTCCTAACCCAGATATATCCACCTTACCTGAGTATATCACCTGTAATGTGTCCTAACCCAGATATACCCGCCTTACCTGAGTATATCACCTGTAAGGTGACCTATGAACAAGATATATCCACCTTACCTGAGTATATCACCTGTAAGGTGTCCTAACCCAAATATATCCACCTTACCTGAGTATATCACCTGTAAGGTGTCATAACCCAGATATATCCACCTTACCTGATTATATCAACTGTAAGGTGTCTTAACCTAGATATATCCACCATACCTGAGTATATCACCTCTAAGGTGTCCTATGACCCAGATATATCGACCTTACCTGAGTATATCAACTGTAAGGTGTCCTAACCCAGATATATCCACCTTACCTGAGTATATCACCTGTAAGGTGTCCTAACCCAGATATATCCACCCTACCTTAGTATATCACCTGTAAGGTGTCCTATGACACAGATATATCCACCTTACCTGAGTATATCAACTGTAAGGTGTCCTAACCCAGATATATCCACCTTACCTGAGTATATCACCTGTAAGGTGTCCTAACCCAGATATATCCACCTTACCTGAGTATATCACCTGTAAGGTGTCCTAACCCAGATATATCCACCTTACCTGAGTATATCAACTATAAGGTGTCCTAACCCAGATATATCCACCTTACCTGTGTATATCACCTGTAAGGTGTCCTAATCCAGATATATCCACCTTACCTGAGTATATCAACTGTAAGGTGTCCTAACCTAGATATATCCACCTTACCTGAGTATATCAACTGTAAGGTGTCCTAACCCAGATATATCCACCTTACCTGAGTATATCACCTCTAAGGTGTCCTATGACCCAGATATATCGACCCTACCTGAGTTTATCACCTGTAAGGTGTCCGATGACACAGATATATCCACCTCACCTGAGTATATCACCTGTAAGGTGTCCTAACCCATATATATCCACCTTACCTGAGTATATCACCTGTGAGGTGTCCTAACCCAGATATATCCACCTTACCTGAGTATATCACCTGTAAGGTGTCCTAGCCCAGATATATCCACATTACCTGAGTATATCCCCTGTAAGGTGTCCTATCTACCAGATATATCCACCTTACCTGAGTATATCACCTGTAAGGTGTCATAACCCAGATATATCCACCTTACCTGATTATATCAACTGTAAGGTGTCTTAACCTAGATATATCCACCATACCTGAGTATATCACCTGTAAGGTGACCTATGACACAGATATATCGACCTTACCTGAGTATATCAACTGTAAGGTGTCCTACCCCTGATATATCCACCTTACCTGAGTTTATCACCTGTAAGGTGTCCTATGACACAGATATATCCACCTTACCTGAGTATATCACCTCTAAGGTGTCCTATGACCCAGATATATCGACCTTACCTGAGTATATCAACTGTAAGGTGTCCTACCCCTGATATATCCACCTTACCTGAGTTTATCACCTGTAAGGTGTCCTATGACACAGATATATCCACCTTACCTGAGTATATCAACTGTAAGGTGTCCTAACCCAGATATATCCACCCTACCTTAGTATATCACCTGTAAGGTGTCCTAACCCAGATATATCCACCTTACCTGAGTATATCACCTGTAAGGTGTCCTAACCCAGATATATCCACCTTACCTTAGTATATCACCTGTAAGGTGTCCTAACCCAGATATATCCACCTCACCTGAGTATATCATATGTAAGGTGTCCTATGACCCAGATATATCCACCTTACCTGAGTATATCACCTGTAAGGTGTCCTATGGCACAGATATATCCACCTTACCTGAGTATATCACCTGTAAGGTGTCCTAACCCAGATATATCCACCTTACCTGAGTATATCACCTGTAAGGTGTCCTAACCCAGATATATCCACCTTACCTGAGTATATCACCTGTAAGGTGTCCTAACCCAGATATACCCACATTACCTGAGTATATCACCTGTAAGGTGTCCTAACCCATATATATCCACCTTACCTGAGTATATCAACTGTAAGGTGTCCTAACCCAGATATATCCACCTTACCTTACTATATCACCTGTAAGGTGTCCTAACCCAGATATATCCACCTTACCTGAGTATATCAACTGTAAGGTGTCCTAACCTAGATATATCCACCTTACCTGAGTATATCACCTGTAAGGTGTCCTAACCTAGATATATCCACCTCACCTGAGTATATCACCTGTAAGGTGTCCTAACCCAGATATATCCACCTTACCTGAGTATATCACCTGTAAGGTGTCCTAACCCAGATATATCCACCTTACCTGAGTATATCACCTGTAAGGTGTCCTAACCCAGATATATCCACCTTACCTGAGTATATCAACTGTAAGGTGTCCTAACCCAGATATATCCACCTTACCTGAGTATATCACCTGTACGGTGTCCTAACCCAGATATACCCACCTTACCTGAGTACATCAACTGTAAGGTGTCCTAACCCAGATATATCCACCTTACCTGAGTATATCAACTGTAAGGTGTCATAACCCAGATATACCCACCTTACCTGAGTATATCACCTGTAAGGTGTCCTAACCCAGATATACCCACCTTACCTGAGTATATCAGCTGTAAGGTGTCCTAACCCAGATATATCCACCTTACCTGAGTATATCACCTGTAAGGTGTCCTAACCCAGATATATCCACCTTACCTCAGTATATCAACTGTAAGGTGTCCTAACCCAGATATATCCACCTTACCTGTGTATATCAACTGTAAGGTGTCCTAACCCAGATATATCCACCTTACCTGAGTATATCAACTGTAAGGTGTCCTAACCCAGATATACCCACCTTACCTTACTATATCACCTGTAAGGTGTCCTAACCCAGATATATCCACCTTACCTGAGTATATCAACTGTAAGGTGTCCTAACCTAGATATATCCACCTTACCTGAGTATATCAACTGTAAGGTGTCCTAACCCAGATATATCCACCTTACCTGAGTATATCACCTCTAAGGTGTCCTATGACCCAGATATATCGACCCTACCTGAGTTTATCACCTGTAAGGTGTCCGATGACACAGATATATCCACCTCACCTGAGTATATCACCTGTAAGGTGTCCTAACCCATATATATCCACCTCACCTGAGTATATCACCTGTAAGGTGTCCTAACCCAGATATATCCACCTTACCTGAGTATATCCCCTGTAAGGTGTCCTAACCCAGATATATCCACCTTACCTGAGTATATGAACTGTAAGGTGTCTTAACCTAGATATATCCACCATACCTGAGTATATCACCTCTAAGGTGTCCTATGACCCAGATATATCGACACTACCTGAGTTTATCACCTGTAAGGTGTCCTATGACACAGATATATCCACCTTACCTGAGTATATCACCTGTAAGGTGTCCTATGACCCAGATATATCCACCTTACCTGAGTATATCACCTGTAAGGTGTCCTATGGCACATATATATCCACCTTACCTGAGTATATCACCTGTAAGGTGTCCTAACCCAGATATATCCACCTTACCTTAGTATATCACCTGTAAGGTGTCCTAACCCATATATATCCACCTCACCTGAGTATATCACATGTAAGGTGTCCTATGACCCAGATCTATCCACCTTACCTGAGTATATCACCTCTAAGGTGTCCTATGCCCCAGATATATCGACCCTACCTGAGTTTATCACCTGTAAGGTGTCCGATGACACAGATATATCCACCTCACCTGAGTATACCACCTGTAAGGTGTCCTAACCTAGATATATCCACCTTACCTGAGTATATTACCTGTAAGGTGTCCTAACACAGATATATCCACCTTACCTGAGTATATCACCTGTAAGGTGTCCTATGACCCAGATATATCCACCTTACCTGGGTATATCACCTCTAAGGTGTCCTATGACCCAGATATATCGACCCTACCTGAGTTTATCACCTGTAAGGTGTCCGATGACACAGATATATCCACCTCACCTGAGTATACCACCTGTAAGGTGTCCTAACCTAGATATATCCACCTTACCTGAGTATATT
Organism: Eledone cirrhosa; assembly: GCA_964016885.1. Taxonomy (NCBI): domain Eukaryota; kingdom Metazoa; phylum Mollusca; class Cephalopoda; order Octopoda; family Eledonidae; genus Eledone; species Eledone cirrhosa. The sequence goes on along the minus strand of OZ024742.1, from coordinate 11,115,264 downwards.
ACCTGTAAGGTGTCCTAACCCAGATATATCCACCTTACCTGAGTATATCACCTGTAAGGTGTCCTATGACCCAGATATATCCACCTTACCTGGGTATATCACCTCTAAGGTGTCCTATGACCCAGATATATCGACCCTACCTGAGTTTATCACCTGTAAGGTGTCCGATGACACAGATATATCCACCTCACCTGAGTATACCACCTGTAAGGTGTCCTAACCTAGATATATCCACCTTACCTGAGTATATTACCTGTAAGGTGTCCTAACCCAGATATATCCACCTTACCTGAGTATATCACCTCTAAGGTGTCCTATGACCCAGATATATCGACCCTACCTGAGTTAATCACCTGTAAGGTGTCCGATGACACAGATATATCCACCTCACCTGAGTATATCACCTGTAAGGTGTCCTAACCCATATATATCCACCTTACCTGAGTATATCACCTGTGAGGTGTCCTAACCCAGATATATCCACCTTACCTGAGTATATCACCTGTAAGGTGTCCTAACCCATATATATCCAACTTACCAGAGTATATCACCTGTAATGTGTCCTAACCCAGATATACCCGCTTTACCTGAGTATATCACCTGTAAGGTGTCCTAACACAGATATATCCACCTAACCTGAGTATATCTCCTGTAAGGTGTCCTAACCCATATATATCCACCTTACCTGAGTATATCACCTGTAAGGTGTCCTAACCCAGATATATCCAACTTACCTGAGTATATCAACTGTAAGCTGTCCTAACCCAGATATATCCACCTTACCTGAGTATATCAACTGTAAGCTGTCCTAACCCAGATATATCCACCTTACCTTAGTATATCACATGTAAGGTGTCCTATGACCCATATATATCCACCTTACCTGAGTATATCACCTGTAAGGTGTCCTAACCCAGATATACCCACCTTACCTGAGTATATCACCTGTAAGGTGTCCTAACCCAGATATATCCACCTTACCTGAGTATATCACCTGTAAGGTGTCCTAACCCAGATATATCCACCTTACCTGAGTATATCACCTGTAAGGTGTCCTAACCCAGATATATCCACCTTACCTGAGTATATCACCTGTAAGGTGTCCTAACCCAGATATACCCACCTTACCTGAGTATATCACCTGTAAGGTGTCCTAACCCAGATATATCCACCTTACCTGAGTATATCACCTGTAAGGTGTCCTAACCCAGATATATCCAACTTACCTGAGTATATCACCTGTAAGGTGTCCTAACCCATATATATCCACCTTACCTGAGTATATCACCTGTAAGGTGTCCTAACCCAGATATACCCACCTTACCTGAGTATATCACCTGTAAGGTGTCCTAACCCATATATATCCACCTTACCTGTGTATATCACCTGTAAGGTGTCCTAACCCAGATATACCCACCTTACCTGAGTATATCACCTGTAAGGTGTCCTAACCCAGATATACCCACCTTACCTGAGTATATCACCTGTAAGGTGTCCTAACCCAGATATACCCACCTTACCTGAGTATATCACCTGTAAGGTGTCCTAACCCAGATATATTCACCTTACCTGAGTATATCACCTGTAAGGTGTCATAACCCAGATATATCCACCTTACCTGAGTATATCACCTGTAAGGTGTCCTAACCCAGATATATCCACCTTACCTGAGTATATCAACTGTAAGGTGTCCTAACCCAGATATATCCACCTTACCTGAGTGTATCACCTGTAAGGTGTCATAACCCAGATATATCCACCTTACCTGAGTATATCACCTGTAAGGTGTCCTAACCCAGATATATCCACCTTACCTGAGTATATCACCTGTAAGGTGTCCTAACCCAGATATATCCACCTTACCTGAGTATATCACCTGTAAGGTGTCATAACCCAGATATATCCACCTTACCTGAGTATATCACCTGTAAGGTGTCCTAACACAGATATATCCACCTAACCTGAGTATATCACCTGTAAGGTGTCCTAACCCAGATATATCCACCTTACCTGAGTATATCACCTGTAAGGTGTCCTAAACCAGATATATCCACCTTACCTGACTATATCACCTGTAAGGTGTCATAACCCAGATATACCCACCTTACCTGAGTATATCACCTGTAAGGTGTCCTAACCCAGATATATCCACCTTACCTGAGTATATCACCTGTAAGGTGTCATAACCCAGATATATCCACCTTACCTGAGTATATCACCTGTAAGGTGTCCTAACCCATATATATCCACCTTACCTGAGTATATCACCTGTAAGGTGTCCTAACCCAGATATACCCACCTTACCTGAGTATATCACCTGTAAGGTGTCCTAACCCAGATATACCCACCTTACCTGAGTATATCACCTGTAAGGTGTCCTAACCCAGATATATCCACCTTACCTGAGTATATCACCTGTAAGGTGTCCTAACCCAGATATACCCACCTTACCTGAGTATATCACCTGTAAGGTGTCCTAACCCAGATATACCCACCTTACCTGAGTATATCACCTGTAAGGTGTCCTAACCCAGATATATCCACCTTACCTGAGTATATCACCTGTAAGGTGTCATAACCCAGATATATCCACCTTACCTGAGTATATCACCTGTAAGGTGTCCTAACCCAGATATATCCACCTTACCTGAGTATATCAACTGTAAGGTGTCCTAACCCAGATATATCCACCTTACCTGAGTGTATCACCTGTAAGGTGTCATAACCCAGATATATCCACCTTACCTGAGTATATCACCTGTAAGGTGTCCTAACCCAGATATATCCACCTTACCTGAGTATATCACCTGTAAGGTGTCATAACCCAGATATATCCACCTTACCTGAGTATATCACCTGTAAGGTGTCCTAACCCATATATATCCACCTTACCTGAGTATATCACCTGTAAGGTGTCCTAACACAGATATATCCACCTAACCTGAGTATATCACCTGTAAGGTGTCCTAACCCAGATATATCCACCTTACCTGAGTATATCACCTGTAAGGTGTCCTAAACCAGATATATCCACCTTACCTGACTATATCACCTGTAAGGTGTCATAACCCAGATATACCCACCTTACCTGAGTATATCACCTGTAAGGTGTCCTAACCCATATATATCCACCTTACCTGAGTATATCACCTGTAAGGTGTCCTAACCCAGATATATCCACCTTACCTGAGTATATCACATGTAAGGTGTCCTATAACCCAGATATATCCACCTTACCTGAGTATATCACCTGTAAGGTGTCCTAACCCAGATATATTCACCTCACCTGTGTATATCACCTGTAAGGTGTCCTGTGACCCAGATATATCCACCTTACCTGAGTATATCACCTGTAAGGTGTCCTAGACCAGATATATCCACCTTACCTGAGTATATCACCTGTAAAGTGTCCTGTGACCCAGATATATCCACCTTACCTGAGTATATCACCTGTAAGGTGTCCTAACCCAGATATATCCACCTTACCTGAGTATATCACCTGTAAAGTGTCCTGTGACCCAGATATATCCACCTTACCTGAGTATATCACCTGTAAAGTGTCCTGTGACCCAGATATATCCACCTTACCTGAGTATATCACCTGTAAGTTGTTCTTTCTATCTAATTTCAGTGACAGGAAGATAGGAACCCTAATCACCTGGAAAGAGAGGGCAACTTATGTGGCGGCGTTCAACAACAAGAAGAAATACATGGCAGAGCTCCAGAATGATCTACGGTTGTGGAATATAACAGAGAATAAGGTGAGAATTTCAGATATATTGGTCACATGGTGTTGGTGGTGGTGTGTTGTTGATGGTGGTGGTAGTGTGTGGTGGTGGTGGTGTGGTGGTGGTGGTGGTGGAGGTGGTGGTGGTGGTGATGTTGTTGATGGTGGTGGTAGTGTGTGGTGGTGGTGGCGTGGTAGTCGTTGTGGTGGTGGTGGTGGTGGTGGTAGCGGTTTGTTGTTGATGGTGGTGGTAGTGTGTGGTGTTGGTGGTGGTGGTGGTAGTGGTGTATTGTTGATGGTGGTGGTAAAGTGTGGTGGTGGTGGTGGTGGTGGTGGTGGTGGAGGTGGTGGTAGTGGTGTGTTGTTGATGGTGGTGGTGGTGTGTTGTTGATGGTGGTGGTAGTGTGTGATGGTGGTGGTGTGGTGGTAATGATGGTGGTGGCGGTGGTGGTGGTGGTAGTGGTGTGTTGTTGATGGTGGTTTTAGTGTGTGGTGGTGGTGGTGTGGTAGTGTGTGGTGGTGGTGGTGGTGGTGGTGGTGGTAGTGGTGTATTGTTGATGGTGGTGGTGGCGGCGGTGGTGCTGGTGTTAGTGGTGTGTTGTTGATGGTGGTGTTAGTGTGTGGTGGCGTTGGTGGTGGTGGTGGTAGTGGTGTGTTGTTGATGGTGGTGGTGGTGTGTGGTGGTGTGTGGTGGTAGTGGTGTTGTGGTAGTGATGGTGGTGGTGTGTGGTGATGGTGGTGGTGTGTGGTGATGGTGGTGCTGTGTGGTGGGGGTGATGGTCGTGATGGTAGTGGTGGTAGTGGTGTGTTGTTGTTGTTGGTGGTGGTTTTGGTGTGTTGTTGGTGATGGTGGTGTGTTGTTGTTGGTGGTGGTTGTGGTGTGTTGTTGTTGTTGGTGATGGTGGTGTTGATGTTGTTGTTGTTGGTGGTGGTGTGTTGTTGTTGGTGATGTTGGTGTTATTGTTGTTGTTGTTGATGGTGGTGGTGGTGTGTTGTTGTTGTGGTTGTTAGTGGTGTGTTTGTTGCTGATCGTGGTGGTGTTGATGATGTTGTAGTTGTTGCTATTTGTGGTGTTGGTGATGTTGGTGTTGTGCTTTTTGTTGTTTTTGTTGTTGTTGTTGTTGTTGATGTTGTTGGTGTTGTTGGTGTTGCAGTTCCTGCTTTTCTTGCTACTATTGTTGCTGTGTGTGTGAAAGTGTAAAGGTGTGTGTCTGAGTGCGTGTGTATGTGATAGTGTTCCCATGTGTGAGTGTGAGTGAGTGTGGATAAGTTTGTATGCTTTTGTGTGTTTGTGTGAACTGGAGTAACGGGAAATAAAAAGTCTTGCTCAAGGACTCAACATACCACCTACAATCGAAATCGTGGGCTGAACATCCTAATTCCAAAGTAAAGCACCTGACTGAGTAAGACAACATTCCATTAATGTCCATCCCGATTTATTTTCTCAAGTATTATCTAAACTATAATAAAGTAAGGAGTGCGGGACTGCATACGGTTTATAATTTTCTTTATCCCAATAGTAAAATAAGTTGTATTACTTTGAATAAATAATGAATGAATATTACGTAATTTATCTACTAAATTTCGTATCTGTGTATTAAATATATTTTATTGTTTATTTAAAGATTCACTTCTTTAAAATTTTCAAATGTCAACACTTCCAGTTAACGATCGCTTAAATAAACATTCATATATTTCCGTCACTAATTTTCTTCTAATTGAGTTTATATATAATATCGTCTTTTTTTAATGTATCATGGATTACTTTACTGATTACATAAGACAGTGTAACGCAGTCTTCTTTCAATTTCTGTGTATATTGTCAATTACGATTTTATTCGATGTATTATATCTACATGTATATATACTTGCGTATATATACATGCTAGCAGAAAACCACCGAAGTGTGGTTTTTCTGCTAGTGTATCTAATACTATATTATCAAATTTAGTTTTATACGACGTGCGATCGCCCCATTACAGATATCCATTTTGTTAGCACTGTGGGACTGGTTCGCTGGCTTATGTGTTTCAACTAAACCTCATTGAGTTAGTAATGTGATGCGCATGGAGGATGACCGCTAGGTAAATAAGTGCCCAGAAATCCTAGAAGGAAGACGCAGTAGAGGAAGACCACGAAAAACATGGGCGGAGGTGCTGAGAGCAGACCTCAGATCGCTGAAACTCACGGAGATGATGACGAAGGACCGTGACAAGTGGAGAGATGCTGTGCTGAATAGGACCCGCTCCACCCTTGCAAGCAGGGAAATGTGGACGTAAAATGATGATGATGATGATGATTTCCTATAAACCCGCTATTTCTGAGTATTTCATGAAAACCTGTCTGATATTTTTGTCAGGTCAAATAAGTCACCTAAAGATTTCATTGTTGGTTTGAGTCGTCAAAGTTGGTTTGCTCTTTCATACGTAATGATCACTCGCCTCAAAGATTATCTAATTCTTTCCTTTATTCCATAGATTTCCAACTCTATTATCTCTGTTAATTCTAATCTCATATTAATGAAGAGCACAATTAATCTAACAATTCTACTCTTAATAATATATTCCCTGTCCTACTCAAAACAACCAGTGCTGTGAGCAACGCGATTATCTTGATTTTCATCTTGTTAGGCCTCATTTGTTGTCAATACATACACATACATCTCTCCCCCCCCCCCCCTCCCTCTCTCTCTCTCTCAGTCAATATATATAATAAATATTATAAATAATCTTAGAAGCTGATTTTTCATAGGAGTGTAAAAAAAAGGGTTGCACTGATCCTGTGTAAGTGTAATACCAGTTACATAATGGGGATAGTTTAGCTGGTAACAGGCAGCGAATTGACAGAGTGGTTTGAATGCCGGATAGAATGCTTAGGAGTAATTCGGTTCGGCTCTCTTCTCCCTGATTTCAAATCCAGCCTAGGTCAACTTTGCCCTTCATCCTTTGGAAGTCGATAAAGAAAATGTACTAGCCTAGTAATGGGATCGATTCTTCTTCTATATCTCTTTCTCACTTTCTATCCTTCCCTGGAAGAAATCTGCTGTATTCAGACCTGAAGAGAAGATGGTCTCTGCCAGACTTTGCCCATGAAGCGCCATATACAACAAAGGCAGCCCTTCACTCCAGCAGCAGTTATGAGACCAAACATATTTACATTGACAGAGACGATAGAACGTCGTCTAGAATGTTTTGTGGTATCCGTTCTGTCTCTGCGCTCTCAGTTCAAATCACGTCGATAAAATAAGGTATCAGTAATGCACTGGGGTCGATTTAATCAAATTTCTCCTCCCCCAAAATTGTTGGCTTTGTGCCTAAACCAAAAACCATTGTTATTACTCTGGATTGGCAGTATCGGTAGAGGGTCGGACGCCATGCTTTACAGCATAGAATTACGGCCCTTTATGATCTGAGTTCAAATCCCGCCGAGGTTAACTTTGCTTTCATCCTTACGGGGTCGATAAAATAAAGTACCAGTAATACACTGGGATACTTGCTGGCCTTGTGCCAAAAGTAGAAAGATCTAAATTATTTCCTTTTGGGGCGGAGGTTCTTTGTTTCTTGTTATTTCGGTTTTGTTGAGTGTCTTGTCCCATTTAGTATATGAAGAACTCTTCCTCTTTCTTCTTTCTCCTGCTCGTTGAAACTGGGGCCATAATGGGTATGCGATCCCAGAGGTGACATCGTAAGTAGAGCCGAATATAAATAACACATATAGAATATATTGAGTACATAAAGAAGCCTTAGTCTATGTAGCAGACATTTACAAAACATCTGACTATAAAATATATTGTTAGTACATATTCTATACATAAAGTTAACTTTTCTAAACATATTCACTATAGGAATTCTACTTTTACTTATATTTAGTTTAAAAATCGAACATTTTACTATTTTATTATACTTTCATTATCGAACATATATTTTTACTATAGATTTAGTATAAAGGTTGCCTTTTATTAAACATTTTTTATACGAGTAGTATAAAAAGTTATTTCCTTATACATTAGTAACGTATAAAATCGCCTTATATAAAGTCGCTTGAATTTACAACAGAATGTTTATACACATAGATCCGCATGTGTATGAGTGTGTGAATATATATGCGTCTGTACGTATGTGGGTGTGTATTGAGTGTGTGTATGTGTGTGTGTGTGTGTGTAAATATTTTATTGCAAATATGTTATATGCTAAGCGACATTATGTATTTATGTATATGTTTTTTTTTGCATGTGCAAATTTGCTCTCTCTCTTTCTCTCTCTGTATATATATATATATGTGTGTGTGTGTGTGTGTGTGTGTGTGTGTGTGCGCGTGTGTGTTTGGAAGCATATACTTACATATATACGTACAGACATGCATACATACATAAATACATACATACACATATACATACCTATATAAACACATCCATATATACGTACATACATATATAAACACATACATATACACTTATATTTTGTTATTATGGTATATTATATTAACTAGATAGTGGTTAATTTAGTTTCGGAATATTTGGTAAATCCTATTTGTGCAACCATTAGTTCCATGCTGGTTGTTAACAATATAACTAAAACATTGGTAGAAGCCAGTTCCACTAGGTTTTGACATATCAGCTTTGAAACATCAGCTTTTTACTTGGGTACAGGTAGGCTCATAGGTGGCGACATTATAACTGTGTTTGAGCAAGAGATCATTATCGTATATTTTATAGTGATAGTAACGATGGTATATTTCATGTGGGATGGTATATAATATAATTGTTTCTACTTTTGGCACAAGGCCAGCAATTACCTAGTGCATTACTGGTATTTTGTTTTATCGACCCTGTAAAGATGAAAAGCAAAGTTAACCTCGGTAACGATGATATATTTCATGTTGGATGATATAGTGATAGTAATGATGGTATATTTCATGTGGGATGGTATATTATATAATGATAATATAGTTCATGTGGGATGGTATATTTTATAATGATGGTATATTTCATGTGGGATGGTATATTTTATAGTGATAATATAGTTCATATGGGATGGTATATTTTATAATGATGGAATATTTCATGTGGGATGGTATATTTTATAGTGATAATATATTTCATGCGGGATGGTATATTTTATAGTGATGGTATATTTCATGTGGGATGGTATATTTTATAGTGATAATATAGTTCATGTGGGATGGTATATTTTATAGTGATGGTATATTTCATGTGGGATGGTATATTTTATAGTGATAATATATTTCATGCGGGATGGTATATTTTATAGTGATGGTATATTTCATGTGGGATGGTATATTTTATAGTGATGGTATATTTCATGTGGGATGGTATATTTTATAATGATGGAATATTTCATGTGGGATGGTATATTTTATAGTGATGGTATATTTCATGTGGGATGGTATATTTTATAGTGATGGTATATTTCATGTGGGATGGTATATTTTATAGTGATGGTATATTTCATGTGGGATGGTATATTTTATAATGATGGAATATTTCATGTGGGATGGTATATTTTATAGTGATGGTATATTTCATGCGGGATGGTATATTTTATAGTGATGGTATATTTCATGTGGGATGGTATATTTTATAGTGATAATATATTTCATGTGGGATGGTATATTTTATAATGATGGAATATTTCATGTGGGATGGTATATTTTATAGTGATAATATATTTCATGTGGGATGGTATATTTCATAGTGATAATATAGTTCATATGGGATGGTATATTTTATAATGATGGAATATTTCATGTGGGATGGTATATTTTATAGTGATAATATATTTCATGTGGGATGGTATATTTTATAATGATGGAATATTTCATGTGGGATGGTATATTTTATAGTGATAATATATTTCATGTGGGATGGTATATTTCATAGTGATAATATATTTCATGTGGGATGGTATATTTTATAATGATGGAATATTTCATGTGGGATGGTATATTTTATAGTGATAATATATTTCATGTGGGATGGTATATTTTATAGTGATAATATATTTCATGTGGGATGGTATATTTCATATAAGGCAGCAAATTGTCAGAGTTGTTAGAACGTCAGATAGAATGCTTTGCGGTATTTGTTTCGTCTCTCTGCTCTCTGAGATCAAATCCCACCAAGGTCAACTTTGCCTTTCATCCTTTCGAAATCGATAAAAAAGTACCAGTCAAATACTGAGGTCAATTCTTCCTCTATATCTCTTTCTCACTCCCGCTATATCTCTTTCTCTCTTCGTTTCTCTCACTCCCTCTATATCTCTTTCTCTCTTCCTTTCTCTCACTCCCTCTATATCACTTTCTCTCTTCTTTTCTCTCACTCACTCTATATCTCTTTCTCTCTTCCTTTCTCTCACTCCCTCTATATCTCTTTCTCACTTCCTTTCTCTCACTCCCTCTATATCTCTTTCTCTCTTCCTTTCTCTCACTCCCTCTATATCTCTTTCTCTCTTCCTTTCTCTCACTCCCTCTATATCTCTTTCTCTCTTCCTTTCTCTCACTCCCTCTATATCTCTTTCTCACTTCCTTTCTCTCACTCCCTCTATATCTCTTTCTCACTTCCTTTCTCTCACTCCCTCTATATCTCTTTCTCTCTTCCTTTCTCTCACTCCCTTTCTATCTCTTTCTCACTTCTTTTCTCTCACTCCCTCTATATCTCTTTCTCTCTTCCTTTCTCTCACTCCCTCTATATCTCTTTCTCTCTTCCTTTCTCTCACTCCCTCTATATCTCTTTCTCTCCCTCCCTCTATATCTCTTTCTCACTTCTTTTCTCTCACCCCCTCTATATCTCTTTCTCTCTTCCTTTCCCTCACTCCCTCTATATCTCTTTCTCTCTTCCTTTCTCTCACTCCCTCTATATCTCTTTCTCTCTTCCTTTCTCTCACTCCCTCTATATCTCTTTCTCTCTTCCTGTCTCTCACTCCCTCTATATCTCTTTCTCTCTTCCTTTCTCTCACTCCCTCTATATCTCTTTCTCTCTTCCTTTCTCTCACTCCCTCTATATCTCTTTCTCTCTTCCTGTCTCTCACTCCCTCTATATCTCTTTCTCTCTTTCTTTCTCTCACTCCCTCTATATCTCTTTCTCCCTTTCTCTCACTCCCTCTATATCTCTTTCTCTCTGCCTGCCTCTCACTCCCTCTATATCTCTTTCTCTCTTCCTGTCTCTCACTCCCTCTATATCTCTTTCTCTCTTCCTGTCTCTCACTCCCTCTATATCTTCCTGTCTCTCAGTCCCTCTATATCTCTTTCTCTCTTCCCTTCTCTCACTCTCTCTATATCTCTTTCTCACATCCTTTCTCTCACTCCCTCTATATCTCTTTCTCACTTCCTTTCTCTCCCTCCCTCTATATCTCTTTCTCACTTCTTTTCTCTCACTCCCTCTATATCTCTTTCTCTCTTCCTTTCTCTCACTCCCTCTATATCTCTTTCTCTCTTCCTTTCTCTCACTCCCTCTATATCTCTTTCTCTCTTCCTTTCTCTCACTCCCTCTATATCTCTTTCTCTCACTCCCTCTATATCTCTTTCTCTCTTCCTGCCTCTCACTCCCTCTATATCTCTTTCTCTCTTCCTTTCTCTCACTCCCTCTATATCTCTTTCTCTCTTCCTTTCTTTCACTCCCTCTATATCTCTTTCTCTCTTCCTGTCTCTCACTCCCTTTATATCTCTTTCTCTCTTCCTTTCTCTCACTCCCTCTATATCTCTTTCTCCCTTTCTCTCACTCCCTCTATATCTCTTTCTCTCTTCCTGCCTCTCACTCCCTCTATATCTCTTTCTCTCTTCCTGTCTCTCACTCCCTCTATATCTCTTTCTCTCTTCCTGTCTCTCACTCCCTCTATATCTCTTTCTCTCTTTCTATCTCTCACTCACTCTATATCTCTTTCTCTCTTCCTTTCTCTCACTCCCTCTATATCTCTTTCTCCCTTTCTCTCACTCCCTCTATATCTCTTTCTCTCTTCCTGCCTCTCACTCCCTCTATATATCTTTCTCTCTTCCTGTCTCTCACTCCCTCTATATCTCTTTCTCTCTTCCTGTCTCTCACTCCCTCTATATCTTCCTGTCTCTCAGTCCCTCTAAATCTCTTTCTCTCATCCTTTCTCTCACTCTCTCTATATCTCTTTCTCACATCCTTTCTCTCACTCTCTCTATATCTCTTTCTCACTTCCTTTCTCTCCCTCCCTCTATATCTCTTTCTCACATCCTTTCTCTCACTCCCTCTATATCTCTTTCTCACTTCCTTTCTCTCCCTCCCTCTATATCTCTTTCTCACTTCTTTTCTCTCACTCCCTCTATATCTCTTTCTCTCTTCCTTTCTCTCACTCCCTCTATATCTCTTTCTCTCTTCCTTTCTCTCACTCCCTCTATATCTCTTTCTCTCACTCCCTCTATATCTCTTTCTCTCTTCCTTTCTCTCACTCCCTCTATATCTCTTTCTCTCTTCCTGCCTCTCACTCCCTCTATATCTCTTTCTCTCTTCCTTTCTCTCACTCCCTCTATATCTCTTTCTCTCTTCCTTTCTTTCACTCCCTCTATATCTCTTTCTCTCTTCCTGTCTCTCACTCCCTTTATATCTCTTTCTCTCTTCCTTTCTCTCACTCCCTCTATATCTCTTTCTCCCTTTCTCTCACTCCCTCTATATCTCTTTCTCTCACTCCCTCTATATCTCTTTCTCTCTTCCTGCCTCTCACTCCCTCTATATCTCTTTCTCTCTTCCTTTCTCTCACTCCCTCTATATCTCTTTCTCTCTTCCTTTCTTTCACTCCCTCTATATCTCTTTCTCTCTTCCTGTCTCTCACTCCCTTTATATCTCTTTCTCTCTTCCTTTCTCTCACTCCCTCTATATCTCTTTCTCCCTTTCTCTCACTCCCTCTATATCTCTTTCTCTCTTCCTGCCTCTCACTCCCTCTATATCTCTTTCTCTCTTCCTGTCTCTCACTCCCTCTATATCTCTTTCTCTCTTTCTATCTCTCACTCCCTCTATATCTCTTTCTCTCTTCCTTTCTCTCACTCCCTCTATATCTCTTTCTCCCTTTCTCTCACTCCCTCTATATCTCTTTCTCTCTTCCTGCCTCTCACTCCCTCTATATCTCTTTCTCTCTTCCTGTCTCTCACTCCCTCTATATCTCTTTCTCTCTTCCTGTCTCTCACTCCCTCTATATCTTCCTGTCTCTCAGTCCCTCTAAATCTCTTTCTCTCTTCCTTTCTCTCACTCTCTCTATATCTCTTTCCCACATCCTTTCTCTCACTCTCTCTATATCTCTTTCTCACTTCCTTTCTCTCCCTCCCTCTATATCTCTTTCTCACTTCTTTTCTCTCACTCCCTCTATATCTCTTTCTCTCTTCCTTTCTCTCCCTCCCTCCATATCTCTTTCTCACTTCTTTTCTCTCACTCCCTCTATATCTCTTTCTCTCTTCCTTTCTCTCACTCTCTCTATATCTCTTTCTCACATCCTTTCTCTCACTCTCTCTATATCTCTTTCTCACTTCCTTTCTCTCCCTCCCTCTATATCTCTTTCCCACTTCTTTTCTCTCAGTCCCTCTAAATCTCTTTCTCTCTTCCTTTCTCTCACTCTCTCTATATCTCTTTCTCACATCCTTTCTCTCACTCTCTCTATATCTCTTTCTCACTTCCTTTCTCTCCCTCCCTCTATATCTCTTTCTCACTTCTTTTCTCTCAGTCCCTCTAAATCTCTTTCTCTCTTCCTTTCTCTCACTCTCTCTATATCTCTTTCTCACATCCTTTCTCTCACTCTCTCTATATCTCTTTCTCACATCCTTTCTCTCACTCTCTATATCTCTTTCTCACATCCTTTCTCTCACTCTCTCTATATCTCTTTCTCACTTCCTTTCTCTCCCTCCCTCTATATCTCTTTCCCACTTCTTTTCTCTCACTCCCTCTATATCTCTTTCTCTCTTCCTTTCTCTCACTCTCTCTATATCTCTTTCTCACATCCTTTCTCTCACTCTCTCTATATCTCTTTCTCAGGAAGAAATCTGCTGTATTTAAACCTGGAGAGGAGATGGGCTCCGCCAGGTTTTAAAATGTCCTAGGACGCCTTATCTCAAGACGGCACCCCAAAGATTCTCTTCTGAGTTACTGACCATACATAGGGGATGTATGGGTGGCGTATTGGCAGAGTCGTTAGAAAATCAGATAGAATGTTTTGCTGTATTCGTTTCGAATCTTTGCTTTCTGATTTCAAATCCCATCGAGGTCAGCTTTGTCTTCCATCCATTCAAGGTTGATACAAAAGTCCCAGTCTAGTTCTAGGTTATGTATGTTGGTTGGTAGGTGGGTATGTAATAAGCTAGCTAGCTAGTGTGTTAAATATATACACAATAAATGTTCGGCACAGTGAAACATAAATTTATATATATATATTTAAAAGAATAGAAGTGTAACACACAAGTTATGATATATTGGTAAACGGAATAGAAAATGCTGACAAATTGTTCACAGTGAACAATAGTTTAATTAGGAATAAGTGATAATTAGTAATAGTATTGGTTAGTATTCAGCTTTGGTTTTAAGTTCTACCGGTTGCGCATTTCTAATGCTTTTCAAAAATAATTTTGAGATAGAGCGTCCGGGATGTTTGCTCTGATCTGAGCAAACATCACGGACGCTCTATCTCAAAATTAGTTTTGAAAAGCATTAGAAATGCGCAACCGGTAAAACTTAAAACCAAAACTGAATACTAACCAATACTATTACTAATTATCACTTATTCCTAATTAAACTATATTTCACTGTGAACAATTTGTCAGCATTTTCTATTCCGTTTACCAATATATATATATATATATATATATGTGTGTGTGTGAGTGTGTGTGTGTGTGTGTGTGTGTGTGTGTGTGTGTGTGTGTGTGTGTGTGTGTGTGTGTGTGTGTGTGTGTGTTAGGGTGGCCCTTAGCAATAGGTAATTTAAAAAAGTTAAACTTTTGCTCCTCCGACCCCCTAATCCTGTTTCAATCAACAAAAACACTGGGTGTGCAAAATTTCAGCCCAATCGGAGTTGGGACATAGTATTCACAACGATTCAAAATCGGTATACTGTTCCCTATCTCGACCATTTTCTTTTTTGTTCTTACAGAAATTTATGTGGACACATCCAGGCAACCCCAGCAAATGATTTATAACGTTCTGAATCAAATTTACCAATAGTTAATTTGAAAAATTCCTGAAATAACATGAAAACCTTAAGAAATATTAGGTTTTCTTAATACAGCACACAACTTCTATAAGAGAAACGCATTTTTATTTACAACAATGATTTCTATAGAATCAAAAACATAATGTGTACACTGAATATTGAATATTATTTTTACATAAGAGAGAAAGGGCGGTGAATTGGAAGTATCGGTAGAGGCTCGGACATGCTTTCCAGCATAGTTACGTCCCTTTATGATCTGAGTTCAAATCCCGCCGAGGTTAACTTTGCCTTTCATCCATACGGGGTCGATACAATAAAGTACCAGTAATGTACTGGGTAATTGCTGGCCTTGAGCTAAAAGTAGAAACAATTATTTTTACATAAGAGAGGATTTAGTGGCAGTTGGGTATGTTTTACGGTTTTCGGTAACGATCTGTAAGTGAGAATGTTATTGTAATCCTGAATGAGTTTGACACCTCTTTCTGCAACATCATTCACAACAACTGTCTTCTCAAGTTTTTCAAGTCCACTTTTGTAACCAGGATCATCCTTCCATGTTGAAGGGTCTTTGTCGAAGAAATCGGTGCTGATAGAAAATCTCGTGAAGAAAGTTTTTGTACCAGGAGTTACAAAAGACGAAAACTCGATGTTTGTAAAAGAAGCAAAGTCATTTTGGTGCAGAATCTACCTCTTCAGTTGATTTTTTTCTTCTTCCTCTTCTTCACCTTTGTCTGTTTACAGCATAACTTGAGCAATATTTGCCTTAACCTCTCCTTGCTCTCCTTGCTCTCCTTACTCTCCTTGCACTCCTTTTCTCATTGCTCTCCTTTTTTCATATATATATATATGGTTTTGTATACCTAAGGCGAGTGTTTTCGCGTATGCTTGAGTATGTACGTATTTGGATCCGTGTATGTATTTATTTAATTTCAATTATCTCTGTATTTTATTTACTTTATTCTTAACTCTGAAGCGGAGAATAATTCGGTTTCCTAGTTAGAATTTTAGTCTACGACTTCAGTTATACCGTTTACGTGGTTTGGTCTTTGCGTGTAATTGTTCTCTACGCTCCACATATGACGTATTATCTTCGTTTTTTCCGCTCATTGCCAGAGAACGTCTCTATGAACCACCTAATAGAATTTTAGTCTACGACTTCTTTTATACCATAAACGTGGTTCTGTTTTTCACTTCTCCAATTAATGACGTATTCGTTTTTTCCCGTTCTTTGCCAGGGAACGTTTCCACGAACCAAAGTATCGTCTTCCTGTCTTCCTCCGGTTGCAACGTTTTTTGAAATATCCACTTCTGCGTTCATAGATTGACTTTGTTAGTTTCAGAAAATCCCGTTAAGAGTGAAAGCAGCGATTCTTTGCTTAAACTTTAATCTGTTATTTTAATATATATATATATATATATATATATATGTATAAATGGAAAAAATGAAATTGAAATTTCATTTCTCACTCTTAGTACGGCTGATACTTAAATATAAGTATCTATACGTACATACATATATGTATACAGACGTACAGTAGTATGTATACACATACATAGATGCACACATATATGTGTGTACGTATGTGTTTACCGAACATATATTATAATGTTCGGTTTGTTTGTACTCTACAGCGTTAAACCTTGAACAACACATAAAAAAGATCAATACTAGAAGGTTAAACGAAAACACTAAAAACTTAAGTACAAAGAGCACAAAAAAAACAGTAGACAATACACTACAGAACATAAATAAACCACACCTAAGTTCGTCCGCAATACTACTCCAGAGTGAACCTAACTACAAAACCAACGTCCACAACTGTAACTGCACCTATCCTGACAATTGCCCCTCGGCAATAACTGCCTTGAAAAAAATATCATCTATAAGTGTACCA
Organism: Eledone cirrhosa; assembly: GCA_964016885.1. Lineage (NCBI taxonomy): Eukaryota > Metazoa > Mollusca > Cephalopoda > Octopoda > Eledonidae > Eledone > Eledone cirrhosa. The sequence goes on along the minus strand of OZ024742.1, from coordinate 11,098,474 downwards.
TTGAATCCGGAGGCAACGAGTGGTATTACGTGGGATCAACGGCAACATCGTTTAAATCTCGATTGTATAGGCATTCTTACTCAATAAAACACCAGAGCCAAAGAAATGTAACAACTTTAGCAAAAAAAGCTTGGACGCTCAGGGAGAGCGATCAAAAGTTTACCTTAAAATGGGAGAAATTAGCTAAAACCCAAAGCTTTTCCAGGAGCCAAAATGTTTGCAAATTATGTAATCTTGAGATTTATTACATAATCACACACAAGAAGAAATTGCTTAATAACAGAATTGAACGAACATTATTCTGCCGTCACCGAACTAAAACCCTTTTTTCCCACTACAAGCTGAATATTACATAAACGAGGGACATCCTCCCAACTATACAAATCCTCAATCTAGTTAGAAAAATATAAAAACAATCTCTTCTCAACATATATGTGTACTATTAATAACCTTAAATTATCACACTAATGATGGATAAATATGCTGGTGAGAATAGGTGCGAATATGCTATAATGAATGTGTCTAAAAGCGACCATGTGAATGTATATACGTGAAAATGTATATAAATAAGTAAATAAGTGGGTGAGTGTATATATATATATGTTTGATGTGTATAATTAAATGTATGTGTATTCATGTATATGTGTATTTATATATATATATACACATGGACAAGAGTATGTATGTATATATGTGTGTGTCTATATGTGTGTATATGAAGATAAGTAGAGTATGAAAGTGTATATACACGAATGCGTATGTATGTACACATATATATATGTATATATATATATATGTGTGTGTACAGGTATATATGTATGTAAGTATGAGCATGTAAGTATGTGTATGTGAGTGTATATATTTGTAGAGGTGTACATATATGTAAGTATGTGACTGTATGTTTTTTTAAAAAATAAGTATATATACGCATATATTTATGTGTGGGCGAACGGATACGTACACTTGAAAGAAAAATTTAAGTCTGTATGTGAATTAAGTGCAAACACAAAACCAACTATACATATCTTTACTATCTCCTATCCTTCTATAGATTTAGAAAAATAACCAATACAGCCAACGCCAAATAATGAATATTCTATAAAAAATGTCAAACTCAACTAACAAAATAACAGATGGGAATCTAATTACCCACTGCTATCAAAAATGTCTATCCACTCCCTTAACTATTCTTCTAACAACTTCACTCCTCCCTCTTAATATTCTCTATAAAAACCAAACAAGTTCTCAATGATATTATTCTGATGAAATGGTATTTGAAAATAACATTGAAATATTGAGTGTCTGAATAATTAATTGTTTCTACTATTGGCACAAGGCCAGCAATTACCCAGTACATTACTGGTACTTTATTTTATCGATCCCCGTAAGGATGAAAGGCAAAGTTAACCTTGGCGGGATTTGAACTCAGAATGGCAAGGGCCGTAACTCTATGCGTCAAAGCATGGCGTCCGATCCTTTACCGATACTGCCAATTACTTTGTAGATAGCTGTTTTCAGGTTGTATAACTGTTATTGAAACACGTGTCAATAAATTCCTTTTACTGAACTGTATCCATTTAAATCCTTCTATATATATATATATATATATATATATATATATATATATATATATATATATATATATTTATATATATATATATACGTGTGTGTGTGTGTGCGTGTGTGTATGTGTATGTGTATGTGTATGTGTATGTGTATGTGTGTGTGTGTGAGTGTGTGTGTGTGCATATATATATATGTGTGTGAGTGTAGGTTTGTGTGCGTGGGTCAAGGGAGAGAGAGAGAGAGAAAGAAAGAGGGAGAGTGTAGATAGTGAAAGAACAGGTTTGGGACATCTTCATACAAAAGGGACTAACCATACAAAGTTCTGTTAGATATGTTACTGTAGATGAATGATGTACATGTGGTGTGTCTAGATGTGATGATGTTAAAGGGAAGGGGTAAAATATTGGAACACAAAGGGTTGGTAGCTGGTCAGGATTGAGCACGGAACGCAAAATAATTTTATATATATATATATACATACAGGAAAAGAGTCAGGACCCCGACGGCAGAGCTCAAGCCGTTTCGACGGCTATTTCTGGACCAGGTGCAGAAATAACCGTCGAAACGGCTTCAGCTCTGCCGTCGGGGTCTTGACTCTTTTCCTATTACCCACTCTACTACCCAAGGTATCGAGTACTCTGGTGCGTTAGTTATGGTCCACCTGGTTCCTTACCACACTTCCTTCGTTTTATATATATATATATGTAAAAGGTAAACAGAAATAACAACACAATCGGTAGAGTATATGGAAGGGATTATATATATATAACTGCAGAGGCTGCTTCTTCCTGGCTTTGACTGGGTTGATATGCTGTCTAGGACACGTGCCAAAATACTGTCAGCGTATATATTGTTGGAGTATGCTTATTTCTGGAAACTGTTAATTGGAACCGACTAAATGAAGCAGGGTTGAAGAATTTGGAAGAAAAGGCCATTCTGAGGCTAACGCCATGTTGTCACAGAAAATTTTGCTCTTTATAGCAACATGAATTATTGAACATTTCAAAAACTAATTCCAGTTGGGTATCCATTTTATGTATATATATATTTATATATATATATATATATATATATATATATATATATATATATATATAGGTAGGTAAGAATGTATGTAGTTAAATAAGTATGGATGCGTGTATGTCTGTATATATGTATATATATACATGTGTGTATGCATGTATACTTGTATGTATTTATGTATAATATATCTGTATATGTATTATTTGCATATATGTTATATATGGAAATGGATATATATATAACATCATACATATAATATATATATATTATATATATATATATATATATATATATATATATATATATATATATATATATATATATATATATATATATATATATATATATATATATATAGTAATAATAAATGCGAAGGCTAAAATCCGAAGACTAAAATCCGAAAAACTGAATCCTCCGTTCGATCATGAATACCACGAGCTTGCCAGTCATGTAAGTCTGATGTTTGATTTCGGATTCAAAGAAACACTTTAAACGATTGATCGTTTGATTTGTTCTGGTGTATTTTTCTCAACCTGATTAGTTCTATGGTTACTTTGGTATATATTGTGTGTTAGATTCGCCTACCACAATGTTCGATTTGTCAAGCTATTTAAACGTATGTTATTACTCTAAGGCCATAACTTATCGAGTGCTTTGCTAACTCATCATTTCATATAAGTAGGCCGAATTTACTTGCAATCCGCCAGAGATTCGATTTTACTATTTTCCAATTATATAATATATATATATATATATTATCCTTAAACAGACACACACACAAAGCCTACAAGCTCACAAAGCTTAACCTACATATACTTATAGACGCAAGTGTGTGTCTATGTCTGTGTAGGGAACAGCTATTTTCTCAAATATATTACGTTAAAAACATGACTATATTTCTATTAAGGAATTTCCTGTGTCCTTAGTAATGCTTTATCTTTAGTTCCTTACTGTAGCATTCCTAAATCATTTGCTCTCTTAACATTTCGGAGTCTTCACGTCACCACCTTCAAAATGAGTATTGATATACCTGTATACATGTTGCGTAATTGCTACCGAATATTTTTGTCTTGCATGCGTTTTATTGAATACTGTAAAGATAGAAGAACTTTATTACAATGAAGAGGAACATCAGGCTTGTTTGTGAATATATAGATATATATATATATGTGCATACATCTCGCAAACCCTTTAATTTGCGTCGATTTTACGCTAAATCAAAAAACTTATCAAGACATTGTCCGAGTGTTGCTGTATGCAGATGATGGTGGTCTTGTTACAATGAAGAAGTCACACAGGTCATAATGGATCATATTTCTATGACTTGTGGTTTTTGAAGTGACCATCAGCCACACAAAAACTAAAGTAATGTTCACTTCTCCTCCAGGCGAGGATCATGTTTCAGCCAAATTTAACAGTAAACGGTATCCACCTGAGTGTAGTAGATAGGTTCACATATTTTGGAAGCATTATCAGTAAATATATATATTTATATGTGTGTGTGTGTGTGTGTAAGGCAGAACGAAGTCATGGTTACATCATAATTAATTATTGCAGATGACAAATGATCCGATATCGAACTTAACAGATCAATACACTAAATTCATCATTTCTCTTTGTAATTCCGGTCAGCAAATCACGATGTAATAACTGAAGCACTCAACGAAAAGGAGTTTTTTTTTTATGAAAAAACAAAAACGAGATGTCCTAAGCGAGTGAACGTATAATGAAGAGGAATTGAAAATGCAACTGGAGTCTTTTTAAGAATATTTATTTGTTTCCTTTACTGTTTTCACAGCTCTTATGCTTTTCAATTTCTCTCTCTCTCTCTCTCTCTCTCTCTCTCTCTCTCTCTCTCTCTCCCCTCTCACTCTCTCCCTCTCTCCCCTCTCTCTCTCTCCCTCTCTCTCTCTCTCTCTCTCTCTCCCTCTCTCTCTCTCTCTCTCTCTCTCATATATATATATATATATATATATATATATATATATATGTAGATAAATCTACCAAAAGTTTACGGTAGTGTCCAATCCGTATGAAGAACTCAATGTAATCCGGATATCATGGAAAGAAGAGATGCATTCAAAAATCACTTTCGGTGAAAGATAAACGGAATACAGAGTCAAGATAAAATATTTAAAAAATAATGAATAAAACAATAAAACAGTTCCTTATATTAAACAAAAAAGTTCATTATTTAACGATCGTTTCTAGGACATATATGTGTTAGAATTGGCATGCATATTCAAAAGATCTATGTACAAAATTATACAAACTATCAAAGAGAATATACATACCATCACATATATATGCTGTCTTCAGAAATAATGAAGTATATTTATTGATAATAACAACAATTCAAAATTACAGGTCTGTTTGGGAACAGATTTTAAATAGACCAATGAAATACATAAAAATTCATCAAGAAAATACAGTTAGGTGTGTGTATATATGTAAGTAACTTCGTTCACAGATATGCATAAAATGTATGTTGACATGCATACGCATGTCGAAAAAGTGTATGTAAATATAAAAATTTAGGGCTAATGTCTCTGTATGTTTATAATCCACAGACAATTCTAACACATATATGTCCTAGAAACGATCGTTAAATAATGAACTTTTTTTGTTTAATATAAGGAACTGTTTCATTGTTTTATTCATTATTTTTTTAATATTTTATATATATATATATATATATATATATATATATATATATATATATATATATATATATATATATATGGCATGGATGTGTTGAGAGAGAAACTGTGTTTAAGAGGGATAAGTTGTGGTGTGCGGGAGAGAAGATTGCGATGGTATGGACATGTGATGCGCATGGAGGATGACCGCTGGGTAAAGAAGTGCCAAGAAATCCCATAGAAGGAAGACGCAGTAGAGGTAGACCATGAAAAACATGGGTGGAGGTGGTGAGAGCAGACCTCAGATCACTGAAGCACACGGTGGAGATGACGAAGGACTGGGACAAGTGGAAAGATGTTGTGCTGAATAGGACCCGTCCCACCCTCGCAAGCAGGGAAAAGCGGACGTAAAATGATGATGAGGATGATGAGGATGATGGTGATATATATGTCTGTGTGTGTGTGTATATATATATATATATTGTGAGCGTGTGCATGTATTAGTATGTGAGCGTGTTGTCTGTGTATCTGGATATATAATTAAGTTATTATCTTTCACTTTATCGATTTTATTTCAGCAACAATTACCACGTCTGTAAAGGAATTTAATGTTCAGTCGTTTATTTTCTTTATTAAACCACCTGCTTACTTTATGATGGGAGAAATTCTACAATAAATATTTTAAATATTTAAACACTTAACAACGGTTTCTGACACAACTTCTGTTTTGTTTAATCATCACCATCACCGTCATCATCCTCGACAAATTGGGTGACAAGCAATGATGACAAGTATGATGTCATGAATGTATGACAAGTGTGGTGTGATTTAACGCAGATATGTGAAGGAGAAAGAGAGCGGTGATGGTCATTGAGAGGATGAGGACACCAGAAATCAAATACTTTCAACTATTGCAATCATTATTAATGGCATGGGTCCGCTAGTATATATATATATATATATATATATATATATATATATTTATATGTTAGTTCTATCGTTACTTTGGTATGTTATTGTGGGTTAGATTTTGCCTATCACAATGTTAGATTTGTCAAGCTATTTAAACGTATGTTATTACTCTAAGGACCTAACTTATCGAGTGCTTTGCTAACTCAACACCTCATAAGTAGGCCGAATTTGCTTGCAAACCGCCAGAGATTCGATTTTACTAAATATCCAATTATCTCTCTCTCTCTCTCTCTCTCTCTCTCTATATATATATATATATATATATATATATATATATATATATATATATATATATATATATATATATATATAGAGAGAGAGAGAGAGAGAGAGAGAGAGAGAGAGAGAGAGAGACAGAGAGAGAGAGACTTGAAGGCAGCCGCCCGGACTTACAACTGCTAATTTTTGGCCGCCTTCTCGTCTTGGGCATCTCTCTGCTTTTCAGCCCCTTGGATTGTGTCTATTATATTCCTTTTGTTGGATAAATTTCGGAATACCTGATGATGTCACCGGATTCACACTGCACCCGGTCATAGTATAATAAACCTTTAAGGAATTACACCAGTCCTGCCTCTAATTTTTGTATATATATATATATATATATATATATATATATATATATATATACTCTCACAGCAGGCAACTAGGTTACGGTCCAACGCCGATCCTTCACAGCATGGCATAGACATACGAACAACAACCACCACCGCCACACACACATATATATGTGAATTCCCCCGCCGGGTATTAGGAGGAGACCACAGTCAATAAATGTACTCAATACGTCAGTATAGTATAGGCATCTAACCTGATGATTTCATACGAATGAAACATTTCTAGATCTGTAGAAGTCATTTCTATATGAAATAAATATAATATACTAGCAGATTTACCCGGCGTTGCTAGGGGTTTGAAATTATGCTAAGAATATACAGCTAGGAAGTAAAATAAGAACATTATTTGTCCCCAACCTGTCAAAATAAGCAGAAGTCTTCAATAATTAATGCAAACGAATATTTAGTGCAATCTTTGTACACATAAAACTATGCTGATAATGAAGGAAAACACTGAACAGGATGTAGTTATACAAATGATTAAAGACAATACACGTTGCAAATCTGTAAAAAAACCGGCAGTTTTGCTAAAGTACATAAAGTTGTAATGAAAGCAGAGTTGTATACAAACAAAAAAATAATGAGAGTAGAATAAGAGAAAATCTATTCTTTGAGAGCATCCTTTGCTGTGTATGGTTAAATTTTGAACGTATAATCCAAAATATCCTGCATGACATATTCATTGGTATGTTTTGTAATGAGTAAGGTGAAGTCAAGGCAGAGCTGTAATAAGTTATTTTGTTAACACTAAATACTTCAGGATGGACGATATTCTTGTTTTTCTTTTCGAAACAAACGCAAAGATTATCTCGACTGCCAACTCGTGAGCAGGCAACGTAGAATTTTCCGTGCGAAAAGCAAGGTTCATCCAAGTGAATTCCAGTGACGGACAGAGTTTGACCTTGCGACTTGTTTATGGACATCACAAAGGCAACAAGAAGGGGAAATTCGGTTCGGCGAAAGGAGAAGGGAGTATCCACGCCTGATGTAGTCAGGCTAATTTTTGTTATTATCACATCCTCGCCTTTTCCACATCCGGATAGAATGGTAGCGTCAATACTAAGTGGAGACAGTTTTTTAACCACAAGGCGTGTACCATTGCATAGTTTTGGAGGAGTGATATTTCTCAGCAAAATAACTGGCGTTCCCTCTTTCAGAACCAATGTATTAGGAGGTAAAGCAGGAGGATTTAAAGAATTTAGAAATTCAACTGGATAGTTGACCGCATCCTGTGGATCACATACAGTATCAATAGATTTATATATCCGTGGACAACTTTGGATACCTAAGGCTTTTACAATTACCAACCGAATTTGACCAAATTTTCTGTGCACGTTGCACAGGTCGCTAAGATGATCACCTCACAAATAATTTCCAATCGACCCACGTTGAGCAATAAAAAATCGATATCAAAATTATCGGTAGCAAAAGTGATGTAAGGGAGATAACCAACTTTATTAACAGTCCTTATAAAGAGACTGCTTATTTTGACAAGTTGGGGACAAATAATGTTCTTTTACTTCCTAGCTGTATATTCTTAGCATAATTTCAAACCCCGAGCAACGCCGGGTAAATCTGCTAGTTATTAATATTCAAAAAACTCAGATTACATTTATTATATATATATATATATATCCATTTGAATGGCAACACAAAAGCCAGTCATTTAGTACAGTTTCAGTCAGTTTCAGACAAACCAGCAGGCTGAATGCAATACTTTCCTCATTATATCTAACATAATTACCAACATAGAACACCATCACCATCACCACCACCATCACCACACCACCAACACCACCACCACCACCACCACAACAACACTACTATCTACTGGAACCACTACTGTCACAATACCGCCGCCACCACTACCACAAGCACTACTACTACATTCACAATACGATCACTACTACCACACGCCACCATCACCATCACATTCCACCCAATCATTATCATCATCATCATCATCTTCACCATAATCATCATCATCATCATCATCATCATCATCATCATCATCATCATCATTGCTAGTGTGTCAATCAGTAACGTAGACCACAGCTCAGTTTGAGATCTGTTTCACTATAATGTATTTGAGACAGGCAGGCTGCAGACCTCGGCTCAGTTTGACATCTGTTTAAGTATAATGTCGTTGAGACACAGAAACTGTAGACCTCGGCTCAGTTTGAGACCCGTTTAAGTATAATTGTTTCTACTTTTGGCACAAGGCGAGCAATTACCCAGTGTATTACTGGTACTTTATTTTATCGACCCTGTAAGGATGAAAGGCAAAGTTAACCTCGGGGGAGATTTGAACTCAGACCATAAAGGGCCGTAACTCTTTGCTGCAAAGCATAGTGTCCGACCCTCTACCGATACTGCCAATCCAACTAAGTATAATGTCGTTGAGACACAGAAGCTGTAGACCTCGGCTCCGTTTGTTATGTTTACGTATAATTTCATTGAGACAGACAGGCTCTAGACCGCGGCTCAATTTCAGATCTGTTTTCAAATAACTCAACAAACCAAGCATGTATTATTCATTAAAATATACGAGTTATCGACTTCTTCGAGAGGATCTACTGTACATAGACATACACTTACACACATACACTTACACACATACATTTACAAACATACACATACACTTACACACATATACTTACACACATACAAACACATATACTTACACACATACAAACACACACGAGTTATAAGGCTTCTTCATCAACAGTTACTGTAAATTTGTTCCGCCAGGAAAGGCGGCACGAAATATTCCACACACACAAACACACAACATACATACGCATACATACATATATACATACATGTAGACACACACACACACATACATACGCATACATATATACATACATATAGACAGACAGACGCATATGCTTACAAACATTCACACACAGACAAAAGCATACACACATAATATATATATATGTATATATATATTAAGATAAGCGGAACAAGTAAAATTCAACCAATTTTTTAAAATACATTAAAAAATATAATATAAATATTTACCTCTCCTAGTGGCCCGTACTGATCAGTTTCGCTTTGTAAAACCTCATAAATCCGATGGATTTCTGATGGAAAACCAAAGCTCATCAGAGAAGCATTTTCCTTTCCTAGGGCTAAACGTCCAGGAACGACAAAATATATGACCTCCTGTCAGCAAATATAGGTCTGAAAGGTCGTAAAAGTGACCCGTATGTAAACTGGACCGAAGTAAAAGCGGGAAAATCATAGACTTGTTGTCTACAATTACTACTAAAAAAAATAGCAGCTAAATAGAACAACAGATTTGTTCTCAACATAACGGAGTTTAATGATTGAAGTTAATATGTCCAAGGATACTAGGTACCCCTAGAAATACATAGGTTGTCTATGATTCAAGGTTGTTCAATGGTATTAATTTGATACACCAGAACTTTAATTTTAAGATAAGCGGAACAAGTAAAATTCAACCAATTTTTTAAAATACATTAAAAAATATAATATAAATATTTACCTCTCCTAGTGGCCCTTACTGATCAGTTTCGCTTTGTAAAACCTCAAAAATCCGATGGATTTCTGATGGAAAACCAAAGCTCATCAGAGAAGCATTTTCCTTTCCTAGGGCTAAACAGCCCTAGGAAAGGAAAATGCTTCTCTGATGAGCTTTGGTTTTCCATCAGAAATCCATCGGATTTTTGAGGTTTTACAAAGCGAAACTGATCAGTAAGGGCCACTAGGAGAGGTAAATATTTATATTATATTTTTTAATGTATTTTAAAAAATTGGTTGAATTTTACTTGTTCCGCTTATCTTAAAATTAAAGTTCTGGTGTATCAAATTAATACCATTGAACAACCTTGAATCATAGACAACCTATGTATTTCTAGGGGTACCTAGTATACTTGGACATATTAACTTCAATCATTAAACTCCGTTATGTTGAGAACAAATCTGTTGTTCTATTTAGCTGCTATTTTTTTTAGTAGTAATTGTAGACAACAAGTCTATGATTTTCCCGCTTTTACTTCGGTCCAGTTTACATACGGGTCACTTTTACGACCTTTCAGACCTATATTTGCTGACAGGAGGTCATATATTTTGTCGTTCCTGGACGTTTAGCCCTAGGAAAGGAAAATGCTTCTCTGATGAGCTTTGGTTTTCCATCAGAAATCCATCGGATTTATGAGGTTTTACAAAGCGAAACTGATCAGTACGGGCCACTAGGAGAGGTAAATATTTATATTATATTTTTTAATGTATTTTAAAAAATTGGTTGAATTTTACTTGTTCTGCTTATCTTAATATTAAAGTTCTGGTGTATCAAATTAATACCATTGAACAACCTTGAATCATAGACAACCTATGTATTTTTAGGGGTACCAGGAACGACAAAATATATGACCTCCTGCCAGCAAATATATATATATATATATATATATATATATATATATATATATATATATATATATATATACGCATACATACATACATACATATACAGACATGCATACGTATTTACCTAGTTAATGTCTAAATTCTAATGAAACGTCTTGTACATATGTATTTATATACACGTATGTATGTATGTATGTATGTATGTATGTATGTATGTATGTATGTATGTATGTATGTATGTATGTATGTCGAGTCACTCTTGAGTGCAACTGGTAACATGTATCCCAGTACAACCTGTCTCATGGTCGGGTCGTTGGCGACTAAACTGGCAACCCCACCAAGGTTTTTTGGTGAGGAGGGTGACTTTGGACATCCTGCAGGACTAAAAACAAAACCTGTCAAAGGGCAAAGGAGCTCTTAAGAGTCAATGGCCATCCAAAATCACCGGGAGAGATGACCCCTTACCCTTTGTCAAGGCAGAATTCTAGGAGAAGGAAAACTGATATAACACCTGCAACCCTGATGGTATCCAATGATGTTGACTTGTTGTTCTTTTTGGTAAATATCATCTTGGTTAAGAGAGTGGGACTGGCTTTGTGCAGTGCCTTTGCTCACTATAAAAGTTGGCAGCCACCATGTATGTATGTATGTATGTATGTATGTATGTATGTATGTATGTATGTATGTATGTATTCAGGCATATATATATATATATATATATATATATATATATATATATATATATATATACATATATATATATATATATATATATATATGTATGTATACATGTATATGTATGTACACATGTATGTATATATATATATATATATATATATATATACGTTATTCCGGGTTGAATCGGAGGTAACCACAGTAAGTAAGGTACTCAATACATAGCAGAGTATAATAGTTTTAATATAGATGAGATTCTACAGGACTAGAACTGTTTCATTCATTAGAAATCATCAGGAATCCCTGATGATTTCTAATGAATGAAACAGTTCTAGTCCTGTAGAATCTCATCTATATTAAAACTATATATATATATATATATGTGTGTGTGTGTGTGTGTGTGTGTGTGTATATGTGTGTGTGTGTGTGTGAATGTTTAGATATAGGTACCGACGTTTATGGTAGATTTAGAACAAAATGGGGAGGAACGTCATTATGAGAACGTCATACAGAGAGTAAAAAGTGGATAGGGGGGAAGGGGGGGAGAAGGAAGTGGAAGGAGGAAGGGATGAGGAAGATTAAGAGTTAATAAGAAGATGATGAAGGGGAATGAAATGACGACAAAAGCTAGGCAAAATATTTGTCCCTCCGCCAACGTGTGGTCGGTGGGATATATATATATATATAGGAGAGAGTATGACCCCGACGGCAGAGCTCAAGCCGTTTCGACGACTATTTCTGGACTAAATTAGAGTTTAATTTAGCCCAGAAATAGCCGTCGAAACGGCTTGAGCTCTGCCGTCTGGGTCATACTTTCTCCTATTACCCACTCTACTACCCTAAGTATTGAGTACTCTGGTGCGTTATGGCCAACTCCTTCGTTATATATATATCGAGACGGCTTGAGCTCTGCCGTCGGGGTCATACATTTTCCTATATATATATATATATATATAGAAAAGCTTCTACAGCACTAGAACTGTTTCATTCGTGATATATATATATGTATATATATATATATATATAGGAAAAATATATGACCCCGACGGCAGAACTCAAGCTGTTTCGACGGCTATTTCTGGACTAAATTAGAATTTTTAGCCTGGTGAATAAATAGCCAAACTTTTCAAGGGGGTACTTCCTTATATGGGAAGATTGTATGTGTCAAGAGGATTGGTTAAAATTTGTTGTAAACACAAATAAGTCTATCATGGCATTTGGTGGGAGGTAGGGGTGGCTGAACTTGCCTGTAGAACAATAGGGGAGTGAGTGGAGCGGTCAAGCGTTGAGAGTGGTATGTATACAGCAGATTCTAAGTATAGTATATGAATTGGAAGAGGGAGGTTATAAAATAGGTAAATCGAATGAGAGTAGGAGACAATAAAAGATAATAGAAATAAATAAAAAAAAATATATAAAATTAGATAGTGAGAAATGAATAAAAAAAAATCACAATGCTATCTTACAATTACAGGTTAATAAGGTGAGAATAGAAAACACTTGTAGAAATTGAGTAGTACCAGAACTGATACAGAATTAAAGGGGTTTAACACGTCTGCTATAAGTAGTTAGAAAAACGTATTCGGCCAATTCTATCTTAAAATTACAGGGGTGGGGGAACTGATGCTACAGAGGCCCGATGGGCTGCATCGCGGTAGGCGAAGGGGAAAAGCAGACGAGGAAGAAAATAGGGGGTGGAAAGAAACGGGGGGAAGAAGAAGACAAAGAAGAAAAGAAAAGAAAAGAGAAACATCTACCTAAGTAAGCTGGGGTTTCCCCTAACTTATTCGGCAAGTAGGGAGGTATCAGCCCTTGTCTACCCACCCGGGTCGTTATGGAGTTTGAGGGCGAGGTAAGTCCTACGCAAACTGTGTTTGCATGCGGTTACCAGTTCCTCTTTCTTGTTTAGGAGTTGGTCCTTCGAAAACAACATTTGTAATGTTTCCTCCGAGCATAAGTTACACGGACGGCGTCCTCCCATGTAAGAGTTAACTTTGGAAAGTAAGCTCCAAGTGAGATTGTAGGTTATATTATTATCTTGGAGGTCCCAGATGTGGTCTGAAAGTGTAGTGGCATGTCGCCGGACCGGGTTACGGAAAGTATGTCGGTGTTGGTAGAGCCGGGTCTTGAAGTCACACGCGGTTAATCCTATATAAGCTTTGTTGGAGGTGTCCGTCCTCACGTTGCACTGGTAGATCACGTTACGTTCTCAGCATTTGTTGTTGAGGCTCACGTAGATCTATCAGGGCAGTTACATCTCCTGGTCGGCTCTCCACTGATGTCTAGGTTATTTCTTCCATAGGGGTTAAGTTTTTTGTTGTTTGAGGAGACGATGTTTTGTGCGAAGTTAGGTGTGGTGCTGTGGGAGAGTTTGATGATGTTTTTGTTGATTATGTTGTGGTAGCGGTGTTGTAGTGGGAAGTGGTTTTCGAGGAGTCTAAAGAAGATTTTCCCGATAGGTGTTGCCGCCTCGGCATTATGGGGAGGATTGAACAACGTTACGTTGCGTGAGCGGCGGTGTCGCCTGCTGGATCCGCTAGGGGAAGCTGGATAAAAGGATATTTCCTCCCGGAAGCCACTCCACATGAGGGCCTGATTGTAATGAGGCTCGTGTTCGTCGAATATCTGCTCATTAGCAGACAAACGAGATATGCGGAGGGAGATGTTTTTAACCAGGTTATTGGTGATGTTTCCAGGATGTTCGGCTATTTATTCACCAGGCTAAAAATTCTAATTTAGTCCAGAAATAGCCGTCGAAACGGCTTGAGCTCTGCCGTCGGGGTCATATCTTTTTCCTATTTCCCACTCTACTACCCTAAGTATTGAGTGCTCTGGTGCGTTATGGTTCATCTGGTTCATTACCACAATTCCTTTGTTATATATATATAATAAAGAGAGATGAATTATATTGTACGGCTCGGAAAAGCTTTTATCTTAGAGCTATTTAATTGTAAGAGACTACTCAGAGTTTCTAACTCACTATATATATATATATTTTTGTTCTCCTACTCCTTTTCCTTTCCCCTTTTCTTCCTCTCTCCTCATCCTTTTCCCCCTGTTCTTCTTCCTTTCCCTCTCTTTCCTTTTCTCTCTCCTTTTTTCTCCCCTTTTTTTCTCTCTTTCTCCCTCCTTTTCCACCTGGCCTTTTGATTAATAAAAAGGCCTCGGGCGCCCCCGAACTACACCGATGTCGTGTAATTCAGCGCCGAAACATCGGTTCGGGAAACATTTACAGCTGACGATGGAAACTCCTTTCTTCCTTTCTCCTCCTGTTCCGTTCTAACCACCATCCTAAACCTTGTTTTTACTAACCACACAGCTCCTTTCGTTTCATAACTTTATATATATATATATATATATATATATATATATATATATATATATATATATATATATATATATTTAAAAGAATAGAGGTGTAACACACGAGTTATGATATATTGGTAAAAGGAAAAGAAAATGCTGAAAAATTGTTCCCAGTGAAAAATAGTTTAATTAGGAATAAGTAAAAATGAGTAATAAGT
The DNA here is from genome assembly GCA_964016885.1 of Eledone cirrhosa. Classification (NCBI taxonomy): domain Eukaryota; kingdom Metazoa; phylum Mollusca; class Cephalopoda; order Octopoda; family Eledonidae; genus Eledone; species Eledone cirrhosa. The sequence continues at coordinate 11,083,066 of OZ024742.1, read as the reverse complement.
ATTGGTTAGTATTCAGTTTTGGTTTTAAGTTTTTACCGGTTGCGCATTTCTAATGCTTTTCAAAAATAATTTTCAAATAGAGCGCCGTGATGTTTGCTCTAATCTGATTAGTTTTGGAAATTCTACCTGTTTTATGTGAAAAAAGTGGCTTCAGATGTATTAAAATAAGTTTCGCGCCAATTCGTGTTGCAAAAATTCTTGTGGTCAAAACAATTTTGATTGGTCGGTAGAGGTCATGTGAATGTTAAAAATTGATTTTGCGCCAAATGTAGGTTTGTCTCGGCTGATTCACTGAAAAATAAGTTTTTTAAGACAAATATGTGTGTGTGTGTGTAGTAGTAGTAAAGAGGTTCATTGTTGTGATAATAGTCAGTAGGTATGTGTATGTGAATTGCAGTCGAAAAGCATTAGAAATGCGCAACCGGTAAAAACTTAAAACCAAAACTGAATACTAACCAAATCTTATTACTAATTTTTACTTATTCCTAATTAAACTATTTTTCACTGGGAACAATTTGCCAGCATTTTCTTTTCCTTTTACCAATATATATATATATATAAGATAAAAATACTTGAGTGCATTAGAGTTAAACACACTCGTCGTATTAGAGATATGACAGTATAAGATATAGCTCAATGTTATCCAACAGAGCCGAAAAATTATATAAATAATAAACAAAGAAGCCTTCAATTCATCAAAAATCTTTATTTGCTGACAATGTTTCGTCCCATTAATAAGGGCTCATTAGAGCAAGGAAAAAGACAAGAAGTATTAACGGCCAGAACAAGCCAACACTCAGAAGAACAGCTAATTGATATTTATGAAAATTTGGGAAAATTATCATGGAAAGACATGCTAAATCTAATAGGGTGCATTTGTAAATAAAGACTATAGGGCAAGAGTGCAGGCAAGACATTAAACAAACCCACGTTACAAGTACAATATAAGTCTAATACTAGAAATACAACATGGTAATACAATGTGAGAATTATAATATACAATACAATACAATAGATAATACAGAAATAAAACTTTATATATATATATATATATATACATCCACACTCACTCTGACACATATATATACACATTTACACATACACATAATAACACAAATATAAATATAAGCATTATAATAGAATAATCACCCTGACGGTGTGATTAAACAATACCAAAATCAATGAAAAAAATATATTGACATTAAAAAAATATATAAAAATTCATCCTACGTATCATGTAAAGTCAACTGGCCGTTAATACTTCTTGTCTTTTTCCTTGCTCTGATGAGTCCTTATTAATGGGACGAAACATTGTCAGCAAATAAAGATTTTTGATGAATTGAAGGCTTCTTTGTTTATTTTTTATATAATATATATATATATATATATATATATATATATATGCAGAGGTTATATTTAATTTAAATTTTTTCATAACTGATATAAAGCACTCAACAGTTTAATGGATAAATATACAATATATTAATAAATGGAAACTATATTTATAAAACCATATTTATTTTATTATACATATTTCAAGGAAAACCAAGACAAATTATGGTGCGCTTTCATCAGATAAAATACAAATTTGTTTTATAAATAAATATTGACATACCCGGAAAAAAGACCACCTTAACGGTTGGAGCTTCCTGGATAGTGGAGATATTACATTTATTGAGGGTGATACAAAATTATGAGTGAGTATGCAAATGAGTGTCCGAAAGGTTGAAAAGATAACGGTTTATTTAAATTAAACATATATATATATATATATATATATATATATATATATATATATATATATATATAAATATATATATGTGTGTGTGTGTGTGTGTGTGTGTGTGTGTGTGTGTGTGTGTGTGTGTGTGTGTGTGTGTGTGTGTGAAGGCGGCCAATTAGAAGAGTCGTTAGAACGTCGGATAGAATGCTCTGTGGTATTCGTTACGTCTCTCTGATCTCTGAGTTCAAATCCCAGCGAGGTCAATTTTGCCTTTCATCCTTTCATCCTTTCAAGGTCCATATAAAAGTACCAGTGAAGTGCTGGACTCCTTTTTTTCTCTATATCATTATATCTCTTTCTCACTTCCATTTTCTCACACTCTATCTCTCCTTCTCTGATAGAAATTTTCTATATTCATGTCTGGAGAAGAGATGAGTTGCGCTAGGTTTTAAAGCCCTAGAAACGCCGTATGTCACTATGGTGTCTCTACGACTCCTTCGGGATTTACGGGACCCTGTATATATTTACGTAGGTGGCGAGTTGACAGAGTCGTTAGAACATCAGATAGAATACTTTGTTCTTCATCATTTAGAGATCGATAAATGAAATACCAGTTCAGCCTTGGGGCGGGGGCATTCTTTCTCCGTATGCTTTCTCAATTCT
>OZ024742.1:11073180-11075680 GCA_964016885.1 Eledone cirrhosa | reverse complement strand
GGAGTCTGTGCTGCTGTATGGGTCTGAGACTTGGACACTGACCAAGAGACTCACTCAGATGGTGGATGGGTGCTACACGAGAATGCTGAGGATGGCTCTGAACATTAATCAGTATACACTGAGGATGAAAAACTCAGAGCTGTATGGGAGCATCCCAAAAGTCAGCTCAAAAGTGACACAGAGAAGACTGAGGTTGGCTGGACATGCTCACCGACATCCAGAGTTGACATTGCACTCAGTGCTCCTTTGGGAGCCCCTACATGGACACACTAGAAGAGGAAGACCAAGGTTAACATATGTTGATGCCCTAAGGACAGACACTGGTCTGTTGGAGATGCAGGATATGGCAGCGATAATGAGGGACAGAGACCGCTGGAGAGAACTCGTCCATGGATCTCGGGAATTTTACCCGCCTTAGATAGATATATATATATATATATATATATATATGTATATATATATATATATATATATACACACACACACACACACACACATATATATATATATATATACATATTTGCACCCGGCCGATTAAACCACTCGATATGCAAATTAGGCTGCTCAGCCGTTAATATGCATAAGGAAAGTATATACTTTCAGACGTTCAACCATCTGGCAGGAAGGTATACATTGTTGACGATAGCTAATAAGCTTGAAACTAGTACAGCGTTCCTTTGTCAGTGTTGAACAAACGAGCAACGATGGTTGCTAGACACTGTACGGCTTAATACGGGATGTTTGTTTACAAACTCACCGAGCATTATAATAAATGCTCGGTGAATCCATACGTACATATATATATATGTGTGCATGTATGTATATATATATATACATACTACTGTACGTCTGTATACATATATGTATGTACGTGTACATACTTATATTTATATTTATATATATATATATATATATGGTCGTCTCTTACAGAAACTTATTTTCAGAAAGATACTGACTTTCTCTCTTTCTCTCGCTCTCTCCCCTCTCTCTCTCCTCTCTCTCTTCCCCATCTCCCCCTATCCCCCCTCTCTCTCTAAACAAGCTACCTAATCTAATTTACCTATGTATTTGTGCTCCAGTTCCTCTCTATGTAAACCTGACCCAGCCAACCATCACCTGCGTCCTTTGCTAATTACTAACACTGTGACCAAGCAGACGTTGAAAGGGATTAAACCTTAAACTTTTTTTTCGCTTGTCAGATTTCAGTTCGTCAGATTTACACTGTAGTAACCATAGGAACAGAAGGTACTTGTTGTTGTTGTTGTTGGTGGTGGTGTCGCTGTTGTTGTTGGTGGTGGTGATGGTCTGGCTGTTGTTGTTGTTGTTGTTGGTGGTGGTGGTGGTGGTGGTGATGGTGGTGTCGCTGTTGTTGTTGGTGGTGGTGATGGTCTGGCTGTTGTTGGTGGTATGATTGTTGTTGTTGTTGTTGTTGGTGGTGGTGGTGATGGTCTGGCTGTTGTTGGTGGTATGATTGTTGTTGTTGTTGGTGGTGGTGGTGGTGGTGATGGTCTGGCTATTGTTGGTGGTATGATGGTTGTTAGTGGTGGTGTGGTTATTATTGTTATGGTTGTGGTTGGTGGTATTGTTATTGTTATTCTTGTTATTGTCGCTGTTTGCATGGCTGTTGTTGTTGTTGTTGTTGTTAACACATGGCAAGGTATAAAGTATCGGTGGTCTACTTAGATATACCTGACCGGAAGTCGGCAACTAATTAATACGTAGCCAGACATTTATGTTTGTATTGGAACTCTTTTAGAAAGGAGACTCTTGTAATTTACGACCTCCTTATTACAAAGAAGAAAAGAATACCTTTGATAAGAACGGGAGTTAATTGCTTCGAAACTTTTAAAAGCTGGTAGCATCTGCCAGCTATGTATTGTTCTCAAAATGATACATACATATATATATATATATATATATGTGTGTGTGTGTGTGTGTGTGTGTGAATATATATGTATGTATGTATATGTGTGTGTGTGTGTGTGCGTGTATACAGAGAGAGAAAGAGAGGGAGCGAGAGTGAGAGTTTACTGGGTATCTGGGACAAGTTTTCAAGTTCATATCTTTGTATTTATTGGGTTGGACTACGACAAAGGAGAACGTTGCTTCTCTGTTACAGAAATTGATAATTTACTTCAGTATTCTGTATTTTATTCCAATGGTTGAGTGTTGGCAATTTCAAGACAGCTGCTTAGGAAAATTCACGCAAATTGTGAGAAAACTACAATCGCAATCTTAAAACATTTGTTTTGCTGTCTTATTTTATTTATTATTATTTGTGGGTGGGGTAGGACTTAGTTAAAGCCAATATATTAACTATCATTACAGCTGTGTCGGCCACTTGGTTACCCCAGAGCATTAAAACCTGCTTCTGTCAATAAAAGTCAAAACGAAACCAAATCTCTTTAAACTTTTTTTATTGTTTAACAACAGAAGAAAGGGCAGTGTTCCCGAGCCTTTATTTTCCAGGGCCTTCGAAATTGGTGGAAGGGGGTGAGAG
>OZ024742.1:11063180-11068180 GCA_964016885.1 Eledone cirrhosa | reverse complement strand
AGTTTTCAGGGAGTTGAATTACTGATTTTGGATCGGCAGCTTTACCTTTGAAAAAATGAAATGTGCGGTGTAAATATTTTTTATTATTCCTCCGGGGATGAATCTTCACTGCATTTTTCCATCTCTTTCTTTCTCTCTGGAAGAAATCAGCCGTAGTAAGACCTAAAAAAATGGTTAGATACACCATGACGCACAGTGCATCACGGTGGAGTTGAAAAGCAGACTCAGAACATGGCGTTGTGTGGGGGTGGCTCGCAGCCCAATGTTCCAGGGGGAGCAAAAGAAGAAGAAGAAGAAGAAGAAGAAGAAGAAGAAGAAGAAGAAGAAGAAGAAGAAGAAGAAGAAGAAGAAGAAGAAGAAGTGAGCTGGAGTCCTATCAAATATGTAGGTTGTGTCTTAAATTGAAGGTTTAGTAGAAACAATTCATGTATAGTTTTGTACTTTTCTTTTTGTCATTCATATATAAACAAATCTACTATATAAATTGGAAGTGGTCGGACGTTGTAGATGTAGGTGTAGTCGGATAAACGTCGAAATGGCTTGGTGGAATGCAGCGAAAATTTACACAGTTATGCAGAATGACCCTAGGAGGCGTTGGGTCGACTTTCAAGCTAAATCTTCCATGGTTTCGGAGAAAATCGATAAAACAGGAATTTCCCATTCAAATTGAACTGAGAGTAATCTGTGAACGCAGAAGTAATTATTTCGAGAAACGTTGCAACCGAACGAAAACAGGAAGACGATATTTTGGTTCGTGAAGACGTTCCCTGGCAATGAACGAGAAAAAAGCGAGGATAATACGTCGTTATGTGGAGCGTGAAGAACAATTTCATGCAAAGACAAAACCAAGTTTATGGTATAAATGGAGTCGTTAGACTAATATTCTATTTAAAATAACAGAATGATTACCAGCCCCGGAGTTTAAGAATGATGTAAATAAAATTGAAAACGAAAATGACAGAGTTCATTAAAATAGTAAAAGTAAATAGTGAATATTTAGGCCAGTACATACGTATGCTCCGACGGACATACACATACATACGCACACACAAATACATACACACACACGCACACACACGAACGCACGCGCGTATGTATAAACCTTATGCATTTCTACAGTATTTTCACCAAACTTAAGACATAGGTTACTTATGTACTCCGGATGGTCATGAGCACTGTCATTTTTCCAGATATTGATTATAGGGCTCCCCGACAGATAACCCCTTTAACCACTTTAACCACTTCCTTGGAGTCGACTGAAGCACTGCAGTGCAATGCAACAAAACGTCATAACTTCTGGAGTTCGCAACCGATTTTCACAAAACTTGACACAGGGGCTACGTTTGTCCTATAGATGAATGTGAACTCTCAGAATTGGCATATATTGGGTAGTGGACCCCTGGGGGCAGGAACTCCCTTTTGGAAAAAGCCGATGATTTTGTAAAAGTATAGTTTTCGAAGCAGCACATCTGAAGTATTGACATAAATGGTATACACAATTGCTATTTAATATCTGAGCAACACCGGGTACCTCTGCTAGTATATATATATATATAATTGTTTCTACTTTTGGCACAAGGCCAGCAATTATCCAGTGCATTACTGGTACTTTATTTTATCGACCCCGGAAGGATGAAAGGCAAAGTTAACCTCGGCGGGATTTGAACTCAGATCATGCAGGGAGTTAACTCTATGCTTCAAAGCATAGCGTCCGACCCTCTACCGTACTGCCAATCCACCATATATAATATTATATAATTAGATAATTGGCAGTATCGGTAGAGGGTCGGACATGCTTACCAGCATAGTTACGTCCTTTTACGTTCTGAGTTCAAATCCCGCCGAAGTTAAGTTTGCCTTTCATCTTTACAGGGTCGATAAAATAAAGTACCAGTAATGTACTGGATAATTTCTGGCCTTGTGCCAACAGTAGAAACAATTATATAATTAGATGTATATATATCTATATATATAAAACTGAGGATGTCTGTCTGTGTGTGAGTTTGAATCCCTAAAACTCGAGAACTGCCCAACCGAATGTTTTCAAACTTTACACGTGTAATACTTATGTTTCAGGAAGTGTTCTGAGTAAAAAAAATTATAATTTCCAATGCCCTAGGAACCGCATGAGGCGATTTAGCGATCTCTCTCTATAATTCTTAGTTTTTTCTCTTTTTAGATAGATACATACATATAACGTCGCGCCCTTATAATATCTCTCTGTATGTCTGACTGTCTACATTACGTCACTTCCCTGAGGATGTCAGTCTGTGTGTGTGTCTGTGAGTTTGAATCCCTAAAACTCGAGAAGTACCCAACCAACTTTTTTCAAACTTTGCATGTGTATTACTTATGTTTCAGGGAGTGTTATGCACATAAAATTCAACTTTTTCATCCCCTAAGGCCCGCATTAGGTGAAAAACTGCATTTTTTCAGGGTTTTAGGGTTTTTTTTAGGCGTTACGTCCGACTGATTTCCTTGAAATTGTAACGATGTATTAGTCAGTCTCTTCTTCATACCGTGAGCAAAGATATCCAACTTTTTTATGGCCTAGGGCCCGCATTAGGTGAAAAACTTCATTTTTTCAGCTTTTTAGGGCTCTTTTGAGGCGTTCGTCTAGCCGATTTTCCCAAATTTCAAGTCATATTATGTACATAAAAAAAATTAATTTTCTTGATCCCCTAGGGCCCGCATTAGGTGAAAACCTGCATTTTTCCTGCTTCATCGAGGAAATTCATAAAGATTATCCAGCCATCAGAGTATTCGGTTTATTTCCTTTACATATTGTCGAGGCATGCAGTTTTTCCACGATTAGCTCTGTTGGCGGCCTGCATTTCAAAATACCTTATCTCGTGCAACGCCGGGTACCACTGCTAGTATATATATATATATATATATAGGAAAAAGTTTAACCTCGACGCCAGAGCTCAAGCCGTTTCGACGGCTATTTCTGGACTCCAGAAATAGCCGTCGAAACGGCTTGAGCTCTGCCGTGGGGGTTAAACTTTGTCCTATTACCCACTCTACTACCCTAAGTACTGAGTTCTCTGGTGCGTTATGGTCCATCTGGTTCCTTACCACAACTCCTTTGTTATATATATATATATATACACATGTGTGTGGTGTGTACATATGTATGTATAGTGTGTTGTGTAGGTTTTGGAGTGAGAACAGTTGGGGGCAAGACAAGAACAGTAAGCTATAGTAAGCTATAGTAAGCTATAGTAAGTTATAGGGGAGCTAAAAGTGAGGAGCTAGAATGTAATAAAATACAATAAACGAGATAAAACTTGTTTTAAAACATGGTGTATGTTTTGTGTCTTATTGTTTATTTGAAGATAGAGATGTTGAAAGATGTGTTTGAGGTAATGTAAGAATTAAAATTAGGGTTAGAGTTAGAAATAGGATTAGGGTTAGTGTTAGTATATTTACTGTGAATGGTCACATGTCTACCGTCTACGAACCTTGTTACTGGGTTAGTATTGTTTACTTGAGAGGGAGCCCTTTCGGATTATAATCCTTCATCGGACTGTATTATTCTATATTAATCCCTTTACGGTCTGAGTTCAAATCCCGCCGAGGTTAACTTTGCCTTTCATCCTTACGGGGTCGATAAAATAAAGTACCAGTAATGTACTGGTTAATTGCTGGCCTTGTGCTAAAAGTAGAAACAATTATTCTATATTAATCCCTGGTTTGGCAAATCTGTTACCCCTCGGAATTTGTATATGTGTTTCCATATTTTCAGGTCACTCCGATAGTTTAAGGTAGCCACGCCCTACCTAATAAAATGTGTCATCACTATTCTTAGTTCGATCCTATCTCTTTTCTCCACTAATATGTTTGTTGTTATACTTTCACATATTTCTGTGAGTTGAATCTTTATGTCGGAAGCATCCCTTTTTCAAAGTGTTCGAGTATTCTGTTATGCAGTTGGTGTTTCATGGAACTGGTGCCGTTGGTTCTGCACACAGTTCAACACATACACCACAAGGTCTCTTAGATATATTGGTTTGTATTGTTACTGTTAATTCTTGTAGTAGTATATTTCCCAGACAGGTCATCTCCGAAGACAGCCTCTTCAGCGTAGTTCTGCGTGAGGTGTTGTCTCAACCTTCTTCCACGTCTTACTAGCTCTGGGAGCCCTGATCTTCTCATATAGTTTCTGAGACGATTTTCCATGGAAGAAGGACAACCACAAACATACGTAGAATATAATTATTGTAGCATGACGAACCAACCAGTCAGGTGGACATTGCTTGAAAATATTATTATAGAAAACCAATAGCAGATATTAGAGGTATTGTATATATGTCAGAGATCTTTGTAACAACTATTCGCTACATCAGAAGGAGATAACGTAGTAGTAGTAGTAGTAGTAGTAGTAGTAGTAGTAGTAGTAGTAGTAGTAGTAGACGTACTAGTAGTAGTAGTAGTAGTAGTAGTTGTAGTAGTAATAGTAGTAGTAGTAATAGTAGTAGTAGTAGTTGAAGTAGTAGTAGTAATAGTAGTAGTAGTAGTTGTAGTAGTACTATAGTAGTAGTAGTAATATTAGTAGTAGTAGCAGTAATAGTAGTCGTCGTCGTCTTCGTTGTCGTAGTAGTAGTAGTAGTAGTAGTAGTAGTAGTAGTAGTAGTAATATATATATATATATTTGATATATCTCATATGAAATGATACAGCCAATTCTCCACACAATACAATACAGTTAGCACCCCGAACGTTTAATTAGGAATATACTCACTTATTTCCTAATGTTTGTTGAGTGAGTTGGGATTTGGCCGGAGTATCGCTATTAGCTTTCTCCGTTTATGTATTTATTTATATATATATATATATATATATATATATATATATATATATATATATAACGAAGGAAGTGTGGTTAGGAACCAGGTGGACCATAACGCATCAGAGTACTCGATACTTTGGGTAGTATAGTGAGTAATAGGACAAGAGTCAGGACCCCGACGGCAGAACTCAAGCCGTTTTCTGGACTG
>OZ024742.1:10818180-11058180 GCA_964016885.1 Eledone cirrhosa | reverse complement strand
CATTAACAGCAACAACATTAGCTACAGCAACATTAGCTACAACAACATTAGCTACAACAACATTAGCTACAACAAAATTAACAACAACAACATTAGCAACAACAACATTAGCTAAAACAACATTAGATACAACAGCATTAACTACAACAACATTAACGACAACAACATTAGCTACAACAACATTAACTATAACAACATTAACTGCAACAACATTAACTACAACAACATTAACAACAACAACATTAACAACAACAACATTAGCAACAACAACATTACCAACAACATACCAACAACATTAGCAACAACATCAGCAACAACATTAGCTACAACAACATTACCTACAACAACATTAGCAACAACATTAGCTACAACAACGTTAGCAACAACATTTGCAACGACAACATTAGCTACAACAACATTAGCTACAACAACATTACCTACAACAACATTAGCAACAACATTACCAACAACATTAGCAACAACATTAGCAACAACATTAGCAACAACAACATTAGCTACAATATTACCTACAACAACATTAGCCACAACAACATTAGCAACAACAACATTAACAACAACAACATTAGCAACAACAACATTAGCAACAACAACATTAGCTACAACAACATTAGCAACAACAACATAAGCAACAACAACATTAGCAACAACATCATTAGCAACAACAACATAAGCAACAACAACATTAGTTACAACAACATTAACAACAACAACATTAGCAACAACAACATTAGCAACAACAATATTAGCTACAACAACATTAGCAACAACAATATTAGCTACAACAACATTAGCAACAACATTAGCAACAACATTAGCTACAACAACATTAGCAACAACAACATTAGCTACAACAACATTAGCTACAACAACATTAGCAACAACAACATAAGCAACAACAACATTAGCAGCAACAACATTAGCTACAGCAAAATTAGCTACAACAACATTAGCTACAACAACATTAGCAACAACAACATTAGCAACAACAAAATAAGCAACAACAACATTAGCTACAACAACATTAGCAACACAACATAAGCAACAACAACATTAGCAGCAACAACATTAGCTACAGCAACATTAGCTACAACAACATTATCAACAACAACATTAGCAACAACAACATTAACAACAATATTAGCAACAACAACATTATAAAAAACAACATTAACTACAACAACATTAACAACAACAACATTAGCAACAACAACATTAACAACAACAACATTAACAACAACATTAGCTACAACAACATTATCAACAACAACATTAGCAACAACAACATTAGCTACAACAACATTAGCAACAAAAACATTAGCAACAACAACATTAGCTACAACAAAATTAGAAACAACAACATAAGCAACAACAACGTTAGAAACAACAGCATTAGCAACAACAACATAAGCAACAACAACATTAGCTACAACAACATTAACAACAACAATATTAGCTACAACAACATTAGCTACAACAACATTAGCAACAACATTAGCAACAACAACATTAGCTACAACAACATTAGCAACAACATTAGCTACAACAACATTAGCTACAACAACATTAGCTACAACAACATTAGCAACAACAACATAAGCAACAACACCATTAGCAGCAACAACATTAGCTACAACAACATTAACAACAACAACATTAACAACAACAACATTAGCAACAACAACATTAGCAACAACAACATTAGCTACAACAACCTTAGCTACAACAACATTAACTATAACAACATTAACTACAACAACATTAACAACAACAACATTAGCTACAACAACATTAACTACAACAACATTAACTACAACAGCATTAACAACAACAACATTAGCAACAACAACATTACTAACAACATACCAACAACATTAGCAACAACGTTAGCAACAACATTTGCAACGACAACATTAGCTACAACAACATTAGCTACAACAACATTACCTACAACAACATTAGCAACAACAACATTACCAACAACATTAGCAACAACATTAGCAACAACATTAGCTACAACATTAGGTACAACAACATTAGCTACAACAACATTAGCCACAACAACATTAGCAACAACAACATTAGCAACAACAACATTAGCTACAACAACATTAGCAACAACAACATTAGCAACAACATTAGCTACAACAACATTAGCAACAACAACATAAGCAGCAACAACATTAGCAACAACATCATTAGCAACAACAACATAAGCAACAACAACATTAGCTACAACATTAACAACAACAACATTAGCAACAACTTTGCCAACAACAACATTAGCAACAACAATATTTGCTACAACAACATTAGCAACAACAATATTAGCTACAACAACATTAGCAACAACATTAGCAACAACATTTGCTACAACAACATTAGCTACAACAACATTAGCTACAACAACATTAGCAATAACAACATAAGCAACAACAACATTAGCAGCAACAACATTAGCTACAGCAACATTAGCTACAACAACATTAGCTACAACAACATTAGCAACAACAACATTAGCAACAACAAAATAAGCAACAACAACATTAGCTACAGCAACATTGGCAACAACAACATTAGCTACAACAACATTAGCAACAACAACATTAGCTACAACAACACAAGCAACAACAACATTAGCTAAAACAACATTGGCAACAGCAACATTAGCAACAACAACACAAGCAACAACAACATTAGCTAAAACAACATTGGCAACAGCAACATTAGCTACAACAACATTAGCAACAACAACATTAGCTAAAACAACATTGGCAACAACAACATTAGCTACAACAACATTAGCAACAACAACATTAGCTACAACAACATTAGCAACAACAACATTAGCAACAACATTGGCAACAACAACATTAGCAACAACAATATTAGCTACAACAACATTAGCAACAACAATATTAGCTACAACAACATTAGCAACAATATTAGCAACAACATTAGCTACAACAACATTAGCAACAACAACATTAGCTACAACAAAATTAGCAACAACAACATAAGCAACAACAACATTAACTACAACAACATTAGCAACAACAACATAAGCAACAGCAACATTAGCAGCAACAACATTAGCTACAACAACATTAGCAACAACAACATTAGCAACAACATTAGCTACAACAACATTAGCTACAACAACATTAACAACAACAACATTAACTACAACAACATTACCAACAACAACATTAGCTACAACAACATTAACTACAACAACATTAGCAACAGCAACATTAGCTACAACAACATTAGCTACAACAACATTAACTACAACAATATTAACAACAACAACATTAACAACAACATTAGCAACAACAACATAAGCAACAACAACATTAGCAACAACAACATTAGCTAAAACAACATTGGCAACAACAACATTAGCTACAACAACATTAGGAAAAACAACATTAGCTACAACAACATTAGCAACAACAACATTAGCAACAACAACAGAAGCAACAACAACATTAGCTAAAACAACATTGGCAACAGCAACATTAGCTACAACAACATTAGCAACAACAACATTAGCTACAACAACATAAGCAACAACAACATTAGCTAAAACAACATTGGCAACAGCAACATTAGCTACAGCAACATTAGCAACAACAACATTAGCTAATACAACATTAGCAACAACAACATTAGCAACAACAACATTAGCAACAACAACATAAGCAACAACAACATTAGCTGAAACAACATTGGCAACAGCAACATTAGCTACAACAACATTAGCAACAACAACATTAGCTAAAACAACATTAGCAACAACAACATTAGCAACAACATTGGCAACAACAACATTAGCAACAACAATATTAACTACAACAACATTAGCAACAACAATATTAACTACAACAACATTAGCAACAATATTAGCAACAACATTACCTACAACAACATTAGCAACAACAACATTAGCTACAACAACATTAACTACAACAACATTAGCAACAACAACATTAGCAGCAACAACATTAGCTACAGCAACATTAGCTACAACAACATTAGCTACAACAACATTAGCAACAACAACATAAGCAACAACAACATTAGCTACAACAACATAAGCAACAACAACATTAGCAGCAACAACATTAGCTACAACAACATTAACAAAAACAAAATTAGCAACAACAACATTAGCAACAACAACATTAGCTACAACAACATTAGCTACAACGACATTAACTACAACAACATTAGCAACAACAACAACATAAGCAAAAACAACATTAGCTACAACAACATTAGCAACAACAACATAAGCAACAACAACATTAGCAGCAACAACATTAGCTAGAGCAACATTAGCAGCAACAACATTAGCAACAACAACATTAGCAACAACAACATTAGCAACAAAAACATTAGCAACAACAACATTAGCAACAACAACATTAGCAACAACAACAATAGCTAAAGCAACATTAGCAACAACAACATTAGCTACAACAACATAAGCAACAACAACATTAGCAACAACAACATTAGCTAAAACAACATTAGCAACAACAACATTAGCTACAACAACATTAGCTACAACAACATTGGCAACAATAACATTAGCTAAAACAACATTAGCAACAACAACATAAGCTAAAACAACATTAGCAACAACAACATTAGCGAAAACAACATTGGCAACAACAACATTAGCTACAACAACATTAGGAACAACAACATTAGCTACAACATCATTAGCAACAACAACATTAGCAACAACAACAGTAGCAACAACAACATTAGCTAAAACAACATTGGCAACAGCAACATTAGCTACAACAACATTAGCAACAACAACATTAGCTAAAACAACATTGGCAACAACAACATTAGCTACAACAACATTAGCAACAACAACATCAGCTACAACAACATAAGCAACAACAACATTAGCTAACACAACATTGGCAACAGCAACATTAGCTACAACAACATTAGCAACAACAACATTAGCAACAACAACATTAGCTACAACAACATTAGCTACAACAACATTAGCAACAACAACATAAGCAACAACAACATTAGCTAACACAACATTGGCAACAGCAACATTAGCTACAACAACATTAGCTACAACACCATTAGCAACAACAACATTAGCTACAACAACATTAGCTACAACAACATTAACAACAACAACATTAACTACAACAACATTACCAACAACAACATTAGCTACAACAACATTAACTACAACAACATTAACTACAACAACATTAACAACAACAACATTAGCAACAGCAACATTAGCTACAACAACATTAGCTACAACAACATTAACTACAACAATATTAACAACAACAACATTAACAACAACATTAGCAACAACAACATAAGCAACAACAAAATTAGCAACAACAACATTAGCTAAATCAACCTTGGCAACAACAACATTAGCTACAACAACATTAGGAAAAACAACATTAGCTACAACAACATTAGCAACAACAACATTAGCAACAACAACAGAAGCAACAACAACATTAGCTAAAACAACATTGGCAACAGCAACATTAGCTACAACAACATTAGCAACAACAACATTAGCTAAAACAAAATTGGCAACAACAACATTAGCTACAACAACATTAGCAACAACAACATTAGCCACAACAACATTAGCAACAACAACATTAGCAACAACAACATTAGCTACAACAACATTAGCAACAACAACATTAGCAACAACATTAGCTACAACAACATTAGCAACAACAACATAAGCAGCAACAACATTAGCAACAACATCATTAGCAACAACAACATAAGCAACAACAACATTAGCTACAACTTTAACAACAACAACATTAGCAACAACTTTGCCAACAACAACATTAGCAACAACAATATTTGCTACAACAACATTAGCAACAACAATATTAGCTACAACAACATTAGCAACAACATTAGCAACAACATTTGCTACAACAACATTAGCTACAACAACATTAGCTACAACAACATTAGCAATAACAACATTAGCTACAGCAACATTAGCTACAACAACATTAGCTACAACAACATTAGCAACAACAACATTAGCAACAACAAAATAAGCAACAACAACATTAGCTACAACAACATTAGCAACAACAACATAAGCATCAACAACATTAGCAGTAACAACATTAGCTACAGCAACATTGGCAACAACAACATTAGCTACAACAACATTAGCAACAACAACATTATCTACAACAACATTAGCAACGACAACATTAGCAACAACAACACAAGCAACAACAACATTAGCTAAAACAACATTGGCAACAGCAACATTAGCTACAACAACATTAGCAACAACAACATTAGCTAAAACAACATTGGCAACAACAACATTAGCTACAACAACATTAGCAACAACAACATTAGCTACAACAACATTAGCAACAACAACATTAGCAGCAACATTGGCAACAACAACATTAGCAACAACAATATTAGCTACAACAACATTAGCAACAACAATATTAGCTACAACAACATTAGCAACAATATTAGCAACAACATTAGCTACAACAACATTAGCAACAACAACATTAGCTACAACAAAATTAGCAACAACAACATAAGCAACAACAACATTAACTACAACAACATTAGCAACAACAACATAAGCAACAGCAACATTAACTACAACAACATTGGCAACAACAACATTAGCTACAACAAAATTAGCAACAACAACATAAGCAACAACAACATTAACTACAACAACATTAGCAACAACAACATAAGCAACAGCAACATTAGCAGCAACAACATTAGCTACAACAACATTAGCAACAACAACATTAGCAACAACATTAGCTACAACAACATTAGCTACAACAACATTAACTACAACAACATTAACTTCAACAACATTAACAACAACAACATTAGCAACAGCAACATTAGCTACAACAACATTAGCTACAACAACATTAACTACAACAATATTAACAACAACAACATTAACAACAACATTAGCAACAACAACATAAGCAACAACAACATTAGCTAAAACAACATTAGGAAAAACAACATTAGCTACAACAACATTAGCAACAACAACATTAGCAACAACAACATTAGGAAAAACAACATTAGCTACAACAACATTAGCAACAACAACATTAGCAACAACAACAGAAGCAACAACAACATTAGCTAAAACAACATTGGCAACAGCAACATTAGCTACAACAACATTAGCTAAAACAACATTAGGAAAAACAACATTAGCTACAACAACATAAGCAACAACAACATTAGCTAAAACAACATTAGGAAAAACAACATTAGCAACAACAACATAAGCAACAACAACATTAGCTAAAACAACATTAGGAAAAACAACATTAGCTACAACAACATAAGCAACAACAACATTAGCTACAACAACATTAGGAAAAACAACATTAGCAACAACAACAGAAGCAACAACAACATTAGCTAAAACAACATTGGCAACAGCAACATTAGCTACAACAACATTAGCAACAACAACATAATCTAAAACAAAATTGGCAACAACAACATTAGCTACAACAACATTAGCAACAACAACATTAGCTACAACAACATAAGCAACAACAACATTAGCTAAAACAACATTGGCAACAGCAACATTAGCTACAGCAACATTAGCAACAACAACATTAGCTAATACAACATTAGCAACAACAACATTAGCAACAACAACATTAGCAACAACAACATAAGCAACAACAACATTAGCTGAAACAACATTGGCAACAGCAACATTAGCTACAACAACATTAGCAACAACAACATTAGCTAAAACAACATTGGCAAGAACAACATTAGCTACAACAACATTAGCAACAACAACATTAGCTACAACAACATTAGCAACAACAACATTAGCAACAACATTAGCAACAACAACATTAGCAACAACAACATTAGCAACAACAACATTAGCTACAACAACATAAGCAACAACAACATTAGCAACAACAACATTAGCTAAAACAACATTAGCAACAACAACATTAGCTACAACAACATTAGCTACAACAACATTGGCAACAATAACATTAGCTAAAACAACATTAGCAACAACAACATAAGCTAAAACAACATTAGCAACAACAACATTAGCGAAAACAACATTAGCAACAACAACAGAAGCAACAACAACATTAGCAACAACAACATAAGCAACAACAACATTAGCAACAACAACATTAGCTAAAACAACATTGGCAACAACAACATTAGCTACAACAACATTAGGAACAACAACATTAGCTACAACATCATTAGCAACAACAATATTAGCAACAACAACAGAAGCAACAACAACATTAGCTAAAACAACATTGGCAACAGCAACATTAGCTACGACAACATAAGCAACAACAACATTAGCTAACACAACATTGGCAACAGCAACATTAGCTACAACAACATTAGCAACAACAACATTAGCTAATACAACATTGGAAACAGCAACATTAGCTACAACAACATTAACTACAACAACATTAACTACAACAACATTAACAACAACAACATTAGCAACAGCAACATTAGCAACAACAACATTAGCTACAACACCATTAGCAACAACAACATTAGCTACAACAACAGTAGCTACAACAACATTAACAACAACAACATTAACTACAACAACATTACCAACAACAACATTAGCTACAACAACATTAACTACAACAACATTAACTACAACAACATTAACAACAACAACATTAGCAACAGCAACATTAGCTACAACAACATTAGCTACAACAACATTAACTACAACAATATTAACAACAACAACATTAACAACAACATTAGCAACAACAACATAAGCAACAACAAAATTAGCAACAACAACATTAGCTAAATCAACATTGGCAACAACAACATTAGCTACAACAACATTAGGAAAAACAACATTAGCTACAACAACATTAGCAACAACAACATTAGCAACAACAACAGAAGCAACAACAACATTAGCTAAAACAACATTGGCAACAACAACATTAGCTACAACAACATTAGCAACAACAACATTAGCTAAAACAAAATTGGCAACAACAACATTAGCTACAACAACATTAGCAACAACAACATTAGCTACAACAACATAAGCAACAACAACATTAGCTAAAACAACATTGGCAACAGCAACATTAGGTACAGCCACATTAGCAACAACAACATTAGCTAATACAACATTAGCAACAACAACATTAGCAACAACAACATTAGCAACAACAACATAAGCAACAACAACATTAGCTGAAACAACATTGGCAACAGCAACATTAGCTACAACAACATTAGCAACATCAACATTAGCTACAACAACATTAGCAACAACAACAACATAAGCAACAACAACATTAGCTACAACAACATTAGCAACAACAACATTAGCAGCAACAACATTAGCTACAGCAACATTAGCAGCAACAACATTAGCAACAACAACATTAGCAACAACAACATTAGCAACAAAAACATTAGCAACAACAACATTAGCAACAACAACATTAGCAACAACAACAATAGCTAAAGCAACATTAGCAACAACAACATTACCTACAACAACATAAGCAACAACAACATTAGCAACAACAACATTAGCTAAAACAACATTAGCAACAACAACATTAGCTACAACAACATTAGCTACAACAACATTGGCAACAATAACATTAGCTAAAACAACATTAGCAACAACAATATAAGCTAAAACAACATTAGCAACAACAACATTAGCGAAAACAACATTAGCAACAACAACAGAAGCAACAACAACATTAGCAACAACAACATAAGCAACAACAACATTGGCAAGAACAACATTAGCTACAACAACATTAGCAACAACAACATTAGCAACAACAATATTAACTACAACAACATTAGCAACAACAATATTAACTACAACAACATTAGCAACAATATTAGCAACAACATTAGCTACAACAACATTAGCAGCAACAACATTAGCTACAGCAACATTAGCTACAACAACATTAGCTACAACAACATTAGCAACAACAACATAAGCAACAACAACATTAGCTACAACAACATAAGCAACAACAACATTAGCAGCAACAACATTAGCTAGAGCAACATTAGCAGCAACAACATTAGCAACAACAACATTAGCAACAACAACATTAGCAACAAAAACATTAGCAACAACAACATTAGCAACAACAACATTAGCAACAACAACAATAGCTAAAACAACATTAGCAACAACAACATTAGCTACAACAACATAAGCAACAACAACATTAGCAACAACAACATTAGCTAAAACAACATTAGCAACAACAACATTAGCTACAACAACATAAGCAACAACAACATTAGCTACAACAACATTGGCAACAATAACATTAGCTAAAACAACATTAGCAACAACAACATTAGCGAAAACAACATTAGCAACAACAACATTAGCGAAAACAACATTAGCAACAACAACAGAAGCAACAACAACATTAGCAACAACAACATAAGCAACAACAACATTAGCAACAACAACATTAGCTAAAACAACATTGGTAACAACAACATTAGCTACAACAACATTAGGAACAACAACATTAGCTACAACATCATTAGCAACAACAACATTAGCAATAACAACAGAAGCAACAACAACATTAGCTAAAACAACATTGGCAACAGCAACATTAGCTACAACAACATTAAGAACAACAACATTAGCAATGACAACATTAGCAACAACAACATTAGCTAAAACAACATTGACAACAACATTAGCTACAACAACATTAGCATCAACAACATTAGCTACAACAACATAAGCAACAACAACATTAGCTAAAACAACATTGACAACAACATTAGCTACAACAACATTAGCATCAACAACATTAGCTACAACAACATTAGCAACAACAACATTAGCTAAAACAACATTGACAACAACATTAGCTACAACAACATTAGCATCAACAACATTAGCTACAACAACATAAGCAACAACAACATTAGCTAAAACAACATTGGTAACAACAACATTAGCTACAACAACATTAGGAACAACAACATTAGCTACGACAACATTGGCAACAACAACATTAGCAATAACAACAGAAGCAACAACAACATTAGCTAAAACAACATTGGCAACAGCAACATTAGCTACAACAACATTAGCAACAACAACATTAGCTAAAACAACATTGGCAACAACAACATTAGCTACAACAACATTAGCATCAACAACATTAGCTACAACAACATAAGCAACAACAACATTAGCTAAAACAACATTGGCAACAGCAACATTAGCTACAACAACATTAGCAACAACAACATTAGCTAATACAACATTGGAAACAGCAGCATTAGCAACAACAACATAAGCTACAACAACATTAGCTACAACACCATTAGCAACAACAACATTAGCAACAACAACATTAGCAACAACAACATTAGCAACAACAACATTGGCAACAACAACATTATCAACAACAATATTAGCTACAACAACATTAGCAACAACAACATAAGCAACAACAACATTAGCAACAACAATATTAGCTACAACAACATTAACAACAACATCATTAGCAACAACATTGGCAACAGCAACATTAGCAACAACAACATAAGCAACAACAACATTAGCTAAAACAACATTGGCAACAACAACATTAGCTACAACAACATTAGCAACAACAACATACGCAACCATAACATTAGCAACAACAACATTAGCTACAACAACATTAGCAACAACAATATTAGCTACAACAACATTAACAACAACAACATAAGCAACAACAACATTAGAAACAACAACATAAGCAACAACATTAGCAACAACAACATTGGCAACAACAACATTAGCAACAACAACATAAGCAACAACATTAGTAAAAACAATATTACCTACAACAACATTAGCAACAACAACATAAGCAACAACAACATTAGCAACAACAATATTAGCTACAACAACATTAGCAACAACAATATTAGCTACAACAACATTAACAACAACAACATTAGCAACAACAACATTAGCAACAACAACATTAGCAACAACAACATTAGCAACAACAACATTAGCAACAACAACATTAGCTACAACAACATTAGCTACAACACCATTCGCAACAACACCATTAGCAACAACAACATTAGCAACAACAACATTAGCAACAACAACATTAGCAACATCAACATTAGTTAAACAACATTGGCAACAACAACAACAACATTGGCAACAACAACATTAGCAACAACAACATTAGCAACAACAACATTGGCAACAACAACATTAGCAACAACAACATAAGCAACAACAACATCAGCAACAACATCATTAGCAACAACAACATTAGCAACAACATTATTAGCTACAACAACATTAACAACAACAACATTAGCAACAACATTGGCAACAACAACATTAGTAACAACATTAGCTACAACAACATTAGCAACAACAACATTAGCAACATCAACATTAGTTAAACAACATTGGCAACAACAACATTAGCAACAACAACATTGGCAGCAACAACATTAGCAACAACAATATTAGCTACAACAACATTAGCAACAACAACATTGGCAATAACAACATTAGCAACAACAACATCAGCAACAACATCATTAGCAACAACAACATTAGAAACAACATTAGCTACAACAACATTAGCAACAACAACATAAGCAACAACAACATAAGCAACAACAACATTAGCTACAACAACATTAACTACAACAACATTAACGACAACAACATTATCAACAACAACATTAGCTACAACAACATTAACTACAACAATATTAACTACAACAACATTAACAACAACAATATTAACAACAACAACATTAGCAACAACAACATTATCAACAACAACATTATAAAAAACAACATTAACTACAACAACATTAACTACAACAACATGAACAACAACAACATTAGCAACAACAACATTAACAACAAAAACATTAACAACAACATTAGCAACAACAACATTATCAACAACAACATTAGCAACAACAACATTAACAACAACAACATTAGCAACAAAACATTAACAACAACATTAGCAACAACAACATTAGCAACAACAACATTGGCAACAACAACATTAACTAAAACAACATTGGCAACAACAACATTAGCAACAACAACATTAGCAACAAGAACATTAGCAACAACAACATTAGCAACAACAACATTGGCAACAACAACATTGGCAACAACAACATTGGCAACAACAACATTAGCTACAACACCATTAGCAACAACAACATTAGCAACAACAACATTAGCAACATCAACATTAGTTAAACAACATTGGCAACAACAGCATTAGCTACAACAACATTAGCAACAACAACATTAGCTACAACAACATTAACAACAACATTAGCAACAACAACATTAGCTATAACAACATTAGCAACAACAACATTAGCTACAACAACATTGGCAACAACAACATTAGCAACAACAACATAAGCAACAACAACATTAGCAACAACAACATTAGCTAGAACAACATTAGCAACAACAACATTAGCTACAACAACATTAGCAACAACAACATAAGAAACAACAACATTAGCAACAACAACATTAGCTAAAACAACATTAGCAACAACAACATTAGCTACAACAACATTAGCTACAACAACATTTGCAACAACAACATTAGCTAAAACAACATTAGCAACAACAACATAAGCAACAACAACATTAGCAACAACAACATAAGCAACAACAACATAAGCAACAACAACATTAGCAACAACAACATTAGCTAAAACAACATTGGCAACAACAACATTAGCTACAACAACATTAGCAACAACAACATTAGCAACAACAACACAAGCAACAACAACATTAGCTAAAACAACATTGGCAACAGCAACATTAGCTACAACAACATTAGCAACAACAACATTAGCTAAAACAACATTGGCAACAGCAACATTAGATAAAACAACATTGGCAACAACAACATTAGCTACAACAACATTAGCGGCAACAACATTAGCAACAACATTGGCAACAACAACATTAGCTACAACAACATTAGCGACAACAACATTAGCAACAACATTGGCAACAACAACATTAGCAACAACAATATTAGCTACAACAACATTAGCAACAACAATATTAGCTACAGCAACATTAGCAACAATATTAGCAACAACATTAGCTACAACAAAATTAGCAACAACAACATTAGCTAAAACAACATTGGCAACAACAACATTAGCTACAACAACATTAGCAACAACAACATTAGCAACAACAACATAAGCTTCAACAACATTAGCTACAACACCATTAGCAACAACAACATTAGCAACAACAACATTAGCAACAACAACATTAGCAACAACAACATTAGCAACAACAACATTAGCAACATCAACATTAGTTAAACAACATTGGCAACAACAACATTAGCAACAACAGCATTGGCAACAACAACATTATCAACAACAATATTAGCTACAACAACGTTAGCAACAACAACATAAGCAACAACAACATTAGCAACAGCAACATTAGCTACAACAACATTAGCAACAACAATATTAGCTACAACAACATTAACAACAACATCATTAGCAACAACATTGGCAACAGCAACATTAGCAACAACAACATAAGCAACAACAACATTAGCTAAAACAACATTGGCAACAACAACATTAGCTACAACAACATTAGCAACAACAACATAAGCAACAACAACATTAGAAACAACAACATAAGCAACAACATTGGCAACAACAACATTAGCAACAACAACATTGGCAAAAACAACATTAGCAACAACAACATAAGCAACAACATTAGCAAAAACAATATTAGCTACAACAACATTAGCAACAACAACATAAGCAACAACAACATTAGCAACAACAATATTAGCTACAACAACATTAGCAACAACAATATTAGCTACAACAACATTAGCAACAACAACATTAGCAACAACAACATTGGCAACAACAACATTAGCAACAACAACATTAGCTACAACAACATTAGCTACAACAACATTAGCAACAACATTGGCAACAAGAACATTAGCAACAACATTAGCTACAACAACATTAGCAAGAACAACATTAGCTAAAACAACATTGGCAACAACAACATTAGCTACAACAACAACATAAGCAACAACAACATTAGCTAAAACAACATTGGCAACAGCAACATTAGCTACAACAACATTAGCAACAATAACATTAGCTAAAACAACATTGGCAACAAGAACATTAGCAACAACATTAGCTACAACAACATTAGCAAGAACAACATTAGCTAAAACAACATTGGCAACAACAACATTAGCTACAACAACAACATAAGCAACAACAACATTAGCTAATACAAAATTGGCAACAGCAACATTAGCAACAACAACATAAGCAACAACAACATTAGCTAAAACAACATTGGCAACAACAACATTAGCTACAACAACATTAGCAACAACAACATACGCAACCACAACATTAGCAACAACATCATTAGCAACAGCAACATTAGCAACAACAATATTAGCTACAACAACATTAACAACAATATCATTAGCAACAACATTGGCAAGAGCAACATTAGCAACAACAACATAAGCAACAACAACATTAGCTAAAACAACATTGGCAACAACAACATTAGCTAGAACAACATTAGCAACAACAACATACGCAACCATAACATTAGCAACAACAACATTAGCTACAACAACATTAGCAACAACAACATTAGCAACAACAACATAAGAAACAACAACATTAGCAACAACAACATTAGCTAAAACAACATTAGCAACAACAACATTAGCTACAACAACATTAGCTACAACAACATTTGCAACAACAACATTAGCTAAAACAACATTAGCAACAACAACATAAGCAACAACAACATTAGCAACAACAACATAAGCAACAACAACATAAGCAACAACAACATTAGCAACAACAACATTAGCTAAAACAACATTGGCAACAACAACATTAGCTACAACAACATTAGCAACAACAACATTAGCAACAACAACACAAGCAACAACAACATTAGCTAAAACAACATTGGCAACAGCAACATTAGCTACAACAACATTAGCAACAACAACATTAGCTAAAACAACATTGGCAACAGCAACATTAGATAAAACAACATTGGCAACAACAACATTAGCTACAACAACATTAGCGGCAACAACATTAGCAACAACATTGGCAACAACAACATTAGCTACAACAACATTAGCGACAACAACATTAGCAACAACATTGGCAACAACAACATTAGCAACAACAATATTAGCTACAACAACATTAGCAACAACAATATTAGCTACAGCAACATTAGCAACAATATTAGCAACAACATTAGCTACAACAAAATTAGCAACAACAACATTAGCTAAAACAACATTGGCAACAACAACATTAGCTACAACAACATTAGCAACAACAACATTAGCAACAACAACATAAGCTTCAACAACATTAGCTACAACACCATTAGCAACAACAACATTAGCAACAACAACATTAGCAACAACAACATTAGCAACAACAACATTAGCAACAACAACATTAGCAACATCAACATTAGTTAAACAACATTGGCAACAACAACATTAGCAACAACAGCATTGGCAACAACAACATTATCAACAACAATATTAGCTACAACAACGTTAGCAACAACAACATAAGCAACAACAACATTAGCAACAGCAACATTAGCTACAACAACATTAGCAACAACAATATTAGCTACAACAACATTAACAACAACATCATTAGCAACAACATTGGCAACAGCAACATTAGCAACAACAACATAAGCAACAACAACATTAGCTAAAACAACATTGGCAACAACAACATTAGCTACAACAACATTAGCAACAACAACATAAGCAACAACAACATTAGAAACAACAACATAAGCAACAACATTGGCAACAACAACATTAGCAACAACAACATTGGCAAAAACAACATTAGCAACAACAACATAAGCAACAACATTAGCAAAAACAATATTAGCTACAACAACATTAGCAACAACAACATAAGCAACAACAACATTAGCAACAACAATATTAGCTACAACAACATTAGCAACAACAATATTAGCTACAACAACATTAGCAACAACAACATTAGCAACAACAACATTGGCAACAACAACATTAGCAACAACAACATTAGCTACAACAACATTAGCTACAACAACATTAGCAACAACATTGGCAACAAGAACATTAGCAACAACATTAGCTACAACAACATTAGCAAGAACAACATTAGCTAAAACAACATTGGCAACAACAACATTAGCTACAACAACAACATAAGCAACAACAACATTAGCTAAAACAACATTGGCAACAGCAACATTAGCTACAACAACATTAGCAACAATAACATTAGCTAAAACAACATTGGCAACAAGAACATTAGCAACAACATTAGCTACAACAACATTAGCAAGAACAACATTAGCTAAAACAACATTGGCAACAACAACATTAGCTACAACAACAACATAAGCAACAACAACATTAGCTAATACAAAATTGGCAACAGCAACATTAGCAACAACAACATAAGCAACAACAACATTAGCTAAAACAACATTGGCAACAACAACATTAGCTACAACAACATTAGCAACAACAACATACGCAACCACAACATTAGCAACAACATCATTAGCAACAGCAACATTAGCAACAACAATATTAGCTACAACAACATTAACAACAATATCATTAGCAACAACATTGGCAAGAGCAACATTAGCAACAACAACATAAGCAACAACAACATTAGCTAAAACAACATTGGCAACAACAACATTAGCTAGAACAACATTAGCAACAACAACATACGCAACCATAACATTAGCAACAACAACATTAGCTACAACAACATTAGCAACAACAATATTAGCTACAACAACATTAACAACAACAACATAAGCAACAACAACATAAGCAACAACATTGGCAACAACAACATTAGCAACAACAACATTGGCAACAACAACATTAGCAACAATAACATAAGCAACAACATTAGCAAAAACAATATTAGCTACAACAACATTAGCAACAACAACATAAGCAACAACAACATTAGCAACAACAATATTAGCTACAACAACATTAGCAACAACAATATTAGCTACAACAACATTAACAACAACAACATTAGCAACAACAACATTAGCAACAACATTAGCAACAACAACATTAGCAACAACAACAACATTAGCAACAACAACATTAGCTACAACAACATTAGCTACAACACCATTAGCAACAACAACATTAGCAACAGCAACATTAGCAGCAACAACATTAGCAACAACAACATTAGCACATCAACATTAGTTAAACAACATTGGCAACAACAACATTAGCAACAACAACATTGGCAACAACAACATTAGCAACAACAATATTAGCTACAACAACATTAGCAACAACAACATCAGCAACAACATCATTATCAACAACAACATTAGCAACAACAATATTAGCTACAACAACATTAACAACAACAACAACATTAGCAACAACATTGGCAACAACAACATTAGCAACAACATTAGCTACAACAACATTAGCAAGAACAACATTAGCTGCAACAACATTAGCAACAACAACATTAGCTACAGCCACATTAGCTACAACAACATTAGCTACAACAACATTAGCAACAACAACATTAGAAACAACATTAGCTACAACAACATTATCAACAACAACATTAGCTACAACAACATTAACTACAACAATATTAACAACAACAACATTAACAACAACAACATTATCAACAACAAAATTATAAAAAACAACATTAACTACAACAACATTAACTACAATAACATGAACAACAACAACATTAGCAACAACAACATTAACAACAACAACATTAACAACAACATTAGCAACAACAACATTATCAACAACAACATTAGCAACAACAACATTAACAACAACAACATTAGCAACAAAACATTAACAACAACATTAGCAACAACAACATTAGCAACAACAACATTAGCAACAACAACATTAACTGAAACAACATTGGCAACAACAACATTAGCAACAACAACATTAGCAACAACAACATTAGCAACAACAACATTAGCAACAACAACATTAGCAACAACAACATTAGCAACAACAACATTGGCAACAACAACATTGGCAACAACAACATTAGCTACAACAACATTAGCTACAACACCATTAGCAACAACAACATTAGCAACAACAACATTAGCAACAACAACATTAGCAACAACAACATTAGCAACATCAACATTAGTTAAACAACATTGGCAACAACAACATTAGCTACAACAACATTAGCAACAACAACATTAGCAACAACATTAGCAACAACAACATTAGCTACAACAACATTAACAACAACAACATTAGCAACAGCAACATTAGCCATAACAACATTAGCAACAACAACATTAGCTAAAACAACATTAGCAACAACAACATTAGCTACAACAACATTAGCAACAACAACATAAGCAACAACAACATTAGCAACAACAACATTAGCTAAAACAACATTAGCAACAACAACATTAGCTACAACAACATTAGCTACAACAACATTCGCAACAACAACATTAGCTAAAACAACATTAGCAACAACAACATAAGCGACAACAACATTAGCAACAACAACATAAGCAACAACAACATTAGCAACAACAACATTAGCTAAAACAACATTGGCAACAACAACATTAGCTACAACAACATTAGCAACAACAACATTAGCTACAACAACATTAGCAACAACAACATTAGCAACAAAAACACAAGCAACAACAACATTAGCTAAAACAACATTGGCAACAGCAACATTAGCTACAACAACATTAGCAACAACAACATTAGCTAAAACAACATTGGCAACAACAACATTAGCTACAACAACATTAGCAACAACAATATTAGCAACAACAACATTAGCTACAACAACATTAACTACAACAACATTAACAACAACAACATTAGCAACAACAATATTAGCTACAACAACATTAGCAACAACAATATTAGCAACAACAACATTAGCTACAACAACATTAACTACAACAACATTAACAACAACAACATTAGCAACAACAATATTAGCTACAACAACATTAGCAACAACAATATTAGCAACAACAACATTAGCTACAACAACATTAACTACAACAACATTAACAACAACAACATTAGCTACAACAACATTAGCATCAACAACATTAGCTACAACAACATTAGCATCAACAACATTAGCTACAACAACATTAGCAACAACAACATTAGCTAAAACAACATTGACAACAACATTAGCAACGACAACATTAGCAGCAACAACATTAGTTACAGCAACATTAGCTACAACAACATTAGCTCCAACACCATTAGCAACAACAACATAAGCAACAACAACATTAGCTACAACAACATAAGCAACAACAACATTAGCAGCAACAACATTAGCTACAACAACATTAACAACAACAAAATTAGCAACAACAACATTAGCAACAACAACATTAGCTACAACAACATTAGCTACGACGACATTAACTACAACAACATTAACTACAACAACATTAACAACAACAACATTAGCTACAACAACATTAGCTACAACAACATTAGCAACAACAACATAAGCAACAACAACATTAGCTACAAAAACATTAGCAACAACAACATAAGCAACAACAATATTAGCAGCAACAAAATTAGCTACAGCAACATTAGCAGCAACAACATTAGCTACAACAACATTAACAACAACAACATTAGCAACAACAACATTAGCAACAACAACATTAGCTACAACAACATTAGCTACAACAACATTAACAACAACAACAATAACTACAACAACATTACCAACAACAACATTAGCTACAACAACATTAACTACAACAACATTAACTTTCAACAACATTAACAACAACAACATTAGCAACAGCAACATTAGCTACAACAACATTAGCTACAACAACATTAACTACAACAATATTAACAACAACAACATTAACAACACCATTAGCAACAACAACATTAATTAAAACAACATTGGCAACAACAACATTAGCAACAACAACATTAGCAACAACAACATTAGCTACAACATTAGCTACAACAACATTAGCAAGAACAACATTAGCTAAAACAACATTGGCAACAACAACATTAGCTACAACAACATTAGCAACAACAACATTATCTACAACAACAACATAAGCAACAACAACATTAGCTAAAACAACATTGGCAACAGCAACATTAGCTACAACAACATTAGCAACAATAACATTAGCTAATACAAAATTGGCAACAGCAACATTAGCAACAACAACATAAGCAACAACAACATTAGCTAAAACAACATTGGCAACAACAACATTAGCTACAACAACATTAGCAACAACAATATTAGCTACAACAACATTAACAACAACAACATAAGCAACAACAACATAAGCAACAACATTGGCAACAACAACATTAGCAACAACAACATTGGCAACAACATTAGCAAAAACAATATTAGCTACAACAACATTAGCAACAACAACATAAGCAACAACAACATTAGCAACAACAATATTAGCTACAACAACATAAGCAACAACAATATTAGCTACAACAACATTAGCTACAACAACATTAGCAACAACAACATTAGCAACAACATTAGCAACAACAACATTAGCAACAACAACAACATTAGCAACAACAACATAAGCAACAACATTAGCAAAAACAATATTAGCTACAACAACATTAGCAACAACAACATAAGCAACAACAACATTAGCAACAACAATATTAGCTACAACAACATTAACAACAACAAAATTAGCAACAACAACATTAGCAACAACATTAGCAACAACAACATTAGCAACAACAACAACATTAGCAACAACAACATTAGCTACAACAACATTAGCTACAACACCATTAGCAACAACAACATTAGCAACAGCAACATTAGCAACAACAACATTAGCAACAACAACATTAGCAACAACAACATAAGCAACAACAACATCAGCAACAACATCATTAGCAACAACAACATTAGCAACAACAATATTAGCTACAACAACATTAACAACAACAACAACATTAGCAACAACATTGGCAACAACAACATTAGCAACAACATTAGCTACAACAACATTAGCAAGAACAACATTAGCTGCAACAACATTAGCAACAACAACATTAGCTACAGCCACATTAGCAACAACAACATTAGAAACAACATTAGCGACAACAACATTAGCAACAACATTGGCAACAACAACATTAGCTACAACAACATTAGCGACAACAACATTAGCAACAACATTGGCAACAACAACATTAGCAACAACAATATTAGCTACAGCAACATTAGCAACAATATTAGCAACAACATTAGCTACAACAACATTAGCAACAACAACATTAGCAACAACATTGGCAACAACAACATTAGCTACAACAACATTAACTACAACAACATTAGCAACAACAACATTAGCAGCAATAACATTAGCTACAGCAACATTAGCTACAACAACATTAGCTCCAACAACATTAGCAACAACAACATAAGCAACAACAACATTAGCTACAACAACATTAGCAACAACAATATTAGCTACAGCAACATTAGCAACAATATTAGCAACAACATTAGCTACAACAACATTAGCAACAACAACATTAGCAACAACATTGGCAACAACAACATTAGCTACAACAACATTAACTACAACAACATTAGCAGCAACAACATTAACAACAACAACATTAGCTACAACAACATTAGCTACAACAACATTAGCTACAGCAACATTAGCAGCAAAAACATTAGCTACAACAACATTAACAACAACAACATTAGCAACAACAACATTAGCAACAACAACATTAGCTACAACAACATTAGCTACAACAACATTAACAACAACAACATTAACTACAACAACATTACCAACAACAACATTAGCTACAACAACATTAACTACAACAACATTAACTACAACAGCATTAACAACAACAACATTAGCAACAGCAACATTAGCTACAACAACATTAGCTACAACAACATTAACTACAACAATATTAACAACAACATCATTAACAACAACATTAGCAACAACAACATAAGCAACAACAACATTAGCAA
This sequence comes from Eledone cirrhosa, assembly GCA_964016885.1. Classification (NCBI taxonomy): domain Eukaryota; kingdom Metazoa; phylum Mollusca; class Cephalopoda; order Octopoda; family Eledonidae; genus Eledone; species Eledone cirrhosa. The sequence continues at coordinate 11,034,849 of OZ024742.1, read as the reverse complement.
CAACAACATTAGCTAAAACAACATTGGCAACAACAACATTAGCTACAACAACATTGGCAACAACAACATTAGCTACAACAAAATTAGCAACAACAACATTAGCTAAAACAACATTGGCAACAACAACATTAGCTACAACAACATTAGCAACAACAACATTAGCTACAACAACATTAGCTAATACAACATTGGCAACAGCAACATTAGCTTCAACAACATTAGCTACAACACCATTAGCAACAACAACATTAGCAACAACAACATTAGCAACAACAACATTAGCAACAACAACATTAGCAACAACAACATTAGCAACATCAACATTAGTTAAACAACATTGGCAACAACAACATTAGCAACAACAACATTGGCAACAACAACATTATCAACAACAATATTAGCTACAACAACGTTAGCAACAACAACATAAGCAACAACAACATTAGCAACAACAACATTAGCTACAACAACATTAGCAACAACAATATTAGCTACAACAACATTAACAACAACATCATTAGCAACAACATTGGCAACAGCAACATTAGCAAAAACAACATAAGCAACAACAACATTAGCTAAAACAACATTAGCAACAACAACATACGCAACCATAACATTAGCAACAACAACATTAGCTACAACAACATTAACAACAACAACATAAGCAACAACATTGGCAACAACAACATTAGCAACAACAACATTGGCAAAAACAACATTAGCAACAACAACATAAGCAACAACATTAGCAAAAACAATATTAGCTACAACAACATTAGCAACAACAACATAAGCAACAACAACATTAGCAACAACAATATTAGCTACAACAACATTAGCAACAACAATATTAGCTACAACAACATTAACAACAACAACATTAGCAACAACAACATTAGCAACAACAACATTAGCAACAACAACATTGGCAACAACAACATTAGCAACAACAACATTAGCTACAACAACATTAGCTACAACAACATTAGCAACAACATTGGCAACAAGAACATTAGCAACAACATTAGCTACAACAACATTAGCAAGAACAACATTAGCTAAAACAACATTGGCAACAACAACATTAGCTACAACAACATTAGCAACAACATCATTATCTACAACAACAACATAAGCAACAACAACATTAGCTAAAACAACATTGGCAACAGCAACATTAGCTACAACAACATTAGCAACAATAACATTAGCTAATACAAAATTGGCAACAGCAACATTAGCAACAACAACATAAGCAACAACAACATTAGCTAAAACAACATTGGCAACAACAACATTAGCTACAACAACATTAGCAACAACAACATACGCAACCACAACATTAGCAACAACATCATTAGCAACAGCAACATTAGCAACAACAATATTAGCTACAACAACATTAACAACAATATCATTAGCAACAACATTGGCAAGAGCAACATTAGCAACAACAACATAAGCAACAACAACATTAGCTAAACAACATTGGCAACAACAACATTAGCTACAACAACATTAGCAACAACAACATACGCAACCATAACATTAGCAACAACAACATTAGCTACAACAACATTAGCAACAACAATATTAGCTACAACAACATTAACAACAACAACATAAGCAACAACAACATAAGCAACAACATTGGCAACAACAACATTAGCAACAACAACATTGGCAACAACAACATTAGCAACAACAACATAAGCAACAACATTAGCAAAAACAATATTAGCTACAACAACATTAGCAACAACAACATAAGCAACAACAACATTAGCAACAACAATATTAGCTACAACAACATTAGCAACAACAATATTAGCTACAACAACATTAACAACAACAACATTAGCAACAACAACATTAGCAACAACATTAGCAACAACAACATTAGCAACAACAACAACATTAGCAACAACATTAGCTACAACAACATTAGCTACAACACCATTAGCAACAACAACATTAGCAACAGCAACATTAGCAACAACAACATTAGCAACAACAACATTAGCACATCAACATTAGTTAAACAACATTGGCAACAACAACATTAGCAACAACAACATTGGCAACAACAACATTAGCAACAACAATATTAGCTACAACAACATTAGCAACAACAACATCAGCAACAACATCATTAGCAACAACAACATTAGCAACAACAATATTAGCTACAACAACATTAACAACAACAACAACATTAGCAACAACATTGGCAACAACAACATTAGCAACAACATTAGCTACAACAACATTAGCAAGAACAACATTAGCTGCAACAACATTAGCAACAACAACATTAGCTACAACAACATTAGCAACAACAACATTAGCTACAGCCACATTAGCTACAACAACATTAGCTACAACAACATTAGCAACAACAACATTAGAAACAACATTAGCTACAACAACATTAGCAACAACAACATAAGCAACAACAACATTAGCTACAACAACATTAACTACAACAACATTAACAACAACAACATTATCAACAACAACATTAGCAACAACAATATTAGCTACAACAACATTAGCAACAACAACATCAGCAACAACATCATTAGCAACAACAACATTAACTACAACAATATTAACTACAACAACATTAACAACAACAACATTAACAACAACAACATTAGCAACAACAACATTATCAGCAACAACATTATAAAAAACAACATTAACTACAACAACATTAACTACAACAACATGAACAACAACAACATTAGCAACAACAACATTAACAACAACAACATTAACAACAACATTAGCAACAACAACATTATCAACAACAACATTAGCAACAACAACATTAACAACAACAACATTAGCAACAAAACATTAACAACAACATTAGCAACAACAACATTAGCAACAACAACATTAGCAACAACAACATTAACTAAAACAACATTGGCAACAACAACATTAGCAACAGCAACATTAGCAACAACAACATTAGCAACAACAACATTAGCAACAACAACATTAGCAACAACAACATTAGCAACAACAACATTGGCAACAACAACATTGGCAACAACAACATTAGCTACAACAACATTAGCTACAACAACATTAGCAACAACAACATTAGCAACAACAACATTAGCTACAACAACATTAACAACAACAACATTAGCAACAGCAACATTAGCCATAACAACATTAGCAACAACAACATTAGCTACAACAACATTGGCAACAACAACATTAGCAACAACAACATAAGCAACAACAACATTAGCAACAACAACATTAGCTAAAACAACATTGGCAACAACAACATTAGCTACAACAACATTAGCAACAACAACATTAGCTACAACAACATTAGCAACAACAACATTAGCAACAAAAACACAAGCAACAACAACATTAGCTAAAACAACATTGGCAACAGCAACATTAGCTACAACAACATTAGCAACAACAACATTAGCTAAAACAACATTGGCAGCAACAACATTAGCTACAACAACATTAGCAACAACAACATTAGCTACAACAACATTAGCAACAACAACATTAGCAACAACATTGGCAACAACAACATTAGCAACAACAATATTAGCTACAACAACATTAGCAACAATATTAGCAACAACATTAGCTACAACAACATTAGCAACAACAACATTAGCTACAACAACATTAACTACAACAACATTAGCAACAACAACATTAGCAGCAACAACATTAGCTACAGCAACATTAGCTACAACAACATTAGCTCCAACACCATTAGCAACAACAACATAAGCAACAACAACATTAGCAACAACAACTTTAGCAACAACAACATTAGCTACAACAACATTAACAACAACAACATTAGCAACAACAACATTAGCGAAAACAACATTAGCTACAACAACATTGGCAACAACAACATTAGCAACAACAACATAAGTAACAACAACATTAGCAACAACAACATTAGCTAAAACAACATTGGCAACAACAACATTAGCAACAACAACATAAGTAACAACAACATTAGCAACAACAACATTAGCTAAAACAACATTAGCAACAACAACATTAGCTAAAACAACATTAGCGAAAACAACATTAGCTACAACAACATTGGCAACAACAACATTAGCAACAACAACATAAGTAACAACAACATTAGCAACAACAACATTAGCTACAACAACATTAGCAACAACAACATTAGCTACAACAACATTAGCAACAACAACATTAGCAACAACAACATAAGCAACAACAACATTAGCTAAAACAACATTGGCAACAGCAACATTAGCTACAACAACATTAGCAACAGCAACATTAGCTACAACAACATTAGCAACAACAAGATTAGCAACAACAACATAAGCAACAACAACATTAGCAACAACAACATTATCTAAAACAACATTGGCAACAACAACATTAGCTACAACAACATTAGCAACAACATTAGCAACAACAACATTAGCAACAACAACATTAGCAACAACAACATTAGCTACAGCAACATTAGCAACAACAACATTAGCAACAACAACATTAGCAACAACAACATTAGCTAAAACAACATTAGCAACAACAACATTAGCAACAACAACATAAGCAACAACAACATTAGCAACAACAACATTAGCTAAAACAACATTAGCAACAACAACATTAGCTACGACAACATTGGCAACAACAACATCGCCCTCAAACCCCATAACGACACGGGAGGGGGTAGACAAGGGCTGAAACACCCCACTTGCCGATTAGGGGTTACAAAGGTAGACGTGATCTTTTAGCTTTTCCTTCTTCCCCCCATCTCTTCCTAGTCCTTCCACCCCAGATCTCCTTGTCTTTTTTTCAGCTTTTGGCCTGCCCCGATCCAGCCCATCGGTCCTCTGTAGCCTCAGTACCTCCACTACCCCCCTAGTTTTAAGATAGAATTTGCCGATTACGCCTTTTACAGCAGATGTGTTAGACCCCGGTAAATTCTTTTCTTTCTGGTTGCTGCTCCATTTCTGTGATTTCTAAATGTCTTAGTCGTAATTTTGTATTAGTATCCTTGTATTAGTATTTCTGTATTAGTATTCTGAATTAATATTTCGTATTAGTATTTTTGTAGTAGTAATTTAGTATTTTTGTAGTAGTAATTTAGTATTTTTGTTTTTAACCTGTCATTGTAAGATAGCATTGGCTGATTACTAACTAACTATAGCAGTGGTGTTAGACCCACCGCCGGCTTTATAAAATTCTTTCACTACAATCTCGTAGTTAGTATTTTTCTCCACCTATTAAACTTTTCTATCGCTTAGCAATTCCAATGAGAGATTTGGTGATTGTGGAAGGGGAGTAGTAACCAGAAATTGTTTTTTATATATTTATTTCCTTATTTTTATAATGGTTTCCTTGTTTACTCCCTTTCGATTTACCTATTCTTTCAACTACCCCCTCCCCTTCTCCAGTACACTTTTCTCAACCTTCTATACACTAGAATATATACCTTAGAATCTGCTGTATAGATTTCACTTTCAACGCCTGACTGGGTTTCCCCCACTCCCTCTTTGTTCTACCGGCAAGTTCAGCTACCCCTACCTCCCACTAAATGCCATGATAGAATCATCTGTCTTTACAACAAATTTTTGAACAATCCTTTTGACAATTACTATCTTCCCATATACGGAATTAGCCCCTGAAAAGTTCGGCTATTTATTTACCAGGCTAAAAATTCTTATTTAGTCCAGAATTAGCCGTCGAAACGGCTTGAGCTCTGCCGTCGGGGTCATACTTGTTCCTATATGTATATGTATATATACATCCTGCAGGACTAAAAACAAAACCTGTCAAAGGGCAAAGGAGCTCTTAAGAGTCAATGGCCATCCAAAATCACCGGGAGAGATGACCCCTTAGCCTTTGTCAAGGCAGAATTCTAGGAGAAGGAAAACTCTGATATAACACCTGCAACCCTGATGGTATTCAATGATGTTGACTTGTTCTTCTTTTTGGTAAATATCATCTTGGTTAAGAGAGTGGGACTGGCTTTGTGCAGTGCCTTTGCTCACTATAAAAGCTTCACGGCACAGGCATTGCTTTATACCTGGAGATATCTCTGCACTTGTCGTCACATGGTACCATGGGCCCAGCACTATGTGTCAATAATTGTTACAAGTGTAGTGTTTGTACAAGAGTTTTCAAGTCGCTGGCTGGACTAAAAAGTCACACTCGTTCAGCGCATCGGTAGGGGTTCTCCTACATGGATATAAAGTAGTGGCCATACTTGAAAACGAGTTGGCAGCCACCATATATATATATATATATATATATATATATCACCTTGACTGACCAGTCTCTTTTAGCGATAAGATAACGCCATCCCACTGGCTGGGCGGGCAGGCCGGTACTCATTTCTACAGCTGAGTAAACTGGAGCAACGTGAAATAAAGTGTCTTGCTCAAAGAAACAACCTTTCGATTGCCAGCCCAATGCTCTAACCACTAAGCCATGCGCCTTCACTATATATATATATTTATATATATGAAAAAATGGGGAGAAGAATACTGCAGGCTGCACATGGATAACATGTTATAAAATGAGTCCCTCATCCGTGATTTGCCAACGATCATAGATATTTCATTGCATTAAAAATCATATACCTTACGTTGGTGCAATAATAACTAAATTAAGTTATTAGGACAATTAAAACACGTAAAGCGAGTGAGACAAGTAAACAACAAAGAGGAAAGCTAACCGTAGATAGGAAGGGCACAAGCTACATAGTTATTCTGTCAGCTTAAGCTGGGTGAATATATGAGCGCGTAGAAAAAAGACCTTTCGAGATGAATCCAAATGTAAGAAAGAAGGAAATTGTTTTCGTCGCGAACGGGTGAAGTGAGAAGGGGAGAAACAGTGAGTGAGTGAGTGGAAGTGTGAGGAAGAGGTCAGTAGAGAGAAAGTGTTAACTGACATGACAGAGAGGGCGAAAGAAAGTAAGAGAAACAGATAGAACGAGGGAGCAGTAAGAGAAAGAGAGAGAAAAACAGAATCGCAGTTTAGGTAAATATATGTGAAAAAATGGGGAGAAGAATACTGCAGGTTGCACATGGATAACATGTTATAAAATGAGTCCCCTTGCCTTCAGTTTGCTGGCGTTGTGTTTAAATCAGAAACCAAAATTATTTTGTTAGTTCGTCTATTGACACGTGTTGCACATCTTCCCCGTAATTGTCGTGATATTACCTTTGTTATACAAGGTTTGTGGGGAGGGAGACAACAATAAACAACAACATTAGAACAAACACCAACACCCAATACCGCCACCACCACTACCACCACCACAACAATAAAGTTATAACAGAAACAAACAACAAAAACAACAGTAACACGAACAACATCAACAATAACAGTTTGTTACCAAGGAAACCGACTAAATAATTAGGACTGCTTATTAATTTGATTCTGTTAAGGAATATGGTTTATTGGTGTGGTTTGGTAGGGGTATGTTGGTTAGGGTGTATGTTGGGGGAGGTGTGTATATAACTGTTTGGGGGGGGCGAGGGTATATAACTAGGTAGGGGAGGTGTGTATATAACTATGTCGGGGGGAGGTGTGTATATAATTGTTGGGGGAGGTGTGTATATAACTAGGTAGGGGAGGTGTGTATATAACTGTTGGAGGAGGTGTGTATATAACTATGTCGGGGGGAGGTGTGTATGTAACTGTTGGGGGAGGTGTGTATGTAACTAGGTAGGAGAGGTGTGTATATAACTATGTCAGGGGGAGGTGTGTATAGGTGTGTATATAACTGTAGGGGGAGATGTGTATACAACTGTATGTTGGAGGAGGTGTGTATATAACTGTATGTTGGGGGAGGTGTGTATATAACTGTATGTTGTTGGAGGTGTGTATATAACTGTATGTTGTTGGAGGTGTGTATATAACTGTATGTTGTTGGCGGTGTGTATATAACTGTATATTGTTGGAGATGTGTATATAACTGTATGTTGTTGGAGGTGTGTATATAACCGTTTGTTGTTGGAGATGTGTATATAACTGTATGTCGGGGGAGGTGTGTATATAACCGTATGTTGGGGGAGATGTGTATATAACTGTATGTTGTTGGAGGTGTGTATATAACCGTATGTTGGGGGAGATGTGTATATAACTGTATGTTGTTGGAGGTGTGTATATAACCGTATGTTGGGGGAGATGTGTATATAACTATATGTTGGGGGAGGTGTGTATATAACTGTAGGGGGAGGTGTGTATATAACTGTATGTTGTTGGAGGTGTGTATATAACCGTATGTTGGGGGAGATGTGTATATAACTGTATGTTGTTGGAGGTGTGTATATAACCGTATGTTGGGGGAGATGTGTATATAACTATATGTTGGGGGAGGTGTGTATATAACTGTAGGGGGAGGTGTGTATATAACTGTATGTTGTTGGAGGTGTGTATATAACCGTATGTTGGGGGAGATGTGTATATAACTGTATGTTGTTGGAGGTGTGTATATAACCGTATGTTGGGGGAGATGTGTATATAACTATATGTTGGGGGAGGTGTGTATATAACTGTAGGGGGAGGTGTGTATATAACTGTAGGGGGAGGTGTGTATATAACCGTATGTTGGGGGAGATGTGTATATAACTGTATGTTGTTGGAGGTGTGTATATAACCGTATGTTGGGGGAGATGTGTATATAACTGTATGTTGTTGGAGATGTGTATATAACCGTATGTTGGGGGAGATGTGTATATAACTATATGTTGGGGGAGGTGTGTATATAACTGTAGGGGGAGGTGTGTATATAACTGTATGTTGTTGGAGGTGTGTATATAACCGTATGTTGGGGGAGATGTGTATAGGTGTGTGTAAAAGAATGAACCTGTACAATAATAAAGCCACATCCCTAAAAGAAATATAAAAATGTCAACTAATTAATGATGCAACTAATTAATTAATTACTTCTCTTTTCTGTCTCAGTTGCGGAAGGCCCATTTAAGGAAACAATTAATTCAAGATTATTGTATACATACAGCTGAGTTGAGGGAGAAGGGACTCAGTTTTTACAGGGACAGAGTCTAATAGAATCATACAGTTGAGGGAGAAGGGACTCATACGCTCCACTACAGCAGACCTACTTTACATATCCTCCTTCTATATGGACTTCTATAATAAATAATAATAATAATTATCATTGTAGTTATTGTTTTGGTTGTTGTTGTTGTTGTAGTTTTAGATGTTTAAGGCAATGTGTTGTAATAGTTTCTGAAAATTGTTTCTGTTTTAGCCATACGACCAACAATTTTGGAGGAGGGTAAGTCGATTAAATAAACCCCAGTGTATTACTGGTATTCTATTTTATTGACCCTGTAAGGATGAAAGGCAAAGTTAAAAAACTAACCTTGGTAGGATTTGAACTCGGAACGTAATCTGCCATAACTCTATACCACAAAGCATGGTGTCCGATGCTCTACCGACTCTGCCAATCCACCACTCTTTGTAATAGTAGTGATAATACAACCAATAACAAACATCAACAAGGAACAGTTCTCCAATGTAGAGGACTGCACACAAAACCCCCGTTTACCCTGTCACCCCATGGGTAGTCAAAATGCTTACATCTGGTTTCTTTACTCTTGTCTTAGAAAAATCCTTCACACATCCTCCTTCTCTATGTACTTGGTGGCAGTTGCGAAAGAGGTTATATGGTGGACCAGATTAAAAGGACTGAAGACAGACACTTTTCTCTTCGGCCAATCTCTCATCAACTTCTTTAAGTTTCATCTGGAAAGGAATGTGAGGGTGGAGAGAGAAGTACTGCCGCCCCAATACATTTGCTAAAAGGTGGATGAATGTGGCGAGAGTGGTCCGTGTGAATGGGCCTTCTCTGACGATGATCCAATAGGCTAGCTAAGGAGGAGAGGGGTGTTCTTCCCGGGTGCCCTAGAAGCGCAGGGTGGTTCAGGATTGGTGGGGTACATGGTGGGGAATTTATTTTGTTATATTTATGCATAGTTTATTTTATATTTTTTATATCTTCATTGTTAAATTGGTCTCACCATTGTGCACTTTTACTCGAGCTTATTGTAACCCCCACTGTCCGTGTCGCTGTATTGTCCCCTACATGCCGGCCCTTGTGGCCAATAGATGAAATCATTTGACAGTATCGGTAGAGGGTCGGACGCCATGCTTTCCAGCATAGTTACGTCCCTTTGCGGTCTGAGTTCAAATCCCGCCGAGATTAACTTTGCCTTTCATCCTTACGGGGTCGATAAAATAAAGTACCAGTCATGCACTGGTGTCTATTTAATCGGCTTTCTCCTCCCCAAAATTGCTGGCCTTGTGCCTATATAAGAAACCGTTATTATTACTGTTTTAGGTTGTTATTGTTTGTTGTTGGTGTTTATATATTTAGTTTTAGGCAGCGAATAAAGGACTTCGTCACAGTTTCCTTCCACCAAATTTCATTCATTTAACATTGGCCGACAAGAAGCTATAAAAAAATACACTTCGCCAAGGTTCCACGCAATAGAATCGAACCCGAGACGTCTTGATTACAAAGAAAACTTCTTTAACACACAGCCAGTTAATTTAATATTGTTTTTTTCTTGGGGGATGGGAAAAATAAACTGTTCTGGTTTTAAGGAAATAGAAAAATAAAATAATGGACTCGTCTGTTTCTGACGAAATAGAAAAAATTACACTCTTCTTAGGAAATATCGGTTGTTGACATTTATCGAAGAGTTGATTTATGTCTACCTTCAGGATTCTAATCAGACACGAAACTTAGACTAGCTCTACAATAATTAACGACACTAAATATATCTCTCTTGTATACCGTGAACTGGATATTATAAGGTAGGCTTTTTTCAATTTATTAATACTGAGTATGATAGGCAGAGCGTCCTATAATATTCCATTGTGGTTATATGTTCTGACTCTTTATAGTCTGTGTTCGTATCCCGGCAAGGTTAACTTTGCTGTTTATCTTTCACGGGTCGATAAAGTAAGGTACCAGTCAAATACTAGGGGCGACACTGTCAATTTGGTCCTTTCCCCCACATTTTCTGTCTTGGTTTAGGCACAAGGCCAGCAATTCTGGGAAGGTGGGGAAAGTCGATTATATCGACCCCCAGTGCGTTACTGGTACTTTATTTTATCGACTCCGTAATGATGAAAGGCAAAGCTAACCTCGGCGGGATTTGAACTCAGAACATAAAGGGCTGAATTCAAACCTCACAAATTAGTGAATTAGACAGAGATACAGTTACAGTAAATGTAGTTTCAAAACCTTCATTTACTGTAGCACATTGAACAGCAGCAAAACCCGGTGAAAAGGTCTGCTTAAATAACAAAAAGAATATAAACAACGAGAACTACAATAATACATTGTCTGATAGCGTTGCAGGTGAAATGGAGGTACTGGATATAAACCAGGTAAACTAACATGAGGAGGTATTGCCTCTTTAGCGAAGCCTTTTATCCGAGAAAGAGCAAAACACAAATGATGCAATTCCCCCCCCCCCCCCCAAAAAAAAAGATTGCTTCTGTATTAAGAGAGATATTGGAGGGAGTTTGAGACAAGGTGGGAAGGAAAGTAGAACACAAAGACTATATAAAGTCTACACAACAGTACCTAAAGAGAACATACACACAACAGTCCACAGAATATTGAGCTACACAACAGTACATAAAGAGAACATACTACACAACAGTCCACAGAATATTGAGCTACACAACAGTACATAGAGAGAACATACTACACAACAGTCCACAGAATATTGAGCTACACAACAGTACATAGAGAGAACATACTACAGAACAGTCCACAGAATGTTGAGCTTCACAACAGTACATAGAGAGAACATACTACACAACAGTCAACAGAATATTGAGCTACACAACAGTACATAAAGAGAACATACTACACAACAATCCACAGAATATTGAGCTACACAACAGTACATAGAGAAAACATATCGCACAACAGTACACAGAATATTGAGCTACACAACAGTACATAGAGAGAATATACTACACAACAGTCCACAGAATATTGAGCTACACAACAGTACCTACAGAGAACATACTAAACAACAGTCCACAGAATATTGAGCTACACAACAGTACATAGAGAGAATATACTACACAACACTCCACAGAATATTGAGCTACACAACAGTCCACAGAATATTGAGCTACACAACAGTACATAAAGAGAACATACTACACAACAGTCCACAGAATATTGAACTACCCACAGTACATAGAGAAAACATACCACACAACATTACACAGAATATTGAGCTACACAACAGTACATAGAGAGAACATGCTACACAACAGTCCACAGAATATTGAGCTACACAACAGTACATAGAGAGAACATACTACACAACAGTCCACAGAATATTGAGCTACACAACAGCACATAAGGAGAACATACTACACAACAATCCACAGAATATTTAGCTACACAACAGTACATAGAGAGAACATACCACACAACAGTACACAGAATATTGAGCTACACAACAGTACATAGAGCGAACATACTACACAACAGTCCACAGAATATTGAGTTACACAACAGTACCTAGAGAGAACATACTACACAACAGTCCACAGAATATTGAGCTACAGAACATACATAGAGAGAACATACACAACAGTCCACAGAATATTGAGCTACACAATACATAAAGAGAACATACTACACAACAGTCCACAAAATATTGAGCTACACAAAAGTACATAGAGAGAACATACTACACAACAGTCCACAGAATATTGAGCTACACAACAGTACATAAAGAGAACATACTACACAACAGTCCACAGAATATTGAGCTACACAACAGTACATAGAGAGAACATACTACACAAAAGTCCCCAGAATATTGAGCTACACAACAGACAGTACATAGAGAGAACATACTACACAACAGTCCACAGAATATTAAGTTACACAACAGTACATAGAGAGAACATACTACACAAAAATCCACAGAATATTGAGCACACAACAGTACATAGACAGAACATACTACACAACAGTCCACAGAATATTGAACTACACAACAGTACTTAGAGAGAAAATACACAACAGTCCAGAGAATATTGAGCTACACAATACATAAAGAGAACATACTACACAACAGTCCACATAATATTGAGCTACACAACAGTACATAGAGAGAACATACTACACAATAGTCCACAGAATATTGAGCTACACAACAGTACCTAAAGAGAACATACTACACAACAGTCCACAGAATATTGAGCTACACAACAGTACATAAAGAGAACATACTATACAACAGTCCCCAGAATATTGAGCTACACAACAGTACATAGAGAGAACATACTACACAACAGTCCACAGAATATTGAGCTACACAACAGTAGGTAGAGAGAACATACTACACAACACTCCATAGAATATTGAGCTACACAACAGTACCTACAGAGAACATACTAAACAACAGTCCACAGAATATTGAGCTACACAACAGTACATAGAGAGAACATACTACACAACACTCCACAGAATATTGAGCTACACAACAGTCCACAGAATATTAAACTACACCACAGTCCACATAATATTGAGTTACACAACAGTACATAGAGAGAACATACTACACAACAATCCACAGAATATTGAGCTACACAACAGTACATAGAGAGAACATACGACACAACAGTCCACAGAATATTGAACTACACAACAGTACATAGAGAGAATATACTACACAACAGTCCACAGAATATTGAGCTACAGAACATACAGAGAGAGAAGATACACAACAGTCCACAGAATATTGAACTACACAATACATAAAGAGAACATACTACACAACAGTCCACAAAATATTGAGCTACACAACAGTACATAGAGAGAACATACTACACAACAGTCCACAGAATATTGAGCTACACAACAGTACATAAAGAGAACATCTACATAACAGTCCACAGAATATTGAGCTACACAACAGTACATAGAGAGAACATACTACACAACAGACCACAGAATATTGAGTTACGCAACAGTACATAGAGAGAACATACTACACAACAGTCCACAGAATATTGAGCTACACAACAGTACCTAAAGAGAACATACTACACAACAGTCCACAGAATATTGAGCTACACAACAGTACATAAATAGAACATACTACACAACAGTCCACAGAATATTGAGCTACACAACAGTACATAGAGAGAACATACTACAGAACAGTCCACAGAATGTTGAGCTTCACAACAGTACATAGAGAGAACATACTACACAACAGTCAACAGAATATTGAGCTACACAACAGTACATAAAGAGAACATACTACACAACAATCCACAGAATATTGAGCTACACAACAGTACATAGAGAAAACATATCGCACAACAGTACACAGAATATTGAGCTACACAACAGTACATAGAGAGAATATACTACACAACAGTCCACAGAATATTGAGCTACACAACAGTACCTACAGAGAACATACTAAACAACAGTCCACAGAATATTGAGCTACACAACAGTACATAGAGAGAATATACTACACAACACTCCACAGAATATTGAGCTACACAACAGTCCACAGAATATTGAGCTACACAACAGTACATAAAGAGAACATACTACACAACAGTCCACAGAATATTGAACTACCCACAGTACATAGAGAAAACATACCACACAACATTACACAGAATATTGAGCTACACAACAGTACATAGAGAGAACATGCTACACAACAGTCCACAGAATATTGAGCTACACAACAGTACATAGAGAGAACATACTACACAACAGTCCACAGAATATTGAGCTACACAACAGCACATAAGGAGAACATACTACACAACAATCCACAGAATATTTAGCTACACAACAGTACATAGAGAGAACATACCACACAACAGTACACAGAATATTGAGCTACACAACAGTACATAGAGCGAACATACTACACAACAGTCCACAGAATATTGAGTTACACAACAGTACCTAGAGAGAACATACTACACAACAGTCCACAGAATATTGAGCTACAGAACATACATAGAGAGAACATACACAACAGTCCACAGAATATTGAGCTACACAATACATAAAGAGAACATACTACACAACAGTCCACAAAATATTGAGCTACACAAAAGTACATAGAGAGAACATACTACACAACAGTCCACAGAATATTGAGCTACACAACAGTACATAAAGAGAACATACTACACAACAGTCCACAGAATATTGAGCTACACAACAGTACATAGAGAGAACATACTACACAAAAGTCCCCAGAATATTGAGCTACACAACAGACAGTACATAGAGAGAACATACTACACAACAGTCCACAGAATATTAAGTTACACAACAGTACATAGAGAGAACATACTACACAAAAATCCACAGAATATTGAGCACACAACAGTACATAGACAGAACATACTACACAACAGTCCACAGAATATTGAACTACACAACAGTACTTAGAGAGAAAATACACAACAGTCCAGAGAATATTGAGCTACACAATACATAAAGAGAACATACTACACAACAGTCCACATAATATTGAGCTACACAACAGTACATAGAGAGAACATACTACACAATAGTCCACAGAATATTGAGCTACACAACAGTACCTAAAGAGAACATACTACACAACAGTCCACAGAATATTGAGCTACACAACAGTACATAAAGAGAACATACTATACAACAGTCCCCAGAATATTGAGCTACACAACAGTACATAGAGAGAACATACTACACAACAGTCCACAGAATATTGAGCTACACAACAGTAGGTAGAGAGAACATACTACACAACACTCCATAGAATATTGAGCTACACAACAGTACCTACAGAGAACATACTAAACAACAGTCCACAGAATATTGAGCTACACAACAGTACATAGAGAGAACATACTACACAACACTCCACAGAATATTGAGCTACACAACAGTCCACAGAATATTAAACTACACCACAGTCCACATAATATTGAGTTACACAACAGTACATAGAGAGAACATACTACACAACAATCCACAGAATATTGAGCTACACAACAGTACATAGAGAGAACATACGACACAACAGTCCACAGAATATTGAACTACACAACAGTACATAGAGAGAATATACTACACAACAGTCCACAGAATATTGAGCTACAGAACATACAGAGAGAGAAGATACACAACAGTCCACAGAATATTGAACTACACAATACATAAAGAGAACATACTACACAACAGTCCACAAAATATTGAGCTACACAACAGTACATAGAGAGAACATACTACACAACAGTCCACAGAATATTGAGCTACACAACAGTACATAAAGAGAACATCTACATAACAGTCCACAGAATATTGAGCTACACAACAGTACATAGAGAGAACATACTACACAACAGACCACAGAATATTGAGTTACGCAACAGTACATAGAGAGAACATACTACACAACAGTCCACAGAATATTGAGCTACACAACAGTACCTAAAGAGAACATACTACACAACAGTCCACAGAATATTGAGCTACACAACAGTACATAAATAGAACATACTACACAACAGTCCACAGAATATTGAGCTACACAACAGTACATAGAGAGAACATACTACAGAACAGTCCACAGAATGTTGAGCTTCACAACAGTACATAGAGAGAACATACTACACAACAGTCAACAGAATATTGAGCTACACAACAGTACATAAAGAGAACATACTACACAACAATCCACAGAATATTGAGCTACACAACAGTACATAGAGAAAACATATCGCACAACAGTACACAGAATATTGAGCTACACAACAGTACATAGAGAGAATATACTACACAACAGTCCACAGAATATTGAGCTACACAACAGTACCTACAGAGAACATACTAAACAACAGTCCACAGAATATTGAGCTACACAACAGTACATAGAGAGAATATACTACACAACACTCCACAGAATATTGAGCTACACAACAGTCCACAGAATATTGAGCTACACAACAGTACATAAAGAGAACATACTACACAACAGTCCACAGAATATTGAACTACCCACAGTACATAGAGAAAACATACCACACAACATTACACAGAATATTGAGCTACACAACAGTACATAGAGAGAACATGCTACACAACAGTCCACAGAATATTGAGCTACACAACAGTACATAGAGAGAACATACTACACAACAGTCCACAGAATATTGAGCTACACAACAGCACATAAGGAGAACATACTACACAACAATCCACAGAATATTTAGCTACACAACAGTACATAGAGAGAACATACCACACAACAGTACACAGAATATTGAGCTACACAACAGTACATAGAGCGAACATACTACACAACAGTCCACAGAATATTGAGTTACACAACAGTACCTAGAGAGAACATACTACACAACAGTCCACAGAATATTGAGCTACAGAACATACATAGAGAGAACATACACAACAGTCCACAGAATATTGAGCTACACAATACATAAAGAGAACATACTACACAACAGTCCACAAAATATTGAGCTACACAAAAGTACATAGAGAGAACATACTACACAACAGTCCACAGAATATTGAGCTACACAACAGTACATAAAGAGAACATACTACACAACAGTCCACAGAATATTGAGCTACACAACAGTACATAGAGAGAACATACTACACAAAAGTCCCCAGAATATTGAGCTACACAACAGACAGTACATAGAGAGAACATACTACACAACAGTCCACAGAATATTAAGTTACACAACAGTACATAGAGAGAACATACTACACAAAAATCCACAGAATATTGAGCACACAACAGTACATAGACAGAACATACTACACAACAGTCCACAGAATATTGAACTACACAACAGTACTTAGAGAGAAAATACACAACAGTCCAGAGAATATTGAGCTACACAATACATAAAGAGAACATACTACACAACAGTCCACATAATATTGAGCTACACAACAGTACATAGAGAGAACATACTACACAATAGTCCACAGAATATTGAGCTACACAACAGTACCTAAAGAGAACATACTACACAACAGTCCACAGAATATTGAGCTACACAACAGTACATAAAGAGAACATACTATACAACAGTCCCCAGAATATTGAGCTACACAACAGTACATAGAGAGAACATACTACCAAACAGTCCACAGAATATTGAGCTACACAACAGTAGGTAGAGAGAACATACTACACAACACTCCATAGAATATTGAGCTACACAACAGTACCTACAGAGAACATACTAAACAACAGTCCACAGAATATTGAGCTACACAACAGTACATAGAGAGAACATACTACACAACACTCCACAGAATATTGAGCTACACAACAGTCCACAGAATATTAAACTACACCACAGTCCACATAATATTGAGTTACACAACAGTACATAGAGAGAACATACTACACAACAATCCACAGAATATTGAGCTACACAACAGTACATAGAGAGAACATACGACACAACAGTCCACAGAATATTGAACTACACAACAGTACATAGAGAGAATATACTACACAACAGTCCACAGAATATTGAGCTACAGAACATACAGAGAGAGAAGATACACAACAGTCCACAGAATATTGAACTACACAATACATAAAGAGAACATACTACACAACAGTCCACAAAATATTGAGCTACACAACAGTACATAGAGAGAACATACTACACAACAGTCCACAGAATATTGAGCTACACAACAGTACATAAAGAGAACATCTACATAACAGTCCACAGAATATTGAGCTACACAACAGTACATAGAGAGAACATACTACACAACAGACCACAGAATATTGAGTTACGCAACAGTACATAGAGAGAACATACTACACAACAGTCCACAGAATATTGAGCTACACAACAGTACCTAAAGAGAACATACTACACAACAGTCCACAGAATATTGAGCTACACAACAGTACATAAATAGAACATACTACACAACAGTCCACAGAATATTGAGCTACACAACAGTACATAGAGAGAACATACTACACAACAGTCCCCAGAATATTGAGCTACACAACAGTACATAGAGAGAACATACTACACAAAAATCCACAGAATATTGAGCACACAACAATACATAGAGAGAACATACTACACAACAGTCCACAGAATATTGAACTACACAACAGTACATAGAGAGAATATATTACACAAAAGTCCACAGAATATTGAACTACACAACAGTACTTAGAGAGAACATACCACACAACAGTCCACAGAATATTGAGTTACACAACAGTACATAGAGAGAAGATACTACACAACAATCCACAGAATATTGAGCTACACAACAGTACATAGAGAGAACATACACAACAGTCCACAGAATATTGAACTACACAACAGTCCACAGAATATTGAGCTACAGAACATACATAGAGAGAACATACACAACAGTCTACAGAATATTGAGCTACACAATACATAAAGAGAACATACTACACAACAGTCCACAATATATTGAGCTACACAACAGTACATAGAGAGAACATACTACACAATAGTCCACAGAATATTGAGCTACACAACAGTACCTAAAGAGAACATACTACACAACAGTCCACAGAATATTGAGCTACACAACAGTACATAAAGAGAACATACTACACAACAGTCCCCAGAATATTGAGCTACACAACAGTACGTAGAGAGAACATACTACACAACAGTCCACAGAATATTGAGCTACACAACAGTAGGTAGAGAGAACATACTACACAACACTCCATAGAATATTGAGCTACACAACAGTACCTACAGAGAACATACTAAACAACAGTCCACAGAATATTGAGCTACACAACAGTACATAGAGAGAACATACTACACAACACTCCATAGAATATTGAGCTACACAACAGTACACAGAGAGAACATACCACACAACAGTCCACAGAATATTGAGTTACACAACAGTACATAGTGAGAAGATACTACACAACAATCCACAGAATATTGAGCTACACAACAGTACATAGAGAGAACATACACAACAGTCCACAGAATATTGAACTACACAACAGTCCACAGAATATTGAGCTACAGAACATACATAGAGAGAACATACACAACAGTCCACAGAATATTGAGCTACACAATACATAAAGATAACATACTACACAACAGTCCACAAAATATTGAGCTACACAACAGTACATAGAGAGAATATACGACACCACAGTCCACAGAATATTGAGCTACACAACAGTACATAAAGAGAACATACTACATAACAGTCCACAGAATATTGAGCTACACAACAGTACATAGAGAGAACCTACTACACAACGGTCCACAGAATATTGAGTTACACAACAGTACATAGAGAGAACATACTACACAACAATCCACAGAATATTGAGCTACACAACAGTACATAGAGTAAACATACTACACAACAGTCCACAGAATATTAAGCTACTCAACAGTACATAGAGAGAACATACACAAGTCCAAAGAATATTGAGCTACACAATACATAAAGAGAACATACTACACAACAGTCCACAATATATTGAGCTACACAACAGTACATAGAGAGAACGTACTACACAACAGTCCACAGAATATTGAGCTACACAACAGTACATAAAGAGAATATACTACACAACAGTCCACAGAAAATTGAGCTACACAACAGTACATAGAGAGAACATACCACACAAGTCCACAGAATATTGAGCTATACAACAGTACATAGAGAGAACATACCACACAACAGTCCACAGAATATTGAGCTACACAACAGTACATAGAGAGAACATACTACACAACAGTCTACAGAATATTGAGCTACACAACAGTACATAAAGAGAACATACTACACAACAGTCCACAGAAAATTGAGCTACACAACAGTACCTAGAGAGAACATACTACACAACAGTCCACAGAATATTGAGCTATACAACAGTACATAGAGAGAACATACCACACAACAGTCCACAGAATATTGAGCTACACAACAGTACATAAAGAGAACATACTACACAACAGTCTACAGAATATTGAGCTACACAACAGTACCTAAAGAGAACATACTACACAACAGTCCACAGAATATTGAGCTATACAACAGTACATAGAGAGAACATACCACACAACAGTCCACAGAATATTGAGCTACACAACAGTACATAGAGAGAACATACTACACAACAATCCACAGAATATTGAGCTACACAACACTACATAGAGAGAACATACTACACAACAGTCCACAGAATATTGAGCTACACAACAGTACATACAGAGAACATACTACACAACAGTCCACAGAATATTGAGCTACACAACAGTACATAGATAGAACATACTACACAACAGTCCACAGAATATTGAGCTACACAACAGTACATAGAGAGAACATACTACACAACAGTCTACAGAATATTGAGCTACACAACAGTACCTAAAGAGAACATACTACACAACAGTCCACAGAATATTGAGCTATACAACAGTACATAGAGAGAACATACCACACAACAGTCCACAGAATATTGAGCTACACAACAGTACATAGAGAGAACATACTACACAACAATCCACAGAATATTGAGCTACACAACAGTACATAGAGAGAACATACTACACAACAGTCCACAGAATATTGAGCTACACAACAGTACATACAGAGAACATACTACACAACAGTCCACAGAATATTGAGCTACACAACAGTACATACAGAGAACATACTACACAACAGTCCACAGAATATTGAACTACACAACAGTACATAGAGAGAATATACTAAACAACAGTCCACATAATATTGAGCTACACAACAGTACATAGAGAGAACATACACAACAGTCCACAGAATATTGAGCTACACAATACATAAAGAGAACATACTACACAACAGTCCACAAAATATTGAGCTACACAACAGTACATAGAGAGAACATACTAGACAACAGTCCACAGAATATTGAGCTACACAACAGTACATAAAGAGAACATACTACACAACAGTCCACAGAATATTGAGCTACACAACAGTACATAGAGAGAACATACCACACAACAGTCCACAGAATATTGAGCTACACAACAGTACATAGAGCGAACAAACTACACAACAGTCCACAGAATATTGAGTTACACAACAGTACCTAGAGAGAACATACTAGACAACAGTCCAAAGAATATTGAGCTACACAACAGTACATAAAGAGAACATACTACACAACAGTCCACAGTATATTGAGCTACACAACAGTACATAGAGAGAACATACACACACAACAGTCCACAGAATATTGAGCTACACAACAGTACATAGATAGAACATACTACACAACAGTCCACAGAATATTGAGCTACACAACAGTACATAGAGAGAACATACTACACAACAGTCTACAGAATATTGAGCTACACAACAGTACCTAAAGAGAACATACTACACAACAGTCCACAGAATATTGAGCTATACAACAGTACATAGAGAGAACATACCACACAACAGTCCACAGAATATTGAGCTACACAACAGTACATAGAGAGAACATACTACACAACACTCCACAGAATATTGAGCTACACAACAGTCCACAGAATATTAAACTACACCACAGTCCACATAATATTGAGTTACACAACAGTACATAGAGAGAACATACTACACAACAATCCACAGAATATTGAGCTACACAACAGTACATAGAGAGAACATACGACACAACAGTCCACAGAATATTGAACTACACAACAGTACATAGAGAGAATATACTACACAACAGTCCACAGAATATTGAGCTACAGAACATACAGAGAGAGAAGATACACAACAGTCCACAGAATATTGAACTACACAATACATAAAGAGAACATACTACACAACAGTCCACAAAATATTGAGCTACACAACAGTACATAGAGAGAACATACTACACAACAGTCCACAGAATATTGAGCTACACAACAGTACATAAAGAGAACATCTACATAACAGTCCACAGAATATTGAGCTACACAACAGTACATAGAGAGAACATACTACACAACAGACCACAGAATATTGAGTTACGCAACAGTACATAGAGAGAACATACTACACAACAGTCCACAGAATATTGAGCTACACAACAGTACCTAAAGAGAACATACTACACAACAGTCCACAGAATATTGAGCTACACAACAGTACATAAATAGAACATACTACACAACAGTCCACAGAATATTGAGCTACACAACAGTACATAGAGAGAACATACTACAGAACAGTCCACAGAATGTTGAGCTTCACAACAGTACATAGAGAGAACATACTACACAACAGTCAACAGAATATTGAGCTACACAACAGTACATAAAGAGAACATACTACACAACAATCCACAGAATATTGAGCTACACAACAGTACATAGAGAAAACATATCGCACAACAGTACACAGAATATTGAGCTACACAACAGTACATAGAGAGAATATACTACACAACAGTCCACAGAATATTGAGCTACACAACAGTACCTACAGAGAACATACTAAACAACAGTCCACAGAATATTGAGCTACACAACAGTACATAGAGAGAATATACTACACAACACTCCACAGAATATTGAGCTACACAACAGTCCACAGAATATTGAGCTACACAACAGTACATAAAGAGAACATACTACACAACAGTCCACAGAATATTGAACTACCCACAGTACATAGAGAAAACATACCACACAACATTACACAGAATATTGAGCTACACAACAGTACATAGAGAGAACATGCTACACAACAGTCCACAGAATATTGAGCTACACAACAGTACATAGAGAGAACATACTACACAACAGTCCACAGAATATTGAGCTACACAACAGCACATAAGGAGAACATACTACACAACAATCCACAGAATATTTAGCTACACAACAGTACATAGAGAGAACATACCACACAACAGTACACAGAATATTGAGCTACACAACAGTACATAGAGCGAACATACTACACAACAGTCCACAGAATATTGAGTTACACAACAGTACCTAGAGAGAACATACTACACAACAGTCCACAGAATATTGAGCTACAGAACATACATAGAGAGAACATACACAACAGTCCACAGAATATTGAGCTACACAATACATAAAGAGAACATACTACACAACAGTCCACAAAATATTGAGCTACACAAAAGTACATAGAGAGAACATACTACACAACAGTCCACAGAATATTGAGCTACACAACAGTACATAAAGAGAACATACTACACAACAGTCCACAGAATATTGAGCTACACAACAGTACATAGAGAGAACATACTACACAAAAGTCCCCAGAATATTGAGCTACACAACAGACAGTACATAGAGAGAACATACTACACAACAGTCCACAGAATATTAAGTTACACAACAGTACATAGAGAGAACATACTACACAAAAATCCACAGAATATTGAGCACACAACAGTACATAGACAGAACATACTACACAACAGTCCACAGAATATTGAACTACACAACAGTACTTAGAGAGAAAATACACAACAGTCCAGAGAATATTGAGCTACACAATACATAAAGAGAACATACTACACAACAGTCCACATAATATTGAGCTACACAACAGTACATAGAGAGAACATACTACACAATAGTCCACAGAATATTGAGCTACACAACAGTACCTAAAGAGAACATACTACACAACAGTCCACAGAATATTGAGCTACACAACAGTACATAAAGAGAACATACTATACAACAGTCCCCAGAATATTGAGCTACACAACAGTACATAGAGAGAACATACTACCAAACAGTCCACAGAATATTGAGCTACACAACAGTAGGTAGAGAGAACATACTACACAACACTCCATAGAATATTGAGCTACACAACAGTACCTACAGAGAACATACTAAACAACAGTCCACAGAATATTGAGCTACACAACAGTACATAGAGAGAACATACTACACAACACTCCACAGAATATTGAGCTACACAACAGTCCACAGAATATTAAACTACACCACAGTCCACATAATATTGAGTTACACAACAGTACATAGAGAGAACATACTACACAACAATCCACAGAATATTGAGCTACACAACAGTACATAGAGAGAACATACGACACAACAGTCCACAGAATATTGAACTACACAACAGTACATAGAGAGAATATACTACACAACAGTCCACAGAATATTGAGCTACAGAACATACAGAGAGAGAAGATACACAACAGTCCACAGAATATTGAACTACACAATACATAAAGAGAACATACTACACAACAGTCCACAAAATATTGAGCTACACAACAGTACATAGAGAGAACATACTACACAACAGTCCACAGAATATTGAGCTACACAACAGTACATAAAGAGAACATCTACATAACAGTCCACAGAATATTGAGCTACACAACAGTACATAGAGAGAACATACTACACAACAGACCACAGAATATTGAGTTACGCAACAGTACATAGAGAGAACATACTACACAACAGTCCACAGAATATTGAGCTACACAACAGTACCTAAAGAGAACATACTACACAACAGTCCACAGAATATTGAGCTACACAACAGTACATAAATAGAACATACTACACAACAGTCCACAGAATATTGAGCTACACAACAGTACATAGAGAGAACATACTACACAACAGTCCCCAGAATATTGAGCTACACAACAGTACATAGAGAGAACATACTACACAAAAATCCACAGAATATTGAGCACACAACAATACATAGAGAGAACATACTACACAACAGTCCACAGAATATTGAACTACACAACAGTACATAGAGAGAATATATTACACAAAAGTCCACAGAATATTGAACTACACAACAGTACTTAGAGAGAACATACCACACAACAGTCCACAGAATATTGAGTTACACAACAGTACATAGAGAGAAGATACTACACAACAATCCACAGAATATTGAGCTACACAACAGTACATAGAGAGAACATACACAACAGTCCACAGAATATTGAACTACACAACAGTCCACAGAATATTGAGCTACAGAACATACATAGAGAGAACATACACAACAGTCTACAGAATATTGAGCTACACAATACATAAAGAGAACATACTACACAACAGTCCACAATATATTGAGCTACACAACAGTACATAGAGAGAACATACTACACAATAGTCCACAGAATATTGAGCTACACAACAGTACCTAAAGAGAACATACTACACAACAGTCCACAGAATATTGAGCTACACAACAGTACATAAAGAGAACATACTACACAACAGTCCCCAGAATATTGAGCTACACAACAGTACGTAGAGAGAACATACTACACAACAGTCCACAGAATATTGAGCTACACAACAGTAGGTAGAGAGAACATACTACACAACACTCCATAGAATATTGAGCTACACAACAGTACCTACAGAGAACATACTACACAACAGTCCACAGAATATTGAGCTATACAACAGTACATAGAGAGAACATACTACAAAACGGTCCACAGAATATTAAGTTACTCAACAGTACATAGAGAGAACATACTACACAACAATCCACAGAATATTGAGCTGCACAACAGTACATAGAGAGAATATACCACACAACAGTCCACAGAATGTTGAGCTACACAACAGTACATAAAGAGAACATACGACACCACTGTCCACAGAATATTGAGCTACACAACAGTACATAAAGAGAACATACTACATAACAGTCCACAGTATATTGAGCTACACAACAGTAGATAAAGAGAACATACTGCACAACAGTCCACAGAATATTGAGCTACACAACAGTACATAGAGAGAACCTAATACACAACGGTCCACAGAATATTAAGCTACACAACAGTACATAGAGAGAACATACACAAGTCCAAAGAATATTGAGCTACACAATACATAAAGAGAACATACTACACAACAGTCCACAAAATATTGAGCTGCACAACAGTACATAGAGAGAACGTACTACACAACAGTCCACAGAATATTGAGCTACACAACAGTACATAAAGAGAACATACTACACAACAGTCCACAGAAAATTGAGCTACACAACAGTACATAGAGAGAACATACCACACAACAGTCCACAGAATATTGAGATATACAACAGTACATAGAGAGAACATACCACACAACAGTCCACAGAATATTGAGCTACACAACAGTACATAAATAGAACATACTACACAACAGTCCACAGAAAATTGAGCTACACAACAGTACCTAGAGAGAACATACTACACAACAGTCCACAGAATATTGAGCTATACAACAGTACATAGAGAGAACATACCACACAACAGTCCACAGAATATTGAGCTACACAACAGTACATAAAGAGAACATACTACACAACAGTCTACAGAATATTGAGCTACACAACAGTACCTAAAGAGAACATACTACACAACAGTCCACAGAATATTGAGCTATACAACAGTACATAGAGAGAACATACCACACAACAGTCCACAGAATATTGAGCTACACAACAGTACATAGAGAGAACATACT
Source organism: Eledone cirrhosa (assembly GCA_964016885.1). Lineage (NCBI taxonomy): Eukaryota > Metazoa > Mollusca > Cephalopoda > Octopoda > Eledonidae > Eledone > Eledone cirrhosa. The sequence goes on along the minus strand of OZ024742.1, from coordinate 11,007,207 downwards.
ACACAACAATCCACAGAATATTGAGCTACACAACAGTACATAAAGAGAACATACTACACAACAGTCCACAGAATATTGAGCTACACAACAGTACATACAGAGAACATACTACACAACAGTCCACAGAATATTGAGCTACACAACAGTACATAGATAGAACATACTACACAACAATCCACAGAATATTGAGCTACACAACATTACATAGAGAGAACATACTACACAACAGTCCACAGAAAAGTGAGCTACACAACAGTACATAAAGAGAACATACTACACAACAGTCCACAGAATATTGAGCTACACAACAGTACATAGAGTGAACATACTTCACAACAGTCTACAGAATATTGAGCTACACAACAGTAGATAAAGAGAACATACTGCACAACAGCCAACAGAATATTGAGCTACACAACAGTACATAAAGAGAACATACTACACAACAGTCCACAGAAAATTGAGCTACACAACAGTACCTAGAGAGAACATACTACACAACAGTCCACAGAATATTGAGCTATACAACAGTACATAGAGAGAACATACTACAAAACGGTCCACAGAATATTAAGTTACTCAACAGTACATAGAGAGAACATACTACACAACAATCCACAGAATATTGAGCTGCACAACAGTACATAGAGAGAATATACCACACAACAGTCCACAGAATGTTGAGCTACACAACAGTACATAAAGAGAACATACGACACCACTGTCCACAGAATATTGAGCTACACAACAGTACATAAAGAGAACATACTACATAACAGTCCACAGTATATTGAGCTACACAACAGTAGATAAAGAGAACATACTGCACAACAGTCCACAGAATATTGAGCTACACAACAGTACATAGAGAGAACCTAATACACAACGGTCCACAGAATATTAAGCTACACAACAGTACATAGAGAGAACATACACAAGTCCAAAGAATATTGAGCTACACAATACATAAAGAGAACATACTACACAACAGTCCACAAAATATTGAGCTGCACAACAGTACATAGAGAGAACGTACTACACAACAGTCCACAGAATATTGAGCTACACAACAGTACATAAAGAGAACATACTACACAACAGTCCACAGAAAATTGAGCTACACAACAGTACATAGAGAGAACATACCACACAACAGTCCACAGAATATTGAGATATACAACAGTACATAGAGAGAACATACCACACAACAGTCCACAGAATATTGAGCTACACAACAGTACATAAATAGAACATACTACACAACAGTCCACAGAAAATTGAGCTACACAACAGTACCTAGAGAGAACATACTACACAACAGTCCACAGAATATTGAGCTATACAACAGTACATAGAGAGAACATACCACACAACAGTCCACAGAATATTGAGCTACACAACAGTACATAAAGAGAACATACTACACAACAGTCTACAGAATATTGAGCTACACAACAGTACCTAAAGAGAACATACTACACAACAGTCCACAGAATATTGAGCTATACAACAGTACATAGAGAGAACATACCACACAACAGTCCACAGAATATTGAGCTACACAACAGTACATAGAGAGAACATACTACACAACAATCCACAGAATATTGAGCTACACAACAGTACATAAAGAGAACATACTACACAACAGTCCACAGAATATTGAGCTACACAACAGTACATACAGAGAACATACTACACAACAGTCCACAGAATATTGAGCTACACAACAGTACATAGATAGAACATACTACACAACAATCCACAGAATATTGAGCTACACAACATTACATAGAGAGAACATACTACACAACAGTCCACAGAAAAGTGAGCTACACAACAGTACATAAAGAGAACATACTACACAACAGTCCACAGAATATTGAGCTACACAACAGTACATAGAGTGAACATACTTCACAACAGTCTACAGAATATTGAGCTACACAACAGTACCTAAAGAGAACAAACTACACAACAGTCCACAGAATATTGAGCTACACAACAGTAGGTAGAGAGAACATACTACACAACACTCCATAGAATGTTGAGCTACACAACAGTACCTACAGAGAACATACTAAACAACAGTCCACAGAATATTGAGCTACACAACAGTACATAGAGAGAACATACTACACAACACTCCATAGAATATTGAGCTACACAACAGTACACAGAGAGAACATACCACACAACAGTCCACAGAATATTGAGTTACACAACAGTACATAGAGAGAAGATACTACACAACAATCCACAGAATATTGAGCTACACAACAGTACATAGAGAGAACATACACAACAGTCCACAGAATATTGAACTACACAACAGTCCACAGAATATTGAGCTACAGAACATACATAGAGATAACATACACAACAGTCCACAGAATATTGAGCTACACAATACATAAAGAGAACATACTACACAACAGTCCACAAAATATTGAGCTACACAACAGTACATAGAGAGAATATACGACACCACAGTCCACAGAATATTGAGCTACACAACAGTACATAAAGAGAACATACACAAGTCCAAAGAATATTGAGCTACACAATACATAAAGAGAACATACTACACAACAGTCCACAATATATTGAGCTACACAACAGTACATAGAGAGAACGTACTACACAACAGTCCACAGAATATTGAGCTACACAACAGTACATAAAGAGAATATACTACACAACACTCCACAGAACATTGAGCTACACAACAGTACATAGAGAGAACATACCACACAAGTCCACAGAATATTGAGCTATACAACAGTACATAGAGAGAACATACCACACAACAGTCCACAGAATATTGAGCTACACAACAGTACATAGAGAGAACATACTACACAACAGTCTACAGAATATTGAGCTACACAACAGTACATAAAGAGAACATACTACACAACAGTCCACAGAAAATTGAGCTACACAACACTACCTAGAGAGAACATACTACACAACAGTCCACAGAATATTGAGCTATACAACAGTACATACAGAGAACATACCACACAACAGTCCACAGAATATTGAGCTACACAACAGTACGTAAAGAGAACATACTACACAACAGTCTACAGAATATTGAGCTACACAACAGTACCTAAAGAGAACATACTACACAACAGTCCACAGAATATTGAGCTATACAACAGTACATAGAGAGAACATACCACACAACAGTCCACAGAATATTGAGCTACACAACAGTACATAGAGAGAACATACTACACAACAATCAGCAGAATATTGAGCTACACAACAGTACATAGAGAGAACATACTACACAACAGTCCACAGAATATTGAGCTACACAACAGTACATACAGAGAACATACTACACAACAGTCCACAGAATATTGAGCTACACAACAGTACATAGATAGAACATACTACACAACAGTCCACAGAATATTGAGCTACACAACAGTACATAGAGAGAACATACTACACAACAGTCTACAGAATATTGAGCTACACAACAGTACCTAAAGAGAACATACTACACAACAGTCCACAGAATATTGAGCTATACAACAGTACATAGAGAGAACATACCACACAACAGTCCACAGAATATTGAGCTACACAACAGTACATAGAGAGAACATACTACACAACAATCCACAGAATATTGAGCTACACAACAGTACATAGAGAGAACATACTACACAACAGTCCACAGAATATTGAGCTACACAACAGTACATACAGAGAACATACTACACAACAGTCCACAGAATATTGAGCTACACAACAGTACATGCAGAGAACATACTACACAACAGTCCACAGAATATTGAGTTACACAACAGTACATAGAGAGAACATACTACACAACAGTCCACAGAATATTGAACTACACAACAGTACATAGAGAGAATATACTAAACAACAGTCCACATAATATTGAGCTACACAACAGTACATAGAGAGAACATGCACAACAGTCCACAGAATATTGAACTACACAATACATAAAGAGAACATACTACACAACAGTCCACAAAATATTGAGCTACACAACAGTACATAGAGAGAACATACTAGACAACAGTCCACAGAATATTGAGCTACACAACAGTACATAAAGAGAACATACTACACAACAGTCCACAGAATATTGAGCTACACAACAGTACATAGAGAGAACATACCACACAACAGTCCACAGAATATTGAGCTACACAACAGTACATAGAGCGAACATACTACACAACAGTCCACAGAATATTGAGTTACACAACAGTACCTAGAGAGAACATACTAGACAACAGTCCACAGAATATTGAGCTACACAACAGTACATAAAGAGAACATACTACACAACAGTCCACAGTATATTGAGCTACACAACAGTACATAGAGAGAACATACACACACAACAGTACACAGAATATTGAGCTACACAACAGTACATAGAGCGAACATCTACACAACAGTCCACAGAATATTGAGTTACACAACAGTACCTAGAGAGAACATACTACACAACAGTCCAAAGAATATTGAGCTATACAACAGTACATAGAGAGAACATACCACACAACAGTCCACAGAACATTGAACTACACAACAGTACACAGAGAGAACATACTACACAACAGTCTACAGAATATTGAGCTACACAACAGTAGATAAAGAGAACATACTGCACAACAGTCCACAGAATATTGAGCTTCACAACAGTACATAGAGAGATCATACGACACCACAGACGACAGAATATTGAGCTACACAACAGTACATAGAGAGAACATACTACACAACAATCCACAGAATATTGAGCTACACAACAGTACATAGAGAGAACATACTACACAACAGTCCACAGAATATTGAGCTACACAACAGTACATAGAGAGAACATACTACAAAACAATCCACAGAATATTGAGTTACACAACAGTACATAGAGAGAACATACTACACAACAGTCCACAGAATATTGAACTACACAACATTACATAGAGAGAATATACTACACAACAGTCCACAGAATATTGAGCTACACAACAGTACATAGGGAGAACATACACAACAGTCCACAGAATATTGAGCTACAGAATACATAAAGAGAACATACTACACAACAGTCCACAAAATATTGAGCTACACAACAGTACATAGAGAAAACATACTACACAACAGTCCACAGAATATTGAGCTGCACAACAGTACATAGAGAGAACATACCACACAACATTCCACAGAATGTTGAGCTACACAACAGTACATAAAGAGAACATACGACACCACAGTCCACAGAATATTGAGCTACACAACAGTACATAAAGAGAACATACTACATAACAGTCCACAGTATATTGAGCTACACAACAGTAGATAAAGAGAACATACTGCACAACAGTCCACAGAATATTGAGCTACACAACAGTACATAGAGAGAACCTACTACACAACGGTCCACAGAATATTAAGCTACACAACAGTACATAGAGAGAACATACACAAGTCCAAAGAATATTGAGCTACACAATAAATAAAGAGAACATACTACACAACAGTCCACAAAATATTGAGCTGCACAACAGTACATAGAGAGAACGTACTACACAACAGTCCACAGAATATTGAGCTACACAACAGTACATAAAGAGAACATACTACACAACAGTCCACAGAAAATTGAGCTACACAACAGTACATAGAGAGAACATATCACACAACAGTCCACAGAATATTGAGCTATACAACAGTACATAGAGAGAACATACCACACAACAGTCCACAGAATATTGAGCTACACAACAGTACATAGAGAGAACATACTACACAACAGTCTACAGAATATTGAGCTACACAACAGTACATAAAGAGAACATACTACACAACAGTCCACAGAAAATTGAGCTACACAACAGTACCTAGAGAGAACATACTACACAACAGTCCACAGAATATTGAGCTATACAACAGTACATAGAGAGAACATACCACACAACAGTCCACAGAATATTGAGCTACACAACAGTACATAGAGAGAACATACTACACAATAGTCCACAGAATATTGTGCTACACAACAGTACCTAAAGAGAACATACTACACAACAGTCCACAGAATATTGAGCTACACAACAGTACATAGAGAGAACATACTACACAACAGTCCACAGAATATTGAACTACACAACAGTACATAGAGAGAATATACTACACAACAGTCCACATAATATTGAGCTACACAACAGTATATAGAGAGAACATACACAACAGTCCACAAAATATTGAGCTACACAATACATAAAGAGAACATACTACACAACAGTCCACAAAATATTGAGCTACACAACAGTACATAGAGAGAACATACTAGACAACAGTCCACAGAATATTGAGCTACACAACAGTACATAAAGAGAACATACTACACAACAGTCCACAGAATATTGAGCTATACAACAGTACATAGAGAGAACATACCACACAACAGTCCACAGAATATTGAGCTACACAACAGTACATAGAGAGAACATACTACACAACAATCCACAGAATATTGAGCTACACAACAGTACATAAAGAGAACATACTACACAACAGTCCACAGAATATTGAGCTACACAACAGTACATACAGAGAACATACTACACAACAGTCCACAGAATATTGAGCTACACAACAGTACATAGATAGAACATACTACACAACAATCCACAGAATATTGAGCTACACAACATTACATAGAGAGAACATACTACACAACAGTCCACAGAAAAGTGAGCTACACAACAGTACCTAGAGAGAACATACTACACAACAGTCCACAGAATATTGAGCTATACAACAGTACATAGAGAGAACATACCACACAACAGTCCACAGAATATTGAGCTACACAACAGTACATAGAGTGAACATACTTCACAACAGTCTACAGAATATTGAGCTACACAACAGTACCTAAAGAGAACATACTACACAACAGTCCACAGAATATTGAGCTATACAACAGTACATAGAGAGAACATACCACACAACAGTCCACAGAATATTGAGCTACACAACAGTACATAGAGAGAACATACTACACAATAGTCCACAGAATATTGAGCTACACAACAGTACCTAAAGAGAACATACTACACAACAGTCCACAGAATATTGAGCTACACAACAGTACATACAGAGAACATACTACACAACAGTCCACAGAATATTGAGCTACACAACAGTACATAGATAGAACATACTACACAACAATCCACAGAATATTGAGCTACACAACAGTACATAGAGAGAACATACTACACAACAGTCCACAGAATATTGAACTACACAACAGTACATAGAGAGAATATACTACACAACAGTCCACATAATATTGAGCTACACAACAGTACATAGAGAGAACATACACAACAGTCCACAAAATATTGAGCTACACAATACATAAAGAGAACATACTACACAACAGTCCACAAAATATTGAGCTACACAACAGTACATAGAGAGAACATACTAGACAACAGTCCACAGAATATTGAGCTACACAACAGTACATAAAGAGAACATACTACACAACAGTACATAGAGCGAACATACTACACAACAGTCCACAGAATATTGAGTTACACAACAGTACCTAGAGAGAACATACTACACAACAGTCCAAAGAATATTTAGCTATACAACAGTACATAGAGAGTACATACCACACAACAGTCCACAGAACATTGAACTACACAACAGTACATAGAGAGAACATACTACACAACAGTCCACAGAATAATGAGCTACACAACATTACATAGAGCGAATATACTACACAACAGTCCACAGAATATTGAGTTACACAACAGTACCTAGAGAGAACATACTACACAACAGTCCAAAGAATATTGAGCTATACAACAGTACATAGAGAGTACATACCACACAACAGTCCACAGAACATTGAGCTACACAACAGTACACAGAGAGAACATACTACACAACAGTCCACAGAATAATGAGCTACACATTACATAGAGAGAACATACTGCATAACAATCCACGGAATATTGAGCTACACAACAGTAGATAAAGAGAACATACTGCACAACAGTCCACAGAATATTGAGCTACACAACAGTACATAGAGAGAACATACTACACAACAGTCCACAGAATATTGAACTACACAACAGTACATAGAGAGAATATACTACACAACAGTCCACATAATATTGAGCTACACAACAGTACATAGAGAGAACATACACAACAGTCCACAAAATATTGAGCTACACAATACATAAAGAGAACATACTACACAACAGTCCACAAAATATTGAGCTACACAACAGTACATAGAGAGAACATACTAGACAACAGTCCACAGAATATTGAGCTACACAACAGTACATAAAGAGAACATACTACACAACAGTCCACAGTATATTGAGCTACACAACAGTACATAGAGAGAACATACCACACAACAGTACACAGAATATTGAGCTACACAACAGTACATAGAGCGAACATACTACACAACAGTCCACAGAATATTGAGTTACACAACAGTACCTAGAGAGAACATACTACACAACAGTCCAAAGAATATTGAGCTATACAACAGTACATAAAGAGAACATACTACATAATAGTCCACAGTATATTGAGCTACACAACAGTACATAGAGAGAACATACTACACAACAGTCCACAGAATATTGAGCTACACAACAGTACATAGAGAGAACATACTACACAACAGTCCACAGAATATTGAGCTACACAACAGTACATAGAGAGAACATACCACACAACAATCCACAGAATATTGAGCTACACAACAGTACATAGAGAGAATATACTACACAACTGTCCACAGAATATTGAGCTACACAACAGTACATAGAGAGAACATACTACATAACAGTCCACAGAATATTGAGCTACACAACAGTACATAGAGAGAACATAGTACACAACAGTCCACAGAATATTGAGCTACACAACAGTACATAAAGAGAACATACGACACCACAGTCCACAGAATATTGAGCTACACAACAGTACATAAAGAGAACATACTACATAACAGTCCACAGTATATTGAGCTACACAACAGTAGATAAAGAGAACATACTGCACAACAGTCCATAGAATATTGAGCTACACAACAGTACATAGAGAGAACCTACTACACAACGGTCCACAGAATATTGAGTTACACAACAGTACATAGAGAGAACATACTACACAACAATCCACAGAATATTGAGCTACACAACAGTACATAGAGAGAACATACTACACAACAGTCCACAGAATATTAAGCTACTCAACAGTACATAGAGAGAACATACACAAGTCCAAAGAATAATGAGCTACACAATACATAAAGAGAACATACTACACAACAGTCCACAAAATATTGAGCTGCACAACAGTACATAGAGAGAACGTACTACACAACAGTCCACAGAATATTGAGCTACACAACAGTACATAAATATAACATACTACACAACAGTCCACAGAAAATTGAGCTATACAACAGTACATAGAGAGAACATACCACACAACAGTCCACAGAATATTGAGCTATACAACAGTACACAGAGAGAACATACCACACAACAGTCCACAGAATATTGAGCTACACAACAGTACATAGAGAGAACATACTACACAACAGTCTACAGAATATTGAGCTACACAACAGTACATAAAGAGAACATACTACACAACAGTCCACAGAAAATTGAGCTACACAACAGTACCTAGAGAGAACATACTACACAACAGTCCACAGAATATTGAGCTATACAACATTACATAGAGAGAACATACCACACAACAGTCCACAGAATATTGAGCTACACAACAGTACATAAAGAGAACATACTACACAACAGTCTACAGAATATTGAGCTACACAACAGTACCTAAAGAGAACATACTACACAACAGTCCACAGAATATTGAGCTATACAACAGTACATAGAGAGAACATACCACACAACAGTCCACAGAATATTGAGCTACACAACAGTACATAGAGAGAACATACTACACAACGATCCACAGAATATTGAGCTACACAACAGTGCATAGAGAGAACATACTACACAACAGTCCACAGAATATTGAGCTACACAACAGTACATACAGAGAACATACTACACAACAGTCCACAGAATATTGAGCTACACAACAGTACATAGATAGAACATACTACACAACAATCCACAGAATATTGAGCTACACAACAGTACATAGAGAGAACATACTACACAACAGTCCACAGAATATTGAACTACACAACAGTACATAGAGAGAATATACTACACAACAGTCCACATAATATTGAGCTACACAACAGTACATAGAGAGAACATACACAACAGTCCACAGAATATTGAGCTACACAATACATAAAGAGAACATACTACACAACAGTCCACAAAATATTGAGCTACACAACAGTACATACAGAGAACATACTAGACAACAGTCCACAGAATATTGAGCTACACAACAGTACATAAAGAGAACATACTACACAACAGTCCACAGAATATTGAGCTACACAACAGTACATAGAGAGAACATACCACACAACAGTTCACAGAATATTGAGCTACACAACAGTACATAAAGAGAACATACTACACAACATTCCACAGTATATTGAGCTACACAACAGTACATAGAGAGAACATACCACACAACAGTACACAGAATATTGAGCTACACAACAGTACATAGAGCGAACATACTACACAACAGTCCACAGAATATTGAGTTACACAACAGTACCTAGAGAGAACATACTACACAACAGTCCAAAGAATATTGAGCTATACAACAGTACATAGAGAGTACATACCACACAACAGTCCACAGAACATTGAACTACACAACAGTACACAGAGAGAACATACTACACAACAGTCCACAGAATAATGAGCTACACAACATTACATAGAGAGAACATACTGCATAACAGTCCACAGATTATTGAGCTACACAACAGTAGATAAAGAGAACATACTGCACAACAGTCCACAGAATATTGAGCTACACAACAGTACATAGAGAGAACATACGACACCACAGACCACAGAATATTGAACTACACAACAGTACATAGAGAGAATATACTACACAACAGTCCACAGAATATTGAGCCACACAACAGTACATAGAGAGAACATACACAACAGTTCACAGAATATTGAACTACACAACAGTACATAGAGAGAATATACTACACAACAGTCCACAGAATATTGAGCTACACAACAGTACATAGAGAGAACATACTAGACAACAGTCCACAGAATATTGAGCTACACAATACATGAAGAGAACATACTACACAACAGTCCACAAAATATTGAGCTACACAACAGTACATAGAGAGAACATACTACAAAACAGTCCACAGAATATTGAGCTACACAACAGTACATAAAGAGAACATACGACACCACAGTCCACAGAATATTGAGCTACACAACAGTACATAAAGAGAACATACTACATAATAGTCCACAGTATATTGAGCTACACAACAGTACATAGAGAGAACATACTACACAACAGTCCACAGAATATTGAGCTACACAACAGTACATAGAGAGAACATACTACACAACAGTCCACAGAATATTGAGCTACACAACAGTACATAGAGAGAACATACCACACAACAATCCACAGAATATTGAGCTACACAACAGTACATAGAGAGAATATACTACACAACTGTCCACAGAATATTGAGCTACACAACAGTACATAGAGAGAACATACTACATAACAGTCCACAGAATATTGAGCTACACAACAGTACATAGAGAGAACATAGTACACAACAGTCCACAGAATATTGAGCTACACAACAGTACATAAAGAGAACATACTGCACAACTCTCCACAGAATATTGAGCTACACAACAGTACATAGAGAGAACATACTACACAACAGTCCACAGAATATTGAGCTACACAACAGTACATAGAGAGAACATACCATAGAACAGTCCACAGAATATTGAGCTACACAACAGTACATAGAGAGAACATACTACACAACAGTCCACAGAATATTGAGTTACACAACAGTACATAGAGAGAACATACTACACAACAATCCACAGAATATTGTGCTACACAACAGTAGATAAAGAGAACATACTGCACAACAGTCCACAGAATATTGAGCTACACAACAGTACATAGAGAGAACATACTACACAACAGTACATAGAGAGAACATGCTACACAACAGTCCACAGAATATTGAGCTACACAACAGTACATAGAGAGAACATACTACACAACAGTCAAACAGAATATTGAGCTACACAACAGCACATAAAGAGAACATACACAACAATCCACAGAATATTTAGCTACACAACAGTACATAGAGAGAACATACCACACAACAGTACACAGAATATTGAGCTACACAACAGTACATAGAGCGAACATACTACACAACAGTCCACAGAATATTGAGTTACAAAACAGTACCTCGAGAGAACATACTACACAACAGTCCACAGAATATTGAGCTACACAACAGTACATAAAAGAACATACTACACAACAGTCCACAGAATATTGAGCTACACAACAGTACATAGAGAGAACATACTACACAACAGTCCACAGAATATTGAGCTACACAACAGTACATAGAGAGAACATACACAACAGTTCACAGAATATTGAACTACACAACAGTACATAGAGAGAATATACTACACAACAGTCCACAGAATATTGAGCTACACAACAGTACATAGAGAGAACATACTAGACAACAGTCCACAGAATATTGAGCTACACAATACATGAAGAGAACATACTACACAACAGTCCACAAAATATTGAGCTACACAACAGTACATAGAGAGAACATACTACAAAACAGTCCACAGAATATTGAGCTACACAACAGTACATAAAGAGAACATACGACACCACAGTCCACAGAATATTGAGCTACACAACAGTACATAAAGAGAACATACTACATAATAGTCCACAGTATATTGAGCTACACAACAGTACATAGAGAGAACATACTACACAACAGTCCACAGAATATTGAGCTACACAACAGTACATAGAGAGAACATACTACACAACAGTCCACAGAATATTGAGCTACACAACAGTACATAGAGAGAACATACCACACAACAATCCACAGAATATTGAGCTACACAACAGTACATAGAGAGAATATACTACACAACTGTCCACAGAATATTGAGCTACACAACAGTACATAGAGAGAACATACTACATAACAGTCCACAGAATATTGAGCTACACAACAGTACATAGAGAGAACATAGTACACAACAGTCCACAGAATATTGAGCTACACAACAGTACATAAAGAGAACATACTGCACAACTCTCCACAGAATATTGAGCTACACAACAGTACATAGAGAGAACATACTACACAACAGTCCACAGAATATTGAGCTACACAACAGTACATAGAGAGAACATACCATAGAACAGTCCACAGAATATTGAGCTACACAACAGTACATAGAGAGAACATACTACACAACAGTCCACAGAATATTGAGTTACACAACAGTACATAGAGAGAACATACTACACAACAATCCACAGAATATTGTGCTACACAACAGTAGATAAAGAGAACATACTGCACAACAGTCCACAGAATATTGAGCTACACAACAGTACATAGAGAGAACATACTACACAACAGTACATAGAGAGAACATGCTACACAACAGTCCACAGAATATTGAGCTACACAACAGTACATAGAGAGAACATACTACACAACAGTCAAACAGAATATTGAGCTACACAACAGCACATAAAGAGAACATACACAACAATCCACAGAATATTTAGCTACACAACAGTACATAGCGAGAACATACCACACAACAGTACACAGAATATTGAGCTACACAACAGTACATAGAGCGAACATACTACACAACAGTCCACAGAATATTGAGTTACAAAACAGTACCTCGAGAGAACATACTACACAACAGTCCACAGAATATTGAGCTACACAACAGTACATAAAAGAACATACTACACAACAGTCCACAGAATATTGAGCTACACAACAGTACATAGAGAGAACATACTACACAACAGTCCACAGAATATTGAGCTACACAACAGTACATAGAGAGAACATACTACACAACAGTCCACAGAATATTGAGCTACACAACAGTACATAAAGAGAACATACTACACAACGGTCCACAGAATATTGAGCTGCACAACAGTACATAGTGAGAACATACTACACAACAGTCCACAGAATATTGAGCTACACAACAGTACATAGAGAGAACATACTACACAACAGTCCACAGAATATTGAGCTACACAACAGTACATAGAGAGAACATACTACACAACAGTCCACAGAATATTGAGCTACACAACAGTACATAGAGAGAACATACTACACAACAGTCCACAGAATATTGAGCTACACAACAGTACATAGAGAGAACATACTACACAACAGTCCACAGAATATTGAGCTGCACAACAGTACATAGAGAGAACATACTACACAACAGTCCACAGAATATTGAGCTACACAACAGTACATAGAGAGAACATACTACACAACAGTCCACAGAATATTGAGCTGCACAACAGTACATAGAGAGAACATACTACACAACAGTCCACAGAATATTGAGCTACACAACAGTACATAGAGAGAACATACTACACAACAGTCCACAGAATATTGAGCTACACAACAGTACATAGAGAGAACATACTACACAACAGTCCACAGAATATTGAGCTACACAACAGTACATAGAGAAAACATACTACACAACAGTCCACAGAATATTGAGCTACACAACAGTACATAGAGAGAACATACTACACAACAGTCCACAGAATATTGAGCTACACAACAGTACATAGAGAGAACATACTACACAACAGTCCACAGAATATTGAGCTACACAACAGTACATAGAGAGAACATACTACACAACAGTCCACAGAATATTGAGCTACACAACAGTACATAGAGAGAACATACTACACAACAGTCCACAGAATATTGAGCTACACAACAGTACATAGAGAGAACATACTACACAACAGTCCACAGAATATTGAGTTACACAACAGTACATAGAGAGAACATACTACACAACAGTCCACAGGAAAATGAGCACTGGAATATGATATAAGGGATATTTGGTTGTTGTTTCTAGCAGGTCAGCTCCGCCACATACAGTTGGTTCACTAATAAGCTGATGTTATTAAGGTCAGCTGTCAGGGCGGTGGATTGGCAGTATTGGTAGAGGGTCGGACGCCATGCTTTGACGTATAGAGTTACGGCCCTTTCCATTCAGAGTTCAAATCCTGCCAAGGTTAACTTTGCCTTTCATCCTTACGGGGTCGATAAAATAAAGTACCAGTAATGCACTGGGTAATTGCTGGCCATGTGCCTAACGTCGAAACAGTTATTAAGGTCAGCTGCATTAATGATGTGTGTGTATATATATATATATATATATATATATATATATAATTGTTTCTACTTTTGGCACATGGCCAGCAATTATACAGTGTATTACTGGTACTTTATTTTATCGACCCCGTAAGGATGAAAGGCAAAGTTAACCTCGGCGGGATTTTAACTCGGATCATAAAGGGGCGTAACTCTATGTTGGAAAACATGGCGTCCGACCCTCTACCAATACTGCCAATCCACATATATATAGTGTAGGAAGTGCAGTGAAATACTGATGTGGTACCAAATCAAGCACTCTATGCATCCTCGTTTTTTCTAATGTTTTTTCTATTCCTTTGTTAGCCGCTCTGCAGCCAGCTATTTAAAGCTGTATACAGCTATGGTACGACCACACTTGGAATTCGCATCATCAGTCTGGAACCCCTATCTTGCTCAGAACATTGACCGCCTGGAAACTGTTCAGAGACGTGCAACCAAGCGCATACCCTCCATCAGACACCTACCATACTCTGAACGCCTTGCTTCCCTGGGCATGGATTCATTGAAGCTCCGACGTCTGGCAATGGACTTGGTAAACACCCACAAAGTTATTAACCATCTCGCCAACAACAACACTGAGCACCTTTTTGATCTCCATGTGTCTAACACACGTGGACATGCCTACAAAATCAGAAAACAGCACAGCTCCCATGACTTTCGGAAACATTTTTTTTCTCGCTCAGAGTTGCTGAAGCATGGAACAAACTGCCTGTGTCAGTTGTTAGCTGCCGAGACACTGCATCCTTTAAAACCCTCAAGCCTCCCGAAATTCGCCAAAACTACACCTGATGTACCCCTTCCATACACATGCGCACATGTGTATATCATGACTCATGCACTGTTCATTTTCCTGACGTTTGTACATTACCCTATGTACTATACATACACTTTTTGATGAGTTGTAGTGCACCTGAGCACTGTACACAATATTTTCATTATTATATATATATATATATATATATATATATAATTTATATTTATTTATTTAATTCACCAGTATTCCGAGGATTTGATCAGAGGTAAACACTGTATTTAAGGTCGAGTGACGCAACTTCGAGTGATTAGCGGCCTTTAGACTCACCTGATCAATGAAACAATTGTTAATACCTGAAATAAAACCCTTTTTGTACAGCCGACCATGTTATTCTTCAATCTTTCACTATTATTACTCCAAGTATAACCTGCATAGGAATTCTCGCAAACTCGCTACCTAACTAAGGAAACCTCTTGTTGAGTCAAACAACGCTGTACGTTAAACTATCTACAATACAGAGTACTCACAACCTCTAACTGAATTACCTAAAACGATAACTTATCCCATTATATATATATATATGAGAGAGAGAGAGAGACAGGATCAAACGGTTAAGAAGTTTGGTTCGCAATCATGAGTCCTCGGGTTCAATCCCATTTCATAGTATCTTGGGAAAATATCTTGTAACATAGTCATGGGTCGACCGAATCCTTGAGTGAAATCGGGTTGACATAATCTGTGTGGAAGCCCGTTAAAAGATGTAAACCGGTAGTTCGCCGATTCTGCCTGACAATTACATTAACGCTACAAGTGTGTGGAATACTCAGCCAGCGGTACTATGGTTCAACAAGTAGGTAGTTTGGTTTGATCAACTAATTGGAATACTGCCAGTGGTACTATAGTTCAGTAAAGAGTCAGTTCGGTTGATCAAACAACTGGAATACTCATCACCAGAACCGACGGAAACCCTTTTATTTATTTATATATATAATATGGTTATTTGTTAATACAATTAGTAAGGAACTGGTGTGGTGACTCATTTGTGAGTTGAGGTTGACTCATGCCCTGATGGGAAATTGACGGGTCATCAACTTGGCTTGAATCATAATTTCAAATATCCGATAGAAAATGTTGTGAAAACAACTAGGATTTAAAACAATAATATATATAATGTAATATAAAATAAGGGCATATATTGATGTTGCTGCAGTTGACGTGACGGATGAGAACAGATATTGATTGGTATTAAAGGAGAGTAAGGGGCGGAGTAGGAAGATAACGGTGGAGGTGACGACCACGTCGGTTGATGACAATGGTGATGAAGATGATGATGGTGTTGATGATGATGGCGACGATGATGATTCTGAGGGTAATATGTATGATGACGACGACGACGTTGACGACCACGTCAGTTGAAGACGACGATGATGATGTTGATGATGAAGACAATGATGATGGCAATGACGGTGACGACGTTGATGATGATTTCGGTGGCCATATTGTTACTATTTCAGTAAAGACGACCCCAACATTTCCGCTACCTTCTGTTTCTCTTGAAAGATGGTTGAGAGAAGTGAGATAACCAAGATGGACCAACACTGATTAGGATTTTCTAAGACGTCAGATGTGGGCCATTTAAATACTGGTGAGGGTACAGGGTAAACGAGGACCTTGTGTGCAGTCCTCCACTCACATTGCAGAACTGGTACTAATTGATATTTGTATTATTGATTTGTATTATCGTTATTATTGAATTGGTGGTGGATTGGCAGTATCGGTAGAGGGTCGGACACCATGCTTTGACGCTTAGAGCTACGGCCCTTGCCATTCTGAGTTCAAATCCCGCCGAGGTTAATTGCCTTTCTTCCTTACGGGGTCAATAAAAGAAAGTACCAGTAATACACTGGGGTCTATTTAATCGAATCCCCCCCCCCCACCTAAATTAGAAACAATCATTTCATTTACTTACATTTAGGTATTTATTCTGCAAGATTATTGATGTGAAATCATGTGTTGAAACCAATATTGTTATATCTAAGGATGGTTATGTTGCCAGTATTGCCAATATAAAAACACACGCGTTATTATTGTTTAGGGTGGTGGATTGGCAGTATCGGTAGAGGGTCGGACGCCATGCTTTCCAGCATAATTACGCCCCTTTATGGTCTGAGTTCAAATCCCTCTGAGGTTAACTTTGCCTTTCATCCTTACAGGGTCGATAAAATAAAGTACCAGTAATGTACTGGGATAATTGCTGGCCAAAAGTAGAAACAATTATTTATTTAGCTCATCAAAGTTCTTACGTCACACATTCTGTGACCTCCTCAATGACTATCTGTTCTTGTTTATGCCTCCTCTTCTTTCTGGTCTTAATCTGTTACATCATTTGTCTATTTTTTATTGTTATTATATCTACTATTTCCCCATTGTTTATGTCCCACTCTGTGTAGTTTGGCTACTTGTAGTCCCCAATGTGTGAAGGCACATGGCTTTGTGGTTAGGGTATTAAGCTCACAATCGTAAGGTTCTGTTCTTGAGCAAGACACTTTATTTCACGTTACCCCAGTTCACTCAACTGGCAAAAATGGGTTGTACCTGTAATTCGAAGAGACAACTTTGTCACATTCTGTGCCCCACTGAATCTCCCTGAGGACTAAGCAAGGACACACATGTCCATGGAATGCTCAAACACTTTAATTAGACTGTTTGTTGATCATACCAACTGAAACACTCATCTTTGTAACTGATGGAGTGCCAGTGGTCTCCAGTTTTGTGCCCTCGTGGAAAAGCAGCTGATACTTCAACAGATTGTAATCTTCAGCAATACAGACGATGGTAGAAAGTGTTTCATTATAGAGGAGGACATGTTAAAGGTTTTGCAAGATGAAAGGTGCCACAGAGCCAAAGTGTGGGACTTGAGAAATATATTATGATTTAACCACTAAAGGAGTATATGTTATATTTAAAAACTCTGTTGTTCGAGGTAAGTTTTCATGTAAATTTTAACTTATGTTTATATCCATCTACAAAGTAATTACCTGCATTATAATGGTTAGTATTTAGTATTCCTTAACCAAGTCAGTATCCATGTAATACTCCACTTCATATGATTAACCATAAATATTACATACACATATGTGTATATGTGTATTGATGTATATTTATATATGCGCGTGTGTGTGTGTGTGTGTATATATGTGTGTGTGTGTGTGTATATATATATATATATATATGTATATATATATATATTGTTATACTTGGGGAGGGTCATATTTGTGTAATAGTATTGCCAGAATTAATAACAGACTAATTAATAAGACTAAATAAAGATGACGTAGGCATACAATACAACGGGAGGAAACATAATAGCATCACTGACGATGTTGCAGATGTGCAACAAAAGAACTTTGTTAGCCTATTTATATGTGTTTGTGTCTATATTGTATCTGTATTTTTGACCGTTGGTCAGTCAATGGTAACATTGAGGACCGAATAAAAAAAAATTAAATTAACCGATAGAAAAGACAGAGAAGCGAAAACCAACCAAACGTTAAGTGTGTTCTGTTATTAATTCTGGCAATATTATTACAACAATATGACCCTCCCCAAGTATAACAATATTTGTTTCGACACACGATTTCATATCAAAAACCTCGCAAAACTAATATGTGTATATATATATATGTCTAACCCATGCTAGCGTGGAAGATGGAAACAAAGATCTGTATATATATATTTATATATATATATAAATATTAGTTTTGCGAGGTTTTTTATATGAAATCGTGTGTCGAAACAAATATTGTTATACTTGGGGAGGGTCATATTTGTGTAATATTGCCAGAATTAATAACAGAACACACGTTGGAATGCAAAGGTAAACAACAACAACAACAACAACAATAATAACGGTAGTAGTAATATAAACAATAACTCTGAGTATAGAAATAACAGCCATAACAATAACAATGGCAGGAAAGTGAGAAATAGTAATAATGGTAATAATACTAACGATAGACAGAACAACAACAACCACAATAATAATAATAATAATAGAAACATTAACCACAGACACAGCAGCAGCGACCACAGTAGTAATAACGGTAACAATACGAACAACAACAATAACCACAGTGGTAATAATGGAAATAGTACATGTGGCAACATCAATGATAGACACAACAAAAACAAGAAACATAATAAAAGTAACAACCACAATGGTAGAAATAACAGTAACAACAACAATAACGGTGAAGTAAACAACAATACATCTAGCAATCATAACAATAATAATGCTAATGATAGAAACAACAACAACCACCATGATAACAATAATAGCAACTCACACAACTATGACGATAGATATAATGACAAACCCTTAGAGAAACCATTTTTCAACCCAGCTGACAAAACATATAGGATGGGTAATATCTATCCTACGAGGTTACCCTTTAATAAAAGAGTTTGCATACCACAACAAATAGATGACGAGACAGAGGCACAATTCACCATAGCTAGAAATAAGATTAGACAAATAGTAGACAGGTATACTAAGAGACAGAGCAGACCAGAGGCCCAACAACTTGGGAGGAAACCTGTAGAAGGCTTGGTTAGCCTCAAGCAGCGCACAAGGGATGGCGAGGTAGTATGTCTACCCACGGATAAGTCTGGTAGGATGTCAATAGATAGCATGCCGAACTACATCAAGGCTATGCAACCCCACATCACCAACACGAGCGAAATTGCACAACAAACACACGATGGGAGAGAGAAAATCCTCAACGCTCACATGATGATGTGGACTGACATCCTAAAGGCAAGCAGACGCACTGCCAACAACTTCCAGGCGTCTAACAATGGCATACCACCCTTGTATGGGCTCCGCAAAGACCACAAGACAGTCGACCACCCGACAACAGGACCACCAACAAGACCCGTATGCGGAGCTAATATAGCTAGTAACTACAGGATATCCTACTTCCTCTCAATGGTTACACGCCCCATAATCAAGATGTCCCCAGATGTATGTGACAGTACAGAGGACCTCCTCAGCAGAATCAGTGAGTGCAACAAAAACAGGAACCTATCCAACTGCATAATAGGCAGCATGGATGTGGTGTCACTGTACCCATCCATTAACATTGATTTTTCTGTGAAAAGATATGTGGAGATGATCATTGAGAGTGAGGTGGAGCTCTGCGACGTCGACACAGACGAACTGGGCCTCCTACTTAGACTTACCTACGACACTGACTACCTAGACAGCCATGACCTTAGACGTTTCTGCCCCAGTAGACCTATAAGAGGTAGACCCCCCACCATAACCTCAATGGCAAAAAAGACTCCCATGGGAAGGTGGATTGGGTGGACCAAAGCTATACAGACCCCCCAAAACAATGATCAGGTAAGAAAAATGGTTGCACATGCAATAGGGGCTAGTATCAAAACTACCCTAAAGGGCCACATATTTAAGTTCAACGAGAAGATCTACACCCAAAATGAAGGAGCAGCCATTGGCGTCAGCATAGCTGGTGATGTTGCCAACCTTTTCATGTTATGGTGGGAAAGGAGACTTAAAGATCTCCTTAATGAGAGCTCCATAGACCTCATCATGTACTCTCGTTATGTAGACGATATCAATGTAGTTATAAGAACATCCCCACTAGAAAGCACTAACATGTTTGATTTAGAACGTAGCACGATGGAAAGCATCCAGCAGATAGCTAATTCCATACACCAGAGTATAACTGTAACTATCGACTTCCCTTCCAAACACCCTAACAATAGACTACCTGTATTAGACACAGAACTCTGGATTAACACTATAGACGATAGGGTCCAAATTCTCCACTCACACTATGCTAAACCCATGGCCTCCAAATACCTGATACTCAAAAACTCAGCAATGTCCAGTAGTGCTAAGTTTAATATTCTGATCGCAGATTTGGTACGAGTGATGAAGAATGTGTCCCGCATGTGCGACCCAACAGAAATGGAAAGACACATCCAACACTTCATCAACCGCATGCAGTTCTCTGGCTACAACCAAAGAGACAGAGTTAGAGTATACGAAGGAGCCATGGAGAAGTATAAGACCCTCATAGAACTGGACATGAAAGGAATTTGCCCATTATACAGGAGCAAATCATGGAATAGCTTAGATAGGGCTAGACATAAGATAGGGAAAGCCACCTCATGGTACGACAACCAGAGATACCAGAGTGTCATGTTTGTGGACGCTACCCCCGGAGGGAAATTAGCTAACCAGTGTAGAAAGGCCCTGAGAAAGACCCACTTAAAAATTAAGGTGGTAGAAAAGCCAGGAACCATCATAAAATCCCTGATCAGCAAAACCTACCCTTTTAAGAAAACCCACTGTACTAATAGGAAATGTATCATATGTAAGGTAAACCCCCGGATAAACTGTAAAACTAGAAACGTAGTCTATAGCATAAGATGTACAGAGGGTACCTGCAGAAACATGACAACAACATACATAGGCGAGACAGCTCGTAGCATAGGTGAAAGGATAGACCAACACTGGGGGGAACTGAAAGGACGAAAAAACGGGTCAGTACTATACGAACATGCTAGACAACAACATGACGGTAACATAGACAACATAGAAATTAGAATAATATCTAAACATAGAAATGACCCAGCAGATAGGCAAATCAGAGAGGCCAGTGAAATAGAAATTAGAAGGCCAAGACTAAACAGAAAGAATGAATGGAATAACAACAACACCCAAACAAACAACACTGACCTAAGAGAAGTATAAATAAGTAAATAAAATAAAATAAAATAAAATAAAATAAATAAATACATACACAAACACAATAACAACAAGCACATAAACACACACTAGTCACCCATCACACAGCAAACAAAACACTATACACACACGCAAACGCATGCGCAAAGAAGACAAAATAAAATAAACAAACGAGCAAATAAATAAATATATATATAGACAGACTGAATAAAAATGGCGTAAACATATAATACAACAGGAGGAAACGATAACACCACTGACGATGTTGCAGATGTGCAACGAAAGATTTATGATAAACTATATATATGTGTTTGTGTCTATATTGTATCTGTATTATTTTTGACCGTCGGTCAGTCAATGGCAACATTGAGGACCGAGTAAGTTAGATTACCGATATAAAAGACACAGAAGCGAGAAGCGAAAACCAACCAAACAGTGAGTGTGTTCTGTTATTAATTCTGGCAATATTACTCAAATATGACCCTCCCCAAGTATAACAATATATATATATATATATATATATATATGTGTGTATATATATATATATATATATATGTGTGTATATATATGTATATATATATATATATATATATGTGTGTATATATATATATATATATATATATGTGTGTGTATATGTGTGTGTATATAAGTGTATATATGTGTATATATATATTTATATATATATATTGTTATACTTTGGGAGGGTCATGTTGCCAATAAGAAACACACGCACCAGTCGCTTTCACTTCAATTTATTATATATTTATAAATTTATAAATCTATAAATTTCTGGTTGGTTGGTTGGTTCCACAACCAGATAGTTGTTTATATATAGTCATAGTTCTTTCGTCACACACTCTGTGACCTCTTCAGTGACTGGGGTTCCTTTCTTTGTTTCTGTGCCTCTCCTTTGTTCTGTCCTACGCCATTTTGTTTCTGTGTGTGTGTTGTGTGCTCAGTCTGCGCATGCGCCACATCCGGGTGTCTGTGTGTGTTTATGTTCATTTATTTATTTGTTTATTTACATGTTACTGGTTGGTTGTTTGTTCTATGTGTGTGTGTGTTTTCATTTTGTCCTTAATTGTAAGTTGCGATGTTGCTGTTCCACTCATATTTTCTATTTAATTTTGGTTGTAATTCTTTTATGTTTATTGCCTCTGTAATTTGTCTAAACATTGCGTCTTTTCTGTGTGTAGATTCTATTTTTATTTCTATGTTCTCTAATTTACCCTTGTGTTCTATCTTAGCATGTTGGTAGAGTACAGATGATTCTTTATTATCTTGAAGGTCTCGCCAGTGTTCATTTATCCGTTCCCCTACACTACGAGCTGTCTCACCTATGTACATAGGTATGATAGCAATAAATACCAGAGGTGAATTAGCTTACAAATTTAGAAGGGCCCTAAATAAACATAAACTCAATATTAAGATAGTAGAAAGACCAGGTACCTCCGTAAAAACACTTATTAGCAAGACATACCCTTTTCAAAGACCCTCATGTATAGATAAGAAATGTATAACCTGTAAAATAAGCCCCCATATTAACTGTAAAACTAGAAAAGTAGTGTATAGCATAAGATGGGCTGAAGGACAATGTAGAGAGAAAAATGTAGTGTACATAGGTGAGACAGCTCGTAGTGTAGGGGAACGGATAAATGAACACATACATATATGCACGTATCGGTTTAGCGGACGCTTATTATAACGCCGCTTTGTTCGTTTGTAAATAAACTGAACAGCCTGAATTTTTTATGCCGTACGGTGTTAAGGCAACCACGTCCCTTTTTGTTCAACACTGACACAGGAACGATGTACTAGTTTCAAGCTTGTTAGCTATCATCAGCACCGTATACCCATCTGCCAGATAGTTGAACGTTCGAAAGTATATACTTTCCTTATTAAAATTAACGGCTGAGCAGCCTAATTTGCATATCGAGTGAGCTAAGTCGGTCAGGCATACCGAAAACGATAAGTTGAAATAAAATGAAAACGAAATTTCATTTCTCACTCTTAGTATGGCACTTACTTAAATGTGAGTATGTGTGTATACGTACATACATATATGTATACAGACGTACAGTAGCTTGCATATATATATATATATATATATATACACATATATACATACAGGTACACATACATATATGCACGTATCAGTAAAAAAATAAAAAAATAAAAAAATAAAAATTCAGGCTGTTCAGTTTGTTTACAAACGAACAAAGCGGCGTTATAATAAGCGTCCGCTAAACTGATACGTGCATATATGTATGTGTACCTGTATATATATATGTATATATATATATATATATGCATGCTACTGTACGTCTGTATACATACATGTATGTACGTATACACACATACTTACATTTAAGTAAGCGCCGTACAAAAAGTGAGTAATGAAATTTCGTTTTCATTTTATTTCAACTTATCGTTTTCGGTATGCCTGACCGACTTAGCTCACTCGATATGCAAATTAGGCTGCTCAGCCATTAATTTTCATAAGGAAAGTATATACTTTCGAACGTTCAACTATCTGGCAGATGGGTATACGGTGCTGATGATAGCTAACAAGCTTGAAACTAGTATATCGTTCCTGTGTCAGTGTTGAACAAAAAGGTGACGTGGTTGCCTTAACACCGTACGGCATAAAAAATTCAGGCTGTTCAGTTTGTTTACAAACGAACAAAGCGGTGTTATAATAAGCGTCCGCTAAACTGATACGTGCATATATGTATGTGTACCTGTATGTATATATGTTTATGTATATATATATATGTATATATGTGTATGTATATATATATATATATATATATATATGCATGCTACTGTACGTCTGTATACATATATGTACGTACGTATACACACATACTCACATTTAAGTAAGTGCCGTACTAAGAGTGAGAAATGAAATTTCGTTTTCATTTTATTTCAACTTTATATATATATATATATATATATATATATAAACACACACCGATATGTATATATATAAAGACACACCGATATATATATATAAAGACACACCGATATATATATATAAACACACATATATATATATATAAACACACTTATATATATATAAACACACACATATATATATATATATAAACACACATATATATATATATGTGTTTTTATATATATATATATGTCTTTATATATATATATATATATATGTGTGTGTGTTTATATATATGTGTGTGTTTATATATATATATATGTGTGTTTATATATATATATGTGTGTTTATATATATATATATGTGTGTGTGTTTATATATATATATGTGTGTTTATATATATATATGTGTGTTTATATATATATATGTGTGTGTGTTTATATATATATATCTGTTTATATATATATATATGTGTTTATATATATATATATCTGTTTTTATATATATATGTGTTTATATATATATATATGTGTGTTTATATATATATATATATGTGTGTGTGTTTATATATATATATATGTGTGTGTGTGTGTTTATGTATATGTGTGTGTGTTTATATATATGTATGTCTGTGTTTATATATATATATATATGTGTGTGTGTGTGTGTGTGTGTATATCTATATGTGTGTGTCATCATCACCGTTTTACGTCCGTTCTTCCACGCTAGCATGGGTTAGACGGGTTGTCCTGTTGTGGGCAGTGTCTAGTCGGCTGACCGTGCCTTTCTCATACAGGAACTGATTTGGCTTGATTTCTACAGCTGGATGCCCTTCCTAACACCAACCTCATTTACAGTGAGTGCTGGGTGCTTTTTCGTGGCGCCTACACGTCCACTTTACAGTTTGGCCTGGGTGCTTTTTTGACGTGACACCTCCACGACCACCTTGCAGTGGGGGGTGTGGGGGCATATTGTCTATATGCTTCAGCTTGTACCCATTGGAGGTCGGGTACTCTGTATTACTGCGTGGCGCCAGAGGTCACGGTCGTGTGTCATCGCCTTTGAGAGGTGTAATTGGGTAAGGTCGGCTTTTATCACCTCATCCCAGGTCATCTTGGGTCTCCCCACTCCGCGGTTTCCATCGACTTCTAGTGCTCTGCACCTTTTTATGCAGCTGTCATCCTTCATACGCATCACATGTCCATACCAACGCAACCGCCTCTCCTGCACACAGCATTTGATTCCTCTTATGCTCAGTCTCTCTCTCAATTCATTTATGCTTTGTCGTTCTCGTATATTACTATTACACATCCATCGGAACATGCGTGCTTCGTTTCTCTCTAATCTACGTAAGTCTTCCACCTTCAGCGCCCAGGTCTCACTACCATGCAACATCGCTGTTCGGATACACGCATCATACAGTCTGCCTTTCATTTTGAGGGAGAAGCCTTTTGCAGCTAGCAGTGGTAGTAGTTCCCTAAACTTCTTCCATCCCGTTCTTACCCTAGTTATTGTACTTTCTGAACACCCACCTCCGCTGCTAATTCGGCCACCTAGGTAGCAGAAGCTGTCTACTGTTTCTACAGAGCCCTCCCAGAGATTCGTGGTACTTGTTTCCTGTGGTTGTTTGCTGCTTGCTGTCCCAGCACAGCTGCTGCATGTGAAGCCTACATTCTTAATTAAGCTTCCTGAGATCCCACTACATCTCTTGTGTACCCACTGTTTGCATTTGGGGCAGAGAATGGAGTTCCTACCTGCACCTTTCCTACATACTGAGCAAGGCCATTTCCCTGAGGGGATCTGGGTTCTGTTTTCTCGTCTACTTACAAGGACCCTAGTCTTTGTCATGTTGACTTTGAGACCCTTTCTTTCTAGTCCTTGCTTCCAAGTTTGGAATTTCTTCTTTAGTTCTACCATAGATTCAGCTATAAGTGCGAGGTCATCGGCATACAGGAGTTCCCATGGGCATCCGGTCTTAAACTCCTCCGTTATTGCCTGCAGGACTATGATGAACAGGAGAGGGCTAAGAACAGAGCCCTGGTGGACCCCAACCTGTACGTGTGTGTATATATATATTTATATATATACATATGTGTGTATATACATATTTATATATATATATATATATATATGTGTGTATATATATATATATATATGTGTGTATATATTTATATATATGTGTGTATATATATATTTATATATATATGTGTGTATATATTTATATATATATATGTGTATATATATATTTATATATATATGTGTATATATTTATATATATATATGTGTGTATATATATATATTTATATATATATGTGTGTATATATATATTTATATATATATATGTGTGTATATATATATTTATATATATATATGTGTGTATATATATATTTATATATATATGTGTGTATATATATATTTATATATATATGTGTGTATATATATATTTATATATATATGTGTGTATATATATATTTATATATTTATATATGTGTAGATATATATTTATATATATATATGTGTATATATATATTTATATATATATATGTGTATATATATATTTATATATATGTGTGTATATATATATATTGATTAAATTCTTATACACTTAAAAAGGGACTCAATACGTTAGTGTATAAGCATTTAAACATAAGGGTATACACACACACAGATATAAATATACATCAATATACATACACATGTACATACATACACATGTACATACATATATGTGTATGTAATTCCATTATACATCAGGAATCTACATGTGTATATGTATGTATGTAAATATATATATATACATATAACCCAGTACAATCTGTGCTTGGTCGGGCTGTTGGTGACTAAACTGGCAACCCCACCAAGCTTGCTTGGTGGGAGAATTTGGACACTCTACGGGATGAAAAATAAAACCAGTCAAAGGGCAAAGGAACTCATCAGAATCAACGGCCATCCAATAAAGTTTTTTTATGGAACGAGAGACTCCGAGTCTTCATTAAGACATCTCTCTGGGAGTAAGTCACTCTGATATAAAACCTGAACTTTCATTTGCATCCAATGATGTATACCAGTTCCTCTTTTTGGGCAAATGTATTTGGTGTTCAGATGGGATTGGCCCCGTGTAAAGCCTTTCCTAACTTAAAAAAGCATCAAGCACAGGCGTCGCCTGATGTGACATTTTTTGCGATGCATCATATTACTGGCCATAGACAAGTCCTTAGCAGGACTAAAAATTCACATCCGTGATGCTCATGGTTCAGTATCAAGTGATGACATTACTCAAAATCGAGTCGCAGCCATCATATGTATATATCTATCTATATACTACTAAAACTCTGATCTTGCGTGCTTGCTTGTCTGTTATGTAATACAGCCAAAAGGGCGCATAATGGGTAAATACTTTGAAAGGAAGTTGCCTCTGAAATGGGAATACAAATTGAATAAAACAAGTTTCGCGAAAATCTGACTCCGGGTTCCAGAGATTCGCGGGTTTTGGGGGTGCCTTCGTAAATAGCCACAACGGTGCATACTGGGAAAATACCTCGAAATTAACAGAACCCGCAAAACTTCGTAAATAGCCAAAACATTGCATAATGAGTAAATACTCTGAATAAAACAAGTTTGGCGTAAATCGCACATGGACAATATTTTCAATTTTCCGAAAATAGCAAGGAATTCATTTAAATTCAATTTATCTTATTTTATAATGAATATCGAAAGAAATAATCCGTTTGTTTTTGGTTGTCCATTCTGTAGGTAAGAGAGACAGAGAGGGGGTGAGAGAGAGAAAGAGAGAGAGAGAGTGAGGGGATGAGAGAGAGAGGGAGGATTACAGATAGGGAAAGAGACAGCGTCCTTAACTTTTATTTATTTTAACTCTCCCCCTATCCATAACGTTATTTCTTTCTCTCTCTTTCACAGTTATACTGCCACCATGTGTTTCTGCATGTGTATGTGTGCCAGTGCATGTGTTTACGTACTTAGAGACATGTGTGTGTGTGTGTGTGTGTGTGTAACAGTACTTAAGTTAGAGACATATATATATATATATATATATATGTGTGTGTGTCTCTATAAGAATATTTTTGATGATAAAGCACAATATTACAACGAAGCGTTAGGTAGAGCTGGATATAATAATAAAATTAAATATATTGATAATAATAATATAACAAATAACCATAATTTTAACAACTATAATAGAAAACCTTACAATAATTCGAAAAACAAAAAAAGAAATAGAACTAGGAATATATTATGGTTTGCTCCTCCTTTCTCATTAAATATTAAAACTATTGCTAAACTATTCTTTAAAGCTCTTGACAAATGCTTCCCTAGAACACATAGATATTACTCAATATTTAATAGATATACTATAAAATTGACTTATTCAACCACCAGTAATTTAGCGCAGAATATTAATAGAATTAATAATAGAAACTTAAAACCTAACCAGAATACCATTAACCCAGCAATATCCAATTTAATAATACGGTTCCTAGTAACTTGAATTTTGATAAATGTAACTGTAGAAATAAATCTAACTGTCCGTTAAATAACAATTGTTTAGCTAAAAATATTGTATATAATTGTAATCTAAAAACTAATTTAAATTCATTTAATTATGTAGGTTCTACTTCTACAGACTTTATAAATCCCGCTTTAATAACCATAAATGCTCTTTCACGAATATAAATAAAAAATCTTCAACTTCTCTATCTAGCTTACTATGGGACCTAAAATTAAAGAACATTAACTATTCTTTACGTTGGAATATTTTTTCCAAAGCTCCTCCATTTAACGCCTCTTCGGAAAATTGTGCTCTTTGTATAGAGGAAATATTCTTTATATTAAAGAGCAAAAATTCTATGAATTTAAGGAACAATCTTTTCAGTTGCTGCAAACATAGATTAAATTCAACGTTTAAATATAAATTTAAAATGTAATATATAACTCATCTTATTAAACCTATCGATAAATCATTAGATTCCTTCATACGACTGCCCAAAACTCTCTTAAATGAAGACAATTTTTTTCCTTAAAATAGTTTTTTTCCTTTAAAATTTTTTTTCCTTAAAATTTTTCCAAATAAAATGTTTCCTATCAAATTTTTCCTTGAAAATTCTTCTAGATAAACATACTGAAAGTTTTTTTTTTTTTTAAAGGGTATAAAAAATTAAGATAAACACTGAAAGTTTAAAAAAATAGGTTTATTGTTAATTCCTCTGATGGATATAAAAAATTATAAAAAAATATAATTCATATTTTATACTATGTTTTTTCTATATATTCTTATATATATTTTTAAAATTATATTGCTTAAAAATTACATATTTTTAGAATTATATTGCTTAAAGATTACATTGCTTAAAAATATAATTCCTTTTAAAATTATATAATTATATCTTTTTTACAAATTGTAATTCCTTTTAAAATTATAATCCTTTTTAAATTATAACTCATATTTTATTTTATATTATGTATTTTCTATTTATATATATATGTATATGTGTATCTATATATATATATGTATGTGTCTATATGTGCGTATGTATGCATGTATGTATGTCTGTGTATATATATATCGAAATGTATGATTTGAATACATTCTATGAAAGAACTTATATAAAAGGTATCTTATGGTTTATGCTTTAGATATATTCTTATGAAAAACTTTAAACATTAAGACGTTATAGTAAACAAACTTATATTTTAACAGTCACAACTGTATAACAGGTGGATTTATAAAATATATAAAATTTATAAAATTATAACTTACTATAAAATAATATAAGGTTCTCTTATAATCTTAACTTTTTTTATCATCTTAACTTTTATAGCATATAATCCTTAGACGTATCTAAATTAAAAATAAATCAATAAATTTTCCATCACGCTGTATTGCTATTACTAAGAAGAGATTTTTCTTCGGTAAAATCTCTGAACATTCCTATTTTAAATATATATTTTGCTATTTCTTATAAGTATTATTGTTAATTGGAAAATTTAATAGTTAATTGTTGGTTGATGATTAATAATAAATGTATGTAAGGTTATGTAATAATAACATATATTTTGATAGTATGTGTATATATATATATATATATATGTGTATATATATATATTCTTTTAATTATATATTCTTTTAATAATATATAGATCTCAATTTTTAATTTTTAATTTATAGATCTCAATAATTTAATCAAATTTAAACATTAGATAAAATTCTCCGGTTATTACTATTTATTTATTTATCCACGCTTTATTTACTTCGCGTAATTCATCCAATATATATTTATCTTTTCGCTTCATCATCTCATAAAATTACGTTAATACAACACTCTCTCACTTAGGGTTTTCTCTCTTTCTCTTTCTTTTCTTTTATTTTTCTTTCGTTCTTTCTTTTTCCTTTTCTTTTTTTTTCTTCCCTATTCCAACGGCTTAATTTAAATGTATGGGATTTAAACCTTTCCGACACTAATTTGCATAATAAACCAATCATAAAATTAGTAACCCCACTATCCGGGAGCTTCCAACCATCATGGTTGCATTCTTTAAGGGTATGTCAATATCTGTTTATAAAACTGATCTATATTATATTTTATCTGATGAAAGCGCACCATAATTTGCTTTGGTGTCCTTGAAATATGTATAATGAAATAAATATGGTTTTATAAATATAGTTTCCATTTGTTAATATATTGTATTTTTACTCCAAAAATTTGTTGAGTGTTTTATATCAGTTATAAAAGTATTTGCTTGTTGTATCCTAACTTCTACATATATATATATATATATATATATATATATATATATATATATTTGTGTGTGTGTGTGTGTGTAGGATACCTTCTTAAATAGCCAAAACGGTGCATAATGGAAAAATAGCCCTGTAAGTGATATAACCCTGAAATGGGGATAAAACAGGTTTGACGTAAATCGACATAAAAATATTTCTCGAATGATGAACATAGTTTAATAATTGTTTAAACAAATTTTTTCAGTGATTTCTCAGTGAATATGATTTCAAAACTACAAGTTGTTTGTACTTCAAGTATCTTATATTCGAGCTTTCTTTAAACAGACGATATTTTAATTATCAGAAAAGCATTAAGTGAATATCACTGAAAAATACCAGTTGGTGTTAAACAGTAGATGTTTATATTTTTGCTTTTGTTAAAAAGAATATTTCAATTATTTAGAAATATTTTAAAGTGAATTTGATTTCACAAATAGCTTTATTTACATAGACAATATCTTCATTTTTTAAAAATTATTTTCAAGTGAATACGATGGAAAAAATATTTCTTGGCATATTTAAAAAATATTATTAAGTGAAAATGACTTAAAAAATACAAATTATTTGTACACTGTGTATATATATTTCAGCTTTCTTTAAACAGAATATTTTAATTATTAATAAGTATTTTTTTTTTAAGTGAATATGATTTGAAAAATACGAGTTGTTTAAACAGACAATATTTTCATTATTTAGAAATATTTCTAAATGATGATTTAAAAAAAAAAAATTGTTGAGGTAATAGGAATTTTTTCTAAGGTGAATACGATTTTCTATTCTTAAATAATGCCTCGACGAGGAAGAAAGAAAACATCTGGTTGGTCTATCGATAGTGGAAAGAAAGCACGGCTAAGGAGAGCCGAAGAAGGTGAGTAAGATAGTGGTCAACGCCAACAAGATCGGGACAGGCATGCGAATAGAAGGATCGATGAGACTGATAAAGCAAGGGCTGCGCGTCTAGCGGAACAGAGGGAAAGAGACAGAAGCGGGAGAGATCATGAATCGGATGGTCGGAGAGCTGCGCGTCTGGCGGAACAGAGGGAAAGAGACAGAAGAAGGAGAGATCATAAATCGGACGCTCGAAGAACTGAACGTCTTTGCCAACAAACCATTAGGGATAGAGCAAGGACAGTTCAACGACGTGACCTCTCTGCTGATGTTGGACAGATGAATAAGATCTGTGTCTGTTGTCATGTAATGCTTTTTCATGGTGAAACTGCTAACTTTTGCTGTATGAATGGAAAAGTCAGGTTGGGGAATCTGCAGCCTTTACCCCAGGAACTTCACAGTTTATTTAGTACTAATCAACCTAGAGCAAACGAGTTCAGGAAGAACCTCAGACAATACAACTGCCGGTTCCAAATGACATCTTTTGGGGCCGAAGAAGTTCGTTCCTCAAGGAGTGGATGGAATCCTTCTATCGTTATTCATAGTCAAATTCACCATTACATCGGTTCCTTAACCCCTAATCCCAACGAACAACCCAAATTTCTTCAAATTTACTTCTTGGATCCTCAGGATAGTGTTGATTTGAGGATCAGGATACTCCATAATAATGGCATTCAGCTCGATATAGTTGAATTATTGGAAATAATACTCAGACAATATAACCCTTACGTTGCTTCATTTCGAATGGCAAAAGAACAAATTAAAAATATTCCCGAAGCTTCGATTATTATTGATCCTGATAGGAAACCAGCAATGGAACATGAGAGAAGATTCAATACACAAACTGCAAACGAAGTTGCCGTTATTATACAAAACAGCACCGAACTTCAAGCAAAGGCACGGCACATTGTGTCGAAAGAAAAAGGCGGACAATTGCAAATAATCTCAGAGTCTCATCGGTCCTATGACAGTTTGCAGTATGTTCTATTTTTTCCTTTTGGCGATGACGGATGGCATCATCAGCTGTTAATGAGCAACAACAAGAAGTTGACGCCAATGCGCTACTATGCCTATCGAATAATGAACCATGAGAATGAATTCAACCAACTTCTCACAGGCGGTCGTTTATTTCAGCAATATTTGGTTGACATGGCTGCGAAGATTGAAGGAGATAGACTGCAATATATCCGAATGAAACAAACATCATTGAGATCTACAACATACAAGGGCCTTACTGACGCATTGATTGATGTTGACGATTTTCGCAATATTGGCAGACGAATCATACTCTCTTCCACATTTGTCGGTGGACCGAGATATATGATGGAGCGATGCCAGGATGCTATGATGTACATACAGAAGTACGGCAATCCTTCGTTCTTCATCACAATGACATGCAATCCAAACTGGCCTGAAATCCGGCAAAACCTATTCCTGAATCAGAAGCCACATGACAGGCCAGATTTAATTGCCAGAGTATTTGACCTGAAGCGGAAACTGTTAAGAAAGTATCTTACTGGAGTAGATGGCCTATTTGGCACGTGCATTGCTTACGTGCTGACAGTCGAATGTCAAAAGCGAGGTCTTCCTCATGTGCACTGTTTGCTATGGCTCAATGAAGCCTTCAAGCCCAGACCGCAGGAATACGATAAATTTGTTCAAGCCGAAATACCAGATCCACACAAAGATCCAGAGGGTCATGAATTGGTGCTGAAGCACATGATCCACAGTCCGAATTGCTCTAACAATTCGCCGTGTTGGAAAGATGGAACGTGCAGTAAGCGGTACCCTAAGCCTTTCAATGAATATACATTGTGTGGAGAGGACTCTTATCCTGTGTACAGAAGACGGTCTCCAGGAATGGGAGGATTTGAGGGGCACCAAGAAGGAAGGGGAAGCCGAAATATAACTTCGGAATGGGTGGTTCCCTACAATATGAAACTATTAAAACTGTTCAACTGCCACCTAAACGTAGAGATGTGCTCTTCCTTGAAATCGATCAAATACGTTATCAAATATACCATGACGGGCAGTGATCAGGCAATGTTTGGAGTTAACAGGGAAGATGAGATAATACAGTATTTAACAGGAAGATATATCGGTCCTTCAGAAGCTGTTGCCTTGGTACTTGGATTTCCAATTCATGAGAGAGAACCGGCCTTCAAGTTCATCTACCTGAGGAAAATCAAATCTTCTTTCAGATCAATGCTGCTGTTAAAGTAAACAATAACATGGCTAAGACGACTCTGACTGAGTTCATGGATCTTTGCGATCGCGATCCGTTTGCAAAAATATTGTATTATGCCGATGTCCCAAAGTTTTACACTTGGAGTAATAAGAGATGGGAAAGGAGAAAGGTGGGGGAAACAGTTGAGCAGTATCCAGGGATTTTTGAGGCGAACGTTTTGGGACGAGTATACACTGTTTCTCCACGAAGTGGTGACCTGTATTATTTAAGACTCCTTCTGCATCCCGTCAAAGGACCAGTATCCTTCAACTCTTTGAAAATGTGTGATGGAGAACTCCTGCCATTATTCAAAGACGTCTGCAGAGAGAAAGGTTTGCTTCAATCGGATGATCATTGGCAGCAAACTCTGGAAGATGCTGAGCGAACAAGGCTTCCCAAAGCCATGAGAGATCTATTCATCGTGCTCCTCACAAATACGGAAATTGACAATTCCAGTGATTTATGGGTTCGATTTAAGCATTCGCTGTCTGAGCATTACCTTCAAATAGAAAAAAGGGCTACCAGAAACTCTAACCTTTTGATTAGCGAAAGACATTATGATCAATGTCTTCTGTATTTTGAAGACAAACTTAACGACCTGGGCAAAAGTCTTAGTGACTTTAAGTTGCCAAGGCCAAATAATATTGTTGCTAATCAGGATATTGGCAATTTGGAGTTATTGCATGAATTGCAAAACAGCAGAGAAGAGCAGCGACGATTTGTAGAAGAGACGGAGCCTCTACTGAATAATGAACAAAAACACGTGTACGACTTCGTTTGTAACAGTTTAGAGACAAACACATCTGCATTGATTTTCATTGACGCTCCAGGTGGAACAGGAAAGACATTCCTGATTAACTTAATTCTTTCAAAAGTCAGGGGAAACGGTGACGTGGCTATTGCTGTTGCGTCATCTGGCATTGCCACAACACTGATGCCTGGTGGAAGAACAGCGCATTCTAGGTTCAAAATACCGATAGTAGTGAAAGAAAATGGTCTGTGCAACATTGATAAAAACTCAAAGACGGCAAACCTCTCCCAGCATACAAAGCTGATTGTTTGGGGTGAGTGTCCTATGATTCGGGGGAAAGCTTCGAAGCTGTTGACCAATGAGACATTCGGTGGAATTTTGACAATTTGCTGTGGCGATTTCCGTCAGCTTCTTCCGGTATTGAAAAGGGGAAATGAAGCGGACGTGGAAAACGCCTGCATTAAAAAATCCTGCTTATGGTGAAGCTTCAAAAGATTTCAGTTGAAGACAAACATGCGATTGGGTGAGGGAGCAGTTCCTATTGGATATTGGCGAAGATAAGATAAAAAAAAATGAAAATGAAGAAATTATTTTGCCAAAAGAAATGGTTCTCCAAGCAACAATTATGGAAGAATGTATTGATTTCATCTACCCTCATTCGACAATCAAGCTGAAGTGTTTTCGAACAATTGCATCTTAGTACCTCTCAATGAAATGATGAGAAGCATCAATTCCACCTGTATCAGACGCTTCCCTGGAACCATAAAAGAGAACCGATCCTATAATTCTGTGAGTGATGGTGCCAATGCCACTCATTTCCCGACTGAATTCCTTGATTCGGTTGAACTATCAGGACTGCCACCACATAACCTGGAATTGAAAAAAGGAGCGCCAATAATTCTTATGAGAAACTTGAATCCTCCAAGGCTTTGTAATGGAACGCGCATGAACGTGGAAGAACTGCACGACAATCTCATAGTAGCGAGAATCAACACTTCTGCTTTCAGAAATGAAATCGTTATGATACCTAGAATAAGAATTAATCTATCCGAAGGTGAGGATATCACTTTGCAGCGAAGCCAATTCCCAGTTCAATCGTGCTTCGCTATGACTATTCATAAATCACAAGGACAAACTATGGAAAACGTCTTGGTTTATCTGGAACGACCTGTATTCCAACACAGTCAACTATATGTAGCCCTTAGGCGCGGTAAACGAAAAGAAAATGTCAGAGTGTTTCTGAATTATACCCAGTCAACTAGGAATGTTGTCATCAAAAGCATTCTTTTGAACAAACTGTAACAGCGTAAATATGAGAAGTTGTTGATTCCGACGTCAGAAAATGAAAGGAAAAGGAAAAACTAAGACAAGTAAGAATAATTTCTTTCGAATTTTTGTAAATAAAACCAGTTTTTCATTAACATTGCAACTTTTTAAGCAGAAAAATCTTTCAGAACAAACAGTCAAGCATCCATAGAGATATAGAAAAAAGAATGTTGAAGGGGAGTGATTGGATAGCTATTAGTGAAAAATGATTTGATATTTTCTTTGTGAAAATACTTGTGAATAATACAGTGAAAAGACAAGTTTCGCGTAAATCGGACCACGGCTTCCCGAGATACGCAGGTTTTTTCGGGTACCCTTATAAATAACCAAATCAGCGCATAATGGGAAAATTCTTTGAAAGTAAGGTACCATTGAAATGTGAATACAGACGCAGATAGTGGTTGTGAGAGAGAGAGGGAGAGAGCTGGTGGTGCTGTTGAATGAAATTATGACAGGTGACTTCAAAGAATTGAATACAGGATTACTGTATCGAGCTTGAATTTGGTGACTGAATATTAAGTTATATTAAGTTATAACTTGTGTTAGGACAGGATGTATGTGTGTGTGTGTGTGTCTGTAATCAGTGTATATAGGCCACATACACCCCACACACAAACATATATATATATATATATATACACGTACATATACACATACACATACACATACACGTATATATATATATTGGCTTTCCAATGTCATTTTACATTATATATATTTTGTGTATATTTTAATTATTTAAAAATTATTTTTAAGTGAACATGACCCAACGGGTCACGGGTGGTCTAGTATACTACTAAAAGTCTGTGATTGCTTGCTTGTCTGTAATGTAATACAGCCAAAAGGGTGCATAATGGGAAAATACTTTGAAAGGAAGTTCCCCATGAAATGGGAATACAAATGGAATAAAACAAGTTCCATATAAATCGAAGCACAGGTTCCCGAGATAAGGGGTTTTCTGGGTACCTTCATAAAGAGAGAGAAGAATAGAGAGAAAGAGATAGTGGTTGTGAGAGAGTAGATTGAAAGAGACAGAGAGAGAGGGAGAGGAGAATGGAAGAGAGAGCTGATGATGTTGTGTATATATATATATATGTGTGTGTGTGTGTGTATGTATATATGTGTGTTTGTGTGTCTATGACCAGTGTATATAGACCAGACACCCACACACACATATATATATACACAACATCTATTGACTATCCAGGAAGCTCCAACCGTTAAGGTTGTCTTTTTTCCGGGTATGTCAATATTTATTTATAAAACAAATCTGTATTTTATCTGATGAAAGAGCACCATAATTTGCCTTGGTTGCCCTTGAAATATATATAATAAAATAAATATGGTTTTATAAATATAGTTTCCATTTATTAATATATTGTATATATACATATATATATATATATATATTACACACAAACACATGCATATATACATATATATATATATATATATATGGACATGTGATGCGTATGAAGGATGACAGCTGCATAAAAAGGTGCAGAGCACTAGAAGTTGATGGAAACCGCGGAGTGGGGAGACCCAAGATGACCTGGGATGAGGTGATAAAAGCCGACCTTACCCAATTACACCTCTCAAAGACAATGACACACGACCGTGACTTCTGGCGTCACGCAGTAATACAGAGTACCCGACCTCCAATGGGTACAAGCTGAAGCATATAAACAATATGCCCCCACACCCCGCACCGCAAGGCTGTCGTGGAGGTGCCACGGCAAAAAAGCACCCAGCCCACACTGTAAAGTGGACGTGTAGGCGCCACGAAAAAGCACCCAGCACTCACTGTAAATGAGGTTGGTGTTAGGAAGGGCATCCAGCTGTAGAAATCAAGCCAGATCAGTTCCTGTATGAGCAAGGCATGGTCAGCCGACCAGACACTGCACACAACAGGACAACCCGTCTAACCCATGCTAGCGTGGAAGAACGGATGTAAAACGGTGATGATGACGGTGATGATGATATGGGCCTTCCAGTTTCATTTCACCTTATATACATGTCTGTGTATATTTTAATTATTTAAAAATTATTTTTAAGTGAACATGATTTTTAAAAAAATATTTTCAAGTGAACGTGACCCAACGGGTCATGGGTGGTCTAGTATATATATATATACACAAACATACACATATATACGTATATAATATATTTAATGGTGAAATCTGTAGTGGGTGGTTATCTCATAGTGTAATGTGAGAGGTTAAAACGTAAGGTGATCCGAGAAAGCAGAAAAAACTCCAAAGATTGCTGAGATAGAATATATACATTTTGCTGTTATCTCTTTCCATGTGTTGCACTTAGAAAGTTCCCATCTGAAGACAAGCTTAGATAAAGGCAAGGACAATATAGCTAACCACCAGTGATGTGGCAACTGAGTGAACTGGAGCAAATTGAAATACTGCCTTGCTCAAGGACTCAACACTCTACCTGGTCTAGTGATTCAACTTAATCTCATGTTTGTGACTCTAACACTCTAATCTGTAGGCCACATATCCCCCCCCCCCCCCACACACACACACATGTATACCTATGCATATCAATCTAAATATGAAAACATACATTTTTTTAAAGCTGCACTTAAGTCTGTAAATATAAAAATGATGCGATAACTACACGGTAATCAGATTTAACCATGGGTTTGTTCATATAGGTTCTCACACCTGAACACAATAAACCTAACACTATAAGATATTTTACATCATCTCTGCACATGAGCACACCACTCTTGATAATAACAGATAGTACTCCTCTGTAGCACTGTCATACCAATAGAACCTGTTACAACCTGATAGTACTCCTCTGTAGCACTGTCATACCAATAGAAACTGTTACAATCTGATAGTACTCCTCTGTAGCACTGTCATACCAATAGAAACTGTTACAACCTGATAGTACTCCTCTGTAGCACTGTCATACCAATAGAACCTGTTACAACCTGATAGTACTCCTCTGTAGCACTGTCATGCCAATAGAACTTGTTACAACCTGATAGTACTCCTCTGTAGCACTGTCATACCAATAGAACTTGTTACAACCTGATAGTACTCCTCTGTAGCACTGTCATACCAATAGAACCTGTTACAACCTGATAGTACTCCTCTGTAGAACTGTCATACCAATAGAACCTGTTACAACCTGATAGTACTCCTCTGTAGCACTGTCATATCAATAGAACTTGTTACAACCTGATGGTACTCCTCTGTAGCACTGTCATACCAATAGAACCTGTTACAACCTGATAGTACTCCTCTGTAGCACTGTCATACCAATAGAAACTGTTACAATCTGATAGTACTCCTCTGTAGCACTGTCATACCAATAGAAACTGTTACAACCTGATAGTACTCCTCTGTAGCACTGTCATACCAATAGAAACTGTTACAACCTGATAGTACTCCTCTGTAGCACTGTCATGCCAATAGAACTTGTTACAACCTGATAGTACTCCTCTGTAGCACTGTCATACCAATAGAACTTGTTACAACCTGATAGTACTCCTCTGTAGAACTGTCATACCAATAGAACCTGATAGTACTCCTCTGTAGCACTGTCATACCAATAGAACCTGTTACAACCTGATAGTACACCTCTGTAGCACTGTCATATCAATAGAACTTGTTACAACCTGATGGTACTCCTCTGTAGCACTGTCATACCAATAGCACCTGTTACAACCTGATAGTACTCCTCTGTAGCACTGTCATACCAATAGAAACAGTTACAAACTGATAGTACTCCTCTGTAGCACTGTCATACCAATAGAACCTGTTACAACTTGATAGTACTCCTCTGTAGCACTGTCATACCAATAGAAACTGTTACAACCTGATAGTACTCCTCTGTAGCACTGTCATACCAATAGAACTTGTTACAACCTGATAGTACTTCTCTGTAGAACTGTCATACCAATAGAACCTGTTACAACCTGATAGTACTCCTCTGTAGCACTGTCATACCAATAGAACCTGTTACAACCTGATAGTACTCCTCTGTAGCACTGTCATATCAATAGAACTTGTTACAACCTGATAGTACTCCTCTGTAGCACTGTCATACCAATAGAACCTGTTACAACCTGATAGTACTCCTCTGTAGCACTGTCATACCAATAGAACCTGTTACAACCTGATAATACTCTTCTATACCACTGTCATACCAATAGAACCTGATAGTACTCATCTGTAGGACTGTCATACCAATAGAACCTGTTACAAGCTGATAGTACTCCTCTGTAACACTGTCATATCAATAGAACTTGTTACAACCTGATAGTACTCCTCTGTAGCACTGTCATACCAATAGAACCTGTTACAACTTGATAGTACTCCTCTGTAGCACTGTCATACCAATAGAACTTGTTACAACCTGATAGTACTCCTCTGTAGCACTGTCATATCAATAGAACCTGTTACAAGCTGATAGTACTCCTCTGTAACACTGTCATACCAATAGAATTTGTTACAACCTGATAGTACTCCTCTGTAGCACTGTCATATCAATAGAACTTGTTACAACCTGATAGTACTCCTCTGTAGCACTGTCATACCAATAGAACCTGTTACAACCTGATAGTACTCCTCTGTAGCACTGTCATAACAATAGAACCTGTTACAACATGATAGTACTCCTCTGTACCACTGTCATACCAATAGAACCTTTTACAACCTGATAGTACTCATCTGTAGCACTGTCATACCAATAGAACCTGTTACAACCTGATAGTACTCCTCTGTAGCACTGTCATACCAATAGAAACTGTTACAACCAGCTAGTACTCCTCTGTAGCACTGTCATACCATTAGAAAGTGTTACAACCTGATAGTACTCCTCTGTAGAACTGTTACAACCTGATACTACACCTCTGTAGCACTGTCATACCAATAGAACCTGTTACAACCTGATAGTACTCCTCTGTAGCACTGTCATACCAATAGAAACT
This sequence comes from Eledone cirrhosa, assembly GCA_964016885.1. NCBI lineage: Eukaryota > Metazoa > Mollusca > Cephalopoda > Octopoda > Eledonidae > Eledone > Eledone cirrhosa. Next base: position 10,964,275 of record OZ024742.1, on the reverse strand, counting down.
GTTACAACCTGATAGTACTCCTCTGTAGCACTGTCATACCAATAGAACCTGTTACAACCTGATAGTACTCCTCTGTACCACTGTCATACCAATAGAACCTGTTACAACCTGATAGTACTCCTCTGTATCACTGTCATACCAATAGAAACTGTTACAACCTGATAGTACTCCTCTGTAGAACTGTCATACCAATAGAACTTGTTACAACCTGATAGTACTCCTCTGTAGCACTGTCATACCAACAGAAACTCTTACAACCTGATAGTACTCATCTGTAGAACTGTCATACCAATAGAACTTGTTACAACCTGATAGTACTCCTCTGTAGCACTGTCATACCAATAGAACTTTTTATAACCTGATAGTACTCCTCTGTAGCACTGTCATACCAATAGAACCTGTTACAACCTGATAGTACTCCTCTGTAGCAGTCATACCAATAGAACCTGTAACAACCTGATAGTACCCCTCTGTAGCACTGTCATACTAATAGAAATTGTTACAACCTGATAGTACTCCTCTGTAGAACTGTCATACCAATAGAACTTGTTACAACCTGATAGTACTCCTCTGTAGAACTGTCATACCAATAGAACTTGTTACAACCTGATAGTACTCCTCTTTAGAACAGTCATACCAATAGAACTTGTTACAACCTGATAGTACTCCTCTGTAGCACTGTCATACCAATAGAAACTGTTACAACCTGCTAGTACTCCTCTGTAGCACTGTCATACCATTAGAAACTGTTACAACCTGATAGTACTCCTCTGTAGAACTGTCATACCAATAGAACCTGTTACAAACTGATAGTACACCTCTGTAGCACTGTCATACCAATAGAACCTGTTACAACCTGATAGTACTCCTCTGTAGCACTGTCATACCAATAGAAACTGTTACAACCTGATAGTACTCCTCTGTAGCACTGTCATACCAATAGAACCTGTTACAACCTGATAGTACTCCTCTGTACCACTGTCATACCAATAGAACCTGTTACAACCTGATAGTACTCCTCTGTAGCACTGTCATACCAATAGAAACTGTTACAAGCTGATAGTACTCCTCTGTAGAACTGTCATACCAATAGAACTTGTTACAACCTGATAGTACTCCGCTGTAGCACTGTCATACCAACAGAAACTCTTACAACCTGATAGTACTCCTCTGTAGAACTGTCATACCAATAGAACTTGTTACAACCTGATAGTACTCCTCTGTAGCACTGTCATACCAATAGAACTTTTTATAACCTGAGAGTACTCCTCTGTAGCACTGTCATACCAATAGAACTTGTTACAACCTGATAGTACACCTCTGTAGCACTGTCATACCAATAGAACCTGTTACAACCTGATAGTACTCCTCTGTAGCAGTCATACCAATAGAACCTGTAACAACCTGATAGTACCCCTCTGTAGCACTGTCATACTAATAGAAATTGTTACAACCTGATAGTACTCCTCTGTAGAACTGTCATACCAATAGAACTTGTTACAACCTGATAGTACTCCTCTGTAGAACTGTCATACCAATAGAACTTGTTACAACCTGATAGTACTCCTCTTTAGAACTGTCATACCAATAGAACTTGTTACAACCTGATAGTACTCCTCTGTAGCACTGTCATACCAATAGAACCTGTTACAACCTGATAGTACTCCTCTGTAGCACTGTCATACCAATATAAACTGTTACAACCTGATAGTACTCCTCTGTAGCACTGTCATACCATTAGAAACTGTTACAACCTCATAGTACTCCTCTATAGAACTGTCATACCAATAGAACTTGTTACAACCTGATAGTACTCCTCTGTAGAACTGTCATACCAATAGAACTTGTTACAACCTGATAATACTCCTCTGTAGCACTGTCATACCAATAGAACCTGTTACAACCTGATAGTACTCCTCTGTAGCACTGTCATACCAATAGAACTTGTTACAACCTGATAGTACTCCTCTGTAGCACTGTCATACCAACAGAAACTCTTACAATCTGATAGTACTCCTCTGTAGAACTGTCATACCAATATAACTTGTTACAACCTGATAGTACTCCTCTGTAGCTCTGTCATACCAATAGAACTTTTTACAACCTGATAGTACTCCTCTGTAGCACTGTCATACCAATAGAACCTGTTACAACCTGATAGTACTCCTCTGTAGCACTGTCATACCAATAGAAACTGTTACAATCTGATAGTACTCCTCTGTAGCACTGTCATACCAATAGAAACGGTTACAACCTGATAGTACTCCTCTGTAGCACTGTCATACCAATAGAACCTGTTACAACCTGATAGTACTCCTCTGTAGCACTGTCATGCCAATAGAACTTGTTACAACCTGATAGTACTCCTCTGTAGCACTGTCATACCAATAGAACTTGTTACAACCTGATAGTACTCCTCTGTAGCACTGTCATACCAATAGAACCTGTTACAACCTGATAGTACTCCTCTGTAGAACTGTCATACCAATAGAACCTGTTACAACCTGATAGTACTCCTCTGTAGCACTGTCATATCAATAGAACTTGTTACAACCTGATGGTACTCCTCTGTAGCACTGTCATACCAATAGAACCTGTTACAACCTGATAGTACTCCTCTGTAGCACTGTCATACCAATAGAAACTGTTACAATCTGATAGTACTCCTCTGTAGCACTGTCATACCAATAGAAACTGTTACAACCTGATAGTACTCCTCTGTAGCACTGTCATACCAATAGAAACTGTTACAACCTGATAGTACTCCTCTGTAGCACTGTCATGCCAATAGAACTTGTTACAACCTGATAGTACTCCTCTGTAGCACTGTCATACCAATAGAACTTGTTACAACCTGATAGTACTCCTCTGTAGAACTGTCATACCAATAGAACCTGTTACAACCTGATAGTACTCCTCTGTAGCACTGTCATACCAATAGAACCTGTTACAACCTGATAGTACTCCTCTGTAGCACTGTCATATCAATAGAACTTGTTACAACCTGATGGTACTCCTCTGTAGCACTGTCATACCAATAGAACCTGTTACAACCTGATAGTACTCCTCTGTAGCACTGTCATACCAATAGAAACAGTTACAAACTGATAGTACTCCTCTGTAGCACTGTCATACCAATAGAACCTGTTACAACTTGATAGTACTCCTCTGTAGCACTGTCATACCAATAGAAACTGTTACAACCTGATAGTACTCCTCTGTAGCACTGTCATACCAATAGAACTTGTTACAACCTGATAGTACTCCTCTGTAGAACTGTCATACCAATAGAACCTGTTACAACCTGATAGTACTCCTCTGTAGCACTGTCATACCAATAGAACCTGTTACAACCTGATAGTACTCCTCTGTAGCACTGTCATATCAATAGAACTTGTTACAACCTGATAGTACTCCTCTGTAGCACTGTCATACCAATAGAACCTGTTATAACCTGATAGTATTCCTCTGTAGCACTGTCATACCAATAGAACCTGTTACAACCTGATAGTACTCTTCTATACCACTGTCATACCAATAGAACCTGATAGTACTCATCTGTAGGACTGTCATACCAATAGAACCTGTTACAAGCTGATAGTACTCCTCTGTAACACTGTCATATCAATAGAACTTGTTACAACCTGATAGTACTCCTCTGTAGCACTGTCATACCAATAGAACCTGTTACAACTTGATAGTACTCTTCTGTAGCACTGTCATACCAATAGAACTTGTTACAACCTGATAGTACTCCTCTGTAGCACTGTCATATCAATAGAACCTGTTACAAGCTGATAGTACTCCTCTGTAGCACTGTCATACCAATAGAATTTGTTACAACCTGATAGTACTCCTCTGTAGCACTGTCATATCAATAGAACTTCTTACAACCTGATAGTACTCCTCTGTAGCACTGTCATACCAATAGAACCTGTTACAACCTGATAGTACTCCTCTGTAGCACTGTCATACCAATAGAACCTGTTACAACATGATAGTACTCCTCTGTACCACTGTCATACCAATAGAACCTTTTACAACCTGATAGTACTCATCTGTAGCACTGTCATACCAATAGAACCTGTTACAACCTGATAGTACTCCTCTGTAGCACTGTCATACCAATAGAAACTGTTACAACCTGCTAGTACTCCTCTGTAGCACTGTCATACCATTAGAAAGTGTTACAACCTGATAGTACTCCTCTGTAGAACTGTTACAACCTGATACTACACCTCTGTAGCACTGTCATACCAATAGAACCTGTTACAACCTGATAGTACTCCTCTGTAGCACTGTCATACCAATAGAAACTGTTACAACCTGATAGTACTCCTCTGTAGCACTGTCATACCAATAGAACCTGTTACAACCTGATAGTACTCCTCTGTACCACTGTCATACCAATAGAACCTGTTACAACCTGATAGTACTCCTCTGTAGCACGGTCATACCAATAGAAAATGTTACAACCTGATAGTACTCCTCTGTAGAACTGTCATACCAATAGAACTTGTTACAACCTGATAGTACTCCTCTGTAGCACTGTCATACCAACAGAAACTCTTACAACCTGATAGTACTCATCTGTAGAACTGTCATACCAATAGAACTTGTTACAACCTGATAGTACTCCTCTGTAGCACTGTCATACCAATAGAACTTTTTATAACCTGATAGTACTCCTCTGTAGCACTGTCATACCAATAGAACTTGTTACAACCTGATAGTACTCCTCTGTAGCACTGTCATACCAATAGAACCTGTTACAACCTGATAGTACTCCTCTGTAGCAGTCATACCAATAGAACCTGTAACAACCTGATAGTACCCCTCTGTAGCACTGTCATACTAATAGAAATTGTTACAACCTGATAGTACTCCTCTGTAGAACTGTCATACCAATAGAACTTGTTACAACCTGATAGTACTCCTCTGTAGAACTGTCATACCAATAGAACTTGTTACAACCTGATAGTACTCCTCTTTAGAACTGTCATACCAATAGAACTTGTTACAACCTGATAGTACTCCTCTGTAGCACTGTCATACCAATAGAAACTGTTACAACCTGCTAGTACTCCTCTGTAGCACTGTCATACCATTAGAAACTGTTACAACATGATAGTACTCCTCTGTAGAACTGTCATACCAATAGAACCTGTTACAACCTGATAGTACTCCTCTGTAGCACTGTCATACCAATAGAACCTGTTACAACCTGATAGTACTCCTCTGTAGCACTGTCATACCAATAGAAACTGTTACAACCTGATAGTACTCCTCTGTAGCACTGTCATACCAATAGAACCTGTTACAACCTGATAGTACTCCTCTGTACCACTGTCATACCAATAGAACCTGTTACAACCTGATAGTACTCCTCTGTAGCACTGTCATACCAATAGAAACTGTTACAACCTGATAGTACTCCTCTGTAGAACTGTCATACCAATAGAACTTGTTACAACCTGATAGTACTCCGCTGTAGCACTGTCATACCAACAGAAACTCTTACAACCTGATAGTACTCCTCTGTAGAACTGTCATACCAATAGAACTTGTTACAGCCTGATAGTACTCCTCTGTAGCACTGTCATACCAATAGAAATTGTTACAACCTGATAGTACTCCTCTGTAGAACTGTCATACCAATAGAACTTGTTACAACCTGATAGTACTCCTCTGTAGAACTGTCATACCAATAGAACTTGTTACAACCTGATAGTACTCCTCTTTAGAACTGTCATACCAATAGAACTTGTTACAACCTGATAGTACTCCTCTGTAGCACTGTCATACCAATAGAACCTGTTACAACCTGATAGTACTCCCCTGTAGCACTGTCATACCAATAGAACCTGTTACAACCTGATAGTACTCCTCTGTAGCACTGTCATACCAATAGAAACTGTTACAACCTGATAGTACTCCTCTGTAGCACTGTCATACCATTAGAAACTGTTACAACCTGATAGTACTCCTCTGTAGAACTGTCATACCAATAGAACTTGTTACAACCTGATAGTACTCCTCTGTAGAACTGTCATACCAATAGAACTTGTTACAAACTGATAGTACTCATCTGTAGCACTGTCATACCAATAGAACCTGTTACAACCTGATAGTACTCCTCTGTAGCACTGTCATACCAATAGAAACTGTTACAACCTGATAGTACTCCTCTGTAGAACTGTCATACCAATATAACTTGTTACAACCTGATAGTACTCCTCTGTAGCTCTGTCATACCAATAGAACTTTTTACAACCTGATAGTACTCCTCTGTAGCACTGTCATACCAATAGAACTTGTTACAACCTGATAGTACTCCTCTGTAGCACTGTCATACCAATAGAACCTGTTACAACCTGATAGTACTCCTCTGTAGCACTGTCATACCAATAGAACCTGTTACAACCTGATAGTACACCTCTGTAGCACTGTCATACTAATAGAAATTGTTACAACCTGATAGTACTCCTCTGTAGCACTGTTATACCAATAGAACCTGTTACAACCTGATAGTACTCCCCTGTAGCACTGTCATACCAATAGAAACTGTTACAACCTGCTAGTACTCCTCTGTAGCACTGTCATATCAATAGAAACTGTTACAACCTGATAGTACTCCTCTGTAGCACTGTCATGCCAATAGAACCTGTTACAACCAGATAGTACTCCTTTGTAGCACTGTCATACAAATAGACTGTTACAAACTGATAGTACTCCTCTGTAGAACTGTTATACCAATAGAACTTGTTACAACCTGATAGTACTCCTCTGTAGCACTGTCATAGCAATAGAAACTGTTACAACCTGATAGTACTCCTCTGTAGAACTGTCATACCAATAGAACTTGTTACAACCTGATAGTACTCCTCTTTAGAACTGTCATACCAATAGAACTTGTTACAACCTGATAGTACTCCTCTGTAGCACTGTCATACCAATAGAACCTGTTACAACCTGATAGTACTCATCTGTAGCACTGTCATACCAATAGAAACTGTTACAACCTGATAGTACTCCTCTGTAGCACTGTCATACCATTAGAAACTGTTACAACCTGATAGTACTCCTCTGTAGAACTGTCATACCAATAGAACTTGTTACAACCTGATAGTACTCCTCTGTAGAACTGTCATACCAATAGAACTTGTTACAAACTGATAGTACTCATCTGTAGCACTGTCATACCAATAGAACCTGTTACAACCTGATAGTACTCCTCTGTAGCACTGTCATACCAATAGAAACTGTTACAACCTGATAGTACTCCTCTGTAGCACTGTCATACCATTAGAAACTGTTACAACCTGATAGTACTCCTCTGTAGAACTGTCATACCAATAGAACTTGTTACAACCTGATAGTACTCCTCTGTACAACTGTCATACCAATAGAACTTGTTACAACCTGATAATACTCCTCTGTAGCACTGTCATACCAATAGAACCTGTTACAACCTGATAGTACTCCTGTGTAGCACTGTCATACCAATATAAACTGTTACAACCTGATAGTACTCCTCTGTAGCACTGTCATACCATTAGAAACTGTTACAACCTCATAGTACTCCTCTATAGAACTGTCATACCAATAGAACTTGTTACAACCTGATAGTACTCCTCTGTAGAACTGTCATACCAATAGAACTTGTTACAACCTGATAATACTCCTCTGTAGCACTGTCATACCAATAGAACCTGTTACAACCTGATAGTACTCCTCTGTAGCACTGTCATACCAATAGAACTTGTTACAACCTGATAGTACTCCTCTGTAGCACTGTCATACCAACAGAAACTCTTACAATCTGATAGTACTCCTCTGTAGAACTGTCATACCAATATAACTTGTTACAACCTGATAGTACTCCTCTGTAGCTCTGTCATACCAATAGAACTTTTTACAACCTGATAGTACTCCTCTGTAGCACTGTCATACCAATAGAACCTGTTACAACCTGATAGTACTCCTCTGTAGCACTGTCATACCAATAGAAACTGTTACAATCTGATAGTACTGCTCTGTAGCACTGTCATACCAATAGAAACGGTTACAACCTGATAGTACTCCTCTGTAGCACTGTCATACCAATAGAACCTGTTACAACCTGATAGTACTCCTCTGTAGCACTGTCATGCCAATAGAACTTGTTACAACCTGATAGTACTCCTCTGTAGCACTGTCATACCAATAGAACTTGTTACAACCTGATAGTACTCCTCTGTAGCACTGTCATACCAATAGAACCTGTTACAACCTGATAGTACTCCTCTGTAGAACTGTCATACCAATAGAACCTGTTACAACCTGATAGTACTCCTCTGTAGCACTGTCATATCAATAGAACTTGTTACAACCTGATGGTACTCCTCTGTAGCACTGTCATACCAATAGAACCTGTTACAACCTGATAGTACTCCTCTGTAGCACTGTCATACCAATAGAAACTGTTACAATCTGATAGTACTCCTCTGTAGCACTGTCATACCAATAGAAACTGTTACAACCTGATAGTACTCCTCTGTAGCACTGTCATACCAATAGAAACTGTTACAACCTGATAGTACTCCTCTGTAGCACTGTCATGCCAATAGAACTTGTTACAACCTGATAGTACTCCTCTGTAGCACTGTCATACCAATAGAACTTGTTACAACCTGATAGTACTCCTCTGTAGAACTGTCATACCAATAGAACCTGTTACAACCTGATAGTACTCCTCTGTAGCACTGTCATACCAATAGAACCTGTTACAACCTGATAGTACTCCTCTGTAGCACTGTCATATCAATAGAACTTGTTACAACCTGATGGTACTCCTCTGTAGCACTGTCATACCAATAGAACCTGTTACAACCTGATAGTACTCCTCTGTAGCACTGTCATACCAATAGAAACAGTTACAAACTGATAGTACTCCTCTGTAGCACTGTCATACCAATAGAACCTGTTACAACTTGATAGTACTCCTCTGTAGCACTGTCATACCAATAGAAACTGTTACAACCTGATAGTACTCCTCTGTAGCACTGTCATACCAATAGAACTTGTTACAACCTGATAGTACTCCTCTGTAGAACTGTCATACCAATAGAACCTGTTACAACCTGATAGTACTCCTCTGTAGCACTGTCATACCAATAGAACCTGTTACAACCTGATAGTACTCCTCTGTAGCACTGTCATATCAATAGAACTTGTTACAACCTGATAGTACTCCTCTGTAGCACTGTCATACCAATAGAACCTGTTATAACCTGATAGTATTCCTCTGTAGCACTGTCATACCAATAGAACCTGTTACAACCTGATAGTACTCTTCTATACCACTGTCATACCAATAGAACCTGATAGTACTCATCTGTAGGACTGTCATACCAATAGAACCTGTTACAAGCTGATAGTACTCCTCTGTAACACTGTCATATCAATAGAACTTGTTACAACCTGATAGTACTCCTCTGTAGCACTGTCATACCAATAGAACCTGTTACAACTTGATAGTACTCTTCTGTAGCACTGTCATACCAATAGAACTTGTTACAACCTGATAGTACTCCTCTGTAGCACTGTCATATCAATAGAACCTGTTACAAGCTGATAGTACTCCTCTGTAGCACTGTCATACCAATAGAATTTGTTACAACCTGATAGTACTCCTCTGTAGCACTGTCATATCAATAGAACTTCTTACAACCTGATAGTACTCCTCTGTAGCACTGTCATACCAATAGAACCTGTTACAACCTGATAGTACTCCTCTGTAGCACTGTCATACCAATAGAACCTGTTACAACATGATAGTACTCCTCTGTACCACTGTCATACCAATAGAACCTTTTACAACCTGATAGTACTCATCTGTAGCACTGTCATACCAATAGAACCTGTTACAACCTGATAGTACTCCTCTGTAGCACTGTCATACCAATAGAAACTGTTACAACCTGCTAGTACTCCTCTGTAGCACTGTCATACCATTAGAAAGTGTTACAACCTGATAGTACTCCTCTGTAGAACTGTTACAACCTGATACTACACCTCTGTAGCACTGTCATACCAATAGAACCTGTTACAACCTGATAGTACTCCTCTGTAGCACTGTCATACCAATAGAAACTGTTACAACCTGATAGTACTCCTCTGTAGCACTGTCATACCAATAGAACCTGTTACAACCTGATAGTACTCCTCTGTACCACTGTCATACCAATAGAACCTGTTACAACCTGATAGTACTCCTCTGTAGCACGGTCATACCAATAGAAAATGTTACAACCTGATAGTACTCCTCTGTAGAACTGTCATACCAATAGAACTTGTTACAACCTGATAGTACTCCTCTGTAGCACTGTCATACCAACAGAAACTCTTACAACCTGATAGTACTCATCTGTAGAACTGTCATACCAATAGAACTTGTTACAACCTGATAGTACTCCTCTGTAGCACTGTCATACCAATAGAACTTTTTATAACCTGATAGTACTCCTCTGTAGCACTGTCATACCAATAGAACTTGTTACAACCTGATAGTACTCCTCTGTAGCACTGTCATACCAATAGAACCTGTTACAACCTGATAGTACTCCTCTGTAGCAGTCATACCAATAGAACCTGTAACAACCTGATAGTACCCCTCTGTAGCACTGTCATACTAATAGAAATTGTTACAACCTGATAGTACTCCTCTGTAGAACTGTCATACCAATAGAACTTGTTACAACCTGATAGTACTCCTCTGTAGAACTGTCATACCAATAGAACTTGTTACAACCTGATAGTACTCCTCTTTAGAACTGTCATACCAATAGAACTTGTTACAACCTGATAGTACTCCTCTGTAGCACTGTCATACCAATAGAAACTGTTACAACCTGCTAGTACTCCTCTGTAGCACTGTCATACCATTAGAAACTGTTACAACATGATAGTACTCCTCTGTAGAACTGTCATACCAATAGAACCTGTTACAACCTGATAGTACTCCTCTGTAGCACTGTCATACCAATAGAACCTGTTACAACCTGATAGTACTCCTCTGTAGCACTGTCATACCAATAGAAACTGTTACAACCTGATAGTACTCCTCTGTAGCACTGTCATACCAATAGAACCTGTTACAACCTGATAGTACTCCTCTGTACCACTGTCATACCAATAGAACCTGTTACAACCTGATAGTACTCCTCTGTAGCACTGTCATACCAATAGAAACTGTTACAACCTGATAGTACTCCTCTGTAGAACTGTCATACCAATAGAACTTGTTACAACCTGATAGTACTCCGCTGTAGCACTGTCATACCAACAGAAACTCTTACAACCTGATAGTACTCCTCTGTAGAACTGTCATACCAATAGAACTTGTTACAGCCTGATAGTACTCCTCTGTAGCACTGTCATACCAATAGAAATTGTTACAACCTGATAGTACTCCTCTGTAGAACTGTCATACCAATAGAACTTGTTACAACCTGATAGTACTCCTCTGTAGAACTGTCATACCAATAGAACTTGTTACAACCTGATAGTACTCCTCTTTAGAACTGTCATACCAATAGAACTTGTTACAACCTGATAGTACTCCTCTGTAGCACTGTCATACCAATAGAACCTGTTACAACCTGATAGTACTCCCCTGTAGCACTGTCATACCAATAGAACCTGTTACAACCTGATAGTACTCCTCTGTAGCACTGTCATACCAATAGAAACTGTTACAACCTGATAGTACTCCTCTGTAGCACTGTCATACCATTAGAAACTGTTACAACCTGATAGTACTCCTCTGTAGAACTGTCATACCAATAGAACTTGTTACAACCTGATAGTACTCCTCTGTAGAACTGTCATACCAATAGAACTTGTTACAAACTGATAGTACTCATCTGTAGCACTGTCATACCAATAGAACCTGTTACAACCTGATAGTACTCCTCTGTAGCACTGTCATACCAATAGAAACTGTTACAACCTGATAGTACTCCTCTGTAGAACTGTCATACCAATATAACTTGTTACAACCTGATAGTACTCCTCTGTAGCTCTGTCATACCAATAGAACTTTTTACAACCTGATAGTACTCCTCTGTAGCACTGTCATACCAATAGAACTTGTTACAACCTGATAGTACTCCTCTGTAGCACTGTCATACCAATAGAACCTGTTACAACCTGATAGTACTCCTCTGTAGCACTGTCATACCAATAGAACCTGTTACAACCTGATAGTACACCTCTGTAGCACTGTCATACTAATAGAAATTGTTACAACCTGATAGTACTCCTCTGTAGCACTGTTATACCAATAGAACCTGTTACAACCTGATAGTACTCCCCTGTAGCACTGTCATACCAATAGAAACTGTTACAACCTGCTAGTACTCCTCTGTAGCACTGTCATATCAATAGAAACTGTTACAACCTGATAGTACTCCTCTGTAGCACTGTCATGCCAATAGAACCTGTTACAACCAGATAGTACTCCTTTGTAGCACTGTCATACAAATAGACTGTTACAAACTGATAGTACTCCTCTGTAGAACTGTTATACCAATAGAACTTGTTACAACCTGATAGTACTCCTCTGTAGCACTGTCATAGCAATAGAAACTGTTACAACCTGATAGTACTCCTCTGTAGAACTGTCATACCAATAGAACTTGTTACAACCTGATAGTACTCCTCTTTAGAACTGTCATACCAATAGAACTTGTTACAACCTGATAGTACTCCTCTGTAGCACTGTCATACCAATAGAACCTGTTACAACCTGATAGTACTCATCTGTAGCACTGTCATACCAATAGAAACTGTTACAACCTGATAGTACTCCTCTGTAGCACTGTCATACCATTAGAAACTGTTACAACCTGATAGTACTCCTCTGTAGAACTGTCATACCAATAGAACTTGTTACAACCTGATAGTACTCCTCTGTAGAACTGTCATACCAATAGAACTTGTTACAAACTGATAGTACTCATCTGTAGCACTGTCATACCAATAGAACCTGTTACAACCTGATAGTACTCCTCTGTAGCACTGTCATACCAATAGAAACTGTTACAACCTGATAGTACTCCTCTGTAGCACTGTCATACCATTAGAAACTGTTACAACCTGATAGTACTCCTCTGTAGAACTGTCATACCAATAGAACTTGTTACAACCTGATAGTACTCCTCTGTACAACTGTCATACCAATAGAACTTGTTACAACCTGATAATACTCCTCTGTAGCACTGTCATACCAATAGAACCTGTTACAACCTGATAGTACTCCTCTGTAGCACTGTCATACCAATAGAACCTGTTACAACCTGATAGTACTCCTCTGTAGCACTGTCATACCAATAGAACTTTTTACAACCTGATAGTACTCCTCTGTAGCACTGTCATACCAATAGAACTTGTTACAACCTGATAGTACTCCTCTGTAGCACTGTCATACCAATAAAACCTGTTACAACCTGGTAGTACTCCTCTGTAGAACTGTCATACCAATAGAACTTGTTACAACCTGATGGTATGACAGTGCTACAGAGGAGTACTATCAGGTTGTAACAAGTTCTATTGGTATGACAGTGCTACAGAGGAGTACTAACAGAAACTCTTACAATCTGATAGTACTCCTCTGTAGAACTGTCATACCAATATAACTTGTTACAACCTGATAGTACTCCTCTGTAGCACTGTCATACCAATAGAACTTTTTACAACCTGATAGTACTCCTCTGTAGCACTGTCATACCAATAGAACTTGTTACAACCTGATAGTACTCCTCTGTAGCACTGTCATACCAATAGAACCTGTTACAACCTGATAGTACTCCTCTGTAGCACTGTCATACCAATAGAACCTGTTACAACCTGACAGTACTCCTCTGTAGCTCTGTCATACTAATATAAATTGTTACAACCTGATAGTACTCCTCTGTAGAACTGTCATACCAATAGAACCTGTTACAACCAGATAGTACTCCTCTGTAGCACTGTCATACCAATAGAACCTGTTACAACCTGATAGTACTCCCCTGTAGCACTGTCATACCAATAGAACCTGTTACAACCTGATAGTACTCCTCTGTAGCACTGTCATACCAATAGAACTTGTTACAACCTGATAGTACTCCTCTGTAGCACTGTCATACCATTAGAAACTGTTACAAACTGATAGTACTCCTCTGTAGAACTGTCATACCAATAGAACTTGTTACAACCTGATAGTTCTCCTCTGTAGAACTGTCATACCAATAGAACTTGTTACAAACTGATAGTACTCATCTGTAGCACTGTCATACCAATAGAACCTGTTACAACCTGATAGTACTCCTCTGTAGCACTGTCATACCAATAGAAACTGTTACAACCTGATAGTACTCCTCTGTAGCACTGTCATACCATTAGAAACTGTTACAACCTGATAGTACTCTTCTGTAGAACTGTCATACCAATAGAACTTGTTACAACCTGATAGTACTCCTCTGTAGAACTGTCATACCAATAGAACTTGTTACAACCTGATAATACTCCTCTGTAGCACTGTCATACCAATAGAACCTGTTACAACCTGATAGTACTCCTATGTAGAACTGTCATACCAATATAACTTGTTACAACCTGATAGTACTCCTCTGTAGCACTGTCATACCAATAGAACTTTTTACAAACTGATAGTACTCCTCTGTAGCACTGTCATACCAATAGAACTTGTTACAACCTGATAGTACACCTCTGTAGCACTGTCATACCAATAGAACCTGTTACAAGCTGATAGTACTCCTCTTTAGCACTGTCATACCAATAGAACCTGTTACAACCTGATAGTACTCCTCTGTAGCACTGTCATACTAATAGAAATTGTTACAACCTGATAGTACTCCTCTGTAGCAATGTTATACCATTAGAAAATGTTACAACCTGATAGTACTCCTCTGTAGAACTGTCATACCAATAGAACCTGTTACAACCAGATAGTACTCCTCTGTAGCACTGTCATACCAATAGAAACTGTTACAACCTGATAGTACTCCTCTGTAGCACTGTCATGCCAATAGAACCTGTTACAACCAGATAGTACTCCGCTGTAGCACTGTCATACAAATAGACTGTTACAAACTGATAGTACTTCTCTGTAGAACTGTTATACCAATAGAACTTGTTACAACCTGATAGTACTCCTCTGTAGCACTGTCATACCAATAGAAACAGTTACAACCTGATAGCACTCCTCTGTAGCACTGTCATACCAATAGAACCTGTTACAACCTGATAGTACTCCTCTGTAGCACTGTCATACCAATAGAACCTGTTACAACCTGATAGTACTCCTCTGTAGCACTGTCATACCAATAGAACCTGTTACAACCTGATAGTACTCCTCTGTACCACTGTCATACCAATAGAACCTGTTACAATCTGATAGTACTCATCTGTAGCACTGTCATACCAATAGAACCTGTTACAACCTGATAGTACTCCTCTGTAGCACTGTCATACCAATAGAAACTGTTACAACCTGATAGTACTCCTCTGTAGCACTGTCATACCAATAGAACCTGTTACAACCTGATAGTACTCCTCTGTAGCACTGTCATGCCAATAGAACTTGTTACAACCTGATAGTACTCCTCTGTAGCACTGTCATACCAATAGAACTTGTTACAACCTGATAGTACTCCTCTGTAGCACTGTCATACCAATAGAACCTGTTACAACCTGATAGTACTCCTCTGTAGAACTGTCATACCAATAGAACCTGTTACAACCTGATAGTACTCCTCTGTAGCACTGTCATATCAATAGAACTTGTTACAACCTGATGGTACTCCTCTGTAGCACTGTCATACCAATAGAACCTGTTACAACCTGATAGTACTCCTCTGTAGCACTGTCATACCAATAGAAACTGTTACAATCTGATAGTACTCCTCTGTAGCACTGTCATACCAATAGAAACTGTTACAACCTGATAGTACTCCTCTGTAGCACTGTCATACCAATAGAAACTGTTACAACCTGATAGTACTCCTCTGTAGCACTGTCATGCCAATAGAACTTGTTACAACCTGATAGTACTCCTCTGTAGCACTGTCATACCAATAGAACTTGTTACAACCTGATAGTACTCCTCTGTAGAACTGTCATACCAATAGAACCTGTTACAACCTGATAGTACTCCTCTGTAGCACTGTCATACCAATAGAACCTGTTACAACCTGATAGTACTCCTCTGTAGCACTGTCATATCAATAGAACTTGTTACAACCTGATGGTACTCCTCTGTAGCACTGTCATACCAATAGAACCTGTTACAACCTGATAGTACTCCTCTGTAGCACTGTCATACCAATAGAAACAGTTACAAACTGATAGTACTCCTCTGTAGCACTGTCATACCAATAGAACCTGTTACAACTTGATAGTACTCCTCTGTAGCACTGTCATACCAATAGAAACTGTTACAACCTGATAGTACTCCTCTGTAGCACTGTCATACCAATAGAACTTGTTACAACCTGATAGTACTCCTCTGTAGAACTGTCATACCAATAGAACCTGTTACAACCTGATAGTACTCCTCTGTAGCACTGTCATACCAATAGAACCTGTTACAACCTGATAGTACTCCTCTGTAGCACTGTCATATCAATAGAACTTGTTACAACCTGATAGTACTCCTCTGTAGCACTGTCATACCAATAGAACCTGTTATAACCTGATAGTATTCCTCTGTAGCACTGTCATACCAATAGAACCTGTTACAACCTGATAGTACTCTTCTATACCACTGTCATACCAATAGAACCTGATAGTACTCATCTGTAGGACTGTCATACCAATAGAACCTGTTACAAGCTGATAGTACTCCTCTGTAACACTGTCATATCAATAGAACTTGTTACAACCTGATAGTACTCCTCTGTAGCACTGTCATACCAATAGAACCTGTTACAACTTGATAGTACTCTTCTGTAGCACTGTCATACCAATAGAACTTGTTACAACCTGATAGTACTCCTCTGTAGCACTGTCATATCAATAGAACCTGTTACAAGCTGATAGTACTCCTCTGTAGCACTGTCATACCAATAGAATTTGTTACAACCTGATAGTACTCCTCTGTAGCACTGTCATATCAATAGAACTTCTTACAACCTGATAGTACTCCTCTGTAGCACTGTCATACCAATAGAACCTGTTACAACCTGATAGTACTCCTCTGTAGCACTGTCATACCAATAGAACCTGTTACAACATGATAGTACTCCTCTGTACCACTGTCATACCAATAGAACCTTTTACAACCTGATAGTACTCATCTGTAGCACTGTCATACCAATAGAACCTGTTACAACCTGATAGTACTCCTCTGTAGCACTGTCATACCAATAGAAACTGTTACAACCTGCTAGTACTCCTCTGTAGCACTGTCATACCATTAGAAAGTGTTACAACCTGATAGTACTCCTCTGTAGAACTGTTACAACCTGATACTACACCTCTGTAGCACTGTCATACCAATAGAACCTGTTACAACCTGATAGTACTCCTCTGTAGCACTGTCATACCAATAGAAACTGTTACAACCTGATAGTACTCCTCTGTAGCACTGTCATACCAATAGAACCTGTTACAACCTGATAGTACTCCTCTGTACCACTGTCATACCAATAGAACCTGTTACAACCTGATAGTACTCCTCTGTAGCACGGTCATACCAATAGAAAATGTTACAACCTGACAGTACTCCTCTGTAGAACTGTCATACCAATAGAACTTGTTACAACCTGATAGTACTCCTCTGTAGCACTGTCATACCAACAGAAACTCTTACAACCTGATAGTACTCATCTGTAGAACTGTCATACCAATAGAACTTGTTACAACCTGATAGTACTCCTCTGTAGCACTGTCATACCAATAGAACTTTTTATAACCTGATAGTACTCCTCTGTAGCACTGTCATACCAATAGAACTTGTTACAACCTGATAGTACTCCTCTGTAGCACTGTCATACCAATAGAACCTGTTACAACCTGATAGTACTCCTCTGTAGCAGTCATACCAATAGAACCTGTAACAACCTGATAGTACCCCTCTGTAGCACTGTCATACTAATAGAAATTGTTACAACCTGATAGTACTCCTCTGTAGAACTGTCATACCAATAGAACTTGTTACAACCTGATAGTACTCCTCTGTAGAACTGTCATACCAATAGAACTTGTTACAACCTGATAGTACTCCTCTTTAGAACTGTCATACCAATAGAACTTGTTACAACCTGATAGTACTCCTCTGTAGCACTGTCATACCAATAGAAACTGTTACAACCTGCTAGTACTCCTCTGTAGCACTGTCATACCATTAGAAACTGTTACAACATGATAGTACTCCTCTGTAGAACTGTCATACCAATAGAACCTGTTACAACCTGATAGTACTCCTCTGTAGCACTGTCATACCAATAGAACCTGTTACAACCTGATAGTACTCCTCTGTAGCACTGTCATACCAATAGAAACTGTTACAACCTGATAGTACTCCTCTGTAGCACTGTCATACCAATAGAACCTGTTACAACCTGATAGTACTCCTCTGTACCACTGTCATACCAATAGAACCTGTTACAACCTGATAGTACTCCTCTGTAGCACTGTCATACCAATAGAAACTGTTACAACCTGATAGTACTCCTCTGTAGAACTGTCATACCAATAGAACTTGTTACAACCTGATAGTACTCCGCTGTAGCACTGTCATACCAACAGAAACTCTTACAACCTGATAGTACTCCTCTGTAGAACTGTCATACCAATAGAACTTGTTACAGCCTGATAGTACTCCTCTGTAGCACTGTCATACCAATAGAAATTGTTACAACCTGATAGTACTCCTCTGTAGAACTGTCATACCAATAGAACTTGTTACAACCTGATAGTACTCCTCTGTAGAACTGTCATACCAATAGAACTTGTTACAACCTGATAGTACTCCTCTTTAGAACTGTCATACCAATAGAACTTGTTACAACCTGATAGTACTCCTCTGTAGCACTGTCATACCAATAGAACCTGTTACAACCTGATAGTACTCCCCTGTAGCACTGTCATACCAATAGAACCTGTTACAACCTGATAGTACTCCTCTGTAGCACTGTCATACCAATAGAAACTGTTACAACCTGATAGTACTCCTCTGTAGCACTGTCATACCATTAGAAACTGTTACAACCTGATAGTACTCCTCTGTAGAACTGTCATACCAATAGAACTTGTTACAACCTGATAGTACTCCTCTGTAGAACTGTCATACCAATAGAACTTGTTACAAACTGATAGTACTCATCTGTAGCACTGTCATACCAATAGAACCTGTTACAACCTGATAGTACTCCTCTGTAGCACTGTCATACCAATAGAAACTGTTACAACCTGATAGTACTCCTCTGTAGAACTGTCATACCAATATAACTTGTTACAACCTGATAGTACTCCTCTGTAGCTCTGTCATACCAATAGAACTTTTTACAACCTGATAGTACTCCTCTGTAGCACTGTCATACCAATAGAACTTGTTACAACCTGATAGTACTCCTCTGTAGCACTGTCATACCAATAGAACCTGTTACAACCTGATAGTACTCCTCTGTAGCACTGTCATACCAATAGAACCTGTTACAACCTGATAGTACACCTCTGTAGCACTGTCATACTAATAGAAATTGTTACAACCTGATAGTACTCCTCTGTAGCACTGTTATACCAATAGAACCTGTTACAACCTGATAGTACTCCCCTGTAGCACTGTCATACCAATAGAAACTGTTACAACCTGCTAGTACTCCTCTGTAGCACTGTCATATCAATAGAAACTGTTACAACCTGATAGTACTCCTCTGTAGCACTGTCATGCCAATAGAACCTGTTACAACCAGATAGTACTCCTTTGTAGCACTGTCATACAAATAGACTGTTACAAACTGATAGTACTCCTCTGTAGAACTGTTATACCAATAGAACTTGTTACAACCTGATAGTACTCCTCTGTAGCACTGTCATAGCAATAGAAACTGTTACAACCTGATAGTACTCCTCTGTAGAACTGTCATACCAATAGAACTTGTTACAACCTGATAGTACTCCTCTTTAGAACTGTCATACCAATAGAACTTGTTACAACCTGATAGTACTCCTCTGTAGCACTGTCATACCAATAGAACCTGTTACAACCTGATAGTACTCATCTGTAGCACTGTCATACCAATAGAAACTGTTACAACCTGATAGTACTCCTCTGTAGCACTGTCATACCATTAGAAACTGTTACAACCTGATAGTACTCCTCTGTAGAACTGTCATACCAATAGAACTTGTTACAACCTGATAGTACTCCTCTGTAGAACTGTCATACCAATAGAACTTGTTACAAACTGATAGTACTCATCTGTAGCACTGTCATACCAATAGAACCTGTTACAACCTGATAGTACTCCTCTGTAGCACTGTCATACCAATAGAAACTGTTACAACCTGATAGTACTCCTCTGTAGCACTGTCATACCATTAGAAACTGTTACAACCTGATAGTACTCCTCTGTAGAACTGTCATACCAATAGAACTTGTTACAACCTGATAGTACTCCTCTGTACAACTGTCATACCAATAGAACTTGTTACAACCTGATAATACTCCTCTGTAGCACTGTCATACCAATAGAACCTGTTACAACCTGATAGTACTCCTCTGTAGCACTGTCATACCAATAGAACCTGTTACAACCTGATAGTACTCCTCTGTAGCACTGTCATACCAATAGAACTTTTTACAACCTGATAGTACTCCTCTGTAGCACTGTCATACCAATAGAACTTGTTACAACCTGATAGTACTCCTCTGTAGCACTGTCATACCAATAGAACCTGTTACAACCTGATAGTACTCCTCTGTAGCACTGTCATACCAATAGAACTTGTTACAACCTGATAGTACTCCTCTGTAGCACTGTCATACCAATAGAACCTGTTACAACCTGGTAGTACTCCTCTGTAGAACTGTCATACCAATAGAACTTGTTACAACCTGATGGTATGACAGTGCTACAGAGGAGTACTATCAGGTTGTAACAAGTTCTATTGGTATGACAGTGCTACAGAGGAGTACTAACAGAAACTCTTACAATCTGATAGTACTCCTCTGTAGAACTGTCATACCAATATAACTTGTTACAACCTGATAGTACTCCTCTGTAGCACTGTCATACCAATAGAACTTTTTACAACCTGATAGTACTCCTCTGTAGCACTGTCATACCAATAGAACTTGTTACAACCTGATAGTACTCCTCTGTAGCACTGTCATACCAATAGAACCTGTTACAACCTGATAGTACTCCTCTGTAGCACTGTCATACCAATAGAACCTGTTACAACCTGACAGTACTCCTCTGTAGCACTGTCATACTAATATAAATTGTTACAACCTGATAGTACTCCTCTGTAGAACTGTCATACCAATAGAACCTGTTACAACCAGATAGTACTCCTCTGTAGCACTGTCATACCAATAGAACCTGTTACAACCTGATAGTACTCCCCTGTAGCACTGTCATACCAATAGAACCTGTTACAACCTGATAGTACTCCTCTGTAGCACTGTCATACCAATAGAACTTGTTACAACCTGATAGTACTCCTCTGTAGCACTGTCATACCATTAGAAACTGTTACAAACTGATAGTACTCCTCTGTAGAACTGTCATACCAATAGAACTTGTTACAACCTGATAGTTCTCCTCTGTAGAACTGTCATACCAATAGAACTTGTTACAAACTGATAGTACTCATCTGTAGCACTGTCATACCAATAGAACCTGTTACAACCTGATAGTACTCCTCTGTAGCACTGTCATACCAATAGAAACTGTTACAACCTGATAGTACTCCTCTGTAGCACTGTCATACCATTAGAAACTGTTACAACCTGATAGTACTCTTCTGTAGAACTGTCATACCAATAGAACTTGTTACAACCTGATAGTACTCCTCTGTAGAACTGTCATACCAATAGAACTTGTTACAACCTGATAATACTCCTCTGTAGCACTGTCATACCAATAGAACCTGTTACAACCTGATAGTACTCCTATGTAGAACTGTCATACCAATATAACTTGTTACAACCTGATAGTACTCCTCTGTAGCACTGTCATACCAATAGAACTTTTTACAAACTGATAGTACTCCTCTGTAGCACTGTCATACCAATAGAACTTGTTACAACCTGATAGTACACCTCTGTAGCACTGTCATACCAATAGAACCTGTTACAAGCTGATAGTACTCCTCTTTAGCACTGTCATACCAATAGAACCTGTTACAACCTGATAGTACTCCTCTGTAGCACTGTCATACTAATAGAAATTGTTACAACCTGATAGTACTCCTCTGTAGCAATGTTATACCATTAGAAAATGTTACAACCTGATAGTACTCCTCTGTAGAACTGTCATACCAATAGAACCTGTTACAACCAGATAGTACTCCTCTGTAGCACTGTCATACCAATAGAAACTGTTACAACCTGATAGTACTCCTCTGTAGCACTGTCATGCCAATAGAACCTGTTACAACCAGATAGTACTCCGCTGTAGCACTGTCATACAAATAGACTGTTACAAACTGATAGTACTTCTCTGTAGAACTGTTATACCAATAGAACTTGTTACAACCTGATAGTACTCCTCTGTAGCACTGTCATACCAATAGAAACAGTTACAACCTGATAGCACTCCTCTGTAGCACTGTCATACCAATAGAACCTGTTACAACCTGATAGTACTCCTCTGTAGCACTGTCATACCAATAGAACCTGTTACAACCTGATAGTACTCCTCTGTAGCACTGTCATACCAATAGAACCTGTTACAACCTGATAGTACTCCTCTGTACCACTGTCATACCAATAGAACCTGTTACAATCTGATAGTACTCATCTGTAGCACTGTCATACCAATAGAACCTGTTACAACCTGATAGTACTCCTCTGTAGCACTGTCATACCAATAGAAACTGTTACAACCTGATAGTACTCCTCTGTAGAACTGTCATACCAATCGAACTTGTTACAACCTGATAGTACTCCTCTGTAGCACTGTCATACCAACAGAAACTCTTACAACCTGATAGTACTCCTCTGTAGAACTGTCATACCAATAGAACTTGTTACAACCTGATAGTACTCCTCTGTAGCACTGTCATACCATTAGAAACTGTTACAACCTGATAGTACTCCTCTGTAGAACTGTCATACCAATAGAACTTGTTACAACCTGATAGTACTCCTCTGTAGCTCTGTCATACCAATAGAACTTTTTACAACCTGATAGTACACCTCTGTAGCACTGTCATACTAATAGAAATTGTTACAACCTGATAGTACTCCTCTGTAGCACTGTTATACCAATATAACCTGTTACAACCTGATAGTACTCCCCTGTAGCACTGTCATACCAATAGAAACTGTTACAACCTGCTAGTACTCCTCTGTAGCACTGTCATACCATTAGAAACTGTTACAACCTGATAGTACTCCTCTGTAGAACTGTCATACCAATAGAACCTGTTACAACCTGATAGTACACCTCTGTAGCACTGTCATAGCAATAGAAACTGTTACAACCTGATAGTACTCCTCTGTAGCACTGTCATACCAATAGAACCTGTTACAACCTGATAGTACTCCGCTGTACCACTGTCATACCAATAGAATCTGTTACAACCTGATAGTACTCCTCTGTAGCACTGTCATACCAATAGAAACTGTTACAACCTGATAGTACTCCTCTGTAGAACTGTCATACCAATAGAACTTGTTACAAACTGATAGTACTCCTCTGTAGCGCTGTCATACCAACAGAAACTCTTACAACCTGATAGTACTCCTCTGTAGAACTGTCATACCAATAGAACTTGTTACAACCTGATAGTACTCCTCTGTAGCACTGTCATACCAATAGAACTTGTTACAACCTGATAGTACTCCTCTGTAGCACTGTCATACCAATAGAACCTGTTACAACCTGATAGTACTCCTCTGTAGCAGTCATACCAATAGAACCTGTAACAACCTGATAGTACCCCTCTGTAGCACTGTCATACTAATAGAAATTGTTACAACCTGATAGTACTCCTCTGTAGAACTGTCATACCAATAGAACTTGTTACAACCTGATAGTACTCCTCTGTAGAACTGTCATACCAATAGAACCTGTTACAACCTGATAGTACTCCTCTGTAGCACTGTCATACCAATAGAAACTGTTACAACCTGATAGTACTCCTCTGTAGCACTGTCATACCATTAGAAACTGTTACAACCTGATAGTACACCTCTGTAGAACTGTCATTCCAATAGAACTTGTTACAACCTGATAGTACTCCTCTGTAGCACTGTCATACCAATAGAACTTGTTACAACCTGATAGTACTCCTCTGTAGCACTGTCATACCAATAGAACCTGTTACAACCTGATAGTACTCCTCTGTAGCACTGTCATACCAATAGAACCTGTTACAACCTGACAGTACTCCTCTGTAGCACTGTCATACTAATATAAATTGTTACAACCTGATAGTACTCCTCTGTAGAACTGTCATACCAATAGAACCTGTTACAACCAGATAGTACTCCTCTGTAGCACTGTCATACCAATAGAACCTGTTACAACCTGATAGTACTCCCCTGTAGCACTGTCATACCAATAGAACCTGTTACAACCTGATAGTACTCCTCTGTAGCACTGTCATACCAATAGAACTTGTTACAACCTGATAGTACTCCTCTGTAGCACTGTCATACCATTAGAAACTGTTACAAACTGATAGTACTCCTCTGTAGAACTGTCATACCAATAGAACTTGTTACAACCTGATAGTTCTCCTCTGTAGAACTGTCATACCAATAGAACTTGTTACAAACTGATAGTACTCATCTGTAGCACTGTCATACCAATAGAACCTGTTACAACCTGATAGTACTCCTCTGTAGCACTGTCATACCAATAGAAACTGTTACAACCTGATAGTACTCCTCTGTAGCACTGTCATACCATTAGAAACTGTTACAACCTGATAGTACTCTTCTGTAGAACTGTCATACCAATAGAACTTGTTACAACCTGATAGTACTCCTCTGTAGAACTGTCATACCAATAGAACTTGTTACAACCTGATAATACTCCTCTGTAGCATTGTCATACCAATAGAACCTGTTACAACCTGATAGTACTCCTATGTAGAACTGTCATACCAATATAACTTGTTACAACCTGATAGTACTCCTCTGTAGCACTGTCATACCAATAGAACTTTTTACAAACTGATAGTACTCCTCTGTAGCACTGTCATACCAATAGAACTTGTTACAACCTGATAGTACACCTCTGTAGCACTGTCATACCAATAGAACCTGTTACAAGCTGATAGTACTCCTCTTTAGCACTGTCATACCAATAGAACCTGTTACAACCTGATAGTACTCCTCTGTAGCACTGTCATACTAATAGAAATTGTTACAACCTGATAATACTCCTCTGTAGCAATGTTATACCATTAGAAAATGTTACAACCTGATAGTACTCCTCTGTAGAACTGTCATACCAATAGAACCTGTTACAACCAGATAGTACTCCTCTGTAGCACTGTCATACCAATAGAAACTGTTACAACCTGATAGTACTCCTCTGTAGCACTGTCATGCCAATAGAACCTGTTACAACCAGATAGTACTCCGCTGTAGCACTGTCATACAAATAGACTGTTACAAACTGATAGTACTTCTCTGTAGAACTGTTATACCAATAGAACTTGTTACAACCTGATAGTACTCCTCTGTAGCACTGTCATACCAATAGAAACAGTTACAACCTGATAGCACTCCTCTGTAGCACTGTCATACCAATAGAACCTGTTACAACCTGATAGTACTCCTCTGTAGCACTGTCATACCAATAGAACCTGTTACAACCTGATAGTACTCCTCTGTAGCACTGTCATACCAATAGAACCTGTTACAACCTGATAGTACTCCTCTGTACCACTGTCATACCAATAGAACCTGTTACAATCTGATAGTACTCATCTGTAGCACTGTCATACCAATAGAACCTGTTACAACCTGATAGTACTCCTCTGTAGCACTGTCATACCAATAGAAACTGTTACAACCTGATAGTACTCCTCTGTAGAACTGTCATACCAATCGAACTTGTTACAACCTGATAGTACTCCTCTGTAGCACTGTCATACCAACAGAAACTCTTACAACCTGATAGTACTCCTCTGTAGAACTGTCATACCAATAGAACTTGTTACAACCTGATAGTACTCCTCTGTAGCACTGTCATACCATTAGAAACTGTTACAACCTGATAGTACTCCTCTGTAGAACTGTCATACCAATAGAACTTGTTACAACCTGATAGTACTCCTCTGTAGCTCTGTCATACCAATAGAACTTTTTACAACCTGATAGTACACCTCTGTAGCACTGTCATACTAATAGAAATTGTTACAACCTGATAGTACTCCTCTGTAGCACTGTTATACCAATATAACCTGTTACAACCTGATAGTACTCCCCTGTAGCACTGTCATACCAATAGAAACTGTTACAACCTGTTAGTACTCCTCTGTAGCACTGTCATACCATTAGAAACTGTTACAACCTGATAGTCCTCCTCTGTAGAACTGTCATACCAATAGAACCTGTTACAACCTGATAGTACACCTCTGTAGCACTGTCATAGCAATAGAAACTGTTACAACCTGATAGTACTCCTCTGTAGCACTGTCATACCAATAGAACCTGTTACAACCTGATAGTACTCCGCTGTACCACTGTCATACCAATAGAATCTGTTACAACCTGATAGTACTCCTCTGTAGCACTGTCATACCAATAGAAACTGTTACAACCTGATAGTACTCCTCTGTAGAACTGTCATACCAATAGAACTTGTTACAAACTGATAGTACTCCTCTGTAGCGCTGTCATACCAACAGAAACTCTTACAACCTGATAGTACTCCTCTGTAGAACTGTCATACCAATAGAACTTGTTACAACCTGATAGTACTCCTCTGTAGCACTGTCATACCAATAGAACTTGTTACAACCTGATAGTACTCCTCTGTAGCACTGTCATACCAATAGAACCTGTTACAACCTGATAGTACTCCTCTGTAGCAGTCATACCAATAGAACCTGTAACAACCTGATAGTACCCCTCTGTAGCACTGTCATACTAATAGAAATTGTTACAACCTGATAGTACTCCTCTGTAGAACTGTCATACCAATAGAACTTGTTACAACCTGATAGTACTCCTCTGTAGAACTGTCATACCAATAGAACCTGTTACAACCTGATAGTACTCCTCTGTAGCACTGTCATACCAATAGAAACTGTTACAACCTGATAGTACTCCTCTGTAGCACTGTCATACCATTAGAAACTGTTACAACCTGATAGTACACCTCTGTAGAACTGTCATTCCAATAGAACTTGTTACAACCTGATAGTACTCCTCTGTAGAACTGTCATACCAATAGAACTTGTTACAACCTGATAATACTCCTCTGTAGCACTGTTATACCAATAGAACCTGTTACAACCTGATAGTACTCCTCTGTAGCACTGTCATACCAATAGAACTTGTTACAACCTGATAGTACTCCTCTGTAGCACTGTCATACCAACAGAAACTCTTACAATCTGATAGTACTCCTCTGTAGAACTGTCATACCAATATAACTTGTTACAACCTGATAGTACTCCTCTGTAGCACTGTCATACCAATAGAACTTTTTACAACCTGATAGTACTCCTCTGTAGCACTGTCATACCAATAGAACTTGTTACAACCTGATAGTACTCCTCTGTAGCACTGTCATACCAATAGAACCTGTTACAACCTGATAGTACTCCTCTGTAGAACTGTCATACCAATAGAACCTGTTACAACCTGATAGTACACCTCTGTAGCACTGTCATACTAATAGAAATTGTTACAACCTGATAGTACTCCTCTGTAGCACTGTTATACCATTAGAAACTGTTACAACCTGATAGTACTCCTCTGTAGAACTGTCATACCAATAGAACATGTTACAACCAGATAGTACTCCTCTGTAGCACTGTCATACCAATAGAAACTGTTACAACCTGATAGTACTCCTCTGTAGCACTGTCATGCCAATAGAACCTGTTACAACCAGATAGTACTCCTCTGTAGCACTGTCATACAAATAGACTGTTACAAACTGATAGTACTCCTCTGTAGAACTGTTATACCAATAGAACTTGTTACAACCTGATAGTACTCCTCTGTAGCACTGTCATAGCAATAGAAACTGCTACAACCTGATAGTACTCCTCTGTAGAACTGTCATACCAATAGAACTTGTTACAACCTGATAGTACTCCCCTTTAGAACTGTCATACCAATAGAACTTGTTACAACCTGATAGTAATCCTCTGTACAACTGTCATACCAATAGAACTTGTTACAACCTGATAATACTCCTCTGTAGCACTGTCATACCAATAGAACCTGTTACAACCTGATAGTACTCCTCTGTAGCACTGTCATACCAATAGAACCTGTTACAACCTGATAGTACTCCTCTGTAGCACTGTCATACCAATAGAACTTTTTACAACCTGATAGTACTCCTCTGTAGCACTGTCATACCAATAGAACTTGTTACAACCTGATAGTACTCCTCTGTAGCACTGTCATACCAATAGAACCTGTTACAACCTGATAGTACTCCTCTGTAGCACTGTCATACCAATAGAACTTGTTACAACCTGATAGTACTCCTCTGTAGCACTGTCATACTAATAGAAATTGTTACAACCTGATAGTACTCCTCTGTAGCACTGTCATACCATTAGAAACTGTTACAACCTGATAGTACTCCTCTGTAGAACTGTCATACCAATAGAACTTGTTACAACCTGATAGTACTCCTCTGTAGAACTGTCATACCAATAGATCTTGTTACAACCTGATAATACTCCTCTGTAGCACTGTCATACCAATAGAACCTGTGACAACCTGATAGTACTCCTCTGTAGCACTGTCATACCAATAGAAACTGTTACAACCTGATAGTACTCCTCTGTAGAACTGTCATACCAATAGAACTTGTTACAACCTGATGGTATGAGAGTGCTACAGAGGAGTACTATCAGGTTGTAACAAGTTCTATTGGTATGACAGTGCTACAGAGGAGTACTAACAGAAACTCTTACAATCTGATAGTACTCCTCTGTAGAACTGTCATACCAATATAACTTGTTACAACCTGATAGTACTCCTCTGTAGCACTGTCATACCAATAGAACTTTTTACAACCTGATAGTACTCCTCTGTAGCACTGTCATACCAATAGAACTTGTTACAACCTGATAGTACTCCTCTGTAGCACTGTCATACCAATAGAACCTGTTACAACCTGATAGTACTCCTCTGTAGCACTGTCATACCAATAGAACCTGTTACAACCTGACAGTACTCCTCTGTAGCACTGTCATACTAATAGAAATTGTTACAACCTGATAGTACTCCTCTGTAGCACTGTTATACCATTAGAAACTGTTACAACCTGATAGTACTCCTCTGTAGAACTGTCATACCAATAGAATCTGTTACAACCAGATAGTACTCCTCTGTAGCACTGTCATACCAATAGAAACTGTTACAACCTCATTGTACTCCTCTGTAGCACTGTCATGCCAATAGAACCTGTTACAACCTGATAGTACTCCTCTGTAACACTGTCATACAAATAGATTGTTACAAACTGAGAGTACTCCTCTGTAGAAGTGTTATACCAATAGAACTTGTTACAACCTGATAGTACTCCTCTGTAGCACTGTCATACCAATAGAAACTGTTACAACCTGATAGTACTCCTCTGTAGAACTGTCATACCAATAGAACTTGTTACAACCTGATAGTACTCCTCTTTAGAACTGTCATACCAATAGAACTTGTTACAACCTGATAGTACTCGTCTGTAGCACTGTTATACCAATAGAACCTGTTACAACCTGATAGTACTCCCCTGTAGCACTGTCATACCAATAGAACCTGTTACAACCTGATAGTACTCCTCTGTAGCACTGTCATACCAATAGAACTTGTTACAACCTGATAGTACTCCT
The DNA here is from genome assembly GCA_964016885.1 of Eledone cirrhosa. Taxonomy (NCBI): domain Eukaryota; kingdom Metazoa; phylum Mollusca; class Cephalopoda; order Octopoda; family Eledonidae; genus Eledone; species Eledone cirrhosa. The sequence continues at coordinate 10,934,017 of OZ024742.1, read as the reverse complement.
CTGTAGCACTGTCATACCATTAGAAACTGTTACAACCTGATAGTACTCCTCTGTAGAACTGTCATACCAATAGAACTTGTTACAACCTGATAGTTCTCCTCTGTAGAACTGTCATACCAATAGAACTTGTTACAAACTGATAGTACTCATCTGTAGCACTGTCATACCAATAGAACCTGTTACAACCTGATAGTACTCCTCTGTAGCACTGTCATACCAATAGAAACTGTTACAACCTGATAGTACTCCTCTGTAGCACTGTCATACCATTAGAAACTGTTACAACCTGATAGTACTCCTCTGTAGAACTGTCATACCAATAGAACTTGTTACAACCTGATAGTACTCCTCTGTAGAACTGTCATACCAATAGAACTTGTTACAACCTGATAATACTCCTCTGTAGCACTGTCATACCAATAGAACCTGTTACAACCTGATAGTACTCCTCTGTAGAACTGTCATACCAATAAAACTTGTTACAACCTGATAGTACTCCTCTGTAGCACTGTCATACCAATAGAACTTTTTACAAACTGATAGTACTCCTCTGTAGCACTGTCATACCAATAGAACTTGTTACAACCTGATAGTACTCCTCTGTAGCACTGTCATACCAATAGAACCTGTTTCAAGCTGATAGTACTCCTCTTTAGCACTGTCATACCAATAGAACCTGTTACAACCTGATAGTACTCCTCTGTAGCACTGTCATACTAATAGAAATTGTTCCAACCTGATAGTACTCCTCTGTAGCACTGTTATACCATTAGAAACTGTTACAACCTGATAGTACTCCTCTGTAGAACTGTCATACCAATAGAACCTGTTACAACCAGATAGTACTCCTCTGTAGCACTGTCATACCAATAGAAACTGTTACAACCTGATAGTACTCCTCTGTAGCACTGTCATGCCAATAGAACCTGTTACAACCAGATAGTACTCCGCTGTAGCACTGTCATACAAATAGACTGTTACAAACTGATAGTACTCCTCTGTAGAACTGTTATACCAATAGAACATGTTACAACCTGATAGTACTCCTCTGTAGCACTGTCATACCAATAGAAACTGTTACAACCTGATAGTGCTCCTCTGTAGCACTGTCATACCAATAGAACCTGTTACAACCTGATAGTACTCCTCTGTAGCATTGTCATACCAATAGAACCTGTTACAACCTGATAGTACTCCTCTGTACCACTGTCATACCAATAGAACCTGTTACAATCTGATAGTACTCATCTGTAGCACTGTCATACCAATAGAACCTGTTACAACCTGATAGTACTCCTCTGTAGCACTGTCATACCAATAGAAACTGTTACAACCTGATAGTACTCCTCTGTAGAACTGTCATACCAATAGAACATGTTACAACCTGTTAGTACTCCTCTTTAGAACTGTCATACCAATAGAACTTGTTACAATCTGATAGTACTCCTCTGTAGAACTGTCATACCAAAAGACTTGTTACAACCTGATAGTACTCCTCTGTAGCACTGTCATACACATAGAACCTGTTACAACCTGATAGTACTCCTCTGTAGCACTGTCATACCAATAGAAACTGTTACAACCTGATAGTACTCCTCTGTAGAACTGTCATACCAATCGAACTTGTTACAACCTGATAGTACTCCTCTGTAGCACTGTCATACCAACAGAAACTCTTACAATCTGATAGTACTCCTCTGTAGAACTGTCATACCAATAGAACTTGTTACAACCTGATAGTACTCCTCTGTAGCACTGTCATACCAATAGAACTTTTTACAACCTGATAGTACTCCTCTGTAGCACTGTCATACCAATAGAACTTGTTACAACCTGATAGTACTCCTCTGTAGCACTGTCTTAACAATAGAACCTGTTACAACCTGATAGTAATCCTCTGTAGCACTGTCATACCAATAGAAATTGTTACAACCTGATAGTACTCCTCTGTAGAACTGTCATACCAATAGAACTTGTTACAACCTGATAGTACTCCTCTGTAGAACTGTCATACCAATAGAACTTGTTACAACCTGATAGTACTCCTCTTTAGAACTGTCATACCAATAGAACTTGTTACAACCTGATAGTACTCCTCTGTAGCACTGTCATACCAATATAACTTGTTACAACCTGATAGTACTCCTCTGTAGCACTGTCATACCAATAGAACCTGTTACAACCTGATAGTACTCCTCTGTAGCACTGTCATACCAATAGAAACTGTTACAACCTGATAGTACTCCTCTGTAGCACTGTCATACCATTAGAAACTGTTACAACCTGATAGTACTCCTCTGTAGAACTGTCATACCAATAGAACCTGTTACAACCTGATAGTACACCTCTGTAGCACTGTCATACCAATAGAACCTGTTACAACCTGATAGTACTCATCTGTAGCACTGTCATACCAATAGAAACTGTTACAACCTGATAGTACTCCTTAGTAGTACTGTCATACCAATAGAACCTGTCACAACCTGATAGTACTCCTCTGTACCACTGTCATACCAATAGAACCTGATAGTACTCATCTGTAGGACTGTCATACCAATAGAACCTGTTACAAGCTGATAGTACTCCTCTGTAACACTGTCATATCAATGGAACTTGTTACAACCTGATAGTACTCCTCTGTAGCTCTTTCATATCAATAGAACTTGTTACAACCTGATAGTACTCCTCTGTAGCACTGTCATACCAATAGAACCTGTTACAACTTGATAGTACTCCTCTGTAGCACTGTCATACCAATAGAACTTGTTACAACCTGATAGTACTCCTCTGTAGCACTGTCATACCAATAGAACCTGTTACAACCTGATAGTACTCCTCTGTACCACTGTCATACCAATAGAACCTGTTACAGCCTGATAGTACTCCTCTGTAGCACTGTCATACCAATAGAAACTGTTACAACCTGATAGTACACCTCTGTAGAACTGTCATACCAATAGAACATGTTACAATCTAATAGTACTCCTCTGTAGCACTGTCATACCAATAGAACTGGTTACAACCTGATAGTACTCCTCTGTAGCACTGTCACACCAATAGAACCTGTTACAACCTGATAGTACTCGTCTGTAGCACTCATACCAATAGAACCTGTTACAACCTGATAGTACTCCTCTGTAGCACTGTCATACTAATAGAAATTGTTACAACCTGATAGTACTCCTCTGTAGAACTGTCATACCAATAGAACTTGTTACAACCTGATAGTACTCCTCTGTAGAACTGTCATACCAATAGAACTTGTTACAACCTGATAGTACTCTTCTTTAGAACTGTCATACCAATAGAACTTGTTACAACATGAAAGTACTCCTCTGTAACACTGTCATACCAATAGAACCTGTTACAACCTGATAGTACTCCCCTGTAGCACTGTCATACCAATAGAACCTGTTACAACCTGATAGTACTCTTCTGTAGCACTGTCATACCATTAGAAACTGTTACAACCTGATAGTACTCCTCTGTAGAACTGTCATACCAATCGAACTTGTTACAACCTGATAGTACTCCTCTGTAGAACTGTCATACCAATAGAACTTGTTACAAACTGATAGTACTCCTCTGTAGCACTGTCATACCAATAGAACCTGTTACAACCTGATAGTACTCCTCTGTAGCACTGTCATACCATTAGAAACTGTTACAACCTGATAGTACTCCTCTGTAGAACTGTCATACCAATAGAACTTGTTACAACCTGATAGTACTCCTCTGTAGAACTGTCATACCAATAGAACTTGTTACAACCTGATAGTACTCCTCTGTAGCACTGTCATACCAATAGAACCTGTTACAACCTGATAGTACTCCTCTGTAGCACTGTCATACCAATAGAACCTATTACAACCTGATAGCACTCCTCTGTAGCACTGTCATACCAATAGAAACTGTTACAACCTGATAGTACTCCTGTGTAGAACTGTCATACCAATATAACTTGTTACAACCTGATAGTACTCCTCTGTAGCACTGTCATACCAATAGAACTTTTTACAACCTGATAGTACTCCTCTGTAGCACTGTCATACCAATAGAACTTGTTACAACCTGATAGTACTCCTCTGTAGCACTGTCATACCAATAGAACCTGTTACAACCTGATAGTACTCCTCTGTAGCACTGTCATACCAATAGAACCTGTTACAACCTGATAGTACTCCTCTGTAGCACTGTCATACTAATAGAAATTCTTACAACCTGATAGTACTCCTCTGTAGCACTGTCATACCAATAGAAACTGTTACAACCTGATAGTACTCCTCTGTAGCACTGTCATACCAATAGAATTTGTTACAACCTGATAGTACTCCTCTGTAGCACTGTCATACCAATAGAACTTGTTACAACTTGATAGTACTTCTCTGTAGCACTGTCATACCAATAGAACTTGTTACAACCTGATAGTACTCCTCTGTAGCACTGTCATACCAATAGAACCTGTTACAACCTGATAGTACTCCTCTGTAGCACTGTCATACCAATAGAAACTGTTACAACCAGATAGTACTCCTCTGTAGCACTGTCATACCAATAGAAACTGTTACAACCTGATAGTACTCCTCTGTAGCACTGTCATACCAATAGAAACTGTTACAACCTGATAGTACTCCTCTGTAGCACTGTCATACCAATAGAAACTGTTACAACCTGATAGTACTCCTCTGTAGCACTGTCATACCAATAGAACCTGTTACAACCTGATAGTACTCCTCTGTAGTACTGTCATACCAATAGAACCTGTTACAACCTGATAGTACTCCTCTGTAGCACTGTCATACCAATAGAACCTGTTACAACCTGATAGTACTCCTCTGTAGCACTGTCATACCAATAGAAACTGTTACAACATGATAGTACTCCTCTGTAGCACTGTCATACCAATAGAACTTGTTACAACCTGATAGTACTCTTCTTTAGAAGTGTCATACCAATAGAACTTGTTACAACATGAAAGTACTCCTCTGTAACACTGTCATACCAATAGAACCTGTTACAACCTGATAGTACTCCCCTGTAGCACTGTCATACCAATAGAACCTGTTACAACCTGATAGTACTCTTCTGTAGCACTGTCATACCATTAGAAACTGTTACAACCTGATAGTACTCCTATGTAGCACTGTCATACCAATCGAACTTGTTACAACCTGATAGTACTCCTCTGTAGAACTGTCATACCAATAGAACTTGTTACAAACTGATAGTACTCCTCTGTAGCACTGTCATACCAATAGAACCTGTTACAACCTGATAGTACTCCTCTGTAGCACTGTCATACCATTAGAAACTGTTACAACCTGATAGTACTCCTCTGTAGAACTGTCATACCAATAGAACTTGTTACAACCTGATAGTACTCCTCTGTAGCACTGTCATACCAATAGAAACTGTTACAACCAGATAGTACTCCTCTGTAGCACTGTCATACCAATAGAAACTGTTACAACCTGATAGTACTCCTCTGTAGCACTGTCATACCAATAGAAACTGTTACAACCTGATAGTACTCCTCTGTAGCACTGTCATACCAATAGAAACTGTTACAACCTGATAGTACTCCTCTGTAGCACTGTCATACCAATAGAAACTGTTACAACCTGATAGTACTCCTCTGTAGCACTGTCATACCAATAGAACCTGTTACAACCTGATAGTACTCCTCTGTAGTACTGTCATACCAATAGAACCTGTTACAACCTGATAGTACTCCTCTGTAGCACTGTCATACCAATAGAACCTGTTACAACCTGATAGTACTCCTCTGTAGCACTGTCATACCAATAGAACTTGTTACAACCTGATAGTACTCCTCTGTAGCACTGTCATACCAATAGAACCTGTTACAACCTGATAGTACTCCTCTGTAGCACTGTCATACCAATATAACTTGTTACAACCTGATAGTACTCCTCTGTAGCACTGTCATACCAATAGAACTTGTTACAACCTGATAGTACTCCTCTGTAGCACTGTCATACCAATAGAACTTGTTACAACATGATAGTACTCCTCTGTAGCACTGTCATACCAATAGAACTTGTTACAACCTGATAGTACTCCTCTGTAGCACTGTCATACCAATAGAACCTGTTACAACCTGATAGTACTCCTCTGTAACACTGTCATACCAATAGAACTTGTTACAACCTGATAGTACTCCTCTGTAGCACTGTCATACCAATAGAACCTGTTACAACCTGATAGTACTCCTCTGTAGCACTGTCATACACATAGAACCTGTTACAACCTGATAGTACTCCTCTGTAGCACTGTCATACCAATAGAAACTGTTACAACCTGATAGTACTCCTCTGTAGAACTGTCATACCAATCGAACTTGTTACAACCTGATAGTACTCCTCTGTAGCACTGTCATACCAACAGAAACTCTTACAATCTGATAGTACTCCTCTGTAGAACTGTCATACCAATAGAACTTGTTACAACCTGATAGTACTCCTCTGTAGCACTGTCATACCAATAGAACTTTTTACAACCTGATAGTACTCCTCTGTAGCACTGTCATACCAATAGAACTTGTTACAACCTGATAGTACTCCTCTGTAGCACTGTCTTAACAATAGAACCTGTTACAACCTGATAGTAATCCTCTTTAGAACTGTCATACCAATAGAACTTGTTACAACCTGATAGTACTCCTCTGTAGCACTGTCATACCAATAGAACCTGTTACAACCTGATAGTACTCCTCTGTAGCACTGTCATACCAATAGAAACTGTTACAACCAGATAGTACTCCTCTGTAGCACTGTCATACCAATAGAAACTGTTACAACCTGATAGTACTCCTCTGTAGCACTGTCATACCAATAGAAACTGTTACAACCTGATAGTACTCCTCTGTAGCACTGTCATACCAATAGAAACTGTTACAACCTGATAGTACTCCTCTGTAGCACTGTCATACCAATAGAAACTGTTACAACCTGATAGTACTCCTCTGTAGTACTGTCATACCAATAGAACCTGTTACAACCTGATAGTACACCTCTGTAGAACTGTCATACCAATAGAACATGTTACAATCTAATAGTACTCCTCTGTAGCACTGTCATACCAATAGAACTGGTTACAACCTGATAGTACTCCTCTGTAGCACTGTCATACTAATAGAAATTGTTACAACCTGATAGTACTCCTCTGTAGAACTGTCATACCAATAGAACTTGTTACAACCTGATAGTACTCCTCTGTAGAACTGTCATACCAATAGAACTTGTTACAACCTGATAGTACTCTTCTTTAGAACTGTCATACCAATAGAACTTGTTACAACATGAAAGTACTCCTCTGTAACACTGTCATACCAATAGAACCTGTTACAACCTGATAGTACTCCCCTGTAGCACTGTCATACCAATAGAACCTGTTACAACCTGATAGTACTCTTCTGTAGCACTGTCATACCATTAGAAACTGTTACAACCTGATAGTACTCCTCTGTAGAACTGTCATACCAATCGAACTTGTTACAACCTGATAGTACTCCTCTGTAGAACTGTCATACCAATAGAACTTGTTACAAACTGATAGTACTCCTCTGTAGCACTGTCATACCAATAGAACCTGTTACAACCTGATAGTACTCCTCTGTAGCACTGTCATACCATTAGAAACTGTTACAACCTGATAGTACTCCTCTGTAGAACTGTCATACCAATAGAACTTGTTACAACCTGATAGTACTCCTCTGTAGAACTGTCATACCAATAGAACTTGTTACAACCTGATAGTACTCCTCTGTAGCACTGTCATACCAATAGAACCTGTTACAACCTGATAGTACTCCTCTGTAGCACTGTCATACCAATAGAACCTATTACAACCTGATAGCACTCCTCTGTAGCACTGTCATACCAATAGAAACTGTTACAACCTGATAGTACTCCTCTGTAGAACTGTCATACCAATATAACTTGTTACAACCTGATAGTACTCCTCTGTAGCACTGTCATACCAATAGAACTTTTTACAACCTGATAGTACTCCTCTGTAGCACTGTCATACCAATAGAACTTGTTACAACCTGATAGTACTCCTCTGTAGCACTGTCATACCAATAGAACCTGTTACAACCTGATAGTACTCCTCTGTAGCACTGTCATACCAATAGAACCTGTTACAACCTGATAGTACTCCTCTGTAGCACTGTCATACTAATAGAAATTGTTACAACCTGATAGTACTCCTCTGTAGCACTGTCATACCAATAGAAACTGTTACAACCTGATAGTACTCCTCTGTAGCACTGTCATACCAATAGAACTTTTTACAACCTGATAGTACTCCTCTGTAGCACTGTCATACCAATAGAACTTGTTACAACCTGATAGTACTCCTCTGTAGCACTGTCTTAACAATAGAACCTGTTACAACCTGATAGTAATCCTCTGTAGCACTGTCATACCAATAGAAATTGTTACAACCTGATAGTACTCCTCTGTAGAACTGTCATACCAATAGAACTTGTTACAACCTGATAGTACTCCTCTGTAGAACTGTCATACCAATAGAACTTGTTACAACCTGATAGTACTCCTCTTTAGAACTGTCATACCAATAGAACTTGTTACAACCTGATAGTACTCCTCTGTAGCACTGTCATACCAATATAACTTGTTACAACCTGATAGTACTCCTCTGTAGCACTGTCATACCAATAGAACCTGTTACAACCTGATAGTACTCCTCTGTAGCACTGTCATACCAATAGAAACTGTTACAACCTGATAGTACTCCTCTGTAGCACTGTCATACCATTAGAAACTGTTACAACCTGATAGTACTCCTCTGTAGAACTGTCATACCAATAGAACCTGTTACAACCTGATAGTACACCTCTGTAGCACTGTCATACCAATAGAACCTGTTACAACCTGATAGTACTCATCTGTAGCACTGTCATACCAATAGAAACTGTTACAACCTGATAGTACTCCTTAGTAGTACTGTCATACCAATAGAACCTGTCACAACCTGATAGTACTCCTCTGTACCACTGTCATACCAATAGAACCTGATAGTACTCATCTGTAGGACTGTCATACCAATAGAACCTGTTACAAGCTGATAGTACTCCTCTGTAACACTGTCATATCAATGGAACTTGTTACAACCTGATAGTACTCCTCTGTAGCTCTTTCATATCAATAGAACTTGTTACAACCTGATAGTACTCCTCTGTAGCACTGTCATACCAATAGAACCTGTTACAACTTGATAGTACTCCTCTGTAGCACTGTCATACCAATAGAACTTGTTACAACCTGATAGTACTCCTCTGTAGCACTGTCATACCAATAGAACCTGTTACAACCTGATAGTACTCCTCTGTACCACTGTCATACCAATAGAACCTGTTACAGCCTGATAGTACTCCTCTGTAGCACTGTCATACCAATAGAAACTGTTACAACCTGATAGTACACCTCTGTAGAACTGTCATACCAATAGAACATGTTACAATCTAATAGTACTCCTCTGTAGCACTGTCATACCAATAGAACTGGTTACAACCTGATAGTACTCCTCTGTAGCACTGTCACACCAATAGAACCTGTTACAACCTGATAGTACTCGTCTGTAGCACTCATACCAATAGAACCTGTTACAACCTGATAGTACTCCTCTGTAGCACTGTCATACTAATAGAAATTGTTACAACCTGATAGTACTCCTCTGTAGAACTGTCATACCAATAGAACTTGTTACAACCTGATAGTACTCCTCTGTAGAACTGTCATACCAATAGAACTTGTTACAACCTGATAGTACTCTTCTTTAGAACTGTCATACCAATAGAACTTGTTACAACATGAAAGTACTCCTCTGTAACACTGTCATACCAATAGAACCTGTTACAACCTGATAGTACTCCCCTGTAGCACTGTCATACCAATAGAACCTGTTACAACCTGATAGTACTCTTCTGTAGCACTGTCATACCATTAGAAACTGTTACAACCTGATAGTACTCCTCTGTAGAACTGTCATACCAATCGAACTTGTTACAACCTGATAGTACTCCTCTGTAGAACTGTCATACCAATAGAACTTGTTACAAACTGATAGTACTCCTCTGTAGCACTGTCATACCAATAGAACCTGTTACAACCTGATAGTACTCCTCTGTAGCACTGTCATACCATTAGAAACTGTTACAACCTGATAGTACTCCTCTGTAGAACTGTCATACCAATAGAACTTGTTACAACCTGATAGTACTCCTCTGTAGAACTGTCATACCAATAGAACTTGTTACAACCTGATAGTACTCCTCTGTAGCACTGTCATACCAATAGAACCTGTTACAACCTGATAGTACTCCTCTGTAGCACTGTCATACCAATAGAACCTATTACAACCTGATAGCACTCCTCTGTAGCACTGTCATACCAATAGAAACTGTTACAACCTGATAGTACTCCTGTGTAGAACTGTCATACCAATATAACTTGTTACAACCTGATAGTACTCCTCTGTAGCACTGTCATACCAATAGAACTTTTTACAACCTGATAGTACTCCTCTGTAGCACTGTCATACCAATAGAACTTGTTACAACCTGATAGTACTCCTCTGTAGCACTGTCATACCAATAGAACCTGTTACAACCTGATAGTACTCCTCTGTAGCACTGTCATACCAATAGAACCTGTTACAACCTGATAGTACTCCTCTGTAGCACTGTCATACTAATAGAAATTCTTACAACCTGATAGTACTCCTCTGTAGCACTGTCATACCAATAGAAACTGTTACAACCTGATAGTACTCCTCTGTAGCACTGTCATACCAATAGAATTTGTTACAACCTGATAGTACTCCTCTGTAGCACTGTCATACCAATAGAACTTGTTACAACTTGATAGTACTTCTCTGTAGCACTGTCATACCAATAGAACTTGTTACAACCTGATAGTACTCCTCTGTAGCACTGTCATACCAATAGAACCTGTTACAACCTGATAGTACTCCTCTGTAGCACTGTCATACCAATAGAAACTGTTACAACCAGATAGTACTCCTCTGTAGCACTGTCATACCAATAGAAACTGTTACAACCTGATAGTACTCCTCTGTAGCACTGTCATACCAATAGAAACTGTTACAACCTGATAGTACTCCTCTGTAGCACTGTCATACCAATAGAAACTGTTACAACCTGATAGTACTCCTCTGTAGCACTGTCATACCAATAGAACCTGTTACAACCTGATAGTACTCCTCTGTAGTACTGTCATACCAATAGAACCTGTTACAACCTGATAGTACTCCTCTGTAGCACTGTCATACCAATAGAACCTGTTACAACCTGATAGTACTCCTCTGTAGCACTGTCATACCAATAGAAACTGTTACAACATGATAGTACTCCTCTGTAGCACTGTCATACCAATAGAACTTGTTACAACCTGATAGTACTCTTCTTTAGAAGTGTCATACCAATAGAACTTGTTACAACATGAAAGTACTCCTCTGTAACACTGTCATACCAATAGAACCTGTTACAACCTGATAGTACTCCCCTGTAGCACTGTCATACCAATAGAACCTGTTACAACCTGATAGTACTCTTCTGTAGCACTGTCATACCATTAGAAACTGTTACAACCTGATAGTACTCCTCTGTAGCACTGTCATACCAATCGAACTTGTTACAACCTGATAGTACTCCTCTGTAGAACTGTCATACCAATAGAACTTGTTACAAACTGATAGTACTCCTCTGTAGCACTGTCATACCAATAGAACCTGTTACAACCTGATAGTACTCCTCTGTAGCACTGTCATACCATTAGAAACTGTTACAACCTGATAGTACTCCTCTGTAGAACTGTCATACCAATAGAACTTGTTACAACCTGATAGTACTCCTCTGTAGCACTGTCATACCAATAGAAACTGTTACAACCAGATAGTACTCCTCTGTAGCACTGTCATACCAATAGAAACTGTTACAACCTGATAGTACTCCTCTGTAGCACTGTCATACCAATAGAAACTGTTACAACCTGATAGTACTCCTCTGTAGCACTGTCATACCAATAGAAACTGTTACAACCTGATAGTACTCCTCTGTAGCACTGTCATACCAATAGAACCTGTTACAACCTGATAGTACTCCTCTGTAGTACTGTCATACCAATAGAACCTGTTACAACCTGATAGTACTCCTCTGTAGCACTGTCATACCAATAGAACCTGTTACAACCTGATAGTACTCCTCTGTAGCACTGTCATACCAATAGAACTTGTTACAACCTGATAGTACTCCTCTGTAGCACTGTCATACCAATAGAACCTGTTACAACCTGATAGTACTCCTCTGTAGCACTGTCATACAAATATAACTTGTTACAACCTGATAGTACTCCTCTGTAGCACTGTCATACCAATAGAACTTGTTACAACCTGATAGTACTCCTCTGTAGCACTGTCATACCAATAGAACTTGTTACAACATGATAGTACTCCTCTGTAGCACTGTCATACCAATAGAACTTGTTACAACCTGATAGTACTCCTCTGTAGCACTGTCATACCAATAGAACCTGTTACAACCTGATAGTACTCCTCTGTAACACTGTCATACCAATAGAACTTGTTACAACCTGATAGTACTCCTCTGTAGCACTGTCATACCAATAGAACCTGTTACAACCTGATAGTACTCCTCTGTAGCACTGTCATACACATAGAACCTGTTACAACCTGATAGTACTCCTCTGTAGCACTGTCATACCAATAGAAACTGTTACAACCTGATAGTACTCCTCTGTAGAACTGTCATACCAATCGAACTTGTTACAACCTGATAGTACTCCTCTGTAGCACTGTCATACCAACAGAAACTCTTACAATCTGATAGTACTCCTCTGTAGAACTGTCATACCAATAGAACTTGTTACAACCTGATAGTACTCCTCTGTAGCACTGTCATACCAATAGAACTTTTTACAACCTGATAGTACTCCTCTGTAGCACTGTCATACCAATAGAACTTGTTACAACCTGATAGTACTCCTCTGTAGCACTGTCTTAACAATAGAACCTGTTACAACCTGATAGTAATCCTCTTTAGAACTGTCATACCAATAGAACTTGTTACAACCTGATAGTACTCCTCTGTAGCACTGTCATACCAATAGAACCTGTTACAACCTGATAGTACTCCTCTGTAGCACTGTCATACCAATAGAAACTGTTACAACCAGATAGTACTCCTCTGTAGCACTGTCATACCAATAGAAACTGTTACAACCTGATAGTACTCCTCTGTAGCACTGTCATACCAATAGAAACTGTTACAACCTGATAGTACTCCTCTGTAGCACTGTCATACCAATAGAAACTGTTACAACCTGATAGTACTCCTCTGTAGCACTGTCATACCAATAGAAACTGTTACAACCTGATAGTACTCCTCTGTAGTACTGTCATACCAATAGAACCTGTTACAACCTGATAGTACACCTCTGTAGAACTGTCATACCAATAGAACATGTTACAATCTAATAGTACTCCTCTGTAGCACTGTCATACCAATAGAACTGGTTACAACCTGATAGTACTCCTCTGTAGCACTGTCACACCAATAGAACCTGTTACAACCTGATAGTACTCCTCTGTAGCACTGTCATACTAATAGAAATTGTTACAACCTGATAGTACTCCTCTGTAGAACTGTCATACCAATAGAACTTGTTACAACCTGATAGTACTCCTCTGTAGAACTGTCATACCAATAGAACTTGTTACAACCTGATAGTACTCTTCTTTAGAACTGTCATACCAATAGAACTTGTTACAACATGAAAGTACTCCTCTGTAACACTGTCATACCAATAGAACCTGTTACAACCTGATAGTACTCCCCTGTAGCACTGTCATACCAATAGAACCTGTTACAACCTGATAGTACTCTTCTGTAGCACTGTCATACCATTAGAAACTGTTACAACCTGATAGTACTCCTCTGTAGAACTGTCATACCAATCGAACTTGTTACAACCTGATAGTACTCCTCTGTAGAACTGTCATACCAATAGAACTTGTTACAAACTGATAGTACTCCTCTGTAGCACTGTCATACCAATAGAACCTGTTACAACCTGATAGTACTCCTCTGTAGCACTGTCATACCATTAGAAACTGTTACAACCTGATAGTACTCCTCTGTAGAACTGTCATACCAATAGAACTTGTTACAACCTGATAATACTCCTCTGTAGAACTGTCATACCAATAGAACTTGTTACAACCTGATAGTACTCCTCTGTAGCACTGTCATACCAATAGAACCTGTTACAACCTGATAGTACTCCTCTGTAGCACTGTCATACCAATAGAACCTATTACAACCTGATAGCACTCCTCTGTAGCACTGTCATACCAATAGAAACTGTTACAACCTGATAGTACTCCTCTGTAGAACTGTCATACCAATATAACTTGTTACAACCTGATAGTACTCCTCTGTAGCACTGTCATACCAATAGAACTTTTTACAACCTGATAGTACTCCTCTGTAGCACTGTCATACCAATAGAACTTGTTACAACCTGATAGTACTCCTCTGTAGCACTGTCATACCAATAGAACCTGTTACAACCTGATAGTACTCCTCTGTAGCACTGTCATACCAATAGAACCTGTTACAACCTGATAGTACTCCTTTGTAGCACTGTCATACTAATAGAAATTGTTACAACCTGATAGTACTCCTCTGTAGCACTGTCATACCAATAGAATTTGTTACAACCTGATAGTACTCCTCTGTAGCACTGTCATACCAATAGAACTTGTTACAACTTGATAGTACTTCTCTGTAGCACTGTCATACCAATAGAACTTGTTACAACCTGATAGTACTCCTCTGTAGCACTGTCATACCAATAGAACCTGTTACAACCTGATAGTACTCCTCTGTAGCACTGTCATACCAATAGAAACTGTTACAACCAGATAGTACTCCTCTGTAGCACTGTCATACCAATAGAAACTGTTACAACCTGATAGTACTCCTCTGTAGCACTGTCATACCAATAGAAACTGTTACAACCTGATAGTACTCCTCTGTAGCACTGTCATACCAATAGAAACTGTTACAACCTGATAGTACTCCTCTGTAGCACTGTCATACCAATAGAAACTGTTACAACCTGATAGTACTCCTCTGTAGCACTGTCATACCAATAGAACCTGTTACAACCTGATAGTACTCCTCTGTAGCACTGTCATACCAATAGAACCTGTTACAACCTGATAGTACTCCTCTGTAGCACTGTCATACCAATAGAACCTGTTACAACCTGATAGTACTCCTCTGTAGCACTGTCATACCAATAGAACTTGTTACAACCTGATAGTACTCCTCTGTAGCACTGTCATACCAATAGAACCTGTTACAACCTGATAGTACTCCTCTGTAGCACTGTCATACCAATATAACTTGTTACAACCTGATAGTACTCCTCTGTAGCACTGTCATACCAATAGAACTTGTTACAACCTGATAGTACTCCTCTGTAGCACTGTCATACCAATAGAACTTGTTACAACATGATAGTACTCCTCTGTAGCACTGTCATACCAATAGAACTTGTTACAACCTGATAGTACTCCTCTGTAGCACTGTCATACCAATAGAACCTGTTACAACCTGATAGTACTCCTCTGTAACACTGTCATACCAATAGAACTTGTTACAACCTGATAGTACTCCTCTGTAGCACTGTCATACCAATAGAACCTGTTACAACCTGATAGTACTCCTCTGTAGCACTGTCATACACATAGAACCTGTTACAACCTGATAGTACTCCTCTGTAGCACTGTCATACCAATAGAAACTGTTACAACCTGATAGTACTCCTCTGTAGAACTGTCATACCAATCGAACTTGTTACAACCTGATTGTACTCCTCTGTAGCACTGTCATACCAACAGAAACTCTTACAATCTGATAGTACTCCTCTGTAGAACTGTCATACCAATAGAACTTGTTACAACCTGATAGTACTCCTCTGTAGCACTGTCATACCAATAGAACTTTTTACAACCTGATAGTACTCCTCTGTAGCACTGTCATACCAATAGAACTTGTTACAACCTGATAGTACTCCTCTGTAGCACTGTCTTAACAATAGAACCTGTTACAACCTGATAGTAATCCTCTGTAGCACTGTCATACCAATAGAAATTGTTACAACCTGATAGTACTCCTCTGTAGAACTGTCATACCAATAGAACTTGTTACAACCTGATAGTACTCCTCTGTAGAACTGTCATACCAATAGCACTTGTTACAACCTGATAGTACTCCTCTTTAGAACTGTCATACCAATAGAACTTGTTACAACCTGATAGTACTCCTCTGTAGCACTGTCATACCAATAGAACCTGTTACAACCTGATAGTACTCCTCTGTAGCACTGTCATACCAATAGAATCTGTTACAACCTGATAGTACTCCTCTGTAGCACTGTCATACCAATAGAAACTGTTACAACCTGATAGTACTCCTCTGTAGCACTGTCATACCATTAGAAACTGTTACAACCTGATAGTACTCCTCTGTAGAACTGTCATACCAATAGAACCTGTTACAACCTGATAGTACACCTCTGTAGCACTGTCATACCAATAGAACCTGTTACAACCTGATAGTACTCATCTGTAGCACTGTCATACCAATAGAAACTGTTACAACCTGATAGTACTCCTTAGTAGCACTGTCATACCAATAGAACCTGTCACAACCTGATAGTACTCCTCTGTACCACTGTCATACCAATAGAACCTGATAGTACTCATCTGTAGGACTGTCATACCAATAGAACCTGTTACAAGCTGATAGTACTCCTCTGTAACACTGTCATATCAATGGAACTTGTTACAACCTGATAGTACTCCTCTGTAGCTCTTTCATATCAATAGAACTTGTTACAACCTGATAGTACTCCTCTGTAGCACTGTCATACCAATAGAACCTGTTACAACTTGATAGTACTCCTCTGTAGCACTGTCATACCAATAGAACTTGTTACAACCTGATAGTACTCCTCTGTAGCACTGTCATACCAATAGAACCTGTTACAACCTGATAGTACTCCTCTGTACCACTGTCATACCAATAGAACCTGTTACAACCTGATAGTACTCCTCTGTAGCACTGTCATACCAATAGAAACTGTTACAACCTGATAGTACACCTCTGTAGAACTGTCATACCAATAGAACATGTTACAATCTAATAGTACTCCTCTGTAGCACTGTCATACCAATAGAACTGGTTACAACCTGATAGTACTCCTCTGTAGCACTGTCACACCAATAGAACCTGTTACAACCTGATAGTACTCGTCTGTAGCACTCATACCAATAGAACCTGTTACAACCTGATAGTACTCCTCTGTAGCACTGTCATACTAATAGAAATTGTTACAACCTGATAGTACTCCTCTGTAGAACTGTCATACCAATAGAACTTGTTACAACCTGATAGTACTCCTCTGTAGAACTGTCATACCAATAGAACTTGTTACAACCTGATAGTACTCTTCTTTAGAACTGTCATACCAATAGAACTTGTTACAACATGAAAGTACTCCTCTGTAACACTGTCATACCAATAGAACCTGTTACAACCTGATAGTACTCCCCTGTAGCACTGTCATACCAATAGAACCTGTTACAACCTGATAGTACTCTTCTGTAGCACTGTCATACCATTAGAAACTGTTACAACCTGATAGTACTCCTCTGTAGAACTGTCATACCAATCGAACTTGTTACAACCAGATAGTACTCCTCTGTAGAACTGTCATACCAATAGAACTTGTTACAAACTGATAGTACTCCTCTGTAGCACTGTCATACCAATAGAACCTGTTACAACCTGATAGTACTCCTCTGTAGCACTGTCATACCATTAGAAACTGTTACAACCTGATAGTACTCCTCTGTAGAACTGTCATACCAATAGAACTTGTTACAACCTGATAGTACTCCTCTGTAGAACTGTCATACCAATAGAACTTGTTACAACCTGATAGTACTCCTCTGTAGCACTGTCATACCAATAGAACCTATTACAACCTGATAGCACTCCTCTGTAGCACTGTCATACCAATAGAAACTGTTACAACCTGATAGTACTCCTCTGTAGCACTGTCATACCAATAGAACCTGTTACAACCTGATAGTACTCCTCTGTAGCACTGTCATACCAATAGAACCTGTTACAACCTGATAGTACTCCTCTGTAGCACTGTCATACTAATAGAAATTGTTACAACCTGATAGTACTCCTCTGTAGCACTGTCATACCAATAGAAACTGTTACAACCTGATAGTACTCCTCTGTAGCACTGTCATACCAATAGAATTTGTTACAACCTGATAGTACTCCTCTGTAGCACTGTCATACCAATAGAACTTGTTACAACTTGATAGTACTTCTCTGTAGCACTGTCATACCAATAGAACCTGTTACAACCTGATAGTACTCCTCTGTAGCACTGTCATACCAATAGAAACTGTTACAACCAGATAGTACTCCTCTGTAGCACTGTCATACCAATAGAAACTGTTACAACCTGATAGTACTCCTCTGTAGCACTGTCATACCAATAGAAACTGTTACAACCTGATAGTACTCCTCTGTAGCACTGTCATACCAATAGAAACTGTTACAACCTGATAGTACTCCTCTGTAGCACTGTCATACCAATAGAAACTGTTACAACCTGATAGTACTCCTCTGTAGCACTGTCATACCAATAGAACCTGTTACAACCTGATAGTACTCCTCTGTAGTACTGTCATACCAATAGAACCTGTTACAACCTGATAGTACTCCTCTGTAGCACTGTCATACCAATAGAACCTGTTACAACCTGATAGTACTCCTCTGTAGCACTGTCATACCAATAGAACTTGTTACAACCTGATAGTACTCCTCTGTAGCACTGTCATACCAATAGAACCTGTTACAACCTGATAGTACTCCTCTGTAGCACTGTCATACCAATATAACTTGTTACAACCTGATAGTACTCCTCTGTAGCACTGTCATACCAATAGAACTTGTTACAACCTGATAGTACTCCTCTGTAGCACTGTCATACCAATAGAACTTGTTACAACATGATAGTACTCCTCTGTAGCACTGTCATACCAATAGAACTTGTTACAACCTGATAGTACTCCTCTGTAGCACTGTCATACCAATAGAACCTGTTACAACCTGATAGTACTCCTCTGTAACACTGTCATACCAATAGAACTTGTTACAACCTGATAGTACTCCTCTGTAGCACTGTCATACCAATAGAACCTGTTACAACCTGATAGTACTCCTCTGTAGCACTGTCATACCAATAGAACCTGTTACAACATGATAGTACTCCTCTGAAGCACTGTCATACTAATAGAAATTGTTACAACCTGATAGTACTCCTCTGTAGCACTGTCATACCATTAGAAACTGTTACAACCTGATAGTACTCCTCTGTAGAACTGTCATACCAATAGAACCTGTTACAACCTGATAGTACACCTCTATAGCACTGTCATAGCAATAGAACCTGTTTCAACCTGATAGTACTCCTCTGTAGCACTGTCATACCAATAGAAACTGTTACAACCTGATACTACTCCTCTGTAGCACTGTCATACCAATAGAACCTATTACAACCTGATAGTACTCATCTGTAGCACTGTCATACCAATAGAACCTGTTACAAGCTGATAGTCCTCCTCTGTAACACTGTCATATCAATAGAACTTGTTACAGCCTGATAGTACTCCTCTGTAGCACTGTCATATCAATAGAACTTGTTACAACCTGATAGTACTCCTCTGTAGCACTGTCATACCAATAGAACCTGTTACAACCTGATAGTACTCCTCTGTAGCACTGTCATACCAATAGAAATTGTTACAACCCGATAGTCCTCCTCTGTAGCACTGTCATACCAATAGAACCTGTTACAACCCGATAGTACTCCTCTGTAGCACTGTCATACCAATAGAACTTGTTACAACCTGATAGTACTCCTCTGTAGCACTGTCATATCAATAGAACTTGTTACAACCTGATAGTACTCCTCTGTAGCACTGTCATACCAATAGAACCTGTTACAACCTGATAGTACTCCTCTGTAGCACTGTCATACCAATAGAACTTGTTACAACCTGATAGTACTCCTCTGTAGCACTGTCATACCAATAGAACTTGTTACAACCTGATAGTACTCCTCCGTTGCACTGTCATACCAATAGGACATGTTACAACCTGATAGTACTCCTCTGTAGCCCTGTCATACCAATAGAACTTGTTACAACCTGATAGTACTCCTCTGTAGCACTGTCATAACAATAGAACCTGTTACAACCTGATAGTACTCCTCTGTAGCACTGTCATACCAATAGAACTTGTTACAACCTGATAGTACTCCTCTGTAGCACTGTCATACAAATAGAACCTGTTACAACCTGATAGTACTCCTCTGTAGCACTGTCATACCAATAGAACTTGTTACAACCTGATGGTATGACAGTCCTACAGAGGAGTACTATCAGGTTGTAACAAGTTCTATTGGTATGACAGTGCTACAGAGGAGTACTATCAGGTTGTAACAGGTTCTATTGGTATGACGGTGCTACAGAGGAGTACTATCAGGTTGTAACATGTTCTATTGGTATGACAGTGCTACAGAGGAGTACTATCAGGTTGTAACAAGTTCTATTGGTATGACAGTGATACAGAGGAGTACTATCAGGTTGTAACAGATTCTATTAGTATGACAGTTCTACAGAGGAGTACTATCAGGTTGTAACAAGTTCTATTGGTATGACAGTGCTACAGAGGAGTACTATCAGTTTGTAACAGATTCTATTAGTACTCCTCTGTAGCACTGTCATACCATCAGGTTGTAACAAGTTCTATTGGTATGACAGTGCTACAGAGGAGTACTATCAGGTTGTAACAGGTTCTATTGGTATGACAGTCCTACAGAGGAGTACTAATAGAACCTGTTACAACCTGATAGTACTCCTCTGTAGCACTGTCATACCAATAGAACTTGTTACAACCTGATGGTATGACAGTGCTACAGAGGAGTACTAATAGAATCTGTTACAACCTGATAGTACTCCTCTGTAGCACTGTCATACCAATAGAACTTGTTACAACCTGATAGTACTCCTCTGTAGAACTGTCATACCAATAGAACCTGTTACAACCTGATAGTACTCCTCTGTATCACTGTCATACCAATAGAACTTGTTACAACCTGATAGTACTCCTCTGTAGCACTGTCATACCAATAGAACATGTTACAACCTGATAGTACTCCTCTGTAGCACCGTCATACCAATAGAACCTGTTACAACCTGATAGTACTCCTCTGTAGCACTGTCATACCAATAGAACTTGTTACAACCTGATAGTACTCCTCTGTAGCACTGTCATACCAATAGAACCTGTTACAACCTGATAGTACTCCTTTGTAGCACTGTCATACCAATAGAAACTTTTACAACCTGATAGTACTCCTCTGTAGCACTGTCATACCAATAGAAACTGTTACAACCTGATAGTACTCCTCTGTAGCACTGTCATACCAATAGAAACTGTTACAACCTGATAGTACTCCTCTGTAGCACTGTCATACCAATAGAACCTGTTACAACCTGATAGTACTCCTCTGTAGCACTGTCATACCAATAGAATTTGTTACAACCTGATAGTACTCCTCTGTAGCACTGTCATACCAATAGAACCTGTTACAACCTGATAGTACTCCTCTGTAGCACTGTCATACCAATAGAACCTGTTACAACCTGATAGTACTCCTCTGTAGCACTGTCATACTAATAGAAATTGTTACAACCTGATAGTACTCCTCTGTAGCACTGTCATACCAATAGAAACTGTTACAACCAGATAGTACTCCTCTGTAGCACTGTCATACCAATAGAACCTGTTACAACCTGATAGTACTCCTCTGTAGCACTGTCATACCAATAGAACCTGTTACAACCTGATAGTACTCCTCTGTAGCACTGTCATACTAATAGAAATTGTTACAACCTGATAGTACTCCTCTGTAGCACTGTCATACCAATAGAAACTGTTACAACCTGATAGTACTCCTCTGTAGCACTGTCATACCAATAGAAATTGTTACAACCTGATAGTACTCCTCTGTAGCACTGTCATACCAATAGAAACTGTTACAACCTGATAGTACTCCTCTGTAGCACTGTCATACCAATAGAAATTGTTACAACCTGATAGTACTCCTCTGTAGCACTGTCATACCAATAGAACCTGTTACAACCTGATAGTACTCCTCTGTAGCACTGTCATACCAATAGAACCTGTTACAACCTGATAGTACTCCTCTGTAGCACTGTCATACTAATAGAAACTGTTACAACCTGATAGTACTCCTCTGTAGCACTGTCATACCAATAGAAACTGTTACAACCTGATAGTACTCCTCTGTAGCACTGTCATACCAATAGAAATTGTTACAACCTGATAGTACTCCTCTGTAGCACTGTCATACCAATAGAAACTGTTACAACCTGATAGTACTCCTCTGTAGCACTGTCATACCAATAGAAATTGTTACAACCTGATAGTACTCCTCTGTAGCACTGTCATACCAATAGAACTTGTTACAACCTGATAGTACTCCTCTGTAGCACTGTCATACCAATAGAAATTGTTACAACCTGATAGTACTCCTCTGTAGAACTGTCATACCAATAGAACCTGTTACAACCTGATAGTACTCCTCTGTAGCACTGTCATACCAATAGAAACTGTTACAACCTGATAGTACTCCTCTGTAGCACTGTCATACCAATAGAAATTGTTACAACCTGATAGTACTCCTCTGTAGCACTGTCATACCAATAGAAACTGTTACAACCTGATAGTACTCCTCTGTAGCACTGTCATATCAATAGAACCTGTTACAACCTGATAGTACTCCTCTGTAGCACTGTCATACCAATAGAAACTGTTACAACCTGATAGTACTCCTCTGTAGAACTGTCATACCAATAGAACTTGTTACAACCTGATAGTACTCCTCTGTAGCACTGTCATACCAATAGAACCTGTTACAACCTGATAGTACTCCTCTGTAGCACTGTCATACCAATAGAACCTGTTACAACCTGATAGTACTCCTCTGTAGCACTGTCATACCAATAGAAATTGTTACAACCTGATAGTACTCCTCTGTAGCACTGTCATACCAATAGAACTTGTTACAACCTGATAGTACTCCTCTGTAGCACTGTCATACCAATAGAACTTGTTACAACCTGATAGTACTCCTCTGTAGCACTGTCATACCAATAGAACCTGTTACAACCTGATAGTACTCCTCTGTAGCACTGTCATACCAATAGAACTTGTTACAACCTGATAGTACTCCTCTGTAGCACTGTCATACCAATAGAACCTGTTACAACCTGATAGTACTCCTCTGTAGCACTGTCATACCAATAGATCTTGTTACAACCTGATAGTACTCCTCTGTAGCACTGTCATACCAATAGAAACTGTTACAACCTGATAGTACTCCTCTGTAGCACTGTCATACCAATAGAACTTGTTACAACCTGATAGTACTCCTCTGTAGCACTGTCATACCAATAGAACCTGTTACAACCTGATAGTACTCCTCTGTAGCACTGTCATACCAATAGAAACTGTTACAACCTGATAGTACTCCTCTGTAGCACTGTCATACCAATAGAACTTGTTACAACCTGATAGTACTCCTCTGTAGCACTGTCATACCAATAGAACCTGTTACAACCTGATAGTACTCCTCTGTAGCACTGTCATACCAATAGAAACTGTTACAACCTGATAGTACTCCTCTGTAGCACTGTCATACCAATAGAACTTGTTACAACCTGATAGTACTCCTCTGTAGCACTGTCATACCAATAGAAACTGTTACAACCTGATAGTACTCCTCTGTAGCACTGTCATACCAATAGAACTTGTTACAACCTGATAGTACACCTCTATAGCACTGTCATAGCAATAGAACCTGTTACAACCTGATAGTACTCCTCTGTAGCACTGCTGTCTCAATAATAATAAGAATGGTTTCTTTATAAGCCAGACAGGGCTCACATTAAAACAACAAGGTGGTACAGGACGGTACAGTTTTGTTGTTTTGTGTGTGTGTAAGAAAGATTTATAACAAAGACTAAAAAAAAAATATACATTTAAAATATCAAAACACAACAAATTCCCCAAAAGGGTCATACCTCCCAGGGTTACTTAGGGAGAAAGGCCACAATAACCTTGACTGCTAAGGTAAGTGCCCTCTCTGTTGTCCTCCTCCAATATAAAGGTACATACTCAAGGTAAGCCCATTCACTCAGATCATGATTCCCTCTCTCACCTACCTTTCAACAAACTGGTTAGAAGGCTGCACTTCTCTCACCACTCTCATGTTTCTCTTCTGGTGAATGACAATAATAATATAAAATATTGAAGTACAACAATACACAATATTGAAGTACATCACAGAATAGCATACAAAAACATAATATTGCAGTACAACACAACATACAATATTGAAGTACAACATACAATAAGATTGAAGTACATCACACAATAACAACATACAATAACATACAGCATTGAAGTACATCACACAACAACCCAATATACATCACACAACACACAATATACATCACACAACACACAATAACATCACACAACACACAACAACCCAATATTGAAGTACAATAATGAAATAACGAAACTAAAGTCAAAATGGTAAAATTATGTATTTTATTATTTACAGTCTTCCTGTAGAGAACTGGATCTAGTTCCGCTTTTGTTGTAGTGTTGGTGGTAGTAGTTATAGTTGTAGTGTTGGTGGTAGTGTTGGTGGTAGTAGTGTTGGTGGTAGTAGTAGAGTTGGTGGTTGTAGTTGTAGTAGTATTGGTAGTAGAGTTGGTGGTAGTGGTGTTGGTGGTTGTGGTGTTGGTGGTTGTAGCATTGGTAGTAGAGTTGGTGGTAGTAGTTGTAGTTATAGTTGTAGTAGTATTGGTAGTAGAGTTGGTGGTAGTAGTTGTAGTTATAGTTGTAGTAGTATTGGTAGTAGAGTTGGTGGTAGTAGTTGTAGTAGTATTGGTAGTAGAGTTGGTGGTAGTGGTGTTGGTGGTTGTAGTTGTAGTAGTATTGGCAGTAGAGTTGGTGGTAGTAGTTGTAGTTATAGTTGTAGTAGTATTGGTAGTAGAGTTGGTGGTAGTAGTTGTAGTTATAGTAGTATTGGTAGTAGAGTTGGTGGTAGTAGTTGTAGTAGTATTGGTAGTAGAGTTGGTGGTAGTAGTTGTAGTAGTATTGGTAGTAGAGTTGGTGGTAGTGGTGTTGGTGGTTGTAGTTGTAGTAGTATTGGTAGTAGAGTTGGTGGTTGTAGTTATAGTTGTAGTAGTATTGGTAGTAGAGTTGGTGGTAGTAGTTGTAGTTATAGTTGTAGTAGTATTGGTAGTAGAGTTGGTGGTTGTAGTAGTAGTAGTGCTAGTGGTAGTAGTAGTATCTAGTACTTGTATTAGTGTTGATAATAGTATTGGTAGTGTTGGTGGTTGATGCAGTAGTGTGTTGGTAATAGTTGTAGTGGTGTTGGTGGTTGTTTGGTAATAATAGTAGTAATAGTAGTGGTGGTGGTTGATGCAATAGTATGTAATGTTATAATTGTTGTTGTTGTTATGCTAAGTAATATTGTAGATTTAAACCTTATTTTGTTCATATTGCTGTTGAAGTTGTAGTGGTATTGTTAGTAATAGTAGTTGTAGTAGTACTACTACTATTAGTAGTAGTAAGTTATAAATTGAAGTGTGTTAGTAGTAGTAGTGGTGGTGGTGATTGTAGCAATGGTATTGTTTACCTGGTCAATTACAAGGTAGGTGGTTGCCAGGTGAGTCAATTTAATCCACAAATAGTTCTTGACCTCCCCTTAGAAAAACATATTTTGTGACCCCACACCCATGTTAAATGTCAATAATGGTTGTGGGGGAAGGGTACATTGTCGTTTGTGTTGTTGTAAGATTTCGTTCATGGCTCTAGTAAATGGTACTAGCAAGTGGTACTAGTAGCAACAGATGGTACTAGCAGATAGTACTAGTGAAAGGTACTAGTAGTAGCAAATGGTACTAGTAATAGCCAATGGTACTAGCAGATAGAAGTAGCAAATGGTAGTGCTAGTAGAAGTTGTAGTTGTGGTGTACAAGTGGTTGCTGGCAATGTATGTAAGTGAATGATGGCTGATTTGAGATGGAGAGAAATATAGATAGACTGATAGAGGGAGAGATATATATATATAGACTGATAGAGGGAGAGATATATATATAGAGAGACTGATAGAGGGAGAGATATATATAGAGAGACTGATAGAGGGAGATATATATATATAGACTGATAGAGGGAGAGATATATATATAGAGAGACTGATAGAGGGAGAGATATATATAGAGAGACTGATAGAGGGAGATATATATATATAGACTGATAGAGGGAGATATATATATATATAGACTGATAGAGGGAGAGAGATATATATATATAGACTGATAGAGGGAGATATATATATATATATATATAGACTGATAGAGGGAGAGATATATATATAGACTGATAGAGGGAGATATATATATAGAGAGACTGATAGAGGGAGAGATATATATATAGACTGATAGAGGGAGAGATATATATATAGACTGATAGAGGGAGAGATATATATAGAGAGACTGATAGAGGGAGAGATATATATAGAGAGACTGATAGAGGGAGATATATATATAGAGAGAGAGAGAGACTGATAGAGGTAGAGATATATATATAGACTGATAGAGGGAGAGATATATATATAGACTGATAGAGGGAGATATATATATATAGACTGATAGAGGGAGATATATATATATATATATAGACTGATAGAGGTAGAGATATATATATATATATAGACTGGTAGAGGGAGATATATATATATAGACTGATAGAGAGAGAGAGAGAGATAGACTGATAGAGAAAGAGAGATAGAGAGATAGACTGATTGATAGAGAAAGAGATATTAATAAGAATAGAGAATGAGAGGATTAACAAAAGATACAATGACCAATAGATAAACCTATATTAAGGGTTAATTAATTATGTTGGGACTAGTGGTGGTGCTAGGGTTAGTAATAGTGGTGGTGGTGGTGCTAGGGTTGGTAATGGTGGTGGTGGTGGTGGTGCTGCTAGGGTTGGTGGTGGTGGTGCTGCTGCTAGGGTTGGTAATAGTGGTGGTGGTGGTGCTAGGGTTGGTAATGGTGGTGGTGGTGGTGGTGGTGGTGCTGCTAGGGTTGGTAATAGTGGTGGTGGTGCTGCTAGGGTTGGTAATGGTGGTGGTGGTGGTGGTGCTGCTAGGGTTGGTAATAGTGGTGGTGGTCGGTTGGTGAGAGGCTTGAGAATGAGTGTGTGAGGTTTAAGGAGGACAAAAAGGAAAGAAAATGTGTAAGGTTTATATTAGAGGAGAAGGAGGACAAGAGAGAGAGAGAGTGTAAGGTTTATATATAAGTAGGGGAGGAGGAGGACAAGAGGAAGACAAAGAGTTGAAGATTATAAATTTAGAGGTGTACAATTGAAAGGGAGGAGGGGGAAAGAAAAGTAGGGGGATGAAGGGGATGGAAGGGGACGAAGGGGATGGAAGGAATTGGGGAGAGCAGGGTTATGCAACATCTAAATGGCTATGGGCTTACACACACTCATATGTAAAATAACTGGGAAATAGAAGCCCTGTGTAGCAATTAGTATATTAAAGAACACAGATATAGCTGGGCTATGTATGTAATGTGTAATGTATGTAGTGTATGTAATGTATGTAATGTATGTAGTGTGTAATGTATGTAGTGTATGTAATGTATGTAATGTATGTAGTGTATGTAATGTATGTAGTGTATGATGTATGTAATGTATGTAGTGTATGTAGTGTATGTAATGTATGTAGTGTATGATGTATGTAGTGTATGTAGTGTATGTAATGTATGTAGTGTATGTAATGTATGTAGTGTATGATGTATGTAATGTATGTAGTGTATGTAGTGTATGTACTGTATGTAGTGTATGATGTATGTAATGTATGTAGTGTATGTAGTGTATGTAATGTATGTAGTGTATGATGTATGTAATGTATGTAGTGTATGTAATGTATGTAATGTATGTAATGTATGTAATATATGTAGTGTATGTAATGTATGTAGTGTATGTAATGTATGTAGTGTATGTAATGTATGTAATGTATGTAGTGTATGTAATATATGTAATATATGTAATGTATGTAATGTATGTAATGTATGTAATATATGTAATGTATGTAGTGTATGTAATGTATGTAATGTATGTAATGTATGTAGTGTATGTAATATATGTAATGTATGTAATGTATGTAGTGTATGTAGTGTATGTAGTGTATGTAGTGTATGAAATGTATGTAATGTATGTAGTGTATGTAATGTATGTAATGTATGTAATGTATGTAATGTATGTAATGTATGTAATATATGTAATGTATGTAATGTATGTAATATATGTAATGTATGTAGTGTATGTAATGTATGTAGTGTATGTAATGTATGTAGTGTATGTAGTGTATGTAGTGTATGTAATGTATGTAGTGTATGTAATGTATGTAGTGTATGTAATGTATGTAGTGTATGTAATGTGTAATGTATGTAATGTATGTAGTGTATGTAGTGTATGTAATGTATGTAATGTATGTAGTGTATGTAATGTATGTAATGTATGTAATGTATGTAGTGTATGTAGTGTATGTAGTGTATGTAATGTATGTAGTGTATGTAATGTATGTAATATATGTAGTGTATGTAGTGTGTAATGTATGTAATGTATGTAGTGTATGTAGCGTATGTAATGTATGTAGTGTATGTAGTATATGTAATGTGTGTAGTATATGTAATGTATGTAGTGTGTGTAATTTATGTAGTGTATGTAATATATGTAGTGTTTATGTACATAGTGTATTTAATGTATGTATGTATGTAATATATGTATGTAGTGTATGTATGTAGTGTATGTATGCATTTATGCATGCAATTTATGATGTATATAGTGTGTATATATTTGTAGTATATATATAATAATGTGTGTGTGTGAATATGTATTATGTATGTATACATATATGCAATATATGTTTATATTTGTAGCATATGTGCAGTGATAATAATGTATGTATGCAATATATATATAAATATATATATATATATATATATATATTTGTAGTATATATATATATAGGATAATAATGTATGTATGTATATATAGTGTATGCAGTCTATATACTGTGTATATTTGAAGTATATATATATATATATGATAATGTATGTATATGTGATGTAATATATATACTGTGTGTATATAATGATAATGGATCCGTCATTGGTTTCAGCAATAATTCTTAATTATGACAATTGTGATACAATATCAGTATTGGTGGTAGTAAAACTCAATCTGAAGGGCTTCCATACAGTCACTGTCTACCAAATTTCACTCTTATGGGTTGGGTCAAGCTGAGGCTGTAGTAAAGACATTTGGGATTGAACTGAAAATCTCATTATTCCAAATCAAATATCTTAACCAGCCAGCCAGCCATACTTGCAGCTTCTTACATCTATTGGATATGTATGAAGGCTTTCTATCTGGTGTATATAAGTGTGGATAACAGAATGGAGTTAAAATGCTGAGAATATTGATGTGTGTGTGTGTGTGGAAGTGTTCCAGGGACATTGTGTACATATTTATTCATATGATAACGATATTAAGACAGACACACACACATATTATTGCTTTTGTTCAATACACCTTTATATGATAGAAGTGTAGATGTGTATTATACATACTCTGTTGGTGTCTCAGACAAATTCCCTTGCTAGAGTTTAGGACTGTGTGTATGTATATATATATATATATATCTGTGTGTGTGTGTATATATATATATATATATAAACACACCCGACCTCCCATGGGTACATGCTGAAGCATATAAACAATATGCCCCCACTCCCCCCACCGCAAGGTGGTCGTGGAGGTGCCACGGCAAAAAAGCACCCAGCCCAAACTGTAAAGTGGATGTGTAGGCGCCACGAAAAAGCACCCAGCACTCACTGTAAATGAGGTTGGTGTTAGGAAGGGCATCCAGCTGTAGAAATCAAGCCAGATCAGTTCCTGTATGAGCAAGGCATGGTCAGCCGACCAGACACTGCCCATAACAGGACAACCCGTCTAACCCATGCTAGCGTGGAAGAACGGACGTAAAACGGTGATGATGACGATGATGATGACTCTCATCATATTTTCTTTCATAGATTTATGTCAGTTTTCCATGCTGTATGAGTCAAACAGTATGGTATATATATATATATTTATACGTATAAATGATGATAGCCTATCATCATCTTCATCACTGTTTAAAATCCATTTTCTCATGCTAGCATGGGTTAGACGGGTTGCCCCATTGTGAGATAAGCCAGTATAAAAAATCAAATATCTTCTGGAGTGTTATTTGTTGAATCAGTGGAGTGTGACAGATCAAATAGCTTTTAGAGTGATACTAGGTGGATCAGAGATCAGATGACATATCAAATAGCTTGTAGGGTGTTATTTAGTGGATCAGATATCTTAGAAGGGATATAATGAAAGACTTTGATATTTCATAGTTTATGTATTTATGTAATTTAAGGAGCTGTAACTACTTATGGAGGTGTAGAGGTCATGACATACAATACCCTTTCCTGATTTATTTTATTTAATATCCCAACATTGACTCCTCAAAATTGTGAATTTATGCACATCAGTGTGTGTATGTGTGTATGTAATATATATATATATATATATATATATATATATATATATATATATATATATATAAATAAAGAAAAACGAAGTTCATTTACATGTATTTAGATTTTTGTGTAGCGATCTGTTACGGGTGTTTCTCAGAGGATTGGCTCAAGGTCACCCATAGAAGTTATGGACCTGACTCCATTATTAATCTGCTCTTCAGATTAGTTATTCAACAAACTGAATCAGACACACACACACACATTATATATATATATATATATATATATATATATATATATATATTATATAATTTCAGCAATCAAATGAAAACTGGAAAAAACACTTTAATAAACCTTTGTATCTTCAGTGAATCAAATTGATTCTATATGAACCTACCATAGAACAGTGGGGATAATTATAGTATGGCTGTAGTGGTGGTAGTAGTGGTGGTTTTGTTGAGGAAATTGCTAAGGAGAGAGAGGGATGGCATTTTAACGGATTATGATATTTATGATATATTATTGCAGTAACTGCAATAACTGGACTACAGCCAATATAGAAAGATAGAAACATCACCTTGAAGAGAAATATCACACTCCTGTGTAGTAGTAGTAGTAGTAGTAGTTGTAGTCATGCTATCCATCTCCCTATATACATGTGAGCCATTAACACTCACTGCAGAGACATTAATAAAGAAGATAGAGCTACTATACATGAGACGGTAGTGCAACCTTGTATCTTATAACTGGATCAAATCATAAGTATATCTTTGAAGCTCTGCTGTATCACATTGACCTCTATGAAAACGTTTATATATCAGAGAGGGGAAAGAACACTGTGACATGGCCATGTGGAGGGAGAGGACAGAAATCTTCAAAGAATGACGAGGCAAATTATTAGTAGAGACCCAGGATCTGGTACACACCAGTAGCACAAGTTCTGGTACCCAGCAATAACTTTAGCCTAAGATCTGGCACAGCAATAACTCTACCCCAAGATCTAGTACACAGCAATAACTCTACCCCAAGATCTAGTACACAGCAATAACTCTACCCCAAGATCTAGTACACAGCAATAACTTTAGCCCAAGATCTGGTACAGAGCAATAACTCTACCAATGACATTTGAAGTTGAATGGCTCACAGCATGTCTCAACAACACACCTATGATTCCACCTGGAGTAAAGTACATAGACAGTATTGTTGATTTGAGGCAGATTTAGTTGCTCTTTATAGCATGTAGAGCAACCACTTAAAGGTACTGTTGTTGATGATTATATATGTGCAATCTTTGTTTTTGGATTGGTAGCAAAGAAGAATTAGTAATGGTAGTAGTTTGTCAGTAGCCATAGTAGGGGTTATCCTCATCAACATAATGCTACATACACACCCATATATATATATATATATATATAATATTGGGTTGAGTAGACGTACACACCTATGCATTATAGATATTCATTTCATTAAGGCTATATAGTGAGTGTTGTTACTCTGGAGTTTCCCCTGTTCCTCAGTGTTGTCAGACACTGAGGGGGAACAGATGAAACTCCAGAGTAACAACACTCACTATATAGCCTTAATAATTAAACTGAACTACAGTATTGAGTATATTTTTCTCTTGTCTTTCAACTATATATATATTCAGATCTAGCTGTCGAAACGGCAAGAGCTCAGCCGTCAGGGTCCTGACTCTTTTCCTATATATATATATACAAATATATTACACAGAGAGAAGTGTGTTACACAGCGAGATGTGTGTAAAGAATTATTACATGTGGGTTTAACCGTTACTGTATGGAAAACAACACCTACAGGTTAGCAATTATGTTCTTCTTTGAGCTAATATTATTATTACTGTGAACTGCGGAATACTCTAATTCCGATCCTTGTATATATATATATATATATATACATAACTGATGAAGGGAAGATGTCCATTTCTTGTGTACCTTTACTTTCTAACACTCGTCATCAGTAACTTACAGCCTCATCCCTCTGAATCCATATTTATGTGTATGTATATATATATAGTAATAATGTGAAGACTAAAATCTGAAGAGGGCTCGATAAGGATAATATATATATAATATATATAAAACCGTAGAGCAAATATTTATTAAAATAACAGATTAAAGTTTAAGCAAAGAATCACTGCTTTCACCCTTAACGGGATCTTCTGAAACTCAGTTTCAGAAGATCCCGTTAAGGGTGAAAGCAGTGATTCTTTGCTTAAACTTTAATCTGTTATTTTAATATATATATATATATATATGTATGTATAGGATGATGGTCATGTTACTAGGAGCTTGCTGTTGTAGTAACTGTTATAAAAGATAATAATTTGGTGGTGGTGATGAGAATGAGGCAACCTTGTAGTAGTGGTACTAGTTATTAAACTGGGGTTGTTGTCAGTTTTATCTTATTTTTTGAGGTGTTTTGGCTATTTTTATTGTTGACAATGTTGTTGTGTATTGAAACTCTGAAAGGAGCAGAAAAAAAGATAAAATATAGATGCAGAAGAGAAGAAAATGAGAGAAAGAGAAAGAGAGAAAGGTAGATTGTATGTAGGGGCAAATAGCAATAAGCGGGGTGAGAACATTTGTGGGGTCATATTCCATAAGAAAGTATGGGACACTGACTTTGACAAGGAATTTGTTTCAATTTATTTTATTTTATTTATTTATTATTTTGCTATTTTTTTCTTTGTTTGTCATTCATCATTTGGTTACATTTTCTCATTGTATTTATAGTTATTATTATTATTATTAAATCAACCTGAGTGTGTTACTGATAAAATAAAGTACCAGTAACACATTGGGGTGATTTGACTTTCCCCACTCCCAAAATTGTTGGCCTTGTGCCTAAATTAAAACCATTATTATTAACATTGGTGTTTTTTTTTGTTATTTGTCTTTTCAGTTTGTTGTTGTTGTTTTAGATTTGTTAAAGTTTTTTTTTTTTGCATTTTCTCTGCTCTTTTTTTGTTTTTGGTATCAGTCGTCAATTTACTGATTGCTTAGTTAAAAACCTGCAAGGGATCAAGGGACGGGTCTACAAGGGGGGAGGATGAGTAAGGGTGGGAAGACAGGAGGGGAAGAAGATGAAGAAAGAAAGGTATGCTAGTGGTAGGGTTGGGTAGGTGGGTTTAAGGTTGCAATGGTGGAGGAGGGTGGCGGTTTGGTGGTGTGTTGTTGTAGTTAGCAGCAACAATTCTTGTTACTTTTTTTTTTTCACTCTTACTGTCTGTTACTCAAGTTATTGTAGTTGTTGCTGCTGTTTTGTTGTTGTTGTAGTTGGAGGTAGCAGCAGCAGCAGTGGCGGCAATGGGCTGACAGCGGAGGCAGTGGCACACCGTCTCTATGTTTTCTTATATATATCCTCGAGTGGCAGGAAAAAGCGGCTCTGTCCTGGCACTGTCACAGAAGACAACAGTGTCAATAATGACACAAGTAAAGACAACATCGTTTGTAGTAGTAACAGTAGTAGGAGCAGAAGGGGAGGTCAGTATGTGTGTGTGTTTATATAGCGATATATTATATATACATATATACACACAAAATATATATACACATATGTATTATATACATATATAATACACACACACACACATATATATACATATATAAACATTTATTATATGTACATATATAAATATATACACATATGTATTTTATATACATATATATATATATGCTGTAGAAAAAAACTTTGTTTCCTTATGTATGTATACATATGTGTATGTGAATGTATGCATTTTGTATATATATGTAGAAGTATATATACATGTTTATATATATATGCATATATACATGTTTATGTATACATAAGTATATATACATGTGTTTATGTATATATACGTGTTTGTTTATATATATGTATATATACATGTTTGTTTATATATGTATATATACATGTTTATATATGTATATATAAGTATATATACATGTGTTTATATATATCCTCTTTCTTTCTTTTTAAACATTTTTCTTTATTAATTTTAATATTTTTTAGAATTTTTTTTTACTTTTAAGGAATTCAGTTTCTATTCTGCGGGATGGCATTGATGGTGTTACTGTTGATGTCAGCATTACCAGTATGGCAGTTGTTGGTCTGTGAGGAGAGAAAGAGAAATAGGTTATATGGTTGAAGGGTGGGGTGGTGGTTGATGGTGATGATGTTGATGATAATAATGGTGGTGGTTGGTGATGATGATGATAGCAATGGTGGTGGTTGGTGATGATAATGATAGTAGTGGTAACAATAGTGGCAAATGGCTGATGTGATGATGTTAGTGGTAGAACAGTAGTGGGAATTGGTTGATGATAATGGTGGTAATGAAGGTAAAAGTAGCAAGGTTCTTTTGCTGCTCTCTACAATCAGCTTGAACAGACATTATATAGCCAATGGCGGTGGATTGGCAGTATCGGTAGAGAGTCTGACGCCATGCTAGGGTGGTGGATTGGCAGTATCGGTAGAGAGTCTGATGCCATGCTAGGGTAGTGGATTGGAAGTATCGGTAGAGGGTCGGACGCCATGCTAGGGCAGTGGATTGGCAGTATTGGTAGAGGGTCTGACGCTATGCTAGGGCAGTGGATTGGCAGTATTGGTAGAGGGTCTGACGCCATGCTAGGGCGGTGGATAGGCAGTATCGGTAGAGGGTCGGACGCCATGCTAGGGCAGTGGATTGGCAGTATCGGTAGAGGGTCTGACGCCATGCTAGGGCAGTGGATTGGCAGTATCGGTAGAGGGTCTGACGCCATGCTAGGGCAGTGGATTGGCAGTATCGGTAGAGGGTCTGACGCCATGCTAGGGCAGTGGATTGGCAGTATCGGTAGAGGGTCTGACGCCATGCTAGGGCAGTGGATTGGCAGTATCGGTAGAGGGTCTGACGCCATGCTAGGGCGGTGGATTGGCAGTATCGGTAGAGGGTCTGAGGCCATGCTAGGGCAGTGGATTGGCAGTATCGGTAGAGGGTCTGACACCATGCGAGGGCAGTGGATTGGCAGTATCGGTAGAGGGTCGGATGTCATGCTTTGATGCACAGTTACGTCCCTTGCCATTCTTTGTTCAAATCCCGCCGAGGTTAATCTTACCTTTCATCCTTACAGGGTCGATAAAGTACCAGTAATATACTGGATAATTGCTCACCTTGTGCCAAAAGTAGAAACAATTATATAGCCAATGACATTCCAATCCTGACTAATCCATCTTTTTAAAAAAATGACTATATATTACAATATGTCCCCTTTTTTTCTTTTGTTTCTAAGATTGTAGATATAGGGTGTGATTCAAGGAAGATTTGCCTTCTATTTCTAGCTGATCAAGCCTCCTGTAATCAGCTCACTTGATGACAGTTTTGTTAGCTGTGGAAATGTTCATGTTCATGTCTGTTTCCCTACTTGCAAGGGTTGGACGGGTCACTACAGTTAACGTCAGTAATTAATTGGAGCAACTGACCTCTCAGATATGCCGAGTGCTGGCATCTCACCCACATACTCCATATTCTCACAGTCCCCTTTCTTACTGACCACCATCTTGCTTACATATGTTCCTAGACTTTACCAAGTCCACCACATACATTTTATGATGGCACCAGCACTAGGAAAATTGCCATATCTTAGACACAGCTGAGGGGTCCTCCTGACTCTTTGTTTGGGAGATTTTCTATTGTTGGAGGGACTTCCTATTACCAACTACATTATACAGTGTACTGGTTACATTTGTAGTGTATGATGATGATGATGATATAGCTTGCAAGGATATTGATGGTAAAAATAATGTTGTGACTTGTCATGTTGACTGAGATGAAAGGATGATAATATTGATGATATTGATGATGATGATTATGGCAATGACTCATAATATAGATATTGACGAGGAGGAAAATGTTGAAGAATCTTATGCTCTACTTAGATAAGATGATGATGTTCATAATAATTGTTTCTACTCTTGGCACAAGGCCAGCAATTATCCCAGTATATTACAGGTACTTTATGGTACGTAAGGATGAAAGGCAAAGTTAACCTCAGCAGGATTTGAACTCAGAATGGCAAGGGTCGTAACTCTATGCTGCAAAGCATGGCGTCTGACTCTCTACCGATACTGCCAATCCACTGCCCTATGATGATGATCATAGTAATGAAGAATCGTGTGTTCTGCAAAAACAGTTAATTAGTCTGATTGATGATGATGATGATGCTGTTGATGTGGTGGTAGTGGTGGGGAAGCTGCAATAAAGTATGTATGAATTAAAAACAAACATTTACCCATTTGTCACGTTCTCTTTTGTAATCCTCAAATAAGTCACACCATTCTTGGAACTTCAGCATCCAATCTTTCTCAATATCTTCCTTGTCTAAAACAAAGAATAAAACACAAATAATACATAAAACATAAACAGAATTTGTACTCCCGCTACGTTGATGATATAAACATTGTAGTAAAAACACCCCCACTAGAGAACAGTCAGGAATTAGAGAAAAACACCATGGACAGCATCCAGCAAATAGCTAACTCCATCCACCAGAGTATTAGAGTTACTATAGACTACCCAAGCAAACACCCCAACCATCGATTACCTGTACTAGACACAGAGCTCTGGTTAGAAACCATTAATAACAAAAAACAAATCCTCCAATCCGATTATCCAAACCCATGACTTCCAAATACCTGATCCACTGAAACTTAGCTGTTTCGGATCACACCAAAATCAACATACTGATTGCGGATTTGGTACAGGTGATGAGAAACGTGTCCCGCATGTGCAACCCCAAATAACTAGAGAGACACATACAACACTTCATCCACCATATGCAGTTCTCTGGTTACAATCAGAGATTATACCGGTCGTACCCGGCCAGAATTTCCTCACCTCTTTCTGTTCAAAATGGCTCATACTGATGTTAAGGTATTGTTCTCAAAATAAATATCAAAATCTCATAGCTTCAATATTATGAGATTATTATATGATGTAAAGCCTTTACCATGAAAATATAATAGTATATAGAGAGTAATGTAAATGGTAAAGTGTTAAACTGGGTAACAGATTAAATATCCAGAACATGGTTGGGACAACTTTGATGATCTATTTTGCTGGATTAGAGCTCAGCAACAACAACAGTGACAAGAAGAAGAAATAATAACTGACCTTTACGTATGTTAACAATGTATTGTGAAACTACTGCATTATGTCGGTCTTCGGCCTGATAGTGACCTTGGTGACCAGTGTGAATGTTTTGTAGAATTAGTGAATTATCTTGTGCCAGCAAATATTCATTGCCAGGACATAGTACTGTCTCATTTTTTTTCCATTTTACTGGGCCTTCAACACAAATTTTGTAGCTTAATCGTAGTCGGAATGACGTCCCAACAGATACATTTACTGTACGAGATTCTGAAAATAGGATTGTTGATGAGTAAATATTTAAATAGAAAGATAAACAAGTAGTTTTTTTATGGGTTCCACTTATTTCTTTAATTGTACAATGGAATAATAATATTTATCTAGTTACATACATAGAATTAGAATGTTTAGTCAAACATAGAGAAAAAGAAAGCCGCATTGGAAAGGACTTTAAAGTAGTTAGATGTTAACTAAGTAGATAAATGAGAGATAAACAAATTAGTAAGTTATGATCATTGTAACTCTTCCTGTCCAATGCTGGCTAATTACAGGTTGGACAGGATACCTCGTTAGTCAGGTGACTAACCCTGACCATTCCAGGTTGAACAGGATACCTCGTTAGTCAGGTGACTAACCTTGACCATTCCGCATTGGACAGGATACCTCGTTAGTCAGGTGACTAACCCTGACCATTCCAGTTTGGACAGGATACCTCGTTAGTCAGGTGACTAACCTTGACCATTCCAGGTTGGACAGGATACCTCGTTAGTCAGGTGACTAACCCTGACCATTCCAGGTTGGACAGGATACCTCGTTAGTCAGGTGACTAACACTGACCATTCCAGGTTGGACAGGATACCTCGTTAGTCAGGTGACTAACCTTGACCATTCCAGGCTGGGCAGGATACCTCGTTAGTCAGGTGACTAACCTTGACCATTCCAGGTTGGACAGAGTACCTCGTTAGTCAGGTGACTAACCTTGACCATTCCAGGTTGGACAGGATACCTCGTTAGTCAGGTGACTAACACTGACCATTCCAGGTTGGACAGGATACCTCGTTAGTCAGGTGACTATCCCTGACCATTCCAGTTTGGACAGGATACCTCGTTAGTCAGGTGACTAACCCTGACCATTCCGCATTGGACAGGATACCTCGTTAGTCAGGTGACTAACCCTGAACATTGGCAACTAGGTAGAATTGTTTCAGATATTGATACAATCAGTAGGCACCTCTTAACCCAATGTACACTCCACACCTCTACTCAACCCTCCCTCTCCTGTTCCGTCCACTGTGTTGATGACACTAGTCCACACTGCAAGGTGGTTGTGTAGGGGACATGGTAAAAAGGCTCCCAGTCCACACTGTAAATGTAGTTAGTGTTAGGAAGGGCATCCAGCTGTAAAAAACCTGCCAGAGACACTTCCGTGCAAACAAGACATGGTCTCCCAACGATTCCTGTATCAAATGGAACAAAACTGTCTAACCAATGCTAGTGTGGAAGATGGACGTTAAATGATGATGATGATCTCTGATATTTTAATAATCCCCTAATCCACTGAACTGCTATTTCATTTACTGAAAAGATGAAAGGGCAGGATTTGAATTCAGTTATAAGAGAGTTGGTGGGGGAATTTTCCTAGCACAAGATGTGATGCCTTGTTGTCTTTCAG
Source organism: Eledone cirrhosa (assembly GCA_964016885.1). Classification (NCBI taxonomy): domain Eukaryota; kingdom Metazoa; phylum Mollusca; class Cephalopoda; order Octopoda; family Eledonidae; genus Eledone; species Eledone cirrhosa. The sequence goes on along the minus strand of OZ024742.1, from coordinate 10,894,277 downwards.
CCCTTAATGATCTCACTTATCCTGTGATAACATTGATTCCAAACTATATCAGTTCTTTTCTTTCCTTTGGACATCAGTGGAATTGAGAAGAAACTCGTCTGCATGGATGACTGTTGGTCTTACACTAAAACTCCTTATGCACGTCTGTAGCTTAGGAATGAACGTTGTTCTGATAGAGACACAGGGTCTCGCAAGACATAGAAAAATGTCAGTAAAAGAATGTGCAGTTCTAACAACACTATCATCAATAGAGGCACCACTTACCATGGTGTCAGTAATAGAATGTGTAGCTATAACAATACTATCATCAATAGAGGCACCACTTACCATATAATGGTTCATTTATAACATGAGCCATGGCTTCTTTAAAAGGCATTTTTTCTGGAACATCTCTGAATGTGCTCAACCTGAAGAAGAAAAAGAGGAATCACATTGAGGGACATTTACTTTAGTTGTTGTCATTACTTAATCTCTCTCTCTCTCTCTAATATACAAATGGAAGTTTAGTAAAATCGAAGTTTTGGCTGTGGTCAAACTAACAATATACAATTAGGAATGTGCAGCAAAGCACTCGATAAGGCTGAGTCACCTTAGAGTAATAACATACGTTAGATAGCTTGACAAATGGAAAACTGCGGCAGGTAAGCCTAGCCACATAATACCAAAGCAACGAAAAAACCAATGAGGTTAGACAAACAAACATATATATATATATATATATATATATATATATATATATATATATATATATATATATATATAGGTTTGTTATAGTTTATTTAGTAAGACATCTAAGAAGGTGTAGAACACTCAGTCTATAGGGCAAGTTTTAACATATATGTTGATTTGCTTGACAAAATACATGTGCCTGTGTTTCCCTGGGTTGTCTTCTTTGTATATCATGTATAATATAATTTCTTTCTTGATTATATTTTAATAATTGTTTCTACTTTTGGCACAAGGCCAGCAATTATCCCAGTGCATTACTGGTACTTTATTTTATCGACCTCGTAAGGATGAAAGGCAAAGTTGACTTCGGCGGGATTTGAACTCCGATCATAAAGGGCCGTAACTCTATGCTGTAAAGCATGGTGTCCAACTCTCTACCGATACTGCCAATCCACCGCCCTTTTTATTATATTTTAATAATAATAAGTATATAAACATGTGTATAGCAAATGTCACTGACAAGGTCAGATATAGTAAAAAAGAAACCACTAGTTTAATGTATGATGTCATGTGATTGAACTTGGAATCTCTGGAACTACATAACCACAACTGTGAATCACCATAATGGTGATGGTGAACTTGTTAAATTGCATCACCATGCTGCCATATTTATATGTATATTTTAAGTATCATGAACAGTTGAAATATAAACACAAACATAACAGTAGTAAGGGTGTTGGACTTATGATCATAATATCGTATGTTCAATTTCCAGGCTGGGTTGTGTTGTGTTCTTGAGCCAAACACTTCATTTCACGTTGCTCCAGTTTACTCAACTGAAAATGAGTACCAGCAATAGCAGAGGGTTTACCCCTATGATGGACTGGCATCCTATAGATGGGAAGTCTTGTACTCAGTCACTTAACCCCATGGAAACTGGGATATTCCCTGGGCTGATGAACTTCTGAGCTCCTGACAAGACTTCAAATCATAAACAGTGTTTACAAGTGACAATAGAATTTATCTGTAGTGTGCTTACTTGTAATGAGAAGAACCTCTCTTGTAAGGCATACATCTGTCATTCCTAGCCCATCCACAGTAGGGGTCATTAATACAAGCGTCTGCTTTTTTATACTGTTCACATGTCTCCACATTCACCTGTAGTACTTTACTGTCTGTACTCAAATACAAATAGTCTTTCTGCAATGAAAACAATACAAATAAATTCAGATGATTACAAACAGTAGTAGTTGGAATAGTGGTGGTATTAGTTGTGTTGGTAGTGGGGGTTGTAGTAATAATGGTGGTGGTAATAGTAGTAGTGGTGGTGGTGGTGGTGATGGTGGTAATAGTAGTGGGGGTTGTAGTAGTGATGATAATAGTGGTGGTGGTAGTAGCAGTGGTGGTGGTGATAGTAGTAGTGGGGGTTATAGTAATAATGGTGGTGGTAATAATAGTGGTGGTGGTGGTAATAGTAGTGGGGGTTGTAGTAGTGATGATAATAGTGGTGGTGGTAGTAGCAGTGGTGGTGGTGATAGTAGTAGTGGTGGTGGTAGTAGTAGTGGTGGTGGTAGTAATAACAATAAGGATGTAGTGGCCAAAACATTATTCACTGCAATCTTTAGACAGAATAGTCCTGAGAATAAAAGTTAGTTGTGTGTGTGTGTGTGTGTGTTTGTGTTGCGATCAGTAGATATGAAACAGCAATGGAAAGACGAATGGCAACATTGTTTCCTTGATCTGATTTGACAAATTCCATCCGACTCAGTAAGTGAATGAAGTCGGGGAACTTGTTGATCAATCGATTGATGGATGTATATGTATAGATGTATAGCTCCTGGTGGAGCTATAGGGAAACAGTTATGACATCTTGTGTCTTAACCATTTAAACCTGATGGGGGCCACCCTCTCTTCATATTTCAACAGTGCCAATTTCTTCCAGAGAAGAGGAGTGATAGAGATGAAGTGAGAGATATAGAAGAATTGATCCCAGTATGAAACTGGTACTATTATCTACCTTGTAAAGAAATATAGAGGAAGAATCAACCCCCAGTACAAAACTGGTAGTTTTATCTACCGTGTAAAGAAATATAGTGGAATTGACATGGAGGCACATGGCTTAGTGGTTAGAGCATTGGCCTTGCAATCGAAAGGTTGTGAGTTCAATTCTCAGACCGGGTGATGTGTTGTTTCCTTGAGCAAGACACTTTATTTCACATTGCTCCAGTTTACTCAGCTGTAGAAATGACATGATAGGACTGGGGTCCCTATCATTCCACTGTAAAGTGGTCGTGGAGGTGCCACAGCAAAAAAGCACACATCACTCACTGTAAATGAGGTTGGTGTTAGGAAGGGCATCCAGCTGTAGAAATCAAGCCAGAATCAGTTCCCGTCCTACCCTTGCAAGCAGGGAAAAGCGGACGTAAAATGAAATGATGAAAATGATGACCCCAGTACAAAACTGGTACTGTTATCTACCTTGTAAAGAACTATTGAGGAATAATCAACCCAGTACTGGAGTAGTAATGTCTTTATCTACCTTATATTGACCTCAGTGTGTTTTGAACTCAGAGCACACAGCCAAAACAAGCACCACAAAGTATTCTTTCTTATATTCTAACAACTTTGCTGCCAACTTGCCAAGGAAATGGCTTGCTGACCTCTAATATCAGTTATGAGGTTAAATTCAATAAAAAAAATTGTTGACAATTAAGTTGATATATTCTGTATCTTAGTTTCAACAGAATACAACAAAACAGAATGCATGATAGAATATCTATAACATTATTATTGACATTTATATACTTGCTTTTTCAATTATAGTTTTCATGTATTTGAGAGTTGTTGTGTAAGTTGGTGTAAGCTTGCTCTCTACATTCAGTAATGAACAGAGGATGGAAATTCACATACATCAATACAATTATATAAAAAATAAAATCCACTTTTCTATAGATATGTGTCTCTTTCGTAAACAATATCTCAAAGCAAACTTATTTGATTAACTAAATTATTTGCTTTACTAAACAATTGCTATTACAAAGGTTTCAAAATATAATAACCCAGTATCTACTAAAGCAGTCATAGGTAAGCGACAGCTCGTTTGGCTTTCTCAATGGCATACCTGATGAAATGTTACCTTGAAACGTTTTAGTTTGGCCCACATTATGATGAGTCATATCTCGCACAGTGTTAAAAGGTTGGCCTCTACTTGTATTAGGTTATCACTGGCCTAACCACAACAAATGAGATATTCTTTTATACATTAAAAGGATCATTATCATATGTTTTGTTTTGTTTATGCTAGGTAGGGGTTGGCTGGGTTTACAAAGCAACACCTATGATATATACTCAGTACAACCTGTAAAGGGGTTGATGAACAAACTGAAACAATCTAGGGTAGAGAGGACCCTTTAGTTATAACAGAGACTTGACAACTTCTCTAGTGCGGATGCCATGATAAATGCACCCAGTCTACTCTGTAAAATAAGTAACATTAGCAAGTAATTTAGAAGCCATGTCATAATATAGTACACATGATCAAGACATGGTTGCCTGACCTGTCTAATCTCGACTCTAATGACCATTCCTGCATGGAAAACAGGCAAAAAGATATTCTATCATCAGTGAGGGACAAACCCATGACATTTCAATGAACCAGTTTATTTGTCTCCTATCCCAACCTAAGTTACTATATAATATTGAATTACAATGACATTTTTCTCTCAGAATCTGTCATAATTCTCTAGAGGAACTTATTGGTTTTCATGCAGTTTCTATCTAACAAATTCTACTTGCTGTTGATGAAGATATTAATTCTTTGAATTAGTATCTTAGTATAGTGAGATCAAATCCAGAACCAACCACCGTTAGAAAATAACCAAACCACACAACCATTCCTCCACCGACACAAAATGTAACATTTTTCTCCAATACTTAACCCCACAATCATGCCTTCACCAACACACAAAATATAACATTTTTATCCAAGAAATAACCCCCACATCCATACAACTACCTATACAAAATATAAAATTTTTAACCAAGCCTTAACTCACAATCATGTCTTCAACAACACACAAAATGACATTTTTAACCAAGCCTTAACCCACCACAAAATATAACATTTTATCAAAGACTGAAATGATACTTACCTGCATTATCATATTCCATATTGGTTGAGTGTCTGAAAATGGTGAATACACAGCAGACACAACTGCGTAAGGCTTCTCATTTACATTGTAAATAGGCCACTGGAAAATTTTATAAACTTTTCCTTGATCTGAAGAAAAGAAAATGGTATATCATTAAATAAGTTACACTTTGAAAATGAGTTCTATGCTAGGTATTGTGTGTATGTGTGTCTATACATGTATATGCTTATGTCTGTATGTTTATGCCTCAGTGGCAGGTAAAATAAATAAAAAAAATATGCTTGGACTGGACAGCTAGCCTAAACACTTGCAACAGAGTAAACTCTTAAAAATATCCAAGAGCCAGGTAGTGTTAAACCAGACAATTGGCTGTGGGTTAACTTCAGCTCAAATTAAACTGGGCAGATTTATAAAGACAGACTCTCCAGTCATGGTCATCCTGTCCTATTAAAGACTTTATTTATTGCAATCTTTATGTATTCAAGATTGAGAAATGTAACGTAAGACAGATATATCTGCCTTACATTACATGTTGAGCAACAAGGGATAATCATTTCTTGACTGATTAATAAAGTTAATTAAAGGTTTCTTGACTGATTAATAAATTAACTAAAGATTTGTTAACTGATAAAATTGTTGAAGTTCTTTTGTGAAAAACTACGCAAGGAAGAGTTAGCAGAGGATGACAAGCCAAGACCTATATGAAGCAGATTTGTGATGACATAAACTACATTCCCTCTGACCCCCTGAATATGATTGAACAGTAGAATTGGATGATGACAGTCAAGGGAATCTGTGCAAGAGGGATCTACAATAGAATTGGTTGGGGACAGTCAAAGGAATCTGTGCAAGAGGGATCTACAATAGAATTGGATGATGACAGTCAAGGGAATCTGTGCAAGGGGGATCTACAATAGAATTGGTTGGGGACAGTCAAGGGAATCTGTGCAAGAGGGATCTACAATAGAATTGGTTGGGGACAGTCAAGGGAATCTGTGCAAGAGGGATCTACAATAGAATTGGTTGGGGACAGTCAAAGGAATCTGTGCAAGAGGGATCTACAATAGAATTGGATGATGACAGTCAAGGGAATCTGTGCAAGGGGGATCTACAATAGAATTGGTTGGGGACAGTCAAGGGAATCTGTGCAAGAGGGATCTACAATAGAATTGGTTGGGGACAGTCAAGGGAATCTGTGCAAGAGGGATCTACAATAGAATTGGTTGGGGACAGTCAAGGGAATCTGTGCAAGAGGGATCTACAATAGAATTGGTTGGGGACAGTCAAGGGAATCTGTGCAAGAGGGATCTACAATAGAATTGGTTGGGGACAGTCAAGGGAATCTGTGCAAGAGGGACCTACACTAGAATTGGTTGGGGACAGTCAAGGGGATCTGTGCAAGAGGGATCTACAATAGAATTGGTTGGGGACAGTCAAGGGAATCTGTACAAGAGGGACCTACAATAAAATTGGATGGTGACAGTGTCAAGGGAATCTGTGCAAGAGGGACCTACACTAGAATTGGTTGGGGACAGTCAAGGGGATCTGTGCAAGAGGGATCTACAATAGAATTGGTTGGGGACAGTCAAGGGAATCTGTGCAAGAGGGATCTACAATAGAATTGGTTGGGGACAGTCAAGGGAATCTGTACAAGAGGGACCTACAATAAAATTGGATGGTGACAGTGTCAAGGGAATCTGTGCAAGAGGGACCTACACTAGAATTGGTTGGGGACAGTCAAGGGGATCTGTGCAAGAGGGATCTACAATAGAATTGGTTGGGGACAGTCAAGGGGATCTGTGCAAGAGGGACCTACAATAGAAATGGTTGGGGACAGTCAAGGGAATCTGTGCAAGAGGGACCTACAATAGAAATGGTTGGGGACAGTCAAGGGGATCTGTGCAAGAGGGACCTACAATAGAATTGGTTGGGGACAGTCAAGGGGATCTGTGCAAGAGGGACCTACAATAGAATTGGTTGGTGACAGTCAAGGGGATCTGTGCAAGAGGGACCTACAATAGAATTGGTTGGGGACAGTCAAGGGGATCTGTGCAAGAGGGACCTACAATAGAAATGGTTGGGGACAGTCAAGGGAATCTGTGCAAGAGGGACCTACAATAAAATTGGATGGTGACAGTGTCAAGGGAATCTGTGCAAGAGGGACCTACAATAGAATTGGTTGGGGACAGTCAAGGGGATCTGTGCAAGAGGGATCTACAATAGAATTGGTTGGGGACAGTCAAGGGGATCTGTGCAAGAGGGACCTACAATAGAATTGGTTGGGGACAGTCAAGGGGATCTGTGCAAGAGGGACCTACAATAGAATTGGTTGGTGACAGTCAAGGGGATCTGTGCAAGAGGGACCTACAATAGAATTGGTTGGGGACAGTCAAGGGGATCTGTGCAAGAGGGACCTACAATAGAATTGGTTGGGGACAGTCAAGGGAATCTGTGCAAGAGGGACCTACAATAGAAATGGTTGGGGACAGTCAAGGGGATCTGTGCAAGAGGGACCTACAATAGAATTGGTTGGGGACAGTCAAGGGGATCTATGCAAGAGGGACCTACAATAGAATTGGTTGGGGACAGTCAAGGGAATCTGTGCAAGAGGGACCTACAATAGAATTGGTTGGGGACAGTCAAGGGGATCTGTGCAAGAGGGACCTACAATAGAATTGGTTGGTGACAGTCAAGGGGATCTGTGCAAGAGGGACCTACAATAGAATTGGTTGGGGACAGTCAAGGGGATCTGTGCAAGAGGGACCTACAATAGAATTGGTTGGGGACAGTCAAGGGGATCTGTGCAAGAGGGACCTACAATAGAATTGGTTGGTGACAGTCAAGGGGATCTGTGCAAGAGGGACCTACAATAGAATTGGTTGGTGACAGTCAAGGGGATCTGTGCAAGAGGGACCTACAATAGAATTGGTTGGGGACAGTGTCAAGGGAATATGTGCAAGAGGGAATAACTCATTAATTAATCAGCTCTATAGATTTTTTCAATATCTTTTCATCACTTCATAGATTAAAGAGAACATGGCAGTGAAGAAGAGGAGTAAAAAACTTACTACTGGCTGCAAAGAAAACAATATCGTTGTGTCCAGAAACATTAAATGCCATGGTCAATTTCTGTAGCATGACGTCAGCCTTATGAAATATTGGTGTTGAATACATATGTTGTAACAGCATATGCATCAATGGTTTGTCTTTGATGAATGTTAAAACATTGTCTGGTAGTGAACGAGAATCATTGATTGAGCACTGAAGTGATAGAAATAGAGAGGATTATTCATTATGTCAGAATGTAAGGGTTAAATAAAGAAAACGTGTATTTATATGTAAAACTGTATGTTTGTGTCTATTCTCGGATCTCGAATAATCGCCCGCTTATTGTTTTATCAACCTGGAAAGGTGACATCAATCCCAGGGAGAGCTGGAATGAATATTCTCAAACATTCTATCTGACGTTCTAACTACTCTGTCAATTCGTTACCTCAATTAATTTAAATCTGTATAAAATCTGAAAACCTAATTACTTCTTTGTTTACTTACATTTCCTGGTCGAATAGCAGGCACCTGGTTATTGGCAACTGGTAACCAGTAAGATGTGTCCGTGTTCTGATCCTTAAAGGGGCCATCGAAGACTTTCTGTATGTCAGTCCAGTGGTATGCACAAATAGCAGAGGCAGTGATACCATTTCTGTGGATATATATATGCATATATAGTTTAAGATTAAAAAAGACAACACAGAGAAGTCTTGTTAGTTTTACGTTTGTGGGAAGAGGCAAAATAATGTCTTAATGTATCGGATATTAGTCTTTCATCAGAAAAGAGTTAGGAGAGAGAGAGAGGAGGTTGGAAGATTGAAGAAAAAAAAGAGTTTATGAGCATATGTGAGGTAGGTAAGCAAGTAGGGGTGGGTGTAAGTACTCTGGCATGCTGGTTATATATAACACAAAGGAATGTAATAAGTATGATTGTAATAAAAAATAAAGTTATTTAAGGATGGATGTAGAGGGTTGTATATGGCAGGGGAATAGGAAAGATGTTGAATAGTTAGAGGAAGATGTGGTGAGGTGTACACCAATAGGAACAACGAAAGTGAGGGAGAATAGGGGAATTAAAACTAGGCCCATGGTCATATTTTGAGGCTTGTGGGGAAATGGGCTTCAGTACGTTCTCTGTGGACATTTTAATTTGCCATAATTCTAAGGCAAAGATTTGGAATAAGTATATCACTGTAATGTTTTTTTTTAATCTGAGAGTGTAGCAGGAGGTGGGGGTTAGAATGCCATCCAGATAGATAGATGGATAGATAAATATATAGACAGATAGTGGGGAGGGGAGACATGGGGGGAAATAAGTTTCACTGACCTGTTTGTTGTAAATAAGCCATAGAATATCTTATTGTCTTGTGTGTAAACATCCTCTGCAAATAACAAAGGGTAACTTCTTAGCAAAAATCGTAGATGTGTGTGTGTGTATACATACATGTGTGTGTATGTATGTACGCATGTATATATATATATATATGTGTGTGTGTGTATACATACATGAGTGCGTGTGTATGTATGTATGTATATATATATGTGTGTGCGTGTGTATATGTTTGTGTATACATACATACATGTATGTATGTATGTGTGTATGTGTATGTATTTTTGCGCATACATACATGTATGTGCGTGTACATGTATGTATGTATGCGCAAAAATACATACATATACACACGCACACATACATACATACATACATACATGTATGTATGTATGTATGTGTGCATCTGTATATATCTGTGTTTTTGTGCATACATACATGTATGTGCATGTATGTGCATGTGTATCTGTCAATTTGTACATACACTATGGCATGTTTGACAATATGAGGATAAATGTAACATTTGCATCTATGTGTGTGGGTATGTGACTGTATATCTGTGTGTGTGGGTATGTGACTGTATATCTATGTGTGTGGGTATGTGACTGTATATCTATGTGTGTGGGTATGTGACTGTATATCTGTGTGTGTGGGTATGTGACTGTATATCTGTGTGTGTGGGTATGTGACTGTATATCTATGTGTGTGGGTATGTGACTGTATATCTATGTGTGTGGGTATGTGACTGTATATCTGTGTGTGTGGGTATGTGACTGTATATCTGTGTGTGTGGGTATGTGACTGTATATGTGTGTGGGTATGTGACTGTATATCTGTGTGTGTGGGTATGTGACTGTATATCTATGTGTGTGGGTATGTGACTGTATATCTGTGTGTGGGTATGTGACTGTATATCTGTGTGTGTGGGTATGTGACTGTATATCTGTGTGTGTGGGTATGTGACTGTATATCTGTGTGTGTGGGTATGTGACTGTATATCTGTGTGTGGGTATGTGACTGTATATCTATGTGTGGGTATGTGACTGTATATCTGTGTGTGTGGGTATGTGACTGTATATCTGTGTGTGTGGGTATGTGACTGTATATCTGTGTGTGTGGGTATGTGACTGTATATCTGTGTGTGTGGGTATGTGACTGTATATCTGTGTGTGTGGGTATGTGACCGTATATCTGTGTGTGTGGGTATGTGACTGTATATCTGTGTGTGGGTATGTGACTGTATATCTGTGTGTGTGGCTATGTGACTGTATATCTGTGTGTGTGGGTATGTGACTGTATATCTATGTGTGTGGGTATGTGACTGTATATCTGTGTGTGTGGGTATGTGACTGTATATCTATGTGTGTGGGTATGTGACTGTATATCTATGTGTGTGGGTATGTGACTGTATATCTGTGTGTGTGGGTATGTGACTGTATATCTGTGTGTGTGGGTATGTGACTGTATATCTGTGTGTGTGGGTATGTGACTGTATATCTGTGTGTGGGTATGTGACTGTATATATGTGTGTGGGTATGTGACTGTATATCTGTGTGTGTGGGTATGTGACTGTATATCTGTGTGTGGGTATGTGACTGTATATCTGTGTGTGTGGGTATGTGACTGTATATCTATGTGTGTGGGTATGTGACTGTATATCTGTGTGTGGGTATGTGACTGTATATCTATGTGTGTGGGTATGTGACTGTATATCTGTGTGTGTGGGTATGTGACTGTATATCTGTGTGTGTGGGTATGTGACTGTATATCTGTGTGTGTGGGTATGTGACTGTATATCTGTGTGTGTGGGTATGTGACTGTATATCTGTGTGTGTGGGTATGTGACTGTATATCTGTGTGTGTGGGTATGTGACTGTATATCTGTGTGTGTGGGTATGTGACTGTATATCTGTGTGTGTGGGTATGTGACTGTATATCTGTGTGTGTGGGTATGTGACTGTATATCTGTGTGTGTGGGTATGTGACTGTATATCTGTGTGTGTGGGTATGTGACTGTATATCTGTGTGTGTGGGTATGTGACTGTATATCTATGTGTGTGGGTATGTGACTGTATATCTGTGTGTGGGTATGTGACTGTATATCTGTGTGTGTGGGTATGTGACTGTATATCTGTGTGTGTGGGTATGTGACTGTATATCTGTGTGTGGGTATGTGACTGTATATCTATATGTGTGGGTATGTGACTGTATATCTATGTGTGTGGGTATGTGACTGTATATCTGTGTGTGGGTATGTGACTGTATATCTGTGTGTGTGGGTATGTGACTGTATATCTATGTGTGTGGGTATGTGACTGTATATCTGTGTGTGGGTATGTGACTGTATATCTGTGTGTGTGGGTATGTGACTGTATATCTGTGTGTGTGGGTATGTGACTGTATATCTGTGTGTGTGGGTATGTGACTGTATATCTATGTGTGTGGGTATGTGACCGGATATCTGTGTGTGGGTATGTGACTGTATATCTGTGTGTGTGGGTATGTGACTGTATATCTGTGTGTGTGGGTATGTGACTGTATATCTGTGTGTGTGGGTATGTGACTATATATCTATGTGTGGGTATGTGACTGTATATCTGTGTGTGGGTATGTGACTGTATATCTATATGTGTGGGTATGTGACTGTATATCTGTGTGTGTGGGTATGTGACCGTATATCTATATGTGGGTATGTGACTGTATATCTGTGTGTGTGGGTATGTGACTGTATATCTATATGTGGGTATGTGACTGTATATCTATGTGTGTGGGTATGTGACTGTATATCTGTGTGTGTGGGTATGTGACCGTATATCTATATGTGGGTATGTGACTGTATATATATGTGTGTGGGTATGTGACTGTATATCTGTGTGTGTGGGTATGTGACTGTATATCTGTGTGTGTGGGTATGTGACCGTATATCTATATGTGGGTATGTGACTGTATATCTGTGTGTGTGGGTATGTGACTGTATATCTGTGTGTGTGGGTATGTGACTGTATATCTGTGTGTGGGTATGTGACTGTATATCTGTGTGTGTGGGTATGTGACTGTATATCTATATGTGTGGGTATGTGACTGTATATCTGTGTGTGTGGGTATGTGACTGTATATCTGTGTGTGTGGGTATGTGACTGTATATCTATGTGTGTGGGTATGTGACTGTATATCTGTGTGTGGGTATGTGACTGTATATCTGTGTGTGTGGGTATGTGACTGTATATCTATATGTGTGGGTATGTGACTGTATATCTGTGTGTGTGGGTATGTGACTGTATATCTGTGTGTGTGGGTATGTGACTGTATATATGTGTGTGTGGGTATGTGACTGTATATCTGTGTGTGTGGGTATGTGACTGTATATCTGTGTGTGGGTATGTGACTGTATATCTGTGTGTGTGGGTATGTGACTGTATATCTATGTGTGTGGGTATGTGACTGTATATCTGTGTGTGTGGGTATGTGACCGTATATCTGTGTGTGGGTATGTGACCGTATATCTGTGTGTGTGGGTATGTGACTGTATATCTATGTGTGTGGGTATGTGACTGTATATCTGTGTGTGGGTATGTGACCGTATATCTGTGTGTGTGGGTATGTGACTGTATATCTATGTGTGTGGGTATGTGACTGTATATCTGTGTGTGGGTATGTGACTGTATATCTGTGTGTGTGGGTATGTGACCGTATATCTGTGTGTGTGGGTATGTGACTGTATATCTATGTGTGTGGGTATGTGACTGTATATCTGTGTGTGTGGGTATGTGACTGTATATCTATGTGTGTGGGTATGTGACTGTATATCTGTGTGTGTGGGTATGTGACTGTATATCTATGTGTGTGGGTATGTGACTGTATATCTGTGTGTGTGGGTATGTGACTGTATATCTGTGTGTGGGTATGTGACTGTATATATGTGTGTGGGTATGTGACTGTATATCTATGTGTGTGGGTATGTGACTGTATATCTATGTGTGTGGGTATGTGACTGTATATCTGTGTGTGTGGGTATGTGACTGTATATATGTGTGTGGGTATGTGACTGTATATCTATGTGTGTGGGTATGTGACTGTATATCTATATGTGTGGGTATGTGACTGTATATATGTGTGTGGGTATGTGACTGTATATCTATGTGTGTGGGTATGTGACTGTATATCTGTGTGTGTGGGTATGTGACTATATATATGTGTGTGTGCGTATGTGACTGTATATCTATATGTGGGTATGTGACTGTATATCTGTGTGTGTGGGTATGTGACTGTATATCTATGTGTGTGGGTATGTGACTGTATATCTGTGTGTGAGGGTATGTGACTGTATATCTGTGTGTGTGGGTATGTGACTGTATATCTATGTGTGGGTATGTGACTGTATATCTGTGTGTGTGGGTATGTGACCGTATATCTGTGTGTGTGGGTATGTGACTGTATATCTATGTGTGTGGGTATGTGACTGTATATCTGTGTGTGGGTATGTGACCGTATATCTGTGTGTGTGGGTATGTGACTGTATATCTATGTGTGTGGGTATGTGACTGTATATCTGTGTGTGGGTATGTGACCGTATATCTGTGTGTGTGGGTATGTGACTGTATATCTGTGTGTGGGTATGTGACTGTATATCTGTGTGTGTGGGTATGTGACTGTATATCTATGTGTGTGGGTATGTGACTGTATATCTGTGTGTGTGGGTATGTGACTGTATATCTGTGTGTGTGGGTATGTGACTGTATATCTGTGTGTGTGGGTATGTGACTGTATATCTAAGTGTGTGGGTATGTGACTGTATATCTGTGTGTGTGGGTATGTGACTGTATATCTATGTGTGTGGGTATGTGACTGTATATCTGTGTGTGGGTATGTGACTGTATATCTATGTGTGTGGGTATGTGACTGTATATCTGTGTGTGGGTATGTGACTGTATATCTGTGTGTGTGGGTATGTGACTGTATATCTATGTGTGTGGGTATGTGACTGTATATCTGTGTGTGTGGGTATGTGACTGTATATCTGTGTGTGTGGGTATGTGACTGTATATCTAAGTGTGTGGGTATGTGACTGTATATCTGTGTGTGTGGGTATGTGACTGTATATCTGTGTGTGTGGGTATGTGACTATATATATGTGTGTGTGCGTATGTGACTGTATATCTATATGTGGGTATGTGACTGTATATCTGTGTGTGGGTATGTGACTGTATATCTGTGTGTGTGGGTATGTGACTGTATATCTATGTGTGTGGGTATGTGACTGTATATCTATGTGTGTGGGTATGTGACTGTATATATGTGTGTGGGTATGTGACTGTATATCTATGTGTGGGTATGTGACTGTATATCTATATGTGTGGGTATGTGACTGTATATCTGTGTGTGGGTATGTGACTGTATATCTGTGTGTGTGGGTATGTGACTATATATCTATGTCTGGGTATGTGACTGTATATCTGTGTGTGTGGGTATGTGACTGTATATCTGTGTGTGTGGGTATGTGACTATATATCTATGTGTGGGTATGTGACTGTATATCTGTGTGTGGGTATGTGACTGTATATCTGTGTGTGTGGGTATGTGACTATATATCTATGTGTGGGTATGTGACTGTATATCTGTGTGTGGGTATGTGACTGTATATCTGTGTGTGTGGGTATGTGACTGTATATCTGTGTGTGGGTATGTGACTGTATATCTATGTGTGTGGGTATGTGACTGTATATATGTGTGTGGGTATGTGACTGTATATCTATATGTGGGTATGTGACTGTATATCTGTGTGTGGGTATGTGACTGTATATATGTGTGTGGGTATGTGACTGTATATCTGTGTGTGGGTATGTGACTGTATATCTGTGTGTGTGGGTATGTGACTGTATATCTATATGTGTGGGTATGTGACTGTATATCTATATGTGTGGGTATGTGACTGTATATCTATATGTGTGGGTATGTGACTGTATATATGTGTGTGGGTATGTGACTGTATATCTGTGTGTGGGTATGTGACTGTATATCTATGTGTGTGGGTATGTGACTGTATATCTATGTGTGTGGGTATGTGACTGTATATCTATATGTGTGGGTATGTGACTGTATATCTATATGTGTGGGTATGTGACTACATATCTGTGTGTGTGTATGTGAGTGTATCTGTGTGTTAGGAGTTTATCTTTTAAATAATTGCCAACAAATTTATGTATATATACAAGATTACGTATATATATATATATATAAATATGTTTATGTATATATATAGATATGTTTAATATATATATATATGATAGATATAGATAGATAGATATAGATATGTTTAATATATATATATATATGATAGATATAGATAGATAGATAGATATAGATATGTTTATATATGTGTAGGCAACACGTAAAAACCTCCCAGCCCCACACTGTAAATGTGGTTGGTGTTAGGAAAGGCATCCAACTGTAGAAAACCCGCCAGACAGTCCTATGCGAGCAAGACAACCACTCTTGCCTCAAGTGGGAAAACCCCCGTCCAAACCCATGCAAGTGTGGAACACGGACGCTAAACCTGATGATGATGATGATGATGATGATGATGTGTATGTATGTTTATAGCATAAAATAAAGTTTGTATTGAAGCATCATCATCGTCTCTATTTAATATCTGTTGTCCCAGCCAGTTTTCTATGAAAATATGTGTGTTTGTTTTTGTATGTGTGTATGTGTATGTTTGTTAAGGGTGTATATGTTAACATATATTTGCCAACATGTTTATATATATATATATATATATAATCATCATCATCATCATCACCGTTTTACGTCCGTTCTTCTATGCTAGCATGGGTTAGATGGGTTGTCTTGTTGTGGGCAGTGTCCTGTGTCGGCTGACCTTGTCTTGCTAATACGGGAACTGATTCTGGCTTGATTTCTACAGCTGGATGCCCTTCCTAACACCAACCTCATTTACAGTGAGTGCTGGGTGCTTTTTTCCGTGGCACCTACACGACCACTTTGCAGTGGAATGATAGGGACCGCAGTCCCTTTCTACAGCTGAGTAAACTGGAGCAATGTGAAATAAAGTGTCTTGCTCGAGGAAACAACACATCAGCCGGTTCGAGTATTGAACTCACAACCTTTCGATTGCAAGCCCAATGCTCTAACCACTAAGCCATATATATATATATATATATATATATATATATATATATATATATATATATATATATATATATATATATATATATATATATATATATATATATATATATATATATATATATATATATACACTATACACACACAGTATAACAATATATGCTAATATATAGTATGAAATAGAGTTTATATGGGAATGTGTGTGTGTGTATTGTTTGTTCAGATTATGTATGTAAAAATAATTTCTCGCATGAAATACAGTATATGTGAGTGGCATTGTGTATTTATGGCTGTGAGTCTATTTGAGTGCACACTCACACACGCGCATGCACACACACACACAATTATTGTCATCATCCATTTAACTTCACATTGTCATGGGTCAGGTTGTTACCATCTGAGTCAATTTTTATTGTTACTGCCTCCTTTCCTAGATGGATCATGAATCAGTGGACCGCATCAAAGTTGCATGATACAATGACCTTCATCAACCAGAGTAAAGACCCCTTTGGTCATGAATGACCATGGAATTTGTACCTAGAAAGTTCCCCTCTGAGGCACAAGTCTGAGCAAGGTGTTATTGTGGAAGACCAGCAGTCATCCATACCAGTCTCCCCTCGCCCTCAATGTTGTCCAAGGCAATGACCAATACAGCTTGACACCAGTGATGTCACAACCCATTTCTACAGCTGAGTAAACTGTAGTAAAGTGGAATAAAGTGTCTTGCTCAAAACTCATTACTCAGTCTAAGAATTGAACTGACAACCTCTCAATTGCAAGCCC
Organism: Eledone cirrhosa; assembly: GCA_964016885.1. NCBI lineage: Eukaryota > Metazoa > Mollusca > Cephalopoda > Octopoda > Eledonidae > Eledone > Eledone cirrhosa. The sequence continues at coordinate 10,877,153 of OZ024742.1, read as the reverse complement.
AATGCTCTAACCACTAAGCCATGCACCTTCACTACCATCCATTTTAGTGAGGAGTAAAAATGTTTTACTGCTTCAATTGAACCAATAAATAAATAAATAAATAACTTACGTATTTCATCAAAATAATATGGATACTGTCCCGGTAAAGAACAGTTTATCCTGGCTTTTAAATAAGTTGACCACTCATTTATCAAAAGTCGCTCTCCACCTCGGTCATTCTATAAAAGAAGAGATAATTATCATGTCATCAAGTTGTTTAATGAATTGTGGGAGCCAAGTTGTTTATAGTTATGTCCAATCTTATTGTTAACATTTAATGCATGGAGTATCAAAAATACTTATTAGAAATAATTATGTGATGAGGGAAAAATCTATATTAACCCCTTAGCATACAAACTGGCCATATCCAACCAGAATTCTCTCACCTCTTTCTGTTCAAGCTGGCCACTCATACTGATGTTAAGATATTGTTCTCAAAATAAATAATATCAAAATCTCATAGATTCAATATTATGTGAGGTAAAGCCTTTACCATGAAAATATAATAATATATATAGAGTAATGTAAATGCTAAAGGGTTAATCAATAACTAATACTGTTTCTGTTTAATATTTTCACAAATATGCAAGTTCAAATCCCATTAAGGTAGTTAGATGAGTTAAGATACTTTTGATATTAACCTACCCAAAATAGTCTTTGGATTTATGAGACAAAACCATCAATTTTAAATGGTTCCTATTTAAATGAAAATCTTCCAACATAATTTTATATAAAAACTACTTCAGTTATATTACAAGCACCAGCTCAATAATGAAATTATATTTTTTGTGAATCCCTCAAGATTCTTCATTAATTTATTCAAGTACACTATCTCATTAGAAATATGGTAACAAAGGGGTTAATACAGAGAATATTAAGCTATACATATATAGTTAGACACATATATGCTTGCTTCTATTTATAAGCTTTTTTTCTTTGACAAGGATCTACACCAGTTTTGTTTTATAATGAAGGTTATAACTCAGCATATAGTGTCAAAAGATACAATATAGAAAGAAGGCAGTGTACTAAAATGTACTAAAGATCTATTAATAGTACTAACTATTTTTATCTTGCTGGGAGGATGAAAGGCAAAACTAACTCCTACTATAATTTGAACTCAAAACCTGAGTAAATAATGATTTTACATTGACACAAGGGGCAAATATTTGTATGGGTGGGGAAAGTTCAACAGACTATTTGAAGCATAGTTCAGAAAGGTGAACATCAAAGTTGATCCTCAGCTCTGTCTCAATGTAATTTGAACTCTAAACTTACAAGAAATAGAATTAAATGTTATAAAACATTTACGTACATGATTTACGAGATAAGTACAAGGTTTCAATCTAGCTGCTATCTGTAGGGGGTTGGAGTGAGGTATTAGTGGTGTAGGATGTATGGACATGTATCTCCTGAGGGAGTTGTGGGGGCATCATATTGACATACAGTGTTTCAAGGGAATTTTCTTTTTAAACCTCCCGGAGCCCATCTCCTCTCTAGTTCTGACTACAGCAAATTTTTCAAGAGGAGGATAGTGGGAAAGAGATATAGAGGAAGAATCGACCCCAGTATTAGACTAGTACTTTTTTTATCAAGCCTTGAAAAGTACCAAACAGCTCTATGACTGCAACACACTAAAAAGGTTAGCTCTTTATTTTAGTTTATTGTAAATTTTCACAACAATCAGTCCACTAATAAAGATACTATAAAACCTTGAATTAATAAACAAATATTTGTGTTCTGTTGGATGTGGAATGTAAGTGTGAGAGAAAGTCAGAGCTTGGACAGGTTGAGGGAGAAACTGGGTTTAAGCGGAATCCAAAGTGGTGTGCAGAAGAGAATACTGCATTGGTATGGACATGTAATATGCATAGGCAATGATCTTTGGGTGAAGAAGTGCCAGGAAATGCCAGTGGAAGGAAGCCATGATAGAGGTAGATCAAGAAAGACCTGAGCAGAGGTTGTGAGAGCTAGCTCCAAATCACTGACATTCACAGAGGAGATGACAAAGGATCGTAACAAGTAGAGATGCTGTGCTGAGAAGGACCTGTCCAACCCATGCAAGCATAGAACAAAGATGATTCTTCACAAAAATCATTATTCGATGTTAAGAGTTTAAAGGGTCTGGTGTGATTAAAGAGAGATTTGACTGCTATTTCTAGTAAATGGAGTGACCACATAAAGGGGCTTCCATTTGTGAGGCTTCTGAGCTCTCATAGAAAATTTGACTGCTATTTCTAGTAAATGGAGTGACCACATAAAGAGACTTCCATTTGTGAGGCTTCGGATCTCTTAGAAAATTTGACTGCTATTTCTAGTAAATGGAGTGACCACATAAAGGGACTTCCATTTGTGAGGCTTCGGATCTCTTAGAAAATTTGACTGCTATTTCTAGTAAATGGAATGACCACATAAAGGGGCTTCGGATCTCTTAAAAAATTTGACTGCTATTTCTAGTAAATGGAGTGACCACATAAAGGGGCTTCCATTTGGGAGGCTTCGGAGCTCTCATAGAAAATGTGACTGCTATTTCTAGTAAATGGAGTGACCACATAAAGGGGCTTCCATTTGGGAGGCTTCGGAGCTCTCATAGAAAATTTGACTGCTATTTCTAGTAAATGGTGTGACCACATAAAGGGGCTTCCATTTGGGAGGCTTCGGATCTCTTAGAAAATTTGACTGCTATTTCTAGTAAATGGTGTGACCACATAAAGGGGCTTCCATTTGGGAGGCTTCGGATCTCTTAGAAAATTTGACTGCTATTTCTAGTAAATGGAGTGACCACATAAAGGGGCTTCCATTTGGGAGGCTTCGGATCTCTTAGAAAATTTGACTGCTATTTCTAGTAAATGGTGTGACCACATAAAGGGACTTCCATTTGGGAGGGTTCGGAGCTCTCATAGAAAATTTGACTGCTATTTCTAGTAAATAGAGTGACCACATAAAGGGACTTCCATTTGGGAGGCTTCGGAGCTCTCATAGAAACAATGAGATTGAAGTTTGTCACCTCAACAGCAAGAAAGGATTGTACAAAGAATGGGAATCACTGAATATGTCTGAAAGAGAATCCATTATTGGCAGGAGATGCACTTTGTTGCGTATTATGCATCTGATTGCAGCTTCTCTGTCCGCTGCAATTAGATATAATGTATTCAGTTTATGAAAAGCCTCCAAAACCAATTCAAGGTTATTCTGCAGTTATATGCATCAGTTGGGCAACATAGTTTTGTATGTGTATATAACTGAAGTGTGTGTATATATGAATGTATATATGTAAGTATTTTATGTATGGTGTGTATGTATATATAACTGAAGTGTGTGTGTATATATGAATGTATATATGTAAGTATTGTATGTATGTATATATAACTGAAGTGTGTGTATATATGTAAGTATTTTATGTATTGTGTGTATGTATATATAACTGAAGTGTGTGTGTATATATGAATGTATATATGTAAGTATTATATGTATGTATGTATGTATTAGTGTATTTATCGTGTGTATGTATGTATTATGAGTGTATGTATGTATGTATGTATTATGATAGTATGTATGTGTGTATGAGTGTTATATATATGCATCACTTGGGTAAAGTATATTTTGTATATATATGATTGAAGTTTGTAAGTGTTGTATGAATGTATTATATTATATGTATATCATGTGTGTATTATATATATATATATATATATACGCATCATTTGGGTGAGGTATTTTTTGTATATATAATACTGAAGTATGTATGTATTGCATGTATTATATATATATATATGCAATATATGTATATATTATGTATGTATATACCTGTGTATACATTATATATATATGCCTGCTGGTGAACATGCATATATATGTGTGTAGTGTATGTTTGTGGTTAAAGAGAAGGGGAAAAGACTTATATGCAATTTGTGTGTGAGTGTCAGAGCTGTGCAAGAGGGAATGGTTGAGAGAGAGAGAGAAGGAAAATAAGTGTTTTGTAGGGTGGGAGTGGGGTGGGAAATAGTAAAGAGTGGAGAATTTATGAGAGAGTATAGAAGAAGAATCAAGGTGGTGTTGTTGGTGGTTAACTCTCACCAGGCTTTCTTCCTTTTATAGATATAGTAAGTGTTTCAAGGAGTACATTATCTAATGTGTTCTTGCAGATGTGGAATAATTTGAGAGACATTTCCTTGAACTGGCTAGTGATTCTCACTTTGGCTCATATAAGTGTATATACATATAGATACATATACTCATATATTTACATATATATATATAGTGGGACAATTCCTGTCTAACCCATGCTAGCGTCTATCTTCCATGCTAGCATGGGTAGATGGGAATTGGCTCACTTGAGGCAAGATTGGTAGGGCATACGAGTGAGACACGGTCACACGACCAATCTTGCCTCAAGTGGGACAATTCCCATCTAACCCATGCTAGGGTGGAAGATAGACGTTAAACGAAGATGATGATGATATATGTGTGTGTGTGTTATTAAGGTAGTGTTGTTATATGGAAGATTTAGGAATTTAAAAGGATGACAATCAAAGTTGACCCAGGTGAGATTTGAACTGAGAACACAGTGGACCAGAACATATTCTGGGCTATTTTTACTGTAAAACTCTTACAACTGCCATCACAATTCACCACCATTCTTATAGTAGTATTAACCCTGGAACACAGCTACAAGTGACATCCAGTTTCAACTCAGGACTTTAAAAGCCAGTAACTAAATACCACAGGCATTTTATTCCCCTAAAGGGTTTGATTCTTTCAATTCACCCCCCACAGTTGATGTTGTCAGGTGGGTGGGGGCTTCTCATGTAAATATCAACCATTTTAGTAATCTGCTTTGACAATCTAGTCACCTGACACCACAACATTCAGTACTTGATACTCCACAGAGAGAGAGAAAAGGGAGAGTTGTGGTGGTGGTAGTGGTGGTGGTGGTGGTAGTGGTGGTGGTGGTGGTGGTGGTAGCAGTGGTGGTTGTGGTGGTAGTGGTGGTGGTGGTGGTGGTGGTAGCAGTGGTGGTGGTGGTGGTAGTGGTGGTGGTGGTGGTGGTGGTGGTAGTGGTGGTGGTGGTAGCAGTGGTGGTTGTGATGGTGGTGGTAGCAGTGGTGGTTGTGGTGGTAGTGGTGGTGGTAGTAGTGGTGGTGGTGGTGGTGGTGGTGGTGGTGGTGGTGGTGGTGGTGGTGGTAGCAGTGGTGGTTGTGGTGGTAGTGGTGGTGGTAGCAGTGGTGGTGGTGGTGGTGGTGGTGGTAGCAGTGGTGGTTGTGGTGGTAGTGGTGGTGGTAGCAGTGGTGGTGGTGGTGGTAGTGGTGGTGGTGGTGGTAGTGGTGGTGGTAGCAATGGTGGTGGTAGTGGTGGTGGTGGTAGCAGTGGTGGTTGTGATGGTGGTGGTAGCAGTGGTGGTGGTGTTAGGTTTGGTGGTGATTGCAGTAGTGGTGATAGTTGCAGTGGTAGTGGTAGTTGCAGTGGTAGTGGTGGTTGCAATCGTGATTGTAGTGGCAGTGGTGGTGGTGGCTGTGGTGGTGATTGCAGTGGTTATAGTGGTGTTAGTTGCAGTGGTGGTGGTTGTAGTGGTAGTGGTGGGAGGATAGTTTGGTTAGTATATAGAACAATTGTATGTGTACATGTGTGAAAGTGCATGGCTTAGTGGTTGGGGAGTTTTGGTTCAATCATTTAGTCAACAGTTCAATTCTCGGTCATGTATTTTATTTAATTTCACATAACTCCAGTTTACATAGTTGTACCTGTAATTTAAAGCCTTGTCACACACTCCCCTTCCTATCAACAACTGTACAGGTATATTTAGTTAAACATATCTTAAGAGAAAGGGATACTTCATCTCAATTATGTATGGTCTTACATTCTCTCTAGTACACGGGAGAGGTTGTCATGTCTTTGATACAACTGAGGGCCCTGCCCTCCCAACCCTTTGTTTGGCAAGATGTCTACAGCTGGATGCACTTCCTAACACCCATCAGATACCTCATATACCAGATATTCTCTCATCTCATTCATACCTTGTTGTTCAGAGAGTATCAATTCTAAACAGAACACAGATGTGAAATCTCATTAGAACACATGAGAACTCGCATCTTTCTACCACACACACATGTGAAATCTCATGAGAACCCATGGGAACTCATATCTTTCTACCACACACAGATGTCCAGACACAGGAGAACCTAGGACATTTCACATCTTTCTACCATTAGTAGTTAACAATAGAAAATACTTGTTGAACATGCAATAGTAGAACTAACATGTAAGAGGAGGGCTGGGCTGGGTGATATGTAGGTAAACCCTTCAATGACAGCTTATTTGCCTAAAAGTCGTGACTGACAACTCTGCTGGCACCCCTTTTACATGGAACTGACAATCTATTAATACACTACTACTACTACCACCGCTACTACCACTACTACTACATATACTACTACAATAACTACTGTAGCAATAACTTCTACAGCAACACAAACTATGGTAACAGCAGCAGACAACAACAACAACACAAACTATGGTAACAGCAGCAGACACAACAACAACAACAACAACACTAGTAATAGAAACAATGAGTCTGCAACACCAATAACAACAACAATATATGAAGAAAAATAAAAATAAAATGAAATAAAAAATAAGTGACAGGCTGTAGGTGTGGTGGAGGAGGTGTACATGTCAATAGGCTGTAGGTGTGGGGGAGGAGGTGTACATGTCAATAGGCTGGATAGTTTCCAGAACATTATATATATATATATATATATATATATATTATATATATACACACACACACACACATATATACATATCAATACATATGTATATCATCATCTCCATCATCATTTATGTGTGTGTGTGTACATACACACATGCACACATATATATATACATATATATATATACACACACATGCATATATCTATCTGTATATACATACACATGCATATATCTATATACATACACATGCATATATATATATATATACATACACATGCACATATATATAAATATATATATATACACCCATACACAGGCATATATATATATGTATATATATATATATATATATATAGTCTAACCCATGCTAGCATGGAAGATAGACATTAAACGAACGAATGAAAAAACATACATACTCTCACACACATGCATATATCTATCTATCTATATATATATATACACATATACACATACACACCCACACACATGCATATATATATATATATACATATATCTATATATATATTCTGTGGAATTGTAATACATATTTGCCACAATCTGATGGCGTCTTCTTTTGAGACATAAACAGGTTTTGACATTGCTTATGTGAAACAGGAAAATTGATTATTGCCAACACCCCGACATCACAATACCCTGCCATACTCCACACAGGCCGACACCCGGCCCCACCCCCCTCACACCCTGCCTCAACCCCCCTCGACACACCGAAGGGAGTGGAATGACCATAATTATTTCAGGTTATAAATTCTAGAAGAGGTTATTGTAGTACATTGGAAATGATGTTACAAATACACTATTGCATTCATGTACATACACACACGTATACATATAGATAAATATGTGTGTGTGTATATATATATATATATATATATATACACACACACGTATACATATAGATAAATATGTGTGTGTATATATATATATATACCCATCGTATGTATGTATATATATATATATATATATATATATATATATATATATATATATATATATATATATATATACACACCCATCTAGATAGATATGTGTGTATATATATATACACACACACACACACACATGGGTAATTGAATTTTGTATGTTGGAATTTGGCTAGTTTAGGCTTATTGTATGAAGTTTGGTGGGGTTGTGTAAGGAAAATCATCTACACACACACACACACATAGGACACACACACACACGCAAACACACACACACACACACACACAGTCGTAAATTCCTTCCCCAAACAACATTTATATGGATACAAATTTTCAGTAAACAAGTTGAAACATATGGTATAGAGACTTGTGGTAATTTTGGTAATTTGGCTTGATTTATCATCAACATGTGATGTGGCTCTGTTCAATATAAACACACGGCCATGGATAGTTTAGGTGGAAGCTTTGAACAACTACAACAAAAATAACTACCACACCAACGACTACTACAACAAAAATAATTACCACAACAATGACTACTACAACAAAAATAACTACCACAACAACTACAACAACAAAACAAAAAACAACAAAACAATGTGTAAGTTTGTTTCTATGAGATTTGTGAGATTATGCATGTGTGAATATATATGCATCACACACAAATCTATCTATCTACACAGATGTGTGTGTGTGTGTGTGTATATAGGCCTTCAGAATTTATATTTATCTTCATGTAAGTTCATTGCTCTGTCTTCCTGGTTTTATGATGTAAATCTGCTCAGCATAATTTTAAATGTTTAAAATCAACTTATTAAGGAAAAAGTTATTTATAAACATTCATATAGACATTTTTCATTATTGTTTTCAAATTTAGCGCAGTGGATTGGCAGAATCGGTAGAAGATCGGACAACATGCTATGGCAGAGATACAACTCTTTACATTCTGAGTTCAAATCCTGCTGAGGTTAGCTTTGTCTTTCATTCTTACAGGGTCGATAAAATAAAGTACCAGTAATGCACTGGGTAAATGCTGGCCTTGTGCCTAAAGTAGAAACAATTATTTACACTGGCAGTATCTTTTCTTAGAATTACAGTAACAAAAAGCTCCTCCTGATATGCCCCCTCCACAGCATTGGACTTGGCAGAGTTTAATGAGAAAGGAAAGCAATGTGGAACGACATCTAGCCAAGCTTTGTAGCTGACATTCTTGTGGACACAGTAAGAAGTAACAAAATTACTAAGCAGAGGTTTGCACCATCAGGGCTCATCTATGTCTACACAACAATTGTTATTCAATCGATACTAATGAATACTGAAGTGAAGGCACATGGCTTAGTGGTTAGAGCATTGGGCTTGCAATGGAAAGGTTGTGAGTTCAATTCTCAGACCGGGTGATGTGTTGTTTCCTTGAGCAAAGCACTTTATTTCACATTGCTCCAGTTTACTCAGCTGTAGAAATGAGATGATAGGATTGGGGTCCCTATCATTAAATCACCCAAGACACCTTTAACGAGATATACCTTGGAAGAGGCCAGCTAAACCTGCATAAGTGAGCTACAACAACAACAATGAATACTGAACAGACAATTGAGACTCAATACTTTCATTCAAACTACAAAATACAAGAGAATGGTATATATACCATTGTAAATATAGTGGTATGTCAGAATGGTATATACCATTGTAAATATAGTGGTATGACAGAATGGTATATACCATTGTAGATATAGTGGTATGTCAGAATGGTATATACCATTGTAAATATAGTGGTATGACAGAATGGTATATACCATTGTAAATATAGTGGTATGACAGAATGGTATATACCATTGTAGATATAGTGGTATGTCAGAATGGTATATACCATTGTAGATATAGTGGTATGACAGAATGGTATATACCATTGTAAATATAGTGGTATGACAGAATGGTATATACCATTGTAGATATAGTGGTATGTCAGAATGGTATATACCATTGTAGATATAGTGGTATGTCAGAATGGTATATACCATTGTAAATATAGTGGTATGACAGAATGGTATATACCATTGTAAATATAGTGGTATGACAGAATGGTATATACCATTGTAGATATAGTGGTATGTCAGAATGGTATATACCATTGTAGATATAGTGGTATGACAGAATGGTATATACCATTGTAAATATAGTGGTATGACAGAATGGTATATACCATTGTAAATATAGTGGTATGTCAGAATGGTATATACCATTGTAAATATAGTGGTATGACAGAATGGTATATACCATTGTAGATATAGTGGTATGACAGAATGGTATATACCATTGTAAATATAGTGGTATGACAGAATGGTATATACCATTGTAAATATAGTGGTATGACAGAATGGTATATACCATTGTAGATATAGTGGTATGACAGAATGGTATATACCATTGTAGATATAGTGGTATGACAGAATGGTATATACCATTGTAAATATAGTGGTATGACAGAATGGTATATACCATTGTAGATATAGTGGTATGACAGAATGGTATATACCATTGTAAATATAGTGGTATGACAGAAATATATGACAGGATGGTTAAATCTACCAAGTATTTCATTACAGTTCAATTAAAGCTGGCTTAGGGTAAACAACAGCAATGACGTATTCACATGCTCTATAGCAGGGGTTGGCAACCTATGGCCCGCGAAGGGGTTTTGACTAGCCCACGAAGGGATTTTGACTAGCCCACGAAGGGATTTTGACTAGCCCACGAGAACTGATGCCCAATGAGTTATTTATTTACAATTTAAATTTATTTTAATATGAGAGACGAGATATCTTGCTCATGTTTGAAGCCTAATATTGAGAATCTTTCAAGCAACAAATGACAAGTTTTTGGCTGTTATGTATTTTTAAGATTTTTTTAAGCAAATAATTCCAATGATGTCTTCAATTAAACAATGTTTTTCCATTATTACATTCATCTGTGGTTAATACAAATTATTTTAAAGTATAGTCAACACTCGTGATTAAATTTTAGCTTGTGTAATTTTCCATAATTATTCTTTTATGACCTTCATCCGGTCCGTGGATCAAAGAAGGTGCTGACCCCTGCTCTATAGTATTAGGGTATCCCATAAATAATGTAGTATTTTTTAATATTTCTTTTATTTCCAAAAATTAAGATAAAATGTACTTTTCAAAGTTTACACTAAGAATGAGATCAAGGTGAATGTAATACCTGCTTTTATATCAAGTTTATGTAGTTGTTTATCCCCCCCCCCCCCCTCCTCTTACTTTTATTACATGCAATTGAAAAAAAAAACCTTATTTGTGGGATGGCTTAATAAATTATAATTGACATACCTTACAAACTCTGGCAACTCTGGAATATATTTTTTTCCCACAATTACCATATTCTACAGCCAATTCTCTTAGGAAAAACAAAACTTGGTCTTTTGTATTGAAGGAAGCTACAAACTGTGGTTCTATGAAACAGAAGAAGAGGAAATATTATAGATTATTGATCATATATTGGGTTTACTTAAGAAAGCTGCAAATTACATACATACATTATTATATTATAATGTCAAGAGTTTCTGTAGTATAGACAAAGGAAAAGAGTGCTCTATATTAAGTACAGAGTTAAAGTATATTATAAAACAGCACAGCTCCCACGACTTTCGGAAACATTTTTTCACACTCAGAGTTGCTGAAACATGGAACAAACAACCGGCATCAGTTCTTAGCTGTCGAGACACTGCATCCTTTAAAACCTCCATGGAACAAACTACCGGCATCAGTTGTTAGCTGTCGAAACACTGCATCCTTTAAAACCTCCATGGAACAAACAACCGGCATCAGTTCTTAGCTGTCGAGACACTGCATCCTTTAAAACCTCCATGAAACAAACTACCGGCATCAGTTGTTAGCTGTCGAGACACTGCATCTATTAAAACCTCCATGGAACAAACTACCAGCATCAGTTGTTAGCTGTCGAGACACTGCATCCTTTAAAACCTCCATGGAACAAACTACCAGCATCAGTTGTTAGCTGTCGAGACACTGCATCCTTTAAAACCTCCATGGAACAAACTACCTGTATCAGTTGTTAGCAGTCAAGACACTGCATCCTTTAAAACCTCCATGGAACAAACAACCTGCATCAGTTGTTAGCTGTCGAGACACTGCATCCTTTAAAACCTCCATGGAACCAACTACCGGCATCAGTTGTTAGCTGTCAGGCACTGCATCCTTTAAAACCTCCATGGAACAAACAACCTGCATCAGTTGTTAGCTGTCGAGACACTGCATCCTTTAAAACCTCCATGGAACCAACTACCGGCATCAGTTGTTAGCTGTCGAGACACTGCATCCTTTAAAACCTCCATGGAACAAACTGCCTGCATCAGTTGTTAGTTGTCGAGATACTGCATCCTTTAAAACCTCCATGGAACAAACTACCTGCATCAGTTGTTAGCTGTTGAGACACTGCATCCTTTAAAACATCCATGGAACAAACTACCAGCATCAGTTGTTAGCTGTTGAGACACTGCATCTTTTAAAACCACCATGGAACAAACTACCAGCATCAGTTGTTAGCTGTCGAGACACTGCATCTTTTAAAACCACCATGGAACAAACTACCAGCATCAGTTGTTAGCTGTCGAGACACTGCATCCTTTAAAACCTCCATGAACAAACTGCCTGCATCAGTTGTTAGCTGTCGAGACACTGCATCCTTTAAAACCACCATGGAACAAACTACCAGCATCAGTTGTTAGCTGTCGAGACACTGCATCCTTTAAAACCACCATGGAACAAACTACTAGCATCAGTTGTTAGCTGTCGAGACACTGCATCCTTTAAAACCTCCATGGAACAAACTGCCTGCATCAGTTGTTAGCTGTCGAGACACTGCATCCTTTAAAACCTCCATGGAACAAACTACCTGCATCAGTTGTTAGCTGTTGAGACACTGCATCCTTTAAAACATCCATGGAACAAACTACCAGCATCAGTTGTTAGCTGTTGAGATACTGCATCCTTTAAAACATCCATGCTTCCTGAGATTCGCTAACACTACAACTGATGTCCCCACTCCATACACATGCACACATGTATTTCATGACTCATACACTGTTCATTTTCCTGACATTTGTACATTATCCTGTGTACTATACATGCACCTTTGATGAGTTGTAGTGCACCTGAGCACTGTACACAATAATTTCATTATTATAAATAATTATTCAATACAGTTGCATGATACCTAAAATACCAAACCCTATTTTAGCATAGGTCTTAAAGATGGTGTATCTGCTAGTGTGACTTATCTTTCAGGCAATACCAAACCTAGAAAATAAGCAACAGTAGCAGATATAGTGTCTCTATGTCCTATGAAATAGTAGGATTAGAAACCTTAGGTAGCATGCAACTCTTTTGAGAAAGTATTTATAATGATAACAATAACTATATATATATATATAGTTATAGTTAAGGGTATTTACATTTTACATTTTAACCATTCTGCTCTGAGGATACAGTGGTCACAGCATTTGATAATTGAGTTTTGCAAATAGTTATAAAGTTGCACATAGCATAACTAGGCTGTATAACCACCGTGGAAACATTTGTAAGCACACAGAATAAATTACCTTTTTATGATGTCTACCTGTTATTATTCATTCTTTATCTACACTCCAGAATACAGATGGATTAGGATCTGAGTTTCTTCAACTATTCTTCCATAACTCATTGAGTAACCCCTCACTGTACGTCACACTCTATCCAGTGTAGTAATTAACCATTACTGCATCCAGGATAATCCTATACCTAATATATATATATATATATATATATATGAGGTTGGTGTTAGGAAGGGCATCCAGCTGTAGAAATCAAGCCAGAATCAGTTCCTGTCCCACCCTTGCTAGCAGGGAAGAGCAGACATAAAATGATAATGATGATATATATATATATATATATATATATGTATATGTATGTGTGTGTGTGTGTGTGTGTGTGTGTGCTGGTCCTTGGTGAGATTGAATCTGCTGTCTATTTCTTACTAGTATAAAAGAAATATGCGACGGCTGGAAAGAAGTGAGGCAAGCATGCTCCGTTGGATGTGCAGTGTCAATGTACGTGAACGACCCAGCATAAATGTGTTGAGAGAGAAACTGTGTCTGAGGGGGATAGAATGTAGTGTGCGAGAGAGGAGACTGGGGTGGTATGGACATGTGATGCGAATGGAGGATGACTGATGAGTGAAGAAGTGCCAGGAGATGCCAGTTAAAGGAAGACATGGTAGAGGTAGACCACAAAAAACATGGGCGAAGGTGGTGAGAACAGACCTCAGATCGCTGAAGCTCACGGTGGAGATGACGAGGGACCGTGACGAGTGGAGAGATGCTGTGCTGAATAAGACCCGTCCCACCCTTGCAAGCAGGGAAAAGCGGATGTAAAATGATGATGATGATGATGATATAAAGGGTCGATCGACTTTCGTCAAATCGGACCGAAGAAACAATGTTTCCGTTGGTCTTTCCAGTTGCTAATACTATCTATCGGTTGCAACTCCAGGTAGAAGGAGCAACGTGAAATAAAGTGTCTTGCTCAAGGACATAATGCATCGCCTGGTCCAGGAATTGAACTCACAACCTCAAGATTGTGAATCCAATTCTCTAACCACTCAGCCACACGCCTTCACTTCTAAAGTATACACACACACACACACACACACACCTTTATACACAGTCAGATGTTCATGGTTTATCTTTGCTTTTTTTCCTTAAAGCCTCTTGGAATGTGTTTACCATCCAAGAACATAACACAACCCAGTAATCGAACGCATGACATTATGATTGTAAGTCCAACACTCTTAATACTAGGTCACGCCCCTCCACTCATATTAGATATCTTCGACGAAACATATTCACTTCTCAAGTTGGCATGACTAGAATGGTTTACACACACGCACACACACACACACACACACATACACATACACACACACACACTCAGATGTTCAATTGCTCTTACATTGAAAGTATCAAATTTCATGCATCTATATGTAATGCAGAGATTCATAAAGCCATCTCTGAAGTTTCCCGTCAGATGACAAAAGAGCAGCCAGCCATTACTAACACAGTCTGTTGCATGTGATATGATGAATGGCAGGAGTCACGGGCCAGGTGAGCAGCTTATGATGTTAGGTAATATTAAACAACTTTATCTTTTATTATTCCACTGAAATGCTAGTCTTTCTTTCATACACACAACAGCTCTTCTAGCATGAAATATCTAGGTAATATCTAGCTTTGTATATACAAAGGTGATGAGTTGGTAAATATATGGTCCAGCTTTCTCTCTTCTTACTTCAAATACTCTCCAGGTCAACTTTGACTTTCATCCTATCCAGGTTGATAAATACACTACAAGCCTACTACAACAATTGGTTCTTTCTCTCTCTGTCTTCCTTACTTTCTCTTTCTCTCTGAAGAAATGGGCAGCATTCAGGCAAGATTTTAAAAAAGAATCAAGATATGTCTTGTGGTGGGGCTGCCACCCCAACAATCCTATCTAGAATACCAAGGAACCTCTTACTACACATATCTGTCTATGTGCGTGTTTATATATATATTTCATTGCTAACAACAACCTCTTAGTATATGTGTAGACATCTCTCTCTCTCTCTCTATATATATATATATATATACACACACACTTGCACACATGATGATATCTACACACACATACACATATATATATACAAGATGATATCTACACAAATACACACACACACACACATATATATACATATATATATATATATATATATATATATATATATATATATATATATATATATATATATATATATATATATATATGCATATATATCTACATGAAGATATCTACACACACAGGGACACATACATATACATCTGTTTATCTATCTGTATGTGCCTATATATATATAAGGAAATGGTATATATTTTATCTGGTGATTCTATAGACATGTTTTATGATATATATATATATATATATATATATATATATATATATATATATATATATATATATATATATATATATATATATATATATGTATATATATATATATATATGTATATATATATATATATATATATATATATATGTATATATATATATATATATGTATATATATATATATATATATATATATGTATATATATATATATATATATATATATGTATATATATATATATATATATATATATATTTATATATATGTATGTATGTATGTGTCAACAAGGGACTAACAATATTTCTTCTCCAATATTCCCCAAAATTATGATTAATGTATTATTATTAAAACTATGACATACCATAAAAGCAGGAGAGAAAACAAACCAATATTGACTTTTATACTCTTGTCTCTCTCAGGAGTTTCTCTTCTTTCCCACCTCTATTACAAAATATACCCCCACCCCCTCTCATATTTTCATTCATCACAGTCGTTTCTCTCTCTCCTTCCCCCTGTCATATTTTCATTCATCAGTTTGTTTTTTCTCTCCTTCCCCCTGTCATATTTTCATTCATCAGTTTGTTTTTTCTCCCCTTCCCCCTGTCATATTTTCATTCATCAGTTTGTTTTTTCTCCCCTTCCCCCTGTCATATTTTCATTCATCAGTTTGTTTTTCTCTCCTTCCTCCTGTCATATTTTCATTCATCAGTTTGTTTTTTCTCTCCTTCCTCCTGTCATATTTTCATTCATCAGTTTGTTTTTTCTCCCCTTCCCCCTGTCATATTTTCATTCATCAGTTTGTTTTTTCTCCCCTTCCCCCTGTCATATTTTCATTCATCAGTTTGTTTTTTCTCTCCTTCCTCCTGTCATATTTTCATTCATCAGTTTGTTTTTTCTCTCCTTCCTCCTGTCATATTTTCATTCATCAGTTTGTTTTTCTCTCCTTCCTCCTGTCATATTTTCATTCATCAGTTTGTTTTTTCTCCCCTTCCCCCTGTCATATTTTCATTCATCAGTTTGTTTTTTCTCCCCTTCCCCCTGTCATATTTTCATTCATCAGTTTGTTTTTTCTCTCCTTCCTCCTGTCATATTTTCATTCATCAGTTTGTTTTTTCTCTCCTTCCTCCTGTCATATTTTCATTCATCAGTTTGTTTTTTCTCCCCTTCCCCCTGTCATATTTTCATTCATCAGTTTGTTTTTTCTCCCCTTCCCCCTGTCATATTTTCATTCATCAGTTTGTTTTTTCTCTCCTTCCTCCTGTCATATTTTCATTCATCAGTTTGTTTTTTCTCTCCTTCCTCCTGTCATATTTTCATTCATCAGTTTGTTTTTTCTCTCCTTCCTCCTGTCATATTTTCATTCATCAGTTTGTTTTTTCTCTCCTTCCTCCTGTCATATTTTCATTCATCAGTTTGTTTTTTCTCTCCTTCCTCCTGTCATATTTTCATTCATCAGTTTGTTTTTTCTCTCCTTCCTCCTGTCATATTTTCATTCATCAGTTTGTTTTTTCTCCCCTTCCCCCTGTCATATTTTCATTCATCAGTTTGTTTTTTCACTCCTTCTTCCTGTCATATTTTCATTCATCAGTTTGTTTTTTCTCTCCTTCCTCCTGTCATATTTTCATTCATCAGTTTGTTTTTTCTCTCCTTCCTCCTGTCATATTTTCATTCATCAGTTTGTTTTTTCTCTCCTTCCTCCTGTCATATTTTCATTCATCAGTTTGTTTTTTCTCTCCTTCCTCCTGTCATATTTTCATTCATCAGTTTGTTTTTTCTCTCCTTCCTCCTGTCATATTTTCATTCATCAGTTTGTTTTTTCTCTCCTTCCCCCTGTCATATTTTCATTCATCAGTTTGTTTTTTCTCTCCTTCCTCCTGTCATATTTTCATTCATCAGTTTGTTTTTTCTCCCCTTCCCCGTCATATTTTCATTCATCAGTTTGTTTTTTCTCCCCTTCCCCCTGTCATATTTTCATTCATCAGTTTGTTTTTTCTCTCCTTCCTCCTGTCATATTTTCATTCATCAGTTTGTTTTTTCTCTCCTTCCTCCTGTCATATTTTCATTCATCAGTTTGTTTTTTCTCTCCTTCCCCCTGTCATATTTTCATTCATCAGTTTGTTTTTTCTCTCCTTCCTCCTGTCATATTTTCATTCATCAGTTTGTTTTTTCTCTCCTTCCTCCTGTCATATTTTCATTCATCAGTTTGTTTTTTCTCTCCTTCCTCCTGTCATATTTTCATTCATCAGTTTGTTTTTTCTCCCCTTCCCCCTGTCATATTTTCATTCATCAGTTTGTTTTTTCTCCCCTTCCCCCTGTCATATTTTCATTCATCAGTTTGTTTTTTCTCTCCTTCCTCCTGTCATATTTTCATTCATCAGTTTGTTTTTTCTCTCCTTCCTCCTGTCATATTTTCATTCATCAGTTTGTTTTTTCTCCCCTTCCCCCTGTCATATTTTCATTCATCAGTTTGTTTTTTCTCCCCTTCCCCCTGTCATATTTTCATTCATCAGTTTGTTTTATCTCCCATTCCCCCTGTCATATTTTCATTCATCAGTTTGTTTTTTCTCCCCTTCCCCCTGTCATATTTTCATTCATCAGTTTGTTTTTCTCTCCTTCCTCCTGTCATATTTTCATTCATCAGTTTGTTTTTTCTCTCCTTCCCCCTGTCATATTTTCATTCATCAGTTTGTTTTTTCTCCCCTTCCCCCTGTCATATTGTCATTCATCAGTTTGTTTTTTCTCCCCTTCCCCCTGTCATATTTTCATTCATCAGTTTGTTTTTTCTCCCCTTCCCCCTGTCATATTTTCATTAATCAGTTTGTTTTTTCTCTCCTTCCTCCTGTCATATTTTCATTCATCAGTTTGTTTTTTCTCTCCTTCCCCCTGTCATATTTTCATTCATCAGTTTGTTTTTTCTCCCCTTCCCCCTGCCATATTTTCATTCATCAGTTTGTTTTTTCTCCCCTTCGCCCTGTCATATTTTCATTCATCAGTTTGTTTTTTCTCTCCTTCTCCCTGTCATATTTTCATTCATCAGTTTGTTTTTTCTCCCCTTCCCCCTGTCATATTTTCATTCATCAGTTTGTTTTTTCTCCCCTTCCCCCTGTCATATTTTCATTCATCAGTTTGTTTTTTCTCCCCTTCCCCCTGTCATATTGTCATTCATCAGTTTGTTTTTTCTCTCCTTCCCCCTGTCATATTTTCATTCATCAGTTTGTTTTTTCTCTCCTTCCCCCTGTCATATTTTCATTCATCAGTTTGTTTTTTCTCTCCTTCCCCCTGTCATATTTTCATTCATCAGTTTGTTTTTTCTCCCCTTCCCCCTGTCATATTTTCATTCATCAGTTTGTTTTTTCTCTCCTTCCCCTGTCATATTTTCATTCATCAGTTTGTTTTTTCTCCCCTTCCCCCTGTCATATTTTCATTCATCAGTTTGTTTTTTCTCCCCTTCCCCCTGTCATATTTTCATTCATCAGTTTGTTTTTTCTCCCCTTCCCCCTGTCATATTTTCATTCATCAGTTTGTTTTTTCTCTCCTTCCCCCTGTCATATTTTCATTCATCAGTTTGTTTTTTCTCCCCTTCCCCCTGTCATATTTTCATTCATCAGTTTGTTTTTTCTCTCCTTCCCCTGTCATATTTTCATTCATCAGTTTGTTTTTTCTCTCCTTCCCCTATCATATTTTCATTCATCAGTTTGTTTTTTCTCTCCTTCCCCTGTCATATTTTCATTCATCAGTTTGTTTTTTCTCCCCTTCCCCCTGTCATATTTTCATTCATCAGTTTGTTTTTTCTCTCCTTCCCCCTGTCATATTTTCATTCATCAGTTTGTTTTTTCTCTCCTTCCCCCTGTCATATTTTCATTCATCAGTTTGTTTTTTCTCTCCTTCCCCCTGTCATATTTTCATTCATCAGTTTGTTTTTTCTCTCCTTCCCCCTGTCATATTTTCATTCATCAGTTTGTTTTTTCTCTCCTTCCTCCTGTCATATTTTCATTCATCAGTTTGTTTTTTCTCTCCTTCCCCCTGTCATATTTTCATTCATCAGTTTGTTTTTTCTCTCCTTCCTCCTGTCATATTTTCATTCATCAGTTTGTTTTTTCTCTCCTTCCCCCTGTCATATTTTCATTCATCAGTTTGTTTTTTCTTTCCTTCCTCCTGTCATATTTTCATTCATCAGTTTGTTTTTTCTCTCCTTCCCCTTGTCATATTTTCATTCATCAGTTTGTTTTTTCTCCCCTTCCTCCTGTCATATTTTCATTCATCAGTTTGTTTTTTCTCTCCTTCCCCCTGCCATATTTTCATTCATCAGTTTGTTTTTTCTCTCCTTCCTCCTGTCATATTTTCATTCATCAGTTTGTTTTTTCTCTCCTTCCCCCTGTCATATTTTCATTCATCAGTTTGTTTTTTCTCTCCTTCCTCCTGTCATATTTTCATTCATCAGTTTGTTTTTTCTCTCCTTCCCCCTGTCATATTTTCATTCATCAGTTTGTTTTTTCTCTCCTTCCCCCTGTCATATTTTCATTCATCAGTTTGTTTTTTCTCTCCTTCCCCCTGTCATATTTTCATTCATCAGTTTGTTTTTTCTCTCCTTCCCCCTGTCATATTTTCATTCATCAGTTTGTTTTTTCTCTCCTTCCCCCTGTCATATTTTCATTCATCAGTTTGTTTTTTCTCTCCTTCCCCCTGTCATATTTTCATTCATCTGTTTGTTTTTTCTCTCCTTCCTCCTGTCATATTTTCATTCATCAGTTTGTTTTTTCTCTCCTTGCCCCTGTCATATTTTCATTCATCAGTTTGTTTTTTCTCTCCTTCCCCCTGTCATATTTTCATTCATCAGTTTGTTTTTTCACTCCTTCCCCCTGTCATATTTTCATTCATCAGTTTGTTTTTTCTCTCCTTCCCCCTGTTATATTTTCATTCATCAGTTTGTTTTTTCTCTCCTTCCTCCTGTCATATTTTCATTCATCAGTTTGTTTTTTCTCTCCTTCCCCCTGTTATATTTTCATTCATCAGTTTGTTTTTTCTCTCCTTCCCCCTGTCATATTTTCATTCATCAGTTTGTTTTTTCTCTCCTTCCCCCTGTCATATTTTCATTCATCAGTTTGTTTTTTCTCTCCTTCCCCCTGTCATATTTTCATTCATCAGTTTGTTTTTTCTCTCCTTCCCACTGTCATATTTTCATTCATCAGTTTGTTTTTTCTCCCCTTCCCCCTGTCATATTTTCATTCATCACAGTTTTTTAGCTTTCCTCCTCCTTCTTTGTCCATTTATTTCTGAGAGGGTCGTAGGGACAGAGTCCTGAAACGTTCATTGCAGTGGATCCTGTTAGTTGTAACCATCTCCAATTGTTCCAGTTGGATCTGCAAGCAAGACCCACTGAGATCATGGATATTATCCAACCATCTTGCTCAGCGTCTGCCCCTGGGTCTCCTGCTGGTTGGTTTTGCCCATAACATCTGTGCAGTGATTCTTTAAGACATTCTAACCACATGACCAAACTATCAGAGATGTGATCTCTCAAGTTGGAGAAGTAGCAACTCTACCTGGAGTGACTCTCTGATCTCTGAGCTGTGCTGGTGGTAATAATATGTGTGTGTGTGTGTGTGAGTGTGATGGTAGTAGTAGTAGTAGTAGTAGTATATATGCTTACTAATACAACAACCTTCTAATACACTAGACAAGTGGGAGTAATAAATACCGTAGTAATAACAGTAACAGAGAAATAAAAAAATATATAGGCTCATTTATTTTCATTAAATATAATAGAGAATTAAAAAATATAATTCAAAAACATAAAACCAACAATATCATGTTTTCTAGTGGCTAACTCTTACCCCCACCCCCACCTAAAAAAACATCAACCAAAACAATCATCATCATCATCGTTATGTCCAGCTTTATATACTGCTGCAGAAGAGTCCATTAATTTTCTCCTCCATAACACAACATCACTCTTTAATCTGTTTGTTAATTGACTTTTTCTCTGACAGGTAAATAAACACCTAGCTACAAAGATTTATAGATTCAGGTGAATAAATAAGCCGCCTCAACTTTGGCAACCAATTATTTAGTTATTTATATTATATGTTTGGTAGTTAGGGGGTTAATATACCCCAGCTATCATTCTAATGAAGCTAACGTCTGTTATGACTAATCCTGACTCCAAATACCCACACCATGGTGCCTTTGTAAATCTAACGAGACCATTGAATACACATAAGGGGGTCCCCTCCATGATGCAGCCATGAGAAAGTCTTAAAAGTGTACCATTTTGATAATGGTGCACTCAGTAGTTTGCAGAACTGTACAACAGGCCATCTACAAAGGAGCCCCAGTGTACTCATAATAGTGGCAATAGATATGTGAGCTGTACCTACCAAAGAGGACAGTAGCTCTGATTAAGTACGGACTTGGTTAGTTACAACACTTGCAATGAATGTAGATTTACTGCTGCTGATGATGATGACGACCATATTTGATGATATATAAGACCCCAAAAAATGGCTAAAACAAAAATATCTCCTGTGTGTTATATGTGAAGCTGAAGTATTTGTTAGGTTAAGAATTTACAACAAAATATTTCCTTCCAGAAATGTCCAGGGTTCCCATCATCATCATCATCATCATTTTACGTCCGCTTTTCCCTGCTTGCAAGGGTGGGACGGGTCTTATTCAGCACAGCATCTCTCCACTCGTCATGGTCCCTCATCATCTCCACCGTGAGCTTCAATGATCTGAGGTCTGTTCTCACCACCTCCGCCCATGTTTTTTGTGGTCTACCTCTACCACGTCTTCCTTCAACTGGCATTTCCTGGCACTTCTTCACCCATCGGTCATCCTCCATGCGCATCACATGTCCATACCACCTCAGTCTCCTCTCCCATACACTACATTCTATCCCTCTCAGACACAGTTTCTCTCTCAACACATTTATGCTGGGTTCCATATGCTATCAAATATATAAGGAAACCTTACAGTGTAGAAACAACTAGGTATTCCCTGCTGAAATGTCCAGGGTTCCCATATGCTATCAAATATGTAAGGAAACTTTACAGTGTAGAAATATTAAAATAATGGATCAACTTACCATTTAGCCACTTTGAGCTTGAAGGAGCTGTTTTCAAAAAGTCATATGCTAATCTACCATCTTTAGTATACACATTTGGTCGATAAATTTGGGGTCTTGCCTTTGAAAAATCTGCAAATGTGCCTGAATATATTGATACTAAGTCTTCTTCAGAATTTTTACTATCTGCAAGAGAAAGAATATCAGTTTTGTTAGAGAATGGAAATGGTTTGAAATAAATGGATAGCAGGTTAGAAGAAGGATGAAATGAGTAAAAGAAGCTGTGAGTTAAGACTGAGTCAGAAGTAAAATTAGCTGTCAAGTTAAGCCTGTCCTGAGAGGAGTGACCACCAATAAGACTGAGTCAGAAGTAAAACTGTTAAGTTAAGCCTGTTCTGAGGAGTGACCACCAGTAAATCTGTCAAGTTAAGCCTGTCCTGAGGGAGTGACCACCAATAAGACTGAGTCAGAAGTAAAACTGTTAAGTTAAGCCTGTTCTGAGGAGTGACCACCAGTAAATCTGTCAAATTAAGCCTGTCCTGAGAGGAGTGACCACTAATAAGACACACAGATAGATATTAAGGTGTAGATGAAGGGGACTTACGGACTAAAATGGCTGTTGAGTTATCGAAGGGATCAAAGGCACACAATCCTGGGCTAGGTTCACTACTTTTTAGTTCCAAGGTATCAATCTGGAATAGAAGAAAATAACATTAATAGAACATTACCATATATGGGCACACATACTCACATACACATGACTGAGTAGATCTTTGTACTAAAGCATTCCTGCTGTGACCATCATGGCTTTTATCGTGACATAGTGTATTAAGTACCAGAAATAGTATGTTATTCCCTCAGAAGAAAGATATTTTTGATAGGGTTTTTATAAAAGTTTTTTTTTTGCTTGTGTCATGAAAAAACGTTCCCTGTACACCCTTTAAGGTGGTTGGAAGAGTATCCTGTGGCAGAAACCAAGCAAAATATGGAATGTGATGGTCAAGACTGGTCACTCAAGCCTGTCTGGTCTTGGACAGTGATAACAATTCCAGACCATGCCTGTATGGAAAGTAGGTGTATGATGATGATTTAAGCTGTTATTACTGTTGTTTATCTGCAGGTGAAACATGATTGAGAATACCTTTGTACAAAGGTGATCTAGCCATGACCATCTCATCTTTCATGTTGTCATTGTCTATGAAGGGACACAAATCATCTAATCCGTCTCCACCCTCTAAGCAGTGTGAGCATATTTTGAAAAGGAGGTTTCATCCAGCTGCTATTAATAGCAGATCAAGCAACCCCAAAGCAGCTATATTACTGTTGTTTTTGCTGTTGTTGTTTATCCTCAGGTCAATCTTGATTGGGAAGATGTATGTACAAAGAAATTCCAAACACCATCCAATCCTAATTTTCATTCAGACATGGTCTTTATCATTTATGACAACAATGGTGAGATTTTGGCTGCTATTACTAGGCCATCTCATTTGCTCATTAATGCTATTATTACACTTGGCACTATCTACAGACTACCATTTATCATTGCTGTTGCTTTCCTGCCTTCATTACACTCCTTCAACTTCGAGACACCAATAATATATTATTTCCTCAACAAAATAAAATCTCATTTCTCAAACATTATAATGAGATTCTAATTTACGTTCACTACAACTGAATTTTAATAAGATTATACACATCAACACATTCTATGTGTGTAGGAGTGTGTCAGTATGTGTGTATATGTATGTATGTATGTATGTTTGTGTGTGTATGTATATTTGTATGTGTACGTGTGTGTGTGTGTGTGTGTGTGTGTGTGTGTGTGTATGTGTGTGTGTGTGTGTGTGTGGTACAAAGGCTACAACAGTCAGGAAACAGTTAAAACAAAACACAGAAAACAGTATGATAAATGATATAAGATTAACGCTTGAATAAAATAAATGTCTTTTATGTTTTGGGTGTTAGTCCTTCTTCAGAAAAATAAAATAAGGAATGAGGGGGAAAAAAGGAACACGAAATAGAAAAAAGAAAAAGGATGAATGGTGGGGGTAGGTATTATTTAGAAAATGGAAAATAGTATGTATGTATGTATATATTTTTGTCTAAAGACATTTTTTCCAATTCCAACCCACCCGTCCCCTCAAACTATCTTATTTCTCATTCTTTCTTCTGGTGAAGGACTAGCGTCCGAAATGTTACGATCCTCTTCCTGCTATATCAAGCGTTAACCTAATATATCCCTTCCATATACTGTACTGATTGTGTTATTTCTGTTTACCGTTTACATACATACATATATCTATATACATAAATGGCAATTTCTGTGTTTGTTTGGTTGTTTGTGAACCTAAAGCTCAAAAACTACCAAACCGATCTTGATGAAACTTGACACATGTGTGGGGCTCATCCCCATTTGATTTCTTACGTATATTTCATTTTAATCAAAGGGTTCCCCCGCTGAAATTTTTTTCCTTTAGATTTATATGAAATTTAAACCATAGGTGAATGACGAGATATGATGCCTATTCACAAAATTTCAGCAAATTTCAATAATATTAAGACACCCTAATGGGGGTTCTATTGTTTTCCTTATAGCAACACTCAAACATTTTTTTCACCTGACCAATGCAATCAACAATATTTGTTTGTATTATTGTTTCGTAAATGAATTTGTCTTCGCTTTTCAATATCTCTCCTATATTTTGATTTCATTTTTGGTCTGAGAGGCATTGGGCATTTTAATGGGAACTGGGAATACCCCTGCTCCCGGGTGTTACCGGGTACCTCAGCTAGTATATATATATATATTTCAAATGGATGTGACTTCTACAGGACTAGTACTGTTTCATCTGGTGGAGAAGCCCTGATGATGTTATCACAGAATGAAACAGTGCTAGTCACATCTATGTGAAATAAAATTTGGTTGGTTTCCTCACTACTTAGTAACTTACTTTAACTGAGGTCACTGGGTTTTTTTTTATAAGAAGCCATTCTATTCTATATATATATATTTCATTAGAAAGTGAACAGCACAAAATATAACTACTCCATTACCAAAGGTTTCTGGGTCCCAGACAATAATAATATACGTCTGCATCGGTCATCAGGCAGAGATGTTATCCTTTGGTAATGGAGTAGTTATATTTTGTGTTGTTCACTTTCTAATTAAATAGCTGTTTTCCTTTGCTTTTCCTTCGGAATTACCTATATATATATAGTTGTGTATAATGGTAGCTATGGTGCTTCCATAGGCGGTATGCCAAAATTAACACTCGATATTCAGCAGAGTAGAGTGTAGATAGTATAAAGAAAACGAAAAATCAGTGCTGCATCTGGACTTAATTTATTGCGTGTTACAATTGGAGTGATAAAATTTGCTCCAAATGAAATACCGTTTCTGAAAGAACCTGCAGCTGTAGAATCAGCCAGATCCATACAGGGATCATGTCTCGAGCTACCTGCCGGCGAAACATTTGTAACACGCAATAAATTGAGTCCAGATGCATCACTGATTTTTCGTTTTCTTTATACTATATATATATATATATATATATATATAACAAAGGAAGTGTGGTAAGGAACCAGGTGGACCATAACACACCAGAGTACTCAATACTTTGGGTAGTAGAGTGGGTAATAGGAAAAGAGTCAGAACCCAGACGGCTTCTACGGGACTAGAACTCATCATCATCATCATTTTACGTCCGCTTTTCCCTGCTTGCAAGGGTGGGACGGGAACTGATTCTGGCTTGATTTCTACATCTGGATGCCCTTCATAACACCAACCTCATTTACAGTGAGTGCTGGGTGCTTTTTTCCGTGGCACCTCCATGACCACTTTGCAGTGGGAGGGTGTGGGGGCATATTGTCAATATGCTTCCCCTCGGCTTGTACCCATGGGGGGTCGGGGTCTTCTGTATTACTGTGTGACGCCAGAGGTCACGGTCGTGTGTCATCGAGAGGGTAAGGTCGGCTTTTATCACCTCATCCCAAGTCTTCTTGGGTCTCTCAACTCCGCGGTTTCCACCGACTTCTAGTCGTGGAAGATAGACAGTTAAACGATGACAATATCATCATACACATATAAATGAAATATTGTGTACAGTGCTCAGGTGCACTACAACTCATCAAAAAGTGCATGTATAGTACATAAGGTAATGTACAAACGTCAGGAAAATGAACAGTGCATGAGTCATGATATATACAGGTGAGCATGTGTATGGAAGGGGTACATCAGGTGTAGTTTTGGCGTATTTCGGGAAGCATGAGGGTTTTAAAGGATGCAGTGTCTCGGCAGCTAACAACTGACGCAGGCAGTTTGTTCTATGCTTCAGCAACTCTGAGCGTGAAAAAATGTTTCCGAAAGTCATGGGAGCTGTGCTGTTTTCTGATTTTGTAGGCATGTCCACGTGTGTTAGACACATGGAGATCAAATGTTGCTCAGGGTTGTTGTTGGCGAGATGGTTAATAACTTTGTGGGTCTTTACTAAGTCCATTGCCAGACGTCGGAGCTTCAATGTATCCATGCCCAGGGAAGCAAGGCGTTCAGAGTATGGTAGGTGTCTGATGGAGGGTATGCGCTTGGTTGCACGTCTCTGAACAGTTTCCAGGAGGTCAATGTTCTGAGCAAGATAGGGGTTCCAGACTGATGATGCGAATTCCAAGTGTGGTCGTACCATAGCTGTATACAGCTTTAAATAGCTGGCTGGAGAGCGGCTAACAAAGGTCTTGCTGAGTGATGCCAAGACACTAACACATACATAAATATATACATATATACATATATATATATATATATGGTCCCACCCTTGCAAGCAGGGAAAAAGCGGACGTAAAAATGATGGAATGGATGGAATATATATATATATACACATTACACTCACACACACACATATACCCATTACATTCACACACATATATACATATATATATATATATATATATATATATATACATACACACATATAGCCATTACACTCCAACATATAATACATTGTTTGTATTAAATATTGCAGATCTGTTCTGTTTATTCTATTATTCCTATATTCCTCCAGGTAAATGATTCTCTATAACACCCCCACCCCTAACCCAGTCTGTCTTCTAGTTTTTTCTCCACAATTATTCCTCTCAGCATTCTTTATATTTTTTGTCTCATTCTCAGTGTTTACCAATCTTGGTTAATATTGTCCCCCACCCCAGAAGACAAGTAGTGTGACTGTAGTGTCTTATGACAGCTGATTACCATGGAGTATCTACATCAGAGCTTCTCTAAGTGGGTGTTACCACACCTCGGGTGTGTTGGGGCCTAAGGGGTGGTACAGTTGATATAGTATATTAAATATCAAATGTTACATATTATATAAATATAGTAAAATAAAAAAAAAAAATTTCTTTATACAAAGTAAACCTAGTATACATAGTATTATTTATTATGACGGTGGATTGGCAGTATTGGTAGAGCGTCGAGCAACATGCTTTGCAGCACAGAGTTACGTCCCTTTACGGACTGAGTTCAAATCTCGCCGGGGTTAACTTTGCCTTTCACCTTATGGGGTCGATAAAATAAAGTACCAGTAATACACTGGATATTTGCTGACCTTGTGCCAAAAGTAGAAACAATTATTTATTATATATTATTTACAATTTGTGTGTAGGCAGGTCTCTCTGGAAATAGGGTTGGGGGTCGTAATACATGGCTGGGAAGGGGGCAGTGGCCCAAAATGTTTGATAACCTCCCTATCTACATTAAAATTGTGTCCCCTAACCATCTTCATACTTGTGCTGTTGGTTCTGTTTTTACCATGGCTGTTGCCAATTTTGCAATTATACTCTCTGTAAAGTTATGTTGGTACCAAAACATCCAGTCCAAACTAATGAGATTGTATAGGTGTCATGGCAAAAAACACACAGTCCACACTGTAATGTGGCCGTGTAGGTAACACAGTAAAAAGTTCTGTCCACACTGTAAATGTGGTTGGTGTTAGGAAGGACATCGAGCCATAGAAAACCTGCCAGATAGTCCTATACGAGTGAGACACGGTCACTCGACCAATATTGCCTCAAGTGGGACAACTCCCGTCTAACCCATGCTAGCATGGAAGATGGACGTTAAACGATGATGATGCTGAATCTCTATCGTAACTACAAAGGAAGAGAGGCTCATCATCATCATCATCATCATCACCGTTTTACGTCCGTTCTTCCACGCTAGCATGGGTTAGACGGGTTGTCCTGTTGTGGGCAGTGTCTGGTCGGCTGACCATGCCTTGCTCATACAGGAACTGATCTGGCTTGATTTCTACAGCTGGATGCCCTTCCTAACACCAACCTCATTTACAGTGAGTGCTGGGTGCTTTTTCGTGGCGCCTACACGTCCACTTTACAGTGTGGGCTGGGTGCTTTTTTGCCGTGGCACCTCCACGACCACCTTGCGGTGGGGGGGGGGGGGGGCATATTGTTTATATGCTTCAGCATGTACCCATGGGAGGTCGGGTACCCTGTATTACTGCGTGACGCCAGAAGTCACGGTCGTGTGTCATTGACTTTGAGAGGTGTAGTTGGGTAAGGTCGGCTTTTATCACCTCATCCCAAGTCATCTTGGGTCTCCCCACTCCGCGGTTTCCATCAACTTCTAGTGCTCTGCACCTTTTTATGCAGCTGTCATCCTTCATACGCATCACATGTCCATACCAGCGTAACCGCCTCTCCTGCACGCAGCATTTGATTCCTCTTATGCTCAGTCTCTCTCTCAATTCATTTATGCTTTGTCGTTCACGTATATTACTGTTACACATCCATCGGAGCATGCAGGCTTCGTTTCTCTCTAATCTACGTAAGTCTTCCACCTTCAGCGCCCAGGTCTCACTACCATGCAACATCGCTGTTCGGATACACGCATCATACAGTCTGCCTTTCATTCTGAGGGAGAAGCCTTTTGCAGCTAGCAGTGGTAGTAGTTCCCTAAACTTCTTCCATCCCGTTCTTACCCTAGTTATTGTACTTTCTGAGCACCCACCTCCGTTGCTAATTCGGTCACCTAGGTAGCAGAAGCTGTCTACTGTTTCTACAGGGCCCTCCCAGAGATTGGTGGTACTTGTTTCCTGTGGCTGTTTGCTTGCTGTTTCAGCACAGCTGCTGCATGTGAATCCTACATTCTTAATTAAGCTTCCTGAGATCCCGCTACATCTCTTGTGTACCCATTGTTTGCATTTGGGGCAAAGAATGGAGTTCCTACCTACACCTTTCCTACATACTGAGCAAGGCCATTTCCCTGAGGGGATCTGGGTTCTGTTTTCTCGTCTACTTATAAGGACCTTAGTCTTTGTCATGTTGACTTTGAGGCCCTTTCTCTCTAGTCCCTGCTTCCAGGTTTGGAATTTATTCTCTAGTTCTACCATAGATTCAGCTATGAGTGCGAGGTCATCAGCATACAGGAGTTCCCATGGGCATCCGGTCTTAAACTCCTCCGTTATTGCCT
Source organism: Eledone cirrhosa (assembly GCA_964016885.1). Classification (NCBI taxonomy): domain Eukaryota; kingdom Metazoa; phylum Mollusca; class Cephalopoda; order Octopoda; family Eledonidae; genus Eledone; species Eledone cirrhosa. The sequence goes on along the minus strand of OZ024742.1, from coordinate 10,846,923 downwards.
GCAGGACTATGATGAACAGGAGAGGGCTAAGAACAGAGCCCTGGTGGACCCCAACCTGTACGCTAAATTCCTCGCTATACTCATTGCCAATCCTAACTTTGCTGACTGCTCCCCTATACATGGCTTGTACCGCTTTCACAAGCCATTCATCTACTCCTAGTTTTCTAAGAGCCCACCAGATTACTGCACGTGGAACTCTGTCAAAGGCTTTCTCAAGGTCGACAAATGCCAAGTAGAGTGGCTTACTTTTAGCTAGGTACTTTTCCTGTAATTGCCTCACAAGGAAGAGCGCATCAGTGGTGCCTTTCCCTGGAACAAACCCAAATTGCATCTCGTCTATATTCACCCGGTCCCTAATCAGCTGTGCTATAACTCTTTCTGTTACTTTCATGACCTGGTCCATCAACTTTATACCTCTATAGTTTCCTCTATCTAGTGCATCGCCTTTACCTTTGTAGCAGTTGACAATGATGCTACTGCACCAATCTTTTGGTATGGCCCCCTCTAGTATTACCTGGTTAACGATACGTGTGGTTATAGTGTGACCTACAGACCCAGATGCCTTCAGCATCTCGGCAGCTATACCCGATGGACCGGTTGCCTTCCCTATCTTCATATCTCTGATTGCCTTACTTACTACGCTGCCGCTGACTTGTACTGCTGGTCCCTCTATAGGGTCTACGTGGGGTAGGGTCTCTTCTTCCCATGCATTCTCCTCATTTAGTAATCTATCATAATGACTACTCATGCTTATTCCTGTTTTTACCTAAACAAATACTGAACATATATATATATCATTTAATGCCTGCTTTCCCTGCTAGCAAGGGTTGGACAAGTCTACAAAAACCAAGCCAGTACAGAAACAGGGCTACTGACCTCCCAGACAAGACAGGAAGAAACTGGGATAAGTTCTGTCCTGATGAGCCTCTGGGCTCGAGACAGACTTTGATTTTTTCAGAAGACATTTATTCAACTTAGTACTCGATAGTTTAATGAAGGACAGTCTTAATTTAGATATGAACATTTAAAAACAAGTAGGATTTGTATGATAGAACCAGGGGCAGTCTTATGGGGTAAAAACAAGTAGGATTTGTATGGTAGAACCAGGGGCAGTCTCTTGGGGTTTGGTATTAAAAGGGTTCAGAGAATTTGAACAAATTAAAACAAGTGCAATTGACAATAATAAATGAAAATAAAACTTACATCTAAATGATAAGTAGTTGGTTGGTAGGCACCAGTGCCACATACCAACAGAGTGGTTCCATTTCGTGCTATTAACCGAATGTGATTTTGGCAATCTGGCATCTATGAAAAACACAGGAAAGGTGAGAAATTATAAAAGAAAAATATCTATAATAAAAAAAAGAAAAGAAACAACAATTACTTAAAAACATAATTTCTTTATATATTTTAAAATGTTTTTGTTGTTTATTCAGGACCTGCAAGATTGGTGAAAGAAAGTGTAAAGATAGGAAGGTATTCTCAAACCAGTCAAAACCAGACCAAATGCTTACAACAAAGTAGACTCCAGTAAAGGCACCCAAAGACTAGCTGTTGATTTTAAACTGAGTGGGGTCGTTTTAAAGTCTAAAGTAGGACCAGCTGGAGTTTTTATTCAGATTACAATGAGATGGAACAAATATTTCTAAGTGCTTTGTCTGATGTTCTATATATTTCACAAGTCCACTACTATGGAATCATACTTTGTTTCATGAGAAGCAAACTTAATCTTGGTTATATTTGTACTTAGAGTGCTGGGAACCAAAGGAAATACTGCATGGCACTTAGTTCTAATTTACTGTTAAATGTGATGTAGTCCTAAATATTTAGTCTTAATCCACTGTCAAATGTGATGTAGTCCTAAATATTTAGTCTTAATCCACTGTCAAATGTGATGTAGTCCTAAATATTTAGTCTTAATCCACTGTCAAATGTGATGTAGTCCTAAATATTTAGTCTTAATCCACTGTCAAATGTGATGTAGTCCTAAATATTTAGTCTTAATCAACTGTCAAATGTTATGTAGTCCTAAATATTTAGTCTTAATTTACTGTCAATATTGTAGTCCTAAATATTTAGTCTTAATCCACTGTCAAATGTGATGTAGTCCTAAATATTTAGTCTTAATCAACTGTCAAATGTTATGTAGTCCTAAATATTTAGTCTTAATTTACTGTCAATATTGTAGTCCTAAATATTTAGTCTTAATCCACTGTCAAATGCTATGTAGTCCTAAATATTTAGTCTTAATCCACTGTCAAATGTGATGTAGTCCTAAATATTTAGTCTTAATCAACTGTCAAATGTTATGTAGTCCTAAATATTTAGTCTTAATTTACTGTCAATATTGTAGTCCTAAATATTTAGTCTTAATCCACTGTCAAATGTTATGTAGTCCTAAATATTTAGTCTTAATCCACTGTCAAATGTTATGTAGTCCTAAATATTTAGTCTTAATCCACTGTCAAATGTGATGTAGTCCTAAATATTTAGTCTTAATCCACTGTCAAATGTGATGTAGTCCTAAATATTTAGTCTTAATCAACTGTCAAATGTTATGTAGTCCTAAATATTTAGTCTTAATTTACTGTCAATATTGTAGTCCTAAATATTTAGTCTTAATCCACTGTCAAATGCTATGTAGTCCTAAATATTTAGTCTTAATCCACTGTCAAATGTGATGTAGTCCTAAATATTTAGTCTTAATCAACTGTCAAATGTTATGTAGTCCTAAATATTTAGTCTTAATTTACTGTCAATATTGTAGTCCTAAATATTTAGTCTTAATCCACTGTCAAATGTTATGTAGTCCTAAATATTTAGTCTTAATCCACTGTCAAATGTGATGTAGTCCTAAATATTTAGTCTTAATCAACTGTCAAATGTTATGTAGTCCTAAATATTTAGTCTTAATTTACTGTCCAATGCGATGTAGTCCTAAATATTAAGTCTTAATCTACTGTCAATACTGTAGTCCTAAATATTTAGTCTATCTAATACTCTAATGACTCAACCAATTCACCATCTTCAACTATTTATAGACATATATATATAAATTCTATAATTTGAAAAAGGGGGACACATGAAATTGATTAACCTAACCCCAATACTATGGGGTGGAGATCTGGTTGAAGTTGTATAAATATTTATCTATTTACAAATCCTATCTTATCTAAATAGGAACACAGATGACTCATTTAATTAATGCTAGAATTTTTTTGGTAATGGGGTATGAGGCAGTTTTCTCTCTCTATGTATATATATCATCATCATCATTTCATTTTACATCCGCTTTTTCCCTTCTTGTAAGGGTGGGACGGGAACTGATTCTGGCTTTATTTCTACAGCTGGATGCCCTTCCTAACACCAACCTCATTTACAGTGAGTGCTGGGTGCCTTTTTGCCTTGGCACCTCCGTGACCACTTTGCAGTGAAATGATAGGGACCCCAGTCCCTATCATCTCATTTCTACAGCTGAGTAAACTGGAGCAATGTGAAATAAAGTGTCTTGCTTAAGGAAACAACACATCACCCGGTCTGAGAATTGAACTCACAACCTTTCGATTGCAAGGCCAATGCTCTAACCACTAAGCCATGGGTTATATATAGAGAGCTATATATAACCCATGCTAGCGTGGAAGAATGGATGTAAAACGGTGATGATGATATATATCATTGTTGTTTTAACATCCACTTTCCCTACTAGCAAGGGTATATATATATATATTTGATATATTGGATATATTTGACGAAGGACCGTGACAAGTGGAGAGATGCTGTGCTGAATAAGACCCACCCCACCCTTGCAAGCAGGGAAAAGTGAACGTAAAATGATGATGATGAATAGTGTAAGAGGCAGTTTTATGCATCTCTGCTTCTTACTTGCTACGAAAGAGTCCTTCTATTGACCACTGTACCACATGTTAATTTCTCCCTCAGCCTCTAGAGATCTTCTCACTTGCTACGAACGCATCAAGAAACAGTCCTTTTTCTGAGGGTGTCTCTTGATAAGCCGTATCAACCTCATAGCGATGATGCACTTTTATAGTGCAGAAATCATTGCACCCGGATTGGGGAAGCTGCAGTCGGGACTTTGAAGAAAAAATAGGTGTATTTTCGTCTATTATTTCTTCATATTTTGTAATTTGAGATATATCACTATCATTTTAATGTCCGCTTTCCTTACCAGCAAGGGTACATGTGTGTGTATGTGTGTATATATTATCATCATCATCACCGTTTGACATCCATTCTTCCACACTAGCATATATATATAATGTGTACATATTTCTATAGTAAGGAGTATGGACATTAAATGATGATGTTTGTAAAAGGAGCAGATGTAAATAATTAGATTGACCTGAAGATATAAAAATATGGCAGAAGAAAAGATTGAACACATGACCAGTTAAGTGGTTAAGACATCTTAGCCCTGAGGTGACTTTACTGATGAATGATGAAGCTGATTATGTGTGTAGGGTGCCAAGGAAATGATCTGCCACCATCGGTATATAAATAATGATCCCTTTGCTCTCCACTGACAGAGGTCAGATTAACCTAGCTTTTTCAACCTACCACACACTATACTCAACATTATTAATACATAGATTCCAACATATAAAAATAAACTATATTAACTCCTAACTTTCTATAATGATTTGGCAGAAAATATCTAAAAATGGGTCCATTAATTCAAATGCTTATATCTTTTATTATCATATTACTTTATAATGCAGGGCGGTGGATTGGCAGTATCATAAGAGCATCAGACACCATGCTTTGCAGCACAGAGTTACGGCCCTTCATGATCTAAGTTCAGATCCCACCACAGTTAACTTTGCTTTCATCCTTATGTGGTCGATAAAATAAAGCACCAGTAACGTTGTGGGGTCAATTTAATCGACCCCGCACCCCCCAAAAAATTACTGGCCTTGTGCCTATACTAGAAATCATATTACTTTTTAATGTGATACAGTCATAGGGCTGCTTTGTACAAGAATGTCTTGTTAATGTGGTTTCATGTGGATTGTTAATTCACATGCTTACAGTATCTTTTCTAGTGGACAGATTGTTGGTAGAGTAGACTTCCATTTTTAATATGATATACACTCATAGTGCTACTTTGTGCTTTTCAGACATCGGAGTGAAGATAGGTGGGTGGAAACTGTGTGGAAGCCCGTCAGATTGATTATATCAATAATTAAAGCTTGAGTCAACCCAAGACATCGAAGTGAAGATGGGTAGGCAGAAATTAAGTGGAAGCCCATAAAGTAGATTATATTTGTAATTCAAAGGTTCAACCTTGTTCATCATCACCGTTTTACGTCCGTTCTTCCACGCTAGCATGGGTTAGACGGGTTGTCCTGTTGTGGGCAGTGTCTGGTCGGCTGACCATGCCTTGCTCATACAGGAACTGATCTGGCTTGATTTCTACAGCTGGATGCCCTTCTTAACACCAACCTCATTTACAGTGAGTGCTGGGTGCTTTTTCGTGGCGCCTACACGTCCACTTTACAGTGAGTGCTGGGTGCTTTTTCGTGGCGCCTACACGTCCACTTTACAGTGTGGGCTGGGTGCTTTTTCGTGGCGCCTACACGTCCACTTTACAGTGTGGGCTGGGTGCTTTTTTGCCGTGGCACCTCCACGACCACCTTGCTATATTGATTATTCCTAAGAACTATGTTAGGGCACAAAGTGTCTGGGGAATACTCAGCCACATACATGTTAATTCAATTAATCATTAAAATAGAAAGAGGGAGGAGAAGAGGAAGGAGAATAATGCAACTAAATTGAGCAAAGTATTTTGTCTCTGTTGACCCCCCACCGTCCCCATCAACAATTACAGGACTCTCAACACAAGCCAATGAGGTAACTTCTACATGGTTGTTTGACCTTCTAAAAGTAACAACCGATTCTCACCCTACTGTTAGATATTTTATATCTTGGGTCTCCTTCACATAAAGAAAAGTTAAGATAGCTGGAATGGAGTGACTTTGATCATAGGTTTACCTGATCTACACTGACCTGGGGTCAAACAACATTAGCAATGCCATGTATTAAGAACACAACCACAAATTACAGATCCCCTGCTCCTCTGTCAAACTGTAATCGACTACTTCCAACACATTAGTTACACATCCAGCAGGGACACTGTGTTTAGAAATTACACCAAAGACCACTTCCAACACATTAGTTACACACCCAGCAGGGACACTGTTTAAAAATGACACCAAAATGACATTAGATCCACTTACCTTCTTCTTCGCTTGCCACACACATCGTTTAGCAGACTTAGCACTGGCATTCAGTGAAGTCTCCACCTGAATAAGATAACGAAAAAAGGTCACATTAGGAGCTTGTCATATCTTATATATGATATATACTAGTTTAGATGAGGTGATAGCACAACTATATAAAGGCAAAGAACACAACTATATAAAGGAAAATAATATTTCAAAGCTCAAAAATAATAGTCTACAGCAAGATAAGTAAAAGACAGTTCAGGGTTTAATCCAATCAGTCAATTTCCAACTACAGTTTTACAATATCACATAACATATATAGAAAGGAATAAAAGTAACCAAGATTAAATTACATTAAATTATTGAATTGACGAACATTTCGATCAATACAACAGAAATATTAATTTCTGCAACAGAAATATTAATTTCTGCTATAGATTCTGAAAAGACCAATACTGTAGAAATAAAGTACCAGTAATGCACTGGGGTTGATTTCATTAACTTTCACCTTCCTTAAGATTGCTGCCCTTGTGCCTAAATCAGAAACCATTATTATATTTACGCTCAGAGTTGCTGAAGAATGGAACAAACTCCCTGCATCAGTTATTAGCTGTCGAGACACTGCATCCTTTAAAACCTCCATGGCACAAACTCCCTGCATCAGTTATTAGCTGTCGAGACACTGCATCCTTTAAAACCTCCATGGCACAAACTACCTGCATCAGTTATTAGCTGTCGGGGCACTGCATCCTTTAAAACCTCCATGGAACAAATTCCCTGTATCAGTTGTTAGCTGTCGAGACACTGCATCCTTTAAAACCTCCACGGAACAAACTCCCTGCATCAGTTGTTAGCTGTCGCAACACTGCATCCGTTAAGACCTCCATGCTTCCTGAGATTCGCCAACACTACACCTGATATTCTCCCTCCATACACATGCACACATGTATATCATGACTCATACACTATTCACTTCCCTGACATTTGTATATTCTATGTACTATACATTCACATTTGATGAGTTATAGTGCACCTGAGCACTGTACACAATAATTTATTGCCAAAGAATAAAAGACTGGTGTTTTCTGAACCAAAGCTCACCAAGTTACATGCCCTTCCTTGTTACCATTAGAATTCCAGTGACCCAGTGATTGGTCCATTAGCAACCTATAACCACTGACCTTATTGTTCACTAAGTATGATATGAAATGGTGACAAATAGATAAGTATACTTAGAAAGGAAACACAGTGATTTTTAAACAAAAACCTGAAGTAGAATTGTTGTTTAGTTGTAGGTCAACTGTGACTCATTTGAGCTATGATTCAAGATATTCCAGTTGTGATCTTTGTTCAAACTCAGTCTACCGAGATCTTCATTATTCAATGTGTACTTCCGTTTTTAATTAAGATGGCAGAATATGAAGTAGAAAGTTCTAATTTTGTACAATAAAGATTTACATTTTAGGGAAGTGTCTTCTTATTAGAAGTGTTTAACCCTTTTGTTACCAAATGTCTAATGAAAAACACTGCCTAGGGTTTTCAAATAATTTTGAAATTTGTCAAGAATTTGGAGATATTTAGTAATATAACAAACTTTGTCATTGTTAAGCTGGTGTTTAGATTATAAAATGTTCATACATAAAATTATGAAGGAAGATTTTTAGGTAAATATAGGCATTTTAAACAGTTATGTGTGATGGAACCGCAGGTTTTCAGGTGGTTCGGTAACAAAAGCGTTAAGCAAATTGTTGATTTTTAATCTCAGGTCAACTTTGATTAAGCAGATCTATGATCTAACCCTCCCCTCTTTTAGGGGTGTATTTTCATATTTATTTAAGATTACAAAAGATAATTTAAAATAATTTAGGTTTGGCTGCTATTTCTAACAGTTTAATTGACCATGTAGAGGAGAATGATGGTACATGTTATTAGAAATAATTGTTGCTTAGATACAAATCAACCACGACCAAGCAGGCTTATGATCAGAGGTATTCAAACAGGGAGGGGATTATAGGGCGACCCCAGGTACACAATATCCAATGTCTATGATGCTGGAGGGGGGGGGGGAGAACAGGGGCTGTTATAAGTCCTTCATGTTATAAGATGTCTGATGAGATGGATTGTATTGCTACATGTAGCAGTTCAAGTGTCCTTGTGCCTCAGTGGATTGGCAGTATCGGTAGAGGGTCGGACGCCATGCTTTCTAACATAGTTACGTCCCTTTACAGTCTGAGTTCAAATCCCGCCGAGGTTAACTTTGCCTTTCATCCTTAAGGGGTCGATAAAATAAAGTACCAGTAATGTACTGGGTAATTGCTGGCATTGTGCCTAAAGTAGAAACAATTATTTTGGCAGTATCGGTAGAGGGTCGGATGCTATCCTTTGACGCATAGAGTTACGGCCCTTGCCATTCTGAGTTTGAATCCCGCCGAGGTTAACTTTGCCTTTCATCCCTACGGGGTCGATAAAATAAAGTACCAGTAATGCACTGAGTAATTGCTGGCCTTGTGCCTAAAGTAGAAACAATTATTATTAATAATGGTAAAGAAATCTTTATCAGAAGCCATTGCTACATGTATTACATTAACTGATCATGTAGCTTTTATACTTATCAGAAGCCATTGCTACTTGTACCACATTAACTGATCATGTAGCTTTTATCCTTATCACAAGCCATTGCTACATGTACCACATTAAGTGACCATGCAGTTTTTATCATTATCAGAATTGATTTGCCCTTCCCAAGTGCTGGGCCTGTCACTAAATTAGAAAATATAAATGTAATGAAAGTGAGGGCTTGGTATAACTGTTAGAGTTTTTGGAGAAAATGATTTGTAGTTCAAATATTGTGGTTGTCAACTTTGCCTTTTATCTTTCTGAGGTTGATAAAATAAAGGACCTATCAGGTACTTGACTTTGACCTTCCCTCCATATTGCTGACATTGATAAAATAAAGGACCTATCAGGTACTTGACTTTGACCTTCCCTCCATATTGCTGACCTTGTGACTAAATTAAATATCTTTATTTTTAAGATAGTGAATTAACAATATCAGTTGACCAATATGGAATACAAGGAAACTAGAATCCAACAACACATGACAAGCCCTGACCTGGAACCCACGGAGGTAGAGAGGCTGGAGTGGAGTGGCTCAGGATCATGTATGATGGCAGACGGTCGTCAATGGCCGATGCTCCACAGAGAGCAATGGGGCTGAATGATGATGATGAATGAGTATGAGGGACCCCCACTTGCTAAGGGAGGGGAAGTTGTGAAGCAGGATTGAACCTGAAACACCAGAGTTCTAAATCCAGCTTGTTAACCTCAAAGCTCAACTAACAGCCATGATTGTAGACATAAGAGAGGAAGATAATATATCAGTGATAATAATTACCTACAGTTCCTGTCTGAAATTGTCAACTGAGATATAGGAGAGTCCTTGGTAGTGCTTGACATTGTTACAGACCAGCAGACCTTCCGCTTTCTCAACACTATAGGGATGGTCATATATCAGTGCTGGACGGAGATTAGTTCAACACCTTCTATGACAAACAATGGTGTGAATGACTAAGTTATACCCACTTGACACTTTGAGGGGCAACCTCAGTCCTCATATCCAACACTTTAGTAAAATCATTTATCATATTCATCCCTTATCCTCACTCCCTCTCTCTCAATATATATACACACAAACACTCATGTGTGTGTGTGTGTGTGTGTGTGTGTGTGTGTGTGTGTGTGTGTGTGTGTGTGTCATTCCAACTGTTTCCATCTCTCTCTCTTCACCCTAATATCTATCTATCTACATTTCTCTCTCTTTCTCTCTTCACCCACAACATCTCTTACCCTTCTCTCTCTCTCCTTGTACCCCCCCCCCTTCACCAGACTCCCTCACACCCAACCACTCACAAAACTGCAGCAGATAATATAGGAATCTATATTGGTTTAGTATTGTTTCTATATTGATTTTACAATAAATATATTAATATATTATATCTTGTAATATTTGCTCTATGTTTTTTATTTAATAAACACAGAAATTTAGCCTCACTTTCCAACAACATATTGTTTTGTACTGCAGCTCTTATCACTGAGCCTAAAATTGTATGTTCATTAAAAAAGATATACCTTCTTCTTTGACCACTTATTCCTGAGAGGGTTGCGGGGGCAGACTCCTGAAACACTCCTTCCAGTAGGTCCTGTCAGAAGCAACCATCTCCAACTGATCTGGTTGGATCCACAAGCATGACCAGCCGAGCTCATGGATGTTATCCGACCATCTTGCTCTGGATCTACCCCTGGGTCTCGTGCCGGTTGGTTTTGCCCATAAAATCTGTCCAGTGATTCTTTCCTGAGACATTCTAACCACATGTCTGTAGTATTGGAGCTGTGATCTCTCAATTTAGAGAAGTAGTGGCTCTACCTAGTGTGACTCTCTCATCTCCAAACTACGCACTCTATCGAGTGACGTTACTCCAAAGACCTTCCGGAGTAATCCCATTTTAAATTATCCAGAGATGCCATTTAGGACACTATGAATTAATAGAATATTCATAAGTTTCTCTCTTTATCATCATTATTTAATGTCTACTTTCCTAATATTTACACAGTAATACAATGGGGTGACACACATGTATGCACATATTTGGGGAAATGTGTGTTTATGTAACCATGCATTTATGTTTCTTTGAATATATGTATATAAGTGTATATGCATTTTACTATGTATGTGTGGATATGTGGATGAGGGTTGGCTGAAAAGTTCATAGGCTGACCAAGATACTCTCATGGAATAACCAAATGAGGTATATTTTCAACATAGTCCCTGGAAAGAAACAATGTAGTTATTAATAAGAAGACTTGAAATTAATGCATGTAAAATTTCACAGCTCTAGCATAGTCAGCCCATCTTCATATATGGACATCGGTTTGGGTATGTATATATGTCTGTATGAGTGTATGTTTGGATATGTATATATGTGTATTTGACTGTGTATAAGTGTGAGTAATTGGATGTGTGTGTATTTATGTATATGTTTGAATACAGATGTAAGAGTGAATATTTTGATATGTGTATATGTATATGTAAAACTGGCTGTATGCATAATCTGTGTGTTTGATTATATTTACATATATATACACATACACATATGTATATGTGTGTATTTATACATATATATGCATATACATTCATGTGTGTATTTAGCCTTGAATGTGTGTGACTGTATTTAACTAAATGTATATATACATATAAATCTATATGTGGGAGGTATGTATATGTGTTTAAGGGTACAATCGGAATAACTTGTAAGCATTACAATCCTATAAGTTTATCTCAACCATGAACATTAAAACGGCAGCTGTTTCACTAAAGATTAACTGCTACAAACCACACTATATGGTTATCTCATTATATATAACACAGGCCTTTAGAAAACCATGGAGGGCTTACACATTTTATTCTCTTTGATTTTCTTGTTGTTGGTGTTCTGAGATTTTTTTGTGTGTTTTTTATGGATGGAAAAGAAGTTATGGTACATATTCTTTCATTTTAGTTTTTTTATTATATTTTTCATTTTATCTCATTCTTATCTCAACCTAGTGTTCTCTTAAGTTCTTTAAATGGAAGAATGATTTGCTGCTTGGGAAGTCAGGCAAAAAATAATAATAATAATGTTTTCTATTCTAGGTACAGGGTCAGCAGTTTTGTGGGGGAAGGGGGATATGATTAAATCAACCCCAGTACTTAACTGGTACTTTATTTTATTTTATTGACCCTGAAAAGATGAAAGGCAAAGTTGACCTTGGCAGAATTTGAACTCAAAACATAAAGAGCCAAAATAAATAAAGTATTTTGTCTGAAGCTCTAACAAGAACAACAATAATTATGTCTACTTTTGGCACAGTGCCAGAAATTTTCAGAGAAGTGGAAACTTGACTATATAAACCTCAGTGCATTACTGGTATGTTATTTTATCAACCTCGTAAAATGAGTTCTTTTATTAGCCACAACGGCATCAGATGAAGAGAACATTACAATGAGAAGTTACAATATGAAAGTAGCGGGTTTATGTAATGATCAGAAAAAATGACAACAACCACAGCTAATGGACAAATGAGGTATTCCAGTTGTTTTAGTACAGGGAGGCCTCAACCTGGGGGAAATCAAAGAACCCGACAGATCCCATATAAATTTCCTCTCCAAGTAGAACCAAAAAAGTTATAGACAGCTTGGCTGAAGATGGCCAATGTCTGTTCTCAAACCAAAGATGGCTAACATCTGTTCTCAAACCTTTCACACAGTCTTGTCCACCATAGAATATATTCCTTTCGTCAACAGACATAATAAATTGGCTTGTCTCTGGCTAACTGGATGAACCTTACTTAGGTGCTGGACAAGAGTTTTAGACTCACAATTGTACCTGTAATTCATGAACCTGTCTTGTCATCCAGGGTGTCATAGTAAATCTCTCAGATAAGAATGTTAACCCTTTAACATTTACATTATTCTATATTTACTATTATATTTTCAGGTTAAAGGATTTATCTCACATAATATCGAATCTGAGATTTTGATATTTATTTTGAGAACAATACCTTAACGTCAGTATGAGCAGCCAGTTACAGCCAGTTTGAACAGAAAGAGGTGAGAGAATTCTGGCCGGATATGGTTTAAATGCTAAAGGGTTAAGGGTGCTTATTGGTGTGGAATACTCAATCCTTTTACTTAGATATACACACACACATACATATATCGACAGTTGATCAACTTTCGTCAAATTGGACCGAGGAAACAATGTTTCCATTGGTCTTTCTAATTGTTAATACTCTATTGGTCGCAATTCCAACGTGAAATAAAGTGTCTTGCCCAAGGACAAAATGCATCAACCAGTCTGGGAATTGAACTCAACTTCACGATTGCGAATCTAATTCTCTAACCACTCAGCCACGCGCCTTCACTAATGCATATATATATATATATATATATATATATATATATATATATATATATATATATATATATATATATATATATATATATATATATATATATATATATATATATATATATATATATATATATATATATATATATATATATATAAAGATTATCTCAGGTTCAATCGGGGATAACCACAATAAGCAAGGTATTAAATACAAAGCAGAATATAAATATTTAATGTAGAAAGGCTTCTACAGGACTAGAACTGTTTCATTCTGGAGAAATTATCAGGAAGCTTCATGATGATTTCTCTGGAATTAAACAGTTCTAGTCCTTTCTGCATTATATATATATATATATATATATATAGAGAGAGAGAGAAAGATGTAAAATTGCACCCACAACACCAAGCAGTTGGAATACCCACTCTGCATCTCCCCATGTATTGAGTACTCCCATGATTAGTGGTCTCCCCAGTCTCATCATTGCAGACTCTCTCTCTCTCTATATATATATATGTATGTATGTGTGTGTATAGAGAACACTATAGCCTCAATGTTAAGACACACACACATATATAATAGAGAGACCAACACCTGGTATATCAGTTGTACACATTAGCTAACTGAGAGGGTCTGTGTTTTAAGGAATTCTGTGTTAGTGAGATTCTCTGTGTGTGTGTGTGTGTGTGAGAGAGTTTCTGTGTCAGTGAGTGACTGTGTTTGTGAAGGTAGAGGTTAACAAGGAAGTAGCAGATAAAATAGGTGTGGGTCGGGATTAGGGTGGAGTTGTGAGTGTTAAGTAGGTGAATGTCTAGGTGAGGATATTAGTGAGGGAGTTTGAAAGAGAAACAGAGGTAGACACAGAGATAGTGAGAGAGGTGGTGTAAGAGTGGTGAGATAGAGAGAGAGGTGGAGACCAAGGGCTGAGGTAGAGAGAGAGGTGGAGACCAAGGGGGTGAGAGAGGAAACTGTATGATGGAGAAAGCTGAGTCAGGAATGGATGTGTCAGTGATGGAATGAGGTGGGGAATGTTAGAATTACTGCAGGAAGGTGTAAAGATGAGCCAGTGAGTGTGAAAACAAAGGTGAGAGAGAGAGTAGGGATGGATGGTGACCCAGTTTTGTGACCCTCAGATTAGAAAGGGTTTCTTTTTTCCTTTCAGATCAAATTGGCCATATCACACACACAATAGTACAACAATACCACACCACCCTACCACATCTTCCTGTATCAGATGAAGAGAGATGAAAATAAACACCCCTTTTTAATACTTCAATCCCTAACCCACCCAGAGGTAGGTCACAAGATCAGGAGCACACCCCCACACTTTCAATACCCCCCTCCCCTGCACCAACCAGAGGTAGGTCAAGAGATCAGGAGGCAATCCCCACTTTCAATACCCCTACACCAACCAGAAGTAGGCCACAAGATCAGGAGCCCCCCCCCCCACACACACACACACTTTCAATACCCCTACCCCAACCAGAGGTAGGTCAAGAGATCAGGAGGCACCCCCACACCAACCAGAGGTAGGTCAAGAGATCAGGAGGCTCCCCCACACCAACCAGAGGTAGGTCAAGAGATCAGGAGGCACCCCCACACCAACCAGAGGTAGGTCAAGACATCAGGAGGCTCCCCCACACCAACCAGAGGTAGGTCAAGACATCAGGAGGCACCCCCACACCAACCAGAGGTAGGTCAAGACATCAGGAGGCACCCCCACACCAACCAGAGGTAGGTCAAGACATCAGGAGACTCCCCCACACCAACCAGAGGTAGATCAAGAGATCAGGAGGCACCCCCACACCAACCAGAGGTAGATCAAGAGATCAGGAGGCTCCCCCACACCAACCAGAGGTAGATCAAGAGATCAGGAGACTCCCCCACACCAACCAGAGGTAGGTCAAGACATCAGGAGGCACCCCCACACCAACCAGAGGTAGGTCAAGACATCAGGAGGCTCCCCCACACCAACCAGAGGTAGGTCAAGAGATCAGGAGGCTCCCCCACACCAACCAGAGGTAGGTCAAGAGATCAGGAGACTCCCTCTTTCAATACTCTCCCCCACCCCAAGGTAGATCAGGAGGCAGCTGAGGTTGTTACTATTGTTTAACCCAAGATCAACCTTTCCTAAGCTGATTCACAATACTATTTTAGCCATCACCACCCTGGCTTAGTTTAAGTCACAGTGTATCTTGGATTACATTACCTAATGTATCGTTCCTTATTTAAACAGGTAGAATACTATTTGACTGATTTGGCTGTTGTTTTTAGTCAGTTAAACATCCATACCATTAATTCTTTTTGGCCTGTGGAAAGGGAAGGAGGTTGTGGTGGTGGTGGTTGTGGTGGTTATGGTGCTGGTGAGGGCGGTAGTGTTGGTGATGGCAGGGGTGATGGTGGTTGTGGTGGTGATGGCAGGGATGGTGGTGATGGCGGTAGTGTTGGTGATGGCAGGGGTGGTGGTGGTTGTGGCGGTGATGACGGTGGAGATAGTGGTGATGATGGCGGTAGTGTTGGTGATGGCAGGGGTGGTGGTGGTTGTGGCGGTGATGACGGTGGAGATAGTGGTGATGATGGCGGTAGTGTTGGTGATGGCAGGGGTGGTGGTTGCGGGGGGGGGGGGGGGGGGGGGTGGTGGTGATTGCGGTAGTGTTGGTGATGGCAGGATGGTGGTGGTGGTGGTTGTGGTGGTGATGGCGGTAGTGTTGGTGATGGCAGGATGGTGGTGGTGGTGGTGATGGTGGTGGTGATGGCAGGGGTGGTGGTGATGGTGATGATGGTGGTAGTGATGGTGAAAAATCCTACTGTGTAAGAGGTGATATGTGTAATATTATTTCAATGTAGTAAAGTGTGAATCAGCCTAAACCTAATGGATCTAGTGATGGTGGTGTTGGTGATGGTGCTAGTGGTGGTGATGGCAGGGGTGGTATTGGTGGTGATGGTGGTGTTGGTGATGGTGCTAGTGGTGGTGATGGCAGGGGTGGTATTGGTGGTGATGGTGGTGTTGGTGATGGTGCTAGTGGTGGTGATGGTGCTGGTACTAGTGCTGGTGATGGCAGGGGTGGTATTGGTGGTGATGGTGTTAGTAGAAACAGCAGCAGTTGATGTTTAGCACCCCACATCTTAATCCTGATTGTGTAGACTATGATCAAATGTATTTGATATATATATATATATATATATACATACACACATCATCGTTTAACGTCTATCTTCCACGCTAGCATGGGTTATATATATATGTCTGATGAACAGGCGAAACTCCAGAGTAACAAGACTCACTATATATATATATATATATATATATATATATATATATATATATATATATATATATATACGGGGTAACAAATTATTGTTATATCCAGTCCCCTTAAGTGTAGTCCAGTTAGGGTACTCCGGGTAGTGGATGATATCAACGTTTGGCTAAGTTTGACTCAACAAGGCGTTTCCATAGTGATGCTGCGAGTACGCTGTAATTCCCATGTTGTAAACACTTGGAGTAATAATAAATCATTCTTTCCTGATTTATTATATATATATATATATATATATATATAATATATATATATATATAATATATATATATACAAATCTGGTGAGCACATAAGCCAGATTGACTTCTTACTAGTTAGGCAGTGGGACAGGCAGATAGTGTCTAATACCAAGGCATACCCTGGGGAAGAATGTACCCCACAGCATAGGTTAGTTGTTAGTGATATCTCAGTAAGCAAGAGATGGAATGAGACATATAGGAAGGTGTGGAGAAGAAAGGTCTGGAAGCTAAAAGACCTTTCACTAAAATACAAATTTAGGAAAGCCCTTCAAGATGTATATGACGAAAAAGAAGACGATTTAGAGACGTATGACATAGATAATAACTGGAATTTCTTACGTGACAACTTGCTGCAGGCTACTGATGAAACCTGTGGTTGGAGCAGAGCTCCAACCAGACAGAGAGTGACCTGGTGGTGGAACAGCACACTAGATAAGGCCATTAGAGTCAAAAGACTAGCATGGAAGGCTTGGAAAAAGGGTGGGAGTAGGGAAGAATATACAGCCACTAAGAGAGAAGCTAGACGTCAGGTGTACTTAGCACGCAGGGAGGCGGAGAGTAGGAGGTTTGCCAATGTTCTGCGACGGGAAGATCAGAGGCGTGCGGTGTTCCACATTGCAAGGCAGTGTGTCAATGCAAATCAGGATATTGTTGGAGATAAATGTGTCCGGGATGATGCCGGTGTACTCAGTGTCACGAATGATCAGAAAAAGGAGGCCTGGAAATGTCATTATGAGAGACTGATGAATGTGGAGAACGAATGGGAGAGAGAGAAATTACCCTTGGTAGATCCGACAGAGGGACCAGCTATTGAGATTGACGAATATAGGGTCCAAGAGGCGATTAGGGAAATGAAAAATGGTAAGGCGGCCAGACCATCGGGAATAGTTGCTGAGATGCTGAAGGCATGACAGAGGACGTAGGCACTAAACTGGTTGCACGCATCATCAATCAGGCTATATATGGTGGTGTCATACCCAAAGACTGGTGCAGCAGTATTCTCATAAATTGCTACAAAGGTAAAGGGGATGCTTTGGAGAGGAGCAATTATAGGGGTATAAAACTGATAGATCAGGTTATGAAAGTGGCAGAAAGGATTTTAGCACAACTAATTAGAGAAAGGGTCAAACTAGATGAGATGCAGTTTGGTTTTGTGCCTGGGAAGAGTACAACAGATGCCCTCTTCTTGGTGAGACAAATGCAAGAGAGGTTCTTAGAGAAGAATAAGCCACTATACTTAGCCTTTGTTGACCTAGAGAAGGCCTTTGATAGGGTACCCCGATCTGTCATCTGGTGGTCCCTAAGGAAGCTAGGTGTTGAGGAATGGCTTGTGAGGACAGTGCAAACTTTGTACAGAGGTACTCTCAGTAAAGTCAGGGTAGGAATGGAGTTTAGTGAGGAATTCCAGATACAAGTAGGAGTACATCAGGGTTCGGTCCTCAGCCCGCTCTTGTTCATTATAGTCCTCCAAGCCATAACAGAGGAGTTTAAGACTGGCTGTCCATGGGAATTTCTCTATGCTGACGATCTGGTTCTTATAGCAGAATCAGTAGAGGAGCTAGAGAATAAATTCTGGCTATGGAAACAGCAGTTGGAAGCAAGAGGACTGAGAGAGAATCTAGCTAAGACAAAAGTGTTGATGAGTAGAAAAGAGGACAAAACCCTGATTCCATCAGGGAAATGGCCATGTTCGATATGCAGAAAAGGAACTGGCATAAATTCTATAAAATGCACACAATGCAGATCCTGGGTACACAAGAGATGTAGCGGGATAGCAGGCAAACTAACAGGTAGGGAGAAATATGTATGCAGTAGATGTACAGGGAAATTAGACAGTAGAAGTCGCACTGATAGACACATTTTTCAAATGCAAGAGGGCGCTATAGAAGTGGTGGATAGCTTCCGGTACCTAGGAGATCAGATTAGCATGGGAGGAGGGTGTTCTGGGGCATAGTATCTAGAATAAGGACGGGTTGGAAGAAGTTTAGGGAGCTGCTTCCTCTGTTGACGAAGAAGGGTTTCTCCCTGCGTACGAAAGGCCGGTTGTATGATGCCTGTGTGAGGAGCGCGATGCTGCATGGTAGTGAGACATGGGCAGCAACTGCAGAGGATATGCGATGGCTGGAGAGAAATGAGGCAAGCATGCTCCGTTGGATGTGCAGTGTAAATGTGTGTGAACGACCCAGCATAAATGTGTTGAGAGAGAAACTGTGTTGAGAGGGATAGAATGTAGTGTACGGGAGAGGAGACTGAGGTGGTATGGACATGTGATGCGCATGGAGGATGACCGATGGGTGAAGAAGTGCCAGGAAATGCCAGTTGAAGGAAGACGTGGTAGAGGTAAACCACGAAAAACATGGGCGGAGGTGGTGAGAACAGACCTCAGATCATTGAAGCTCACGGTGGAGATGACGAGGGACCGTAACGAGTGGAGAGATGCTGTGCTGAATAAGACCCGTCCCACCCTTGCAAGCAGGGAAAAGCAGACGTAAAATGATGATGATGATAATACTCGTACATAGGAATAAGAATTTGAAAATGCAATTGGAGTCTTTAAGAGAGATGTGTGGCTATGTTGACCAACTTTGGAAAATCATGAAACTTGTGAAACTGGTTCAGTTATAAATTATTGTAAATATACTTTCTTATGACTCCAATTGCATTTTCAACTTCTTTTTCCTATATTTTTACCTGTGTGGCATATATTAAAATAAACTTTTAATAATCATTTATTAAGGCTAAGTAGTGAGTCTTGTTACTCTGGAGTGTTACCCTGGAAGGCAATAAGGAGTAAGTACAAGAAATTAAAAATAAAGTTAAATTCTGTCTCAAACCATTAACCTCATCAGGTCTGCACTCATCCCTAGTTCCATGTTTTCCTGGCATTAAGTCACTGACAGTACAAGACTTCCCCCTGGATAGGACACTAGTCCATATCATAGTTAACTCCCACCTACTGTTGGTACAATGTGAAATGAAGTGTTTTGCTCAAGAATACACTGTGGCACCTGGTCCAGTAACATTATGGTTGTAAGTCCAACACCTTAGCCACTGGTTGTTGTGGTGTTGGTGTTGGTGTTACTGGTGGTGGTGGTGTTACTGGTGGTTGTGGTGGTGGTGGTGGTGTTACTGGTAGTTGTGATGTGGTGGTGGTAGGTGTTACTGGTAGTTGTGGTGGTGGTGGTGGTGTTACTGGTAGTTGTGGGGGTGGTGTTACTGGTAGTTGTGGTGGTGGTGGTGGTGGTGTTACTGGTAGTTATGGTGGTGGTGTTACTGGTAGTTGTGGTGGTGGTGGTGGTGTTGTTACTGGTAGTTGTGGTGGTGGTGGTGGTAGTAGTTGTGGTGGTGGTGGTGTTACTGGTAGTTGTGGTGGTGGTGTTACTGGTAGTTGTGGTGGTGGTAGTTGTGGTGGTGGTGTTACTGGTAGTTGTGGTGGTGGTGGTGGTGTTACTGGTAGTTGTGGTGGTGGGGGGTGTTACTGGTAGTTGTGGGGTGGGGTGGGGGTGGGGGGTTACTGGTAGTTGTGGGGGTGGTGTTACTGGTAGTTGTGGTGGTGGTGGTGGTGGTGGTGGTGGTGGTGGTGTTACTGGTGGTTGTGGTGGTGGTGGTGGTGGTGTTACTGGTAGTTGTGGGGGTGGTGGTGGTGTTACTGGTAGTTGTGGGGGTGGTGTTACTGGTAGTTGTGGTGGTGGTGGTGGTGTTACTAGTATTGTGGGGGTGGTGGTGGTGTTACTGGTAGTTGTGGTGGTGGTGTTACTGGTAGTTGTGGTGGTGGTGTTACTGGTAGTTGTGGTGGTGGTGGTGGTGGTGGTGGTGGTGTTACTGGTAGTTGTGGTGGTGGTGGTGGTGTTACTGGTAGTTGTGGTGGTGGTGGTGGTGTTACTGGTAGTTGTGGTGGTGGTGGTGGTGGTGTTACTGGTAGTTGTGGTGGTGGTGGTGGTGTTACTGGTAGTTGTGGTGGTGGTGGTGGTGTTACTGGTAGTTGTGGTGGTGGTGGTGGTGGTGTTACTGGTAGTTGTGGTGGTGGTGGTGGTGTTACTGGTAGTTGTGGTGGTGGTGGTGGTGGTGGTGTTACTGGTAGTTGTGGTGGTGGTGGTGGTGTTACTGGTAGTTGTGGTGGTGGTGGTGGTGGTGGTGTTACTGGTAGTTGTGGGGGTGGTGGTGGTGTTACTGGTAGTTGTGGTGGTGGTGGTGGTGTTACTGGTAGTTGTGGGGGTGGTGGTGGTGTTACTGGTAGTTGTGGGGGTGGTGTTACTGGTAGTTGTGGTGGTGGTGGTGTTACTCGTAGTTGTGGTGGTGGTGGTGGTGTTACTGGTAGTTGTGGCGGTGGTGGTGGTGTTACTGGTAGTTGTGGGGGTGGTGGTGGTGTTACTGGTAGTTGTGGGGGTGGTGTTACTGGTAGTTGTGGGGGTGGTGTTACTGGTAGTTGTGGTGGTGGTGGTGGTGGTGTTACTGGTAGTTGTGGTGGTGGTGGTGGTGGTGTTACTGGTAGTTGTGGTGGTGGTGGTGGTGGTGTTACTGGTAGTTGTGGCGGTGGTGGTGGTGTTACTAGTAGCTGTGCTGGTATCAGTAGTGGTGGTGGTGGTGATGGTAGTTGTATTGGTGGGTGTCATGGTGGAGGTAATAGTATTGCTGGTAGTGGTGGAGGTGGTGTTTGTGGTAATTGTATTGTGGTGGCAGAGATGGAGATGATACCATTAACATGATAATGGTAGTGACAATGACATTAGTAAGAGTGGGGGTGGGGTGGCGGGGTAATGGTAGAAACAATAACATTAATAAAGGTGGTGGTTGTGGCAGTGACATTAGGGACAGTGGTGGTGGTGGCTGTAAATGGGGTGGTGGTGAGGGGAAGTGATGAGACTGGGTGATGGTAGTGGTGGTAAATGTGGTGGTGGTGGAGTGAGGAGACTGATGGTGATAGTAATGGTAGTGATGATGGTGGTGGTGGTAAATGTGATGGTAGTGGTGGTAAATGTGGTGGTGGTGGAGTGAGGAGACTGCTGGTGATGGTAATGGTAGTGATGAAGGTGGTGGTGGTAAATGTGATGGTGGTGATGGTAATGATGGTGGTGGTGGAGTGAGGAGACTGCTGGTGATGATGGTAATGGTAGTGATGAAGGTGGTGGTGGTAAATGTGATGGTGGTGATGGTAATGACGGTGGTGGTGGAGTGATGAGACTGCTGGTGATGATGGTAATGATGGTGGTGGTGGAGTGATGAGACTGCTGGTGATGATGGTAATGATGGTGGTGGTGGAGTGATGAGACTGCTGGTGATGATGGTAATGATGGTGGTGGTGGAGTGATGAGACTGCTGGTGATGATGGCAGAATGTTGAGTCTATTCTAAGCCAAATGCCAAAGACAGATGAAAGAGAAGAACTAATGGTGTAATACTTAGAATTAGAAACTCCTCAAAGGAGATTTCAAGAAACAAAGAAACAGAAACTAAAAGACAAATAATGGTTCCGTTTGGAAGAAACAAACGAAAACAAATGAAAAAAAGATGAAAAAAAAAATGAAAAAATTACTACAAAACTCTAAGAGCTAAATAAGGTAAAAAAAGTCAATAAAACAAGAAAAAAAGGTATATATCTCCAGTAGAAATTGTAAACCTCAACACTCAAGTTTCAACATGATTCTAGAGACATTTTATTTGACTCATAATAATTCTGATTCATTTATTCTAGTTTTCTTGTTACTGTTGTTGTTGTCTTGGTCTTTTTAACATTTTTACACTGCTTTATATATATATATATATATATTTGTGTGTGTATATGTATGTGTGTGTATATGAATGTGTGTTTATATATATATTTGTGTGTGTATATGTATGTGTGTGTATATGTATGTGTGTGTATATATATATTTGTGTGTGTATATGTATGTGTGTGTATATATATGTGTGTGTGTGTGTTTATTTGTTTGTGTGTATATATATATATTTGTGTGTGTGATGTTGCTTTTGTTGTGCTGCTGGGAGGTCGTGTATGTGTTTTGTCTGATTATATATGCGTGCATGTATACATATGTGTATGTACATGTATGTGTGTGCATGTGTGTGACTGTTTGTTGGTGGTGCAAAATGTTTTGATACTTCTGCCCTACTTTAGTGCTATGTAACCATCATTATTTCCACTGTCATTGCCACCAACACCATCCATCAACAACAGCAACACCATTGCAACAACCACCAACAACAACCACTATCACCACCATTACAACACCAACACCAGCAACACCAGCAACACCACCATTTCAACAACCACCACTAACAACACCACCACCCTTATCAACAACACCATTACAACACCACCACTATCAACATCAACAACACCATTACAACAACCACCACCACTAATAATATCAACACCAACACCACCACTATCAACATCAACACCATTACAACAACCACCACCACTAATAACACCAGCACTACCACCATCATCAACAACACCATTACAACACCCACCACTATCAACATCAACAACACCATTACAACAACCATCACCACTAATAACAGCAACACCAACACCACCACTATCAACAACACCATTACACCAACCACCACCACTAATAACAGCAACACTACCTCCATCATCAACAACACCATTACAACACCCACCACTATCAACATCAACAACCACCACCACTAATAACATCAACACCACCAACAACATCAACACCACCACCAACAACAACAACAACAACACCACCACCACCATCATTGATGAGAAAGTGTTCAGTTACAGAGAATGGAAGAGTTCACTAACAAGAAAAAAAAGGAGGTTAATGGTTTCAAATTTATACAATAAACAAACAAATATATTTAAAAATTAAAAGAACGAAAAGGAAATAGAAACTGGAAAATTCTAGGAAACATGGAAAACTCGGAAAAATATGAAGTTTAATGAATTTATAACGGTTTTTGGATTTCCGTTTCCATGGCAGAATAGAAAAGAATTTATGAGGAAGTATAATATATATAATATTTCATATAAATATGTTGTATGTACTTTATAGAGAGAGCTTTAGAATTCTGGGTACATATGGTGTTGGGGGATCACACTATGACCTGGTTATATTTTATTTTCAGTTGATGCTGTTGTTATTTAGATCCAGATCAACAACCTAAACTAGTAGGCATACGGTGTATGTATATATATACATGTATGTATATATATATATGTATGTATATATATATATGAATGTATGTATATATATATGAACGTATGTATGTATATGTATGTATGTATATATATATGAACGTATGTATGTATATGTATGTATGTATATATATATGAACGTATGTATGTGTATGTATGTATGTATGTATGTATATGTCAGGTCACCACTTGGTGCTACTGGTAACATGTATCCCAGTACAACCTGTCCCATGGTCGGGTCGTTGGCGACTAAACTGGCAACCCCACCAAGGTTTCTTGGTGAGGAGGGTGACTTTGGACATCCTGCAGGACTAAAAACAAAACCTGTCAAAGGGCAAAGGAGCTCTTAAGAGTCAATGGCCATGGAAAATCACCGGGCGAGATGACCCCTTAGCCTTTGTCAAGGCAGAATTCTAGGAGAAGGAAAACTCTGATATAACACCTGCAACCCTGATGGTATCCAATGATGTTGACTTGTTCTTCTTTTTTGGTAAATATCATCTTGGTTAAGAGAGTGGGACTGGCTTTGTGCAGTGCCTTTGCTCACTATAAAAGCTTCACGGCACAGGCATTGCTTTATATCTGGAGATCTCTCTGCACTTGTCGTCACATGGTACCATGGGCCCAGCACTTTGTGTCAATAATTGTCACAAGTGTAGTGTTTGTACCAGAGTTTTCAAGTCGCTGGCTGGACTAAAAAGTCACACTCGTTCAGCTCATCGGTAGCGGTTCTCCTACATGGATATAAAGTAGTGGCCGTACTCAAAAACGAGTTGGCAGCCACCATGTATGTATGTATGTATGTATGTATACATTAATTAATGCAATCTTTGAAAGATGCTAACATCTCTGCTAATACATGGGAAAATGTTGCTGCTGATTGTAATAAATGGAGAAAGACTGTATATGAGGGAAAAGTTGCTTTTGAGGCATCTCGAATCGCATATGAGAAAGTAAAGCGGGATGTGAGGAAGGGCATTGCTGTTGCATTTCCAGACGGCGAAGGTCCTTCTATGGGCTGACATGCAGCGTATGTGCGAGACTCTGCCTAAGCAAAGCTGGACTCGAAAGTCATCTTCGCAGTCATAAAGTAAGACCAGTGGTTGACTACCAGGCTGCTGTTGGAGATGCTACTCATCATGCTTGCCAAACATGTGGTAGAGGATGTAAATCAGCAGGAGGGCTCAAGCGACAAGCAAAAGTACATGAACTCCAACCACAGCCGACTATTCCCAGTGAATGTATTGGTTGCCGACTCTGTGCAAGACATTTTAGATCATTGGCTGGGCTAAAAAGCCACATTCGATCGCAGCGCTGTTAGTTGCTATCGTGTGTGCATGTGTGTATAGATATGTTTATGTGTGTGCGTGTGTGTGTATATATATATGTATATTATTATTATTGTTGTTATTATTATTATTATTACTGTTATTAATATATATATATATATATGAATGAAGTAATTCCGCCGGAAACGTCCAGGAAAAAAGAGTGCTCTATGTAGGTTACAGAGCTTAATAGTTATGTAAGAAACAACATAAGATAATTATTATCTTATATTGTTTATTACATAACTATATATATATATATATATATATATATATATATATATATATATATATAGTAATAATAATAAAGCACCGATTCTTTGCTTAAACTTTAATTTTAATAAATATATATATATATATATATATATATATATATATATATATATTATGAAAATAAAACAAAGAAGCCTTCAATACATCAAAAGTCTTTATTAGCCAACAATGTTTCGTCCTATTAAGGACTCATCAGGTCAATCAAAACCACAAGAAGTACTATCGGCCAATACAATATATATATATATATATATATATATATATGTATATATATATATGTATATATATATATATATATATATATGTATATATATATATATATGTATATATATATATATATATATATATATATACATATATATATATATATATATATATATACATATATATATATATATATACATATATATATATATATATGTATATATATATATATATATATATGAATATATATATATATATATATGTATATATATATATATATGTATATATATATATATATATATGTATATATATATATATATATATATATATGTATATATATATATATATATATATATGTATATATATATATATATATGTATATATATATATATATATATGTATATATATATATATATATATATGTATATATATATATATATATATATATGTATATATATATATATATATATATGTATATATATATATATATATATGTATATATGGCTGGACTAAAAAGTCACACTCGTTCAGCGCATCGGTAGCGGTTCTCCTACATGGATATAAAGTAGTGGTCGTACTCAAAAACGACGGCTAATTCTGGACTAAATGAAAATTTATCCTGGTATTTAAATAGCCGATCTTCTCAAGGGGTAATTCCATATATGGTCAAAGTGATTGTCAAAAATCAGTAGTAATTCTGTGGTTGCAAATTAGTAGGGGAGATGGTGGCTAAACCTGCCAGTAAGAGAAAGAGGGGAGGGGGTGGAGTAGACCCAATCAAGCGTTGGTAGTGCCAGCTACAGCTGGGCATGAGGTCAAAGAAGATACAGGGGAGGGGGAGGGGGAGGAAGTCGGAACGGTAGGTAGAACAATGGGGGGTAGAAATAGGAAAGAAAAAATACTGAGAGTGAAGAAAAGCAAATAAGTGTAAAGAAAAAAGTAAAGTAAATTAAATTCTACGACCTAGGTGTCAGGCTATTGTTAGGCGAGAATAAAATAAAGAAAGAAAGAAGTAAATAAATAAAAAAATAAAAAAATAAAAAAATAAAAAAATAAATAAATAAGGAAATAAGTAAAAGAACTAGGTGGGACGGTATAGGCAAGGACCCTTTTAAGAGGTATAAGTACGTAAATGATACGGTGCCTGTTCAACAAAAGGGGCCAAAATACTAAAGAGACTACCACGAAATAAACAATAAAGGTTTCCATCCCGGGCCAGCAACGACCCAGTGCAGCAAAGTGAACTTGTACGAGATAATAATTCTGAGTCCCGAGAAAAATATATACTAATGCTAACTCTAAAAGATCTAAAACAAGCTACATGAAAGTTCGTACGAAATAAAGGTAGAATACGGAAAAATAAATTCAGAATCCACCCCGCCCAGAAGAAAAGCGAAGCAAGAAATACTGAAACGAAAAAATAAGGCATAAGTGCCACTAAGAAATATAGAGGGCACAGAGAATAGTGGGAGCGGTCGGAAAAAGGGGGCAAGTATCCGGGGTCTAAGCCAACTGCTATAAAGGGCGGAGTCCGCCAAATCTATCATAGACTAGGGGAGGGGGTGGTGGGGGGTACTAAGGCTACATGGGGCCAAAGGGCAGCCTCGGGTGGGCGAGAAAAGACGCCGACAAAGGAGAAGAGCTGGGGTAGAAAGACAAAGGAGAGAGGGGGGAAGGAAATAAAGGAAGCGATAAAAGAATACAAAGAAGATCTTACATCTTCCTTGGCAAGCAGGGGTTACCCATTGCAAAATCGGCAAGTGGGGTGTTATAGCTCTAGTCTACCCCCCCGGGTCATTATGGGGTTTGATGGCGAGGTAAGTCCTACGCAATCTATGTTTACATGCAGTAACCAGTTCATCTTTCTTGTTTAGGAGTTGGTCCGTCGAAAACAGCATTTGTAAAGTTTCCTCCGAGCATAAATTGCACGGACGGCGTCCTCCCGTGTAAGAATTGGCTCTGGACAGTAATCTCCAAGTGAGATCATAGGTGATGTTGTTGTCCTTGAGGTCCCATATGTGGCCCGAAAGTGTAGTGGCGTGACGCCGGGCCGGGTTTCGGAAGGTATGTCTATGTTGGTATAGCCGGGTCTTGAAGTCACATGCGGTAAGTCCTATATAGGCTTTGTTGGAGGTATCCGTCCTCACGTTGCACTGGTAGATCACATTACGGTCTCTGCATCTATTGTCGAGTGGGCAAATAGATCTATCCGGGCAGTTACACCTCCTGGTCGGTTCTCCACTGCTATTTAGGTTATTTCTGCCATCGGGGTTGAGTTTTTTGTTGTTAGAAGAGACGATGTTTTGTGCGAAGTTTGGTGTAGTGCTGTAAGAGAGTTTGATGGTATTTTTGTTAATTATGTTGTGGTAGCGGTGTTGTAATGGGAAGTGTTTTTCAATGAGCCTAAAGAATAGTTTCCCGATGGGAGTAGTCACCTCTGCGTTGTGGGGAGGATTGAACCATGTTACATTGCGTGAGCGGCGGTGTCTCCTGCTGGTTCCGCTAATGGGAGCTGGACAGTAGGATATTTCCTCCCGGAAACCACTCCGCTTGAGGGCCTGGTTGTAATAAGGCGCATGTTCATCGAATATCCGCTCATTAGCTGACAAACGGGATATGCGGAGGGAGATGTTTTTGACCAGGTTGTTTGTGATGTTCCTAGGATGGTTTGATCGGCGGTGCATGTAGTGCAGATTGTCATTAGGTTTCCTGTATGGGTAGTACAGGTCGTTTTCGAGGTCGAGGGTTACGTCCAGGAAGTTTACTCGGGTCAGGGACGTTTGTAGGGTTATTTTAAATCCCCAGTCGCGGAAGAATCTGATTAATTGTTTCCGGACCCGATCTGTACTACTGGGGTTGTACCCTTTAAGGGTAAGGAGCCCATCATCACGGTACAATCCACCACCGAATGCAGGAAACATATCAGTGAGTTTGGCTATTAGGAATAATCCTATAAGATCAGTGACCTCCGTCGAATCCGTGGCGCCCATGCTGACGTCGAAGGGTGAGTCGGGAGCTCTTTTTA